>CM060708.1:337587085-338820435 GCA_030686995.1 Artemisia argyi
TGGAAAGTCTAAGCATTCTTGAATGCCCCAAAATAGATGTGTTCACTAACGGACATTCAGATACTCCAAAGCTAAAAGCAATCACGACAAGCTTTGGGGAGCGTAACATCGGTAACGATCTCAACTCCTTCATCAAAACCAACCAACAATTTGTTCCATCTGGAGGATGTAAAGAAGTTGTCAGAGAGTGATCTCGAATGGGATTTATGATATTGAATGACAATTTAATGTAGAGGATGGAAAGGTGAACCATTGGGCGAGTCTGGAAGCCAAGTGAGCAATACCAGAAGCTTGGTATACTGGGGGGTGTGTTTGATAGAGGGAGATCGATGCAAGTAAAAAAGTGAGATTAGGTAATTTCTGGATAAAACAATTTGTGTGTATTGTGATTTCCATGTTACTCGTATTGAAAATGTTGTTTGATGGTTTTGTATCCTTATGGTTCACTCATTGTGCTGGAGGTGGAGTTGGTGCAGGCGTATTTTTCTCTTTTGTTGGGTTCATTTTGCTCTTTTGCTGCTTCTATATGGCTCCAGTCATCTTATGGAAGCTTTTTAGGCGGTCGACCCAATTAATTTATTTCCAACCCGAACCTGACCCATTTAATAAACGGGTTAGATGGGTCAACCCAAACCCGACCCGAAATCTATTTAGACTCAACCAGAACCTGTTAATTTTCGTGTTGGTTTCACCACCCCTATTATTATTGCAGCACAACAGCTTGAAATATGACTGAAATATAGTAGTACAATTTACATTTTTGAGCAGCAACTTATTATTGAGCAACAACACACATAACAGTTTGATAGAAGCCAAAGACTCATATTTATGTAGAACAGTAGATTCACATAATAATGGGTTTTACCCCTTGAAATCAATCCACTAAAAGAATGAGAAAATCAGAAAATCATAATAAATATAAGAGATGTGATAAGAAAGAAGAATCATACCTGCTGATGAGATGGAGGCTATATAGAAAAAGATAAATGAACGTTGGGTTAATACGGAGTATCAGGTCAAAAATGTAAATGGCAAGGACATTTGCAAAACACCTATTTTGTCTTTTAGTTCGAGGAGGATTTTGTCCTCGTCAAAAAATAACCCTTTGTTTGTGTGTCGTGTCGTGTGTTTGCCGGGATAAGGAAAACACTTGAAACGAGTATTAAATTTGTCTTTGTCAAATGCTGCTATTTTTATATAGGGTTTTAAATTGTGCCTTAGGGGCACAAGTTAATCACAACAAAAGTATATAGGGATTCACATAAAAGTACACTTGTTTGTATTTACTTTTTTGTGAGCCCCTATGTACTTATGTGTACTTAACTTGTGCCCTAGGGGCATAAGATAGAAAAACGCTTTTGGCCCTGTTTGGTAATGAGCTTTTAAAAGGTTTTAAGAGCTATAAGCTTTTTAATTTGATAAAAAAGCTCCAACCTTAAAAGAAGTTCTGTTTGGAAACACTAGATTCTAGCTTTTATTTTCCAAAACAGCTCCATATTTGAAACGTTGATATAGAAAGCGTTTTGTATTTTGAGAGCTTTTTGTTTTTTTGAAATTACTAATATAGCCTCGTCCATTTAATTGGCAGCAACATAGGTGTGACATAAAATATTCCACTAGCCATTTCAAATAACTTTTTTACATATCTACTTTTTTTTCAACAATTTTTCTCTACTTTGTTCACATATATAAATACTACGATTAAGCAACATGTTTACTGCACTGCGATTATTATTTTATAAATGAGTTTATTATTTTTATTTTTTAAATTTGTTTATCATTATAGACGTGCCCTTTTATATCATTTTACATCTTATAATTACAGTTAACAGCTAATTTACCAAACACTTTTATTGAAAAAACGATACAGCCTATAGCTTATGTTAACAGCTTTGCAGTTTACAGTTTACAGCTTACAGTTAACAGCTTACAGCATACAGCATACAGCTTACAGCTAGTTTTTCCAAACATACTCTTTATAAACAAACAAATTAAAAAGTATTCTAAATCATTTTAATCATTTTTTAATTAAGTTAAATCATATTTAATTAAGTTCATTTAAATTAATTATATTTAATTTAGATAATTTGTAACAAAACCCGACACTTTGCATCTTGAAACTTCAAAACAGCTTTGATACTGGGGTTGAAAAGCTTGATTTGTAAAAAAAAAAGAAATATTTCTTTTTCAATAGGAGTTGAAAAGCAGTTAGAAATTTTGAAGATAATCGAAATGTTGCAACAAATTAACATCTCATGTCACCCAAAGTACTACTTAGGTCGTGTTTGTTTCGGCTCATATAACTGGCTTATGGATTATTTGGTTTTGGGTTTATGTTTCATAAGCTCACTATTTGTTTTTGAAACTTTTCGGCTTATATAAGTTTACTGTCTTACAGTAAACTTATATAAGCCAAAAAGTTTCAAAATAAGCCACAAAAAGTGTGCTAATGAAACATAAGCCCAAAACCAAATAAGTCATATAAGCCGAAACAAATAACCCCACCAGTTGCATATACATAAAAATATAAACATCATTAACAAAAATCTATTGGCATCACAAACTAACACATGGTTTATCTGGTACACCAACATTGGCCACCAAGATGAAATAATTGGACAAAACTACATGAAACCCAAACCAACACGATATCCGACTCCATTATCATTAAAATTTCAAATGGTAATCTTCAATAAATTGGTTTGTTCCAATGACATTTAACAAGCTTACAACAGAACAAATGTTGTTCATCTGAGTCTCTTCTTCTACAGCCACTTACGATTCAAACAACGTATCTGTAAGTTACATAACGACCAGCAGTCTCACTAGGTCGAATGATTTTCACCACCTGCCCACGCTTTAGCCCATAATATCGAGCAACCGGATCACTCACTTGAATTCGAGGCAGCTGCAAACAAATTTTTTTGTACAGATTATTAAGTTACGCCACATGTTTTAGAAAAATACGTAGCCAATACTAATAGAAAGGTAACATGAACTGACCTGAGTTTCTTTAACTGTGTATCTCTCTAGTAAAGTCTTTTTCTCCTCGTTTGTGAGAACCTGATGCTCAGGCACTAGAACATGATTTTTGACGTTCACCAATAACTCTGCTTCCTGCATTATTACATAAAATGGCCTTAATTTTATGCAGAAATCATTAGCTTAGCACGACAGTCAAGTACTCTTCTATCGATAGAAAAATTTCAAGCATAATTTTTTATTGTCTTCATACGGGCGATATAATTTTTTATTGTCTTGACTCCAACTTTTGCTTCATCAGGGAAGAAGACATAGATCTGGTAGAAAAGCATACATTTTAAATAACACAAAGACAAATGCGAAAACATGTTTGTTACTAAAAACATCCTTTATAGCCTAGGTCGCCAGATCAGTCACCAACAGCCACGCCGGTCTACTAATTTTGACGTGAGGCAGCTCTATAAGAGTGTGTGCCTTAGTCACCACATGTGAGGTGTAATGTGGTTACCAAGTTCACTCAAAATGGGAAAAGCTTATCCTCTGTCTTATACGACGCATAAATTTATACGCTAAACAACTCCTCTAAGGTGCCGTTACCACAAAATGACGATTATTTTTGGTTCATTTATCAGTACGAACTATTCCCCTATATGCTTTAACGTAATTATGTTTATATTCCATTACATTATGCTCTCGTCAAATTTTGTCACATAAATAATTTCAAGACTTGAAGCTTTCCTTTAACCAAGCCCTCACCGTTTTTCACCTCTCACCTAAAAGGATTCACAGAATAAGTCACCTCATTTCGCCCTTCACCTTTAACCATTACAACCATGATGATTCTTAACCAAACATATTCCATAGCCTACACTACTTCTCCATTCACGCTTTCTCACAGTTCAAGACAATATTCAAATATCCTGACATCTTATTTGTTCGCACATGGAAACAACTTCTATACATCATAACAGCTTCTTTTTTTTCTGCTTATGCTTCTAACTATAAATAAGTACTTATAATCGCTTATTTTGTGAAAGCAATAATACCTTCAACCCTATCCATCTATAAAAGGTTTACTGGCAATTCCAAGTAAATAACATAATAATTTCCTCTTAAATAAACCCCTCGAAACTCATGGGGTATTTGTTTAAGCTTATTTTTGGGCTTACGCGCTTACCGCGTAAAGCCCTCCCCTTTTCAGCCACCCCTAAGTGGTTATGTCATAATAAGCATTTCAAAAAAACCGGAGGCTTATGAAACATAAGCCGTAATCACATAAGCTTATAAACCCAAAAATAAGGGGAGTCTTTGTTTCAGCTTATATAGCAAGCTTATGGCTTATTTGGTTTTGGGCTTATGTTCATAAGCTCACATTTTGTGCCTTATTTTGAAACTTTTCTTGCTCATATAAGTTTATTATGTCATATAAGTTTATTATGCAACGCCGCGGGTAATACCTACCTTGTTTCATACGAAGAAACACATAGCAAATGAAAACTCTTTAGTAGTTGTGATACGTGTCTACATTTTTTGTCCCACATTGCTATTCAATATGAAACAACTTAAGTATTTAAGGTGCAAAATCTATTGTTTTTCTGTGGGTGTGTTGTGGTATCATGTATACTCATACATGGTGTGCAACCCATCTTTTTGAGACACTCTAATAGTTGAGTAATTTATTTTAGATTTTTCAAAGTGTTTGCTAACTTTTTGGTATATTGCCCCATATCGAACATTTTGCTATCAATTATCATATATCCTCTATTGTCTTCTCTTAGTTTCTTCAACGCATTTATGGTGGTAAATGTGATGAGTGAGTGGGTCATGTGACACGGCGGTGTAGGTGGTGATGACCACCACTATGGAATCTAGTCTTCAATTTTTCAAACCATATCTATATCTATACTATCTATAAAGCATTTACATTATTTTTCTTAATTCTTAAACTTAAAATCTTAATAAATTAAGGGTTGACTTTTACAAATGGAAATGGAAAGTTACACAAAGAGATATTAGATATATACGCTTTGTATGGCTATCAGGATTTAAAACAAAAATACATATCTAATAGTTTTCAAATAATTATAGTAATCTCTACATTTAACTAAAACGTTATACAAAATATTTAAACTAGACGTTACACAAAATATTTAACTAAAATATGTGTGATCTTAGGTTCAATTTCTCTAGGTGCTAACAAGTCTAAAGTTCTCTTCGTTAGCATTTTAACGAACCCAACGTGTGTGTGGGTTTGGGGGGGGGGGGGGGGGGGGGGGGGGGGTTGGTTGGGGAGAGAGGGCAGGGGTCCACAACACCATACTTTGTTAGTTTGGACTGAGATCTTGCGGTTTTACTTTTCAAGCTTTCAATTTTTCCTTTTAACATTCTTTTATAATTGGCCTCTAACTTTACTTTATCTTTAGTTGATAAATGTGACTTGTCAATGGAAGTATGATGGGATGATATCTCTAAGAAGACATGTCATCATTGTCGATAATATTATGCATGGGAGGTGAAGAAAGCACCTTTGTAGGTGTAATGCTTCTGATACATGCATATGACCGGAACATTGTATATCAAAACTAGACAATCAATACCAAGCAGTCAAGCACAATTTCAAAACGAGTAACCTTTGCTCGATACATGTGCTTATTAGCTCTTGTTCTAAGAGCATCTACAATGAGAAAAGTTTTAAAGACTTTATGCATTTAATGTTTAACTTACTTAATGACTAGAGCTTTTTGCAAAGACTTTTAGTTTACAAAGTCTGTTAAAAAGTTATTCAAAAAGTCTTATATGCAAAAAAAAAAAAAAAAAAAAAAAAAAAAAAAAAAAAAAGTTATTCAAAAAGTCTTATATGCAATGCAAAACACCCTTTTAAATAGCTTTTTACAATAGTGAAAAGCTTTTAATAGGTTGACCCATTTTAAATGCTTTAAAGTGACAACGCAATGTTACTATTAACTATAGTTGATAAACATTTTTTTTGATAATAATTATATAGTTTATAAGTATCATGCTTCATACCCAAAGATAGAGTTTTGTAACACCTAAACAAAAGGTTTACACTCTTTCTTGGAATATGAAACAGGATAATTAAAACTATAGAAAGTAAGAAATTAAATGGCATGCTTGTGAGCGCCCTGTACTTTATAGCATCTCTTTCTTATCAGTTTGCTCTACAGCAGTCGATGTGGACAAACATTTTTACTCTTTGTTTTTTACTTTTAATTTCTTCTTTTGAGATACATTTTTCACCTAATATTACTCTGATGGGATTGATTAAGGAGTTGTTAAGATTGAACATATCCAGATCCAACATATTTTTTGACACCTAAAAAAATAAGGAGTATGTATCAATGCTATCGAGAATTATTAGTAACATCGATGACATATGATAAACAAATGCTGTACAGCTAAAGATCAAGCAACATCGATATGATGCTTGAGAACAAATCATTTGAATTTTGAAGTCCATCCTTGTGATTGCAAGTCTCGTAGTTGGGTCGAACCAGAAAAGTTATTTGCATACCTTTTCAACTTGTCGAAAGTTGCAAGCTCTGAGTGGGCTAACTTGCATATATCAGTCAATTATCCTGGTAAAATGATTACTTTGGGGTTGAGTCTTAATGGTGAGGTGCTTCTTTATAAGCTTTAATTAAAGTAAGGTAAACCTCATTATGAGAATGCTAACTGAAAGATTATAAGGAGAATGGCCAAACCAGAGTCTCTCCATTGGCAAGATTCGTTCATATAAAGATGCATATGTATCATGAAACTTATACGACACAACCCTTCACCTGCTCTAAGTATCAAATATTTTATACGAGCACCACACGACATATCACCATCCTAAAATAGCCTCGATTTCCTTTTCTTTTCTAGGTGAGTGTTTTTGTCGCATAGGCGTTACGCCTTAGTGGCATATCTAGACGCAAAAAAACTCATGCTTAATGATCCCTGGCAGCTTCTTGTAATCAACGGTCATAAATTCCAACTAGTGATCATTTTTTGCTGTATTGTTCATACTTGGGGTTGTTCCACATTTTTGTCATCCATCAAAGACTAAAAAATATGCTATTGAGGAACAAATTTTTTGTCTAACTAGGCAATACAGTAAATTTCTAAAGGCAAAACAGAATGTTGGCAAACCGAGCCCGTTTTGGAATGGTAATGAAACCTACAGCAGCTTGGGAATTGACATACTCATTCCATACCACTTTAGGATCAATACTAACATTACAAACAAGAAACCAACTATTAATTCGTACAAGACTAATCATTGCATCTGCCCACTGAAAACAAAACAAGAGTATCAAACATAGTTTAGCCGACATTTTACATTAAAGTACTAATGTTACCATAGATTAATAGCATTACTAAAACCATAGGGAATAGTAGGCAAGTTCAAGTTTCTGAGTGAGACCAGTAGATCTTCACTTTAGCGATAGGTGAAGCTCGAGGGAGCTCTAACAACTTGGAATCAAACATCAACATCCCTTTTTCACCAACAGACGCTTGGAATGGGCCAGCAGGAAAGATAGCAATAATCTCTAGCGAAGGGGAGCAAGCAAGTATACACTTTATTAAGCATACTTCAGTCTCTGAACCTCTAAAGGATAAAAGCCAAACAGACTGTAGCTGCAGCTTCCTCATTTTGGTATAGTCCCTCCAAACATTTAAGTGAAGATACAGGTGAAGGTGGTGGAACTGCATCATTGTATGCAGCCTACAAGAAGATATAAATAATGTTCATATGCACAACTATGCGATTTTGGGTAGCACAATAAGACAAAAATGCATTTACTCACTGTTACTGTAAGGCTCTGCAAATTTGGCGATCCCCAAATCATACCAAAAGCACATGACATCATTTTAGAACTTCCAAAATCTATTGCGTATAATGCAAGAGTTTTAAGACAAGGAAATACAGTAGGGACCAACTTTTGTGGAGGGCAAAAGCAAAATATTAAAAGAATATATTGTATTTTTGATAATTATAATTAAAACAAAATAAATTACATATTATTACATCAGCAAAATTGCAATGGATATCTAATTGAATGACACATATGACAAAATGACATAAGCCAAAACTTCTTTTTAATAGGATGTATAGATAGATAAGCAGACATCATGGGTCATAAGGATCCCAAAACAAAAAAGACAACAAGATAAGATTAGGCAACAAGATTGGAATCCAAGGGTTGATATCATTCCCCATTTTTTTCTTTCTAAGCCTTTTCTTCACATATTCTCTCTTATCTTCATCACCCCATTTTGCTTCTTCTACACCTTTAGCAAGCACCAAGGGTGGAGGTTGTTGATAAGGGCACTTAGACCTCCAACTACCTTGATTAATGACACCTAGTTTAGATACCCTTTTCAGAAATAGACCAATAGCCCATTTAAATTGGCTGTGTTTAGAGCATAAGATTGGAGGGTAGTCCCATTTGTGGTAACATGGGATTTGTGTTGACACCAAGTATTGTGAGTGGAGAGATGGAGTTGTTGTTGGGTGTGTTATGATATGTGTTAACGTGTTGTGTCTTTGTTCCCATGTTGTGTTTTCCATTTTTCAAGGGGGTTGGATGAGTGGATTGTGTGGCTTTTGTAGTCCCATTATGGACATTGTGGATAAGTTGGTATCAAAACACCAATATTTATTCGAGTTATTCTTTACATTCACACAAAAGAACCGCAAACAAATATTCATGAAAATGAGGTGATATATTTTAATTGGGTTAATTAAAAAAGACAGAGAAATTATTAAAAAAAAAAATGCACCAATCAAAATATGACACTTTATTTTCGTGAATATTCATCAATGGTTTTTTTTTTTTTTTTTTTTTTTTTTTTTTTGAATTTAGCATAGCTCTATTTATTTCCACTCCATTTCTTTAATAGGAAAGAAAATTATCTATATGTGATCATCCACAAATTAAGCTTAAAACAAACACACACACAAAAGGAAGTAAAAAGGCCTTGTGGGATTAATCGAAGGTTGGTTGGGCATGTTAGATTTGTTTTTTTTTATTTGTTTATTTAAACAAAAACTATAAGTTTTGATTTAATTACATGCACTAAAACACATAAACCCTAGCTAAACGACTAAACTACAAAACCATAAACCCACAAACCCTAATTTGTTTCTCAGTTTGCTTGAATCGTAAGTATTAATTTGGTTCATTGTTTACATTATTATCATTTATATATAAAAATTAAACATGACACATATAATTCATCAAATATGCTTTTAAAATCATTGTATGTAATATACGGAGTATTTGCTAGGTTTGTATACTTGTACACCCGAATAAACATATGTATCTAATTATAGTTGTTAATGATTCTTTGATTCGTTAAAGGGTTGCTAAGATGTTGGATTATATGTTTATCTTCGGGTGTTTTTTACTCGTTTGACACTTCACATGTTTTAGGTCGAGTCATCGAGTGACGAGTGACGTGGCATCAAAAGACTATTAAGATATGTCTAATTACATACCTTTTGTGCTACAAGTGAAAATATTGAAAAGCCTTCCGGTCAAATCATTGATTCGATTCAGATCAGTCTCAAAAGAATGGAAGCATAAGATTGATATATAGCTCTGAATTTGTCACCGGGTACAATGTCTCACAGCAACATTTCTTTGTTAGTTACTTTGATTTAGATGACCGTAAGCTAAAATTTGCTTCCATCATGGATGATGATGCTTTCCCGCAACACAAGTTTTCTGTAAGTCCCCCATTGTCTGTTCAACCATTTGGTACTCAAAAAATAGTCGGTAGCTCTCAAGGCCTATTTTGCTTATATGATAGTGAAACAAAAGTTGCTACTATATGGAATCCCAGTATAAGAAAATCAGTTGATATTAGTACTGTTCCTAGTATTCATCTGCCTAACTGGCCTAGTGGTCATGGTTTTGGTTTTGGGGTTTGTCCCATCACTAGTGACCCTAAGCTTATAAAGATTACATATCTTAAGCGTATCTTTGACAAAAACAGTGAAAAAATAAGTGGCTCTACATGGCGCGTTGAGGTTTTTAGATTAAGCACAAGGGAATGGACAAGCGTATGTATCAATTGGTCTAATAACATTGAACTGTATTCGGATCAGGTAGATATAGTTGGGCATATTTACTGGGCGGCGGTTAAATCTGCATGTTTAATGATCGTCTCATATGATATAACAACTGAAGAATTTACTGAAATAAGCTTCCCTGATATTTTTAAAGGTGGCATGTTCATTTCTTTATCAAAACTAAGGGACGCTCTTTCTGTGGTACTATTTGATCATCAGACAAGTGGCTTTGGTGTATGGAAGATGGAGAATGGTGATCATAAATCATTTACAAAGCTTTTTACTGTTAAAAACATTTTTGAAGCAACAATATTCAATGTCGTTGGATTTAGTATTAGTGGTGAACCTATATTTAAAAGGCCAAATGGTGATAAAAAGGATGCACTTGTTGTTTATGAACCGTGGTCAAAGCGTTTGAGTTATAAGGGGAAAGAATATTATTTCAATGTGAGGTACTACATGGAATCGCTACTTTTACATGATCAGTGAGATGTGACATGGTATCGAGATTGAAGTATAGTTATTGTGCAGGTTAGATTGAGTTAAGGAATACTTGCATGCATTGTTTTAGCGGTGAGAATGTTTGTTATGTTGAATCTCAGACTTTTTATGTATGAATATTATGCGCAAACATCTTGTTGAAAGTTGAGTAATTTATCTATGTTTAGGAGTTTTTTAGTTTTTAGTTATTTCTTACTTTCTAAATCTGAATCGTACTAACGGCATCTCCAATGCAAGGTTGATATGACTTGAAAAAAACACCCCTCATGCCAATAGTTATAAAAAGTAGATAGTTATAAAAAGTAGATGGAAAGGCAGCTCCTGCGGATTCTGAATCCTCTCTTTAGCTTCTGTCAAATTGAATCAGATACTATTATATCAAAGCTGATAGTACTGTCTAAAACGGCTCATTATAGTTGGTCGCCATCAAGATCATGGGTCATTTTAATTTCCTAAGTTATAGGTAGATGTTGTTATTCCAATTTTAGCATCCTTCTGTTTCACATTTTGGTGAATAAAGTATGAATATACTAACAAAGTATAAAGTGACTATCAATCCATTGACACTTCACTCAGTGGAGATGGCTAAGTTTGAACTTTGTCGATTCTTAACTTTACGGTAGCATATTTTTGCTTTGTGCCCAGAAGATTAATTTGCGCATACAGGTACTGTGAATGTTGGCGTATGTGTCCGAACGGTGTACACCCTTCGGACTTTTCTACCGCCTCCGGTAACTAACCCTTCGGATCCTCATCCAGAAGCCGGAGGGTCAAACACAGCTATCGTATTATCTGAGGACTCCTCTTTTACACGAAGGACAATAGCATTAATTGCGGTCACGCCGCCATCCCAGATTCTCAGGGATTGTGTTACCCACGTGATCTGACAACCTACCTACTATGTACAGTGTAACACTGTTTGCTCCTTCCCGAGGTAAAGCAGGTAAAGAGGTGGGATAGTATAAATACCCCCACCTCATTTATGTCACACAACTAACACACACATATTGCATTTACTCCTAACTACTCCCTTACCCTTCGTATCATTCATACTTACTCTCACACCGGAGGTTGGTCCTGGGTACGTTCCCGGGGCGAGCCTAACGTGTGCTTCTTGTGTGCAGGTCTCTATACTTGTCCGAAGGTCTTATACAAGAAGTACATCCTCACAAGATTTTACCTTAACAAATTGGCGCCATCCGTGGGACTCGTTATTCATTCTACCGAAGAACGATGACTGATCCCCCTCCTCCACCCTTCCATACCCCGATTACATCGGCCGGAGGGAGTGGAGTAAACACCAACTCAAACACCAACACAAACAATCCCTTGAATAATTCCCCGAACCTTCAAGAGTTAATTCTCGGACAAATGGCATCCCTGACCGACCTGATTAAGATGCATAATGCTCTGGGGGAAAATGTGCTCAGGCCGATACGTTTGGATTTTGGGGATGATGGAAATGAGGTCCGAAGAGAAAGGGTGGTCGAAGTGAATGAAGATTTAAGCAAACCGTTCAAAGAAGCATTACGGTCACCATTTACTAGCCGGATTGTAGAGTTTGCTGGGGAAAAATATACAATGCCTCTAAACATGAAGTTTTATGACGGATCCACTGATCCGAATGATCATCTCACCCGGTTCACTGGAGCAGCCAACCAGGGGCAATGGCCGATGCCCACTTGGTGTTTAATGTTTCAACAGACCCTGGACGGAGCGGCCGGGGGGTGGTTTGAGCGTTTAGAACCTGGCAGCATCAACAGCTGGAATGAATTAAGAGAACAATTTTCCACACGATTTGCCCTTCGAAGAAAATGTACAAAGGACCCCACGGAAATTACCAAGATTGTCAGAAGAGCCCATGAGTCGTTGGCGGATTTTAAGGAAAGATGGACCGACGAAGCCAGCTACATCAGTGGTGTGCCGGAAATCATGCGCATCTCGGCTTTCATGAATGCTCACAGGTGTCCAACTTTGGCTAAGAAATTTTCGGACAGGGTACCTCGTACAGTAACCGAAATGTTTGCAAGGGTGGATGATTTTATCAGGGCAGAAGACGCGTACCGGAACACGGAGTTACCCCGGGGGGAAGGGTTTGAGTCAAACAGAAGGAGAAGCTTCAAAGATGATAAATACCGAAATGAAAGGAGGAATGAGCCTCGTCACAAAGATACATATCACCCGTATGTGGCCCCAAGAAAAGACTTGAACCGAAATGATTATTATCGCCCAGATCGAAGACCAGTGGGAGCCTTCAGGGAAGGACAACAGCGTCCTGGATTGAACGCACTCACAAAACCCCCGAGAGAGATACTGGCCACAGAACGTCATCTGAACCTACCGCCCCCTCGGCCCACGGGCGGTAAACCCTCGCGTGAAAACATGGGTAAGTTCTGTGAATATCATAAAGAAGCTGGCCACTTAACCAACCATTGTCGAGAGTTGAAGAAGCAACTAGAAGTGGCATTGGAGTCCGGTAGACTCGATCATTTGTTAAAGGAATGGAAACAGAGAGATACCGGGAGAGACAGGGAACCGGTGAGAAATTATGACAAAGGAAAAGATAAAGTGATTAACATGATAAGATGTTCCGGAGGGATAAAGCGACGAAGTTATAACCATGAGGAAGTGTGGATGAAGGCTCCAATTATTTTCCCTCCTGTCATGACGGAGGATCTATCCGATGAGCCCCTCATCATTGAAGGAGACATAAGTGGGTATCTCGTTCGGCGAATATATGTAGACGAAGGGTCTGCGGTGAATGTTATGTACGAACATTGTTTCAACAATCTTAGCAATGACATCCAAAACAGGCTAAAAGAAACCACCACTTCCCTAGTGGGTTTCTCCGGTGAGACAAGCAAACCATTGGGGAAGATCGAGTTAGAAGTATGCTTCGGTGACCATGGCATGTACCGAAGAGCAATGATGAGCTTCTGTGTCATTAACTCCCCCTCACCGTATAATGTGATCTTGGGAAGAACAGGGTTGAAGGAAATAAGGGCTGTACCATCCACCATACACTCAATGATCAAATTTCCCACTCCCAAGGGAATAGCAACTTTAAGGACTCGTCCGTCAATAATATCCGAGTGCCGAAGGTTAGAGGAAAAGCAAATGATCGAGGGACCTCGATCAGAAGAACCTCAGGAAATAAATGACGGAGAGGACGTTACAGTAACAACCGAAGAAATCCTGGTTAACCCCGCCTATCCGGAACAGTTGGTAACCATCGGGAAGAATTTTTCCAAAGAAGGTCGTAGAAATCTTATTGAGCTGTTAAGAAAAAACAAAGACGTGTTTGCATGGCAGCCATCAGATATGACGGGAGTGCCTAGATGGTTGATAAAGCATCGGCTAAACGTCAATATGGCAGACACACCGGTGGCACAAAAGAAGCGAAGTCTTTCGGCAGAGAAGAATCAAGTGGTGATGAAAGAAGTGGAAGAATGGTTGAGGACAGGAATAGTCAGACCCGTCAAATATCCGACATGGATCTCAAATCCGGTTCTAGTGAAAAAGTGTGACGGAAGTTGGAGGATGTGTATCGACTTCAAAAACCTCAATTCCTCATGTCCGAAAGATTACTATCCATTACCGGAAATTGATTGGAAGATAGAGTCGGTGGTAGGCTATAGATACAAATGTTTCCTAGATGCCTACAAAGGATATCACCAAGTTCAGATGGCCGAGGAAGACGAAGAGAAAACAGCGTTTTACACAGAGCAAGGCACGTACTGTTATACCAAGATGCCCTTCGGTCTCAAGAATGCTGGAGCAACTTACCAACGGTTAATAGACTCAGCCTTCCAAAGTCAAATAGGACGAAATCTAGAGGCTTACGTAGATGACATGGTGGTCAAAAGCAAGACCGAAAAAGAAATGTTAGCAGATATATCTGAAACCTTTTATAATCTCCGGCAAATAAACATGAAGCTAAATCCGAAAAAATGTTCCTTCGGTATGGAAGAAGGGAAGTTTCTGGGCTACATTGTAACTTCCGAAGGGATCAGAGCTAACCCAAGGAAAGCCACGGCGATTGCCGAGATGAAATCTCCGTCCACTTTGAAGGAAATGCAAAGCCTAAGTGGAAAGTTAGCAGCTTTGAACCGTTTTTTAGCCAGATCCGCAGAAAAGTCCCTCCCATTCTTTGAGACTTTGAAAAACATCACAAAGGAAAATAAGGATGAATACAAATGGACGGAAGCGGCGGAAGAAGCATTCCAACTACTGAAGCAATTAATCCTGAAGCTCCCATTATTAACCACCCCTAAGCCGAAAGAAATCCTATATGTTTACCTAGCAGCTTCTGGTCAAGCGATAAGCGCCGTTCTCCTAACTGAGAGGGACGGAAGGCAACTACCGATTCATTATGTCAGCCGGACACTGCAGGAGGCCGAAAGGAATTATTTGCCTATCGAAAAGTTGGCTTTGGCGCTCCTGCACGCATCTAGGCGGCTCAGGAGATATTTCGAAGCGCACCCAATCAGAGTCATAACTGATCAGCCCGTCAAGCAGATTTTAAACAAAGCCGAAGCGTCAGGGAGACTGACTAAATATGCCGTGGAGTTGGGAGCATACGACATAACATACATTCCAAAGAATTCTGTAAAAGGGCAAGTGCTGGCTGACTTCATCTCAGAAATATCGGTTGACCTCAAGGGAAGGAATGATACGTCATTAACGAAAGAAGTATGTGATGTATCCAGTTCGGACGAATGGATTCTATACACAGACGGAGCGTCCAGCACGAAGGGTTCAGGAGCAGGGCTGGTTCTAATTGGTCCTGATCAGATCGAACACACCTATGCTCTCCGTCTAAACTTCATAAGCACCAATAACGAAGCAGAATACGAGGCACTTCTCGCCGACCTCCGAATAGCAAGAAAGATGAATGTCGAAGCTCTAGATGTCAGAGTAGATTCCAAGCTAGTGGCAAGTCAAGTAAACGGAGAGTTTGTGGCATCCAAGGAAAGTATGATACGGTATCTAGCAAAAACAAGAGAGCATATCAGACTATTCAAAAAGTTCAGAATCCGAAACATCCCGAGATCGCAGAATCAAAAGGCCGATGTATTGAGCAAGCTGGCTTCCGTAGCCTTCAACCATCTCACTAAAGAAGTTTTAGTCGAAGTACTGGAGAAGCCTTCTACGTCTGAAGAAGAGGTTAAAGCTATAGTGGAAGAAGAGGGTGACAATTGGATGACACCAATTATAAAATGTTTGAAAACCGGCATCTGGCCAGAAGATCTTAATGAAGCAAGAACTCTCCGGATGAAAATTCCCCACTATGTCATGGAGGGAAACGTACTGTTTAAAAAGACTTACCTGGGTCCGATGGCTCGTTGTGTAGGTCCCCTACAAGCTAATTATATCATTCGAGAGGTTCATGAGGGTGCTTGCGGCATGCACTCCGGTCCAAGAGCAATTGTGGCGAAGCTCATCCGTCAAGGATACTACTGGCCAACCATGCACAAAGATGCTCGGGAAGAAATAAACAAATGTGACTCTTGTCAGATTCACTCTCCAGTACCGAAATTGCCTAAAACTACGTTGACTTCCATCATGGCTCCATGGCCCTTCTATGAATGGGGAATGGATGTGCTCGGTCCACTAACAGAAGCCCCAGGGAAGGTAAAGTTCGTGATTGTAGCAATAGATTACTTTACCAAGTGGATCGAAGCGAAACCTCTTGCGAAGACGACGGGCAAGGAAGTTAAGAAGTTCGTCTGGGACAACATAGTTTGCCGGTTTGGATTACCAGCTATCATAGTCACGGACAATGGCACAAATTTCGTGAATGATCCTTTCAAAAGCTGGTGTGCAAAGCTAAAGATCAAACAAATAAACACGGCCGTTGCACATCCTCAAGCAAACGGTTTGGTCGAAAGAGCTAACGGAAGTCTCATGCACGGTATAAAGACAAGGCTAGGCAGGGCAAAGGCCGGATGGGTCGACGAGCTACCCAACGTCTTATGGGCTTACAGAACTTCTTTGAAAACAAGCAACGGTGAAACGCCATTCAGCCTAACGTACGGAAGTGAGGCCGTTATACCGGCCGAAATTGGAATGCCCACGTACCGCACGATAACGTTCAACCCGGATGACAATGAAGAAGAACAACGTCTGAACCTAGACTTGCTACAGGAAAGGAGGGAAATGGCTGCGATTCGGGAAGCCAAATATAAAGCAAAAGTTGAGCAATACTACAACCGGAGGGTCCGTCCAATCTCATTCAAAGTGGGTGACTTTGTCTATAGAAGGAACGAGGCTAGCAGAGTGGAAGACCAGGGAAAATTAGGCCCAAATTGGGAAGGTCCTTACCGAATAGTAGAAGCGTATCACAATGGGTCATACAAACTGGAAACAACGGAAGGCCGAAGCATCCCCCGAACATGGCACGCTATTAACCTCCGGAATTGTTTCCGATAAATGTACAATGTAACAGCTTTGCTTTGATAGTAATCTACACTTCTCCAACATCCGGAGAAGAATTTTCCCCATCCATTTAGTATATTTATTTCCATCAAACGGGTCGTTATATTACACCGTTGTGATTAAATTATATTTAAACCAAACGGTTCGTTATCTTACACCGTTGCGGTTAAAACAAGTCAAATCAAGCGGATCGTTATATTACACCGTTGTGATTAAATCGTATCAAAAATCAAGCGGGTCGTTATATTACACCGTTGTGATTAAATTATATTTAAACCAAACGGTTCGTTATCTTACACCGTTGCGGTTAAAACAAGTCAAATCAAGCGGATCGTTATATTACACCGTTGTGATTAAATCGTATCAAAAATCAAGCGGGTCGTTATATTACACCGTTGTGATTAAGTTATATTTAAACCAAACGGTTCGTTATCTTACACCGTTGCGGTTAAAACAAGTCAAATCAAGCGGATCGTTATATTACACCGTTGTGATTAAATCGTATCAAAAATCAAGCGGATCGTTATATTACACCGTTGTGATTAAATTATATTTAAACCAAACGGTTCGTTATCTTACACCGTTGCTGTTAAAACAAATCAAAAATCAAACGGATCGTTATATTACACCGTTGTGATTAAATCGTATCAAAAATCAAGCGGATCGTTATATTACACCGTTGTGATTAAATTATATTTAAACCAAACGGTTCGTTATCTTACACCGTTGCGGTTAAAACAAGTCAAATCAAGCGGATCGTTATATTACACCGTTGTGATTAAATCGTATCAAAAATCAAGCGGATCGTTATATTACACCGTTGTGATTAAATTATATTTAAACCAAACGGTTCGTTATCTTACACCGTTGCTGTTAAAACAAATCAAAAATCAAACGGATCGTTATATTACACCGTTGTGATTAAATCGTATCAAAAATCAAGCGGATCGTTATATTACACCGTTGTGATTAAATTATATTAAAACCAAACGGTTCGTTATCTTACACCGTTACGGTTAAGCCAAGTCAAATCAAGCGGATCGTTATATTACACCGTTGTGATTAAATCGTATCAAAAATCAAACGGATCGTTATATTACACCGTTGTGATTAAATTATATTAAAATCAAACGGTTCGTTATCTTACACCGTGGTGATTAATTTACATTAAATGGGTCATTACTTTACACCGTTAGTCAAATGTTTCATTTATATTACACCACCGTGATTAATTTACATTAAACGGTTCGTCACTTTACACCGTTAATCAAACAGTCCGTGATATTACACGGTGGTGATTAAGTCATGTTAAAGCTTAACGGTTCATTATTTTACACCGTCGTGGTTACAAAAAGTCAAAATCATACGGTTCGTTATTTTACACCGTTCATCCAGTGATTTGTTATTTTACTTAGTTAAAGTCGAAATAAAACGACTCGTCATGCTACACCGTCAATTTAACGGTTCATTATCGTAAACCATCACCAAACAATCGGTAGGCTTACATTCATCGATTATGTCAGCATCATGTAAAAAGTTAACACAAAAATGGGTCGTTATAATACACCATTCGGCCAGAATATCTTAAAGCACCATTTGTCAGAAGTGCAAGTAATAAAACTACACATGTAAAAAGTTTCATCACGGACACAGACGTCCGGTATATCAAAATACAAAGATTGGGAAGTAATCCGACTAGATATAATTACAAGAAAACACTCTCGGATACTTTCTTATCCCCTTCTTTCAATGTGGAGGGTTCAGCAGCAGCCACTGTTGGAGTTTCCTTAACGTGAGTGCTTGGTTCGGGAGGTACATACCCCTCCGGCTGTAAGTTCATTAAATCCCCCAACGGCAGACGGTATGACCCAGCCACCTTCTGCACGTATGGGTACTCAGCATCAAAGATTTTGTTGAATTCAGCTTTCCAAGTTGCCGGTGCATCCCGGTTAAGGTTCTTCACTTGACTTAAAACCCTTTCAACATCCTCCTCCTTGCGGTTCACCTTGGCTCCACCGTCAAACTCGGCTTTCACGCCATCAATAAAGCCGGCGGTATAAGAGAGGCTGTACACTCGGCCCATACTCTTCTTGTACTCACGAGACTGAAAAAGTCGACGGCAGACAGCCGGAATGAGTTCCTTCACAGTATTATGGTGAATCATTTCGGACTGAGCAAGCTTGGCTGTCAAATTTTTATCTTGTGCTTTCAGCTCATTCACCTCTGCAGATCTATCGGCCAACTGCTTCTCAAGTTCTTTGATTCTAGCAGCTTGGGATGAAGCCGTTGACCTCCACTCATTCTTATCCCTCTCCATCTCCTCCAGCTGCTCAACCAAACCTTCTTGACGAGTGGAAGCAGCACTCACTTCGTCCTCCAGAGCGTGAAATTCTTTCAAGAGTTTGTCAAACTTGGCTGTCCCAGCATCACGCTCCTCTTCAACTTCCTTCAGCTTCTCAGACAAATCACCACACCCCATATGGGCCTCCGTCAGTTCCCTATGATCTCGGTTCAGTTGACTGAAGCATTGCAGGAGTGCAGCTTGGAGAACCACCCCGGAACCAGAATTGATGTAAACTTGGCGGGCCAGTTGATTGTTATTAAGCCCTGAAATGGCCTCTTCTTCGGCTGGGGTGGCAAGGTGATTCAACATCTCCCGGCAAGCCCGGAAAGAATTCATACGGACATCGTCATGGAGGGTCCACCCAGGAACAAAGTACCCTCCGGTTTGATTCGAATTACCTGGAGAGAATGTAGAAACATGTTAAATAAAAAAAAAAAAAAAAAAAAAAAAAAGCAAAAATAAGAAGCCAGGATAATCTTCGGATAAACGCACCAGGTTCAACCAGAGGCGACTTGTTTGAAGGCTCCGGTGGGGGAGAAGCATGATGTTCAGAGTGGGCAGTATGAACCGATACATCTGAGAACAAAAGGTAAGGGATGATCAACAAAAGAAACAAGACAGTTAGAAAAGCAAAAATCACATACCATGAGAGTGAGGCTTCGGAGAAGGCTCTGGGTTCTCTCCATCATGATGACCGGACCCCTCGGCCAAGTTGTTGTCCGGCTGTGTTTCTTCTTGGTCTTCATTCTCTCGAGATCTCCTCTTCTTAGACCCGGCGTCGGTTTGCGGTTCAGCTTGGTTGATAGGAGTGACGTCCAAAGTTTTGCTCTTGCTCTTATCCTCCGAAGACACAATCTCCTCCACTACCAGATGCTTCCTACGTTTCGGAGCATTCTTGCTGGTCGCAACGGCCTTTCTCTTCCCGGCAGGAATCTTCTCTTTGGCCTTCCTCTCCTTCTCTTCCCGAGCAGCTACAACGTCATCATCAGCAACTTCCACTACCTTCTGCAGATTGCTTTTAGCAGGAGGTTTCTTTCCGGGGGATAGGGGTCGAGTGGTGTTGTCCGGACGGACATGCCCTTCAGGAAAAGGATCCCCCCTGCTCACCACTGTACCTTCCAGGTCCGGGAGCTCCAAGTATTCAGACATCGAGATAACTACAAGGAAGCCAAAGCAAGAACAAATAAGATAGATGAGAAAGATAAGTGCAAAGGACAATTAAATAAAAAGTAAAGCATTACCACGCCCCTCGGCATCCTTTATAACCAAATTATGTCCGGTAATCTGGAAGACATTGCACAGTCCGTATGCATACAAAAGGCTGGAAGGTGTTTTCCGAAGGACAATCATCTTATTGGCAATCTTCTTTGCATCCTTCAACGAATAATTCTCAGGAAACCTGTCCGAGATCTTGGAATCTTTGTGCCTCCAAGGCATGGCATTCGGAATAGCCCTACGGTCAATCAGAAAGAAGAAGTCTTTCCAAAACTTCAAACCTGACAGCTGTTCCTCAAAACACTTCATGGCTCTCTTCCCGGTGCGACTCTCAAATGAGAACCAATGGCCTTGTTTACACAGCCGATAGAAAACTCTGAAGAGTGGGACGGTCGGTACAACGTTCAAGCTATAGCACCGAACCTCAAAAAGGGTAACCCTATTCAAACCTATAGGGACAAGTTGGGAAATATGTACTCGAAAGTAGCCTATCACGGCTAGAAGAAAGGAAGAGAAAGGAACCCTAACACCCCCAACTTAACCTGGTGCACATAAATCCCTATCTTACTCTCCGGTAACTCATTCATGGTAAGCCCATCGGGAGGAACCATGGGATGTAAGTCGGCCGGAATGCCGTATTCTGTACAAAGGCGATCTAGAGTATGTTGGGATAATTTAGATGTATGTACATGCATATCAAACTTTCCTATCGGTTTAGATCTACTAGTTGTAGGCTCGTTATCCGGATTATTCATCTCACCGGGTTCACTCGCGGCCATTCTTAAGAAAGGATACCGAGGGATACTTATATGAAAAGAAAACTACGAATATAAAATAACGCACCTCGGTAAAAAGTCGAAACGCAAAATGGGAAACGCTCCGGCAATTATTGTACTGTGCAAGGAATAAACAGAAGGGCAGGTGTGAAATGAAAAATATGAGGGCACTATTTATAGGGGCAAACCTTGAGAAACGTGAACGTCGCGTCGAACAGTACATCATGACGTGGCATAACGTGGACCGTTCGATACCTGCAAGAGAGGTTAGTGGCATCCAGCTGTAACCGAATAATAATATTATTTTAATAGGCCCATGGGCCGCTCGGATCCTAAAGCCCGATATGAGCCCGCCACGCTAAAAATCACTCGGACTGTCAAGTATTGAACCATCGGTCTACAACCAATACTCCAATACTGGGGGGGACATGTTGGCGTATGTGTCCGAACGGTGTACACCCTTCGGACTTTTCTACCGCCTCCGGTAACTAACCCTTCGGATCCTCATCCAGAAGCCGGAGGGTCAAACACAGCTATCGTATTATCTGAGGACTCCTCTTTTACACGAAGGACAATAGCATTAATTGCGGTCACGCCGCCATCCCAGATTCTCAGGGATTGTGTTACCCACGTGATCTGACAACCTACCTACTATGTACAGTGTAACACTGTTTGCTCCTTCCCGAGGTAAAGCAGGTAAAGAGGTGGGATAGTATAAATACCCCCACCTCATTTATGTCACACAACTAACACACACATATTGCATTTACTCCTAACTACTCCCTTACCCTTCGTATCATTCATACTTACTCTCACACCGGAGGTTGGTCCTGGGTACGTTCCCGGGGCGAGCCTAACGTGTGCTTCTTGTGTGCAGGTCTCTATACTTGTCCGAAGGTCTTATACAAGAAGTACATCCTCACAAGATTTTACCTTAACAGTGAACAAGCAATGAATGGCTCGAACTTCTCATGAAACACAACATGCATGATCATATTCTTAATGATAAAAAGAAGCCTTGTAAATTTTGTATGTTTGCAGTAGTGTTGTAAGCATGTGTTTGGTTCGCCAAGGAAACCAAATAATGCTTTTGGTTGCTCTCCCATAATGTCATTATGTACGGAACGCCATGAACTCTCTTTTAAGGTTTAGAAGGGAAGAATTTCAACCCAAGGTTATCATACTTTGTTGGAGCGTACATTAAGGTTTTTATAGACAAATATAAAACATGTTATACTTTTGGAAGCAACAACAAGAAGGTTTTTATACTAACTTATTGGTATATAGTTTGTAAATATCAGGATCCACTTAAAGATGACAAAGTAATGCTTGCACCTTATCTTCTTAAAGTGCATCATGACATTTAGAACTATAAAATATTTGACTTTACCAATCTAGGAAGATGGTTTTATAACATCTCTTCTTTAGCAGTTTTCTCTCAACTAGTCGATATGAGACAAACAAACATTTTCAAGGGGTCTTTTTTTTTTTTTTTTTAATTGTCCTCAAACTTTACTTCACATCGAAAAGAAAAGAAAAAAATCCTTGATGTAAGATGTATCTTAGTTGATGTTGAAATATTCTCAGCAACAAATTTGACTGCCAATGGGTGTTTGTTACCGTGTTGAGATGGCAAGAGCATTATGTTAGAGTAGTTCACGTGAAATGAGCAGGAGGGAGGCTTCTTTAATTATCTAGCTTTCGTAGATCAGTATAAAACGATTATATCTCTAAGAAGACCGGCCTCATTGTTCTCACAAGATGCAAAACTTTACCTCTCATGTTCAAATGAACATGAGAAGATCCTTATCCAATAATATGACAGATGAATGATTTTTAATGGATGTATTTTTTGATAAAGTGGAAACAATCCCCGCAAATGTGGATATACAATCAACACTTGATTTTCTCACAGTAGGTACAAACAAATATGAAGTGAATCTCTTAAAGGATACCCGATTAGGCAGCATACATATGAGTTACGATCAAATAAGAAAAATAATTAAAATGAGAAGGATGAAAAGTAACAACAATCACACGTTTCACATGCACTTACAAAAATGGATAGAATTACTTGTTACCTTTCTCATTTTAATTATTATTCTCAGTTGATCCCTTCCCGCTCTCACCAAATAACATGAAGATGAAAAGGCAAACCTCGCAAGCTTAAAATCAGTATAAATACATAGAAAAAAGGCTAAGCACAAAAACAAAGTAGCAAATGAATGTTATTGTGGTATTATTTGGTTAGTTTGTTTATTTAGGAAGGGGCTCATTTGTATTATAATGAATCTATACATGCATATATGATAGTATAAAACTGGGGCAAATCGAAACGCATGCAGGAAAACAAAACCCTATAATTAACAACCACCATGGAAGGAGGCGAGGTACATTTTTATTAATTCTGCCATTATTAATTAATCTTTACTGTATTTTTTTGGAACTAGCTAATATAATTTTGTGCAGGCTATAATGATCTGTATCGACACCAGTTGCTGGTTGGATAACTACGAATCAACTAGGTTTAAGGATCAAGCTGATGCTGTTAGACTTTATTGTACCGAAAAATTTAAGGTATTCGATATTTAATTGGTCTTGTTGCTTCTTATTAATGATTGACCTTTTTTTTTTTTTTTTTTTTTTTTTTTTTTTTTTTTTTTTTTTTTGGTTATAGTCTCATCCGGAAACTGTCGTGGGCATATGTGGAATGAGTGACAGATGTATTACTCATCTTTGTGCACCTACCAGATGGATTGGGCAAATCATGGCATCCCTTTATTGTAATTAGCTTCTTCAATTCATTCATAATTTACTCTTTGTATGTATGTATAAATTGTAATCATCAAGTTTTTTATTGTTGTTACTCAGATGCAAACACATGTGGTCAACTGATGTTAATAGAGGCGGTCGTGAATGCTCATGACGTTTGGTTCGGCTACTCAGGCAAAGAACGAGGCGTACATCTGCCAAAAAGGATTACTGTGTTTGCTGGAGGGTACTTTATTTATTTTTAGTTAGTAGTTAGTATGCCTCGCCTTAGGGGAATAAACCCCGCTCCCTTTTTCCACTTCACCTAGGAGGAAAACCCATTGGCAGGACTTGAACCCGAGACATTACGTTGCTTATATTAATTCACTAATGCAACTTTTTAATCTAAGATTTATGTTTCTTTCCTTTCAGTCCTGTATATGATAAGATGAAGGGGGTGCAGTCTTTAGGAAAAGTGTTGAAAGAGAGGAATATAGCTTGTGATGCTATCAGCTTTGGTGATCCGGCCAGCAATAAGAAGGAACTTTTTGACGCCTTGATTGATGCTGCAGATAATAATGGCAACTGCAACCTTCTTCATGTTCCACCTGCATCTACTGTCCTTGACGCCCTATCGAGGTTTATTATAATCTGTTTCCCTAATTGGATTTTATGTAATTTTTATTACTTAGGTTTATCATATATCTGGAAACATTTGCTATCAGGTCTCAAATCCTCCGAACCGGTTCAGCACCACTTGCTAGTCTTCCGGTGCAGCAGAATAAACTAGTTGATCCACATGATCATCCAGCAAAAATTAACGCAGTATCTCAATCGGTTGTACACCTGAATCCAGAGAATTTAAAGCCTGAAACATTAGATCAGAGGATTGAAATGGCGAAACGAGAGTTAGAATCATTGATTATGCAGAAGAATAAACTAGTTGCGTTGCCAGCCCCGATGCCTTAAGTTTTTTTCGTTGAAATGTTAATTGTTTGAGTCTCGGAGGTCTATCAGGTCACTTGAAAACTAAATCTCTGACCTGAGACTGGAGCTTCCAGGCAATCAACACATATCAGAATGTATATCAGGTTGTGATTTCATCTGGATAATGTGATTACTTAAGGGGATAGAAGAGTGAAAATGCCTCTAGCCTTTAAGTTCCTTTACTTTATTTTCACGACAACCGTACTTCTAAAATCAATCAACAGTGTTGATTAAGTTATATAAGTTTAAATTTTTTTTCAGTTTAAGTTATTTCGTATTTTATTAAATCTAAATCGAACTAAGGGCATCTCCAATGCAAGGTTGACGAATGACTAATTTTCATCAAAAAGATGCTATTTTATCAAAGACTAATTTGATGAAAATGAATCAGATGCTATTTTATCAAAGCTAATAGTACTACCTGAAACGGCTCATTGTAGTTGGCCGCCATCAAGTTCATGGGTCATTTTAGTTTGCTAAGCTAGGACTTAGGCTGCAACTCCTATACTATGACTGACTCGCATGCTTTACTTGTATAATGTGGACTTAGTTTGCCATATAGTGACTATCAATCCATTTACACTTCAAGCAGTGGAGATGATTAAGTTTGAACTTTGTCTTTTGTCCCTTCGGATCTTGGATCAATCATGGTGAACATGTATAAAGAAAACAATAAGAGTATGAGTATGCACATCTGTGTAGGGACTCGATATGAGAAGAGAGGGTGGGTTTATATGTAAACACACTTTTTTATTAATAACCACACTTTAAAACAATACATTTACATAAGTATATATAGTTGTCGAATGGTTGTGAACCAAACAACACGTCTGTTCCAAGGGTTGTGAGTCAATCGACACACCCTTTCATATTTTACAGAAAACTAACTATAATACAATTATAAAGTTTCTATCTAACACTATTGGTCCTTATACTTTAAAGACTTATGTTTCTTGATTATATTTGATGCCAACATTCACTCCCCTAATCAAGAAATCATAATCTTCATACTTTTCACTTTGTTCCTTTGTTCATCCAACTTGCAGCCTCGTTCCTTCTTTTATTATTGTCTTGATCGCCTTGTAACTTCTGGTCTAATCATGTTCAGTTGCCTTGTTTTGTTGCTCTCTTCCTTGACTTCTTCTCTTTCAATTCTGCTTCTTTTCTTTGGTGATTCATCAATTGTATCCGTTGCATCTTCCAAATCTGCATCAGGCTGTGGTTTAATGTCTGCAGCACCTCTGCCATTTTCATCACTTTCTGCCTTCCCTAGATTTGCTCTAAGTGCATCTTCATAATAGATTTTCACCATGCCTATGTATTCTTTTCACCGTGTCTTCTTCTTGATATCTACATAAGACATCCTTCTTTGTAACTTCTCTTCTTGCAACAATCTTCTTTCTTTTTTTGCCCAAAACTGTAACGTTTCCATGATCATCTTCATGCTTTGTTTTCGGGTCTTCTTCTTCTTCAAAGCGATAACTTCCTTGACTGCAATTGATCGATCCATGTAACCATACGCTCTGATACCACTTTTGTCCCTTCAGATCTTGGATCAATCATGGTGAACATGTATAAAGAAAACAATAAGAGTATGAGTATGCACATCTGTGCAGGGACTCGATATGAGAACAGAGGGTGGGTTTATATGTAAACACACTTTTTTATTAATAACCACACTTTAAAACAATACATTTACATAAGTATATATAGTTGTCGAATGGTTGTGAACCAAACAACACGTCTGTTCCAAGGGTTGTGAGTCAATCGACACACCCTTTCATATTTTACAGAAAACTAACTATAATACAATTATAAAGTTTCTATCTAACACTATTGGTCCTTATACTTTAAAGACTTATGTTTCTTGATTATATTTGATGCCAACATTGTCGATCTTTAACTTTATGGTAGCATGTTTTTGCTTTGTGCCCGGAAGATTAATTTGCGCATAGTGAGCAGGCAATGCATGGCTGGAACTTCTCATTAAATACAACATGCATGATCATATCCAAGAACTCTTAAAAGGTTTAGAAGGGAAGAATTTCGATCCAAGGTTATTGTACTTTGTTGCACCTAATTAGCTTTAAGTAGAAGCTTTTGGCAGAAGATTTTTATACCAACTTATTACTATAGTTTACAAATATCGTGATACACACAACAAAAACACAAGATGTTCTAGCACATAAAGTGCTTGCACCTTATGTTCTAAATGTGTATCATGACATTCAGAACTATAAAATGTTCCACTTTTACAAAGAAAGCAGCTAGGAAGGTAACATCTCCTCCTTAGCGGTTTCATCTCCACCAGTAGACATGGGACAAACAAACATATTCAAGTTTTCTTACTTAACTTTACTTCATATTGAATGAATTAAGGTAAATTTGATGTAAGATGTATATATCTTGGTTGATGTTGAAACATTCGCAACAACAAATTTGACAGCCAATGGATGTTTGTTGTGGTGTTGAGATGGCAAGAGTATACAGCGTTTATATATCTAACAAGACCAACCTCATTGATATGTAAGGGATGTGAAGAATGCACTTTTGATGTTATGCTCTAGATAACCAATTATAAAGTAGCATCAAATGATATTTAACAAGAGTTACTTTTACTTTGTATATTGAGGACAATCAATACCACCAAACCGGCAAACCAAGATGAGTATAGGAACATGCTACTAATCTAGTTTTTCGAATAACTTACACTGCTTTCTAGCTTTTGCCACCAAAGTTGTAACACCAGGTTCATCACCATAGTATTATAGCTGAAAAACATTATAGATAATCTTTTACGGTACTAATTATTATAACTTCAAAATACCAAACTCATAGAGATATTAGCATAGTACTAGTAGTATTTGTTAAGTTAATTTGATACGAATAACGTTTTATCATTAAGGTACTATAGATGGCCTCTAAAAGACAACAAAAGATTTACCATGTAGGTACTATAGTTGATGGGTATCAAATACCGTTTTTAACTTTTTAGTAAAAATTATATATTTTTTAAATATCTTGTGCTATAGACGAAAAAGAAGTAATGTAACACCTAAACAAAAGGCTTACACTTCTTCATCGGCTATAAAACAAAGAATTTAAAACCATAGAAGGTTACACTTTAACATCTTTAGCTAAAGATATAACTAAGAAGGTAGATGACAATGACACACTTGGTATGTTGGAAAATTTAGTGCACTTGAAGGATCAAATCATACTTGGAAATGGATTTGGAGGTACGGAGTGTACACCCATCAAGTCCCTGATTACCCTGACTCAATAGTGGTTGGGCAGGATCCTGCTGCTAGTATTGGTTTCTGCTGATTGTGGAACCTGCTGCTAATGGTTCCTATTGATAGTGGTTTCTGCTGCTAGTAGTATGACCCTGCTGCTGAGCAGTGATTCTGCTACTAGTGCAAAGTAGATTCTACTTATGAGAATGTAACTGATTTGAATTCAAATCAGTTATATCTATAATAGGGGTAATTATGTAGAGATTAATGGGCTGATTAATTCTCATAATTCCATTTGACTAAGCCATGAGTATCTTCCTATAAATAGGAAATCAAATAAAGCATGAAGGACACACAGAAAACATATAACACTTAAACACGCAAGGTTATTGATTTGTGCCTAAATCACTAACATACATTTGGTCTTATCCCAAGTAGATATTCATGATACCCAGGCATAAGGGTCGAATAGTTTACTTTGGAAAGTGATAACACGATTCCAAGTGATATTTGGTAACCATTCATTGGTACGTAGTTAGGTCATTGATTATCTTCTGGGCTCATTACCACCAACAATCAAAGTAAACTATTTTTTGATCTATGAGGCATATGGCTACTAATTTTTCCAAATTGGAAAAGTTTGAAGGTGTTGATTTCAGAAGATGGCAAAAGAAGATGCACTTCTTGCTATCAAGCATGAATGTGGTGTATGTTCTTAGCACTGCTATTCCTGAAGATCATGGGGATGATGCTACTGTGGAACAGATAAGGAAAAGAAGCAAATGGGAGAATGATAACTATGTATGCAGAGGTTTAATTCTCAATGGTATGTCTGATTCTCTCTTTGACATTTATCAGAATGTTGAATCTTCCAAAGAACTGTGGGATTCCTTGGATGCCAAATATATGGCTGAGGATGTTTCAAGTAAGAAGTTTCTTGTAAGTAATTTCACAAATTACAAAATGACTAATTCAAGACCAGTCATGGAACAATACAATGAACTTCTTGGAATACTTGGAAGGTTTACACAACACAAAATGAACATGGATGAGGCTATTTCAGTCTCTTGTATCATTGACAAACTCTCTCCTTCTTGGAAAGATTTCAAGAATACCTTGAAACATAAGAAGGAAGAACTGACACTGGTTTAGTTGGGTAGTCACCTGCGTATTGAGGAATCCCTCAGGGTGCAGGATAATGACAAGCCAAAGAGTAGCAATGCTACTGGTGCATCTGTTGTCAATATGGTGGAACATAACAATTCCACCAAGTACAATGAAAACAAAGGCAAACGTAAACATCATGATAACACAAGGGCTGATCCTAACAAGAAGGCAACACTTACTTGTTGGAAATGTGGCAAATCTGGTCACATTAAAAGGGATTGCAAATGTGTTAAGATTGGAGGTAAATCCAATGGTTCAGGCACTAATGGTTCAGGGAGTGGAGGTCCTTCCAACTCACTGAAAGGTCAGAATATGTTTAATGAATCTCTTCAGGTTTATTATGTTACATATGTATCTGAATCTAACTATGTGCAGGATGATGATGTTGCGTGGTGGGTTGACTCTGGAGCAACTGTTTATGTATGCAAAGATAGAAGATGGTTCAAGACTTACGTGTCACATGGGAAATGAGTCAACAGCCTTGGTGCATGGTTGTGGTTGTGTAGATCTTAATTTTAGTTCTGGAAAGATTGTAACTTTGTTTAATGTTATTCATGTTCCTGATATAAGGAAAAACTTGGTTTCAAGTAGTGTTTTGAATAATCAAGGATATAAACAAGTTATTGAATCTGATAAATTTATATTGTCCAAACATGGTGTGTTTATTGGTTTTGGATATTTGTGTAATCAAATGTTCAGGCTTAATGTTGTAACTGACTTTGTTAATTCGGCCTTTTTGTCAACCTCTAAACTGAACGACTCTACCCTGTGGCATGCTAGACTTGGCCATGTACACTATAAAAGGATGCAAGATATGTCTAAGGATGGGTTAATCCTAGCTTTTGACATGGACACTGAAAAGTGTAAGACTTGCATGTTGACCAAAATAACTAAAAAACCTTTTCAGGGTGTAAAATGTAAGACTGAGCTCTTGGAGCTTATACACAGTGACCTGTGTGATTTACATGCCACTCCCTCTTTGGGGAACAAGAAGTACTTTGTGACATTTATTGATGATGCTTCTAGGTTTTGTTATGTCTATCTGGTATATACCAAGGATGAAGCATTAGATAAATTCAAAGTATTTAAAACTGAAGTTGAGTTGCAACTTGGGTCCCTGATCAAAAGGTTCAGGACTGATAGGGGAGGTGAGTACATGGATACTCGGTATTTTCAGTCTGTTGGTATAATCCATGAAACGACTGCTCCCTATACTCCTCAACAAAATGGTATCTTTGAAAGGAAAAACAGGGTACTGAAGGAGATGGTTAATTCCATGTTGTCCTATTCAGGACTGAGTCAAGGGTTCTAGGGTGGAGCTATGTTAACAGCTTGCTATTTATTAAATAGGGTTCCAAATAAAAGGAACAAGGTTACCCCTTATGAACTCTGGACTAAGAAGAAACCCAACCTGAATTATCTCAGGGTTTGGGGTTGTAGGGCAGTTGTAAGACTCCCTGATCCAAAGTTAAAAATTCTGGGTGAAAGAGGCATTGAATGCATCTTTGTTGGATATGCTGAGCATTCCAAGGCATACAGGTTCTATGTTATTGAACCTAATGAATATGTTTCAATTAACTCAATAATTGAATCAAGGGATGCACTATTTGATGAAAATAGATTCTCATCAGTCCCTAGACCAATTCACAGGATTCCAAATGAAACTGATGACATTGGTGTATCAAAGGTCCCTGATGAATTATCATTTCAGGCCCTTGATGAGGTTGTGGTTCAACAACCTGAACCTGAGCTCAGGAAGAGCAAAAGGGTCAGGACTCCAAAGTCATTTGGACCTAAGTTTCAATTATACTTAATTGAAGGCACAAGGAATGAGGTCTCTGACCAATAATCCTATTGCTTCATTGTTGAGGATGATCCCAAAACATTTGAAGAAGCAATGAAGTCCCAGGATGTTGCTTTCTGGAAAGAGGCAATAAATGATGAGATTGACTCCATCATGGGCAACAACACTTGGGTGTTGGTTGATCTACCACCAGGTTGCACACCTCTTGGCTACAAATTAATTTTAAAAAGGAAAATGAAGGTAGATGGAACTATTGAAAAGTTCAAGGCTAGACTAGTCATTCAGGGCTTTAAACAAAAGTCAGGGATAGACTACTTTGATACTTATGCCCCTGTGGCACGTATCAGTACCATCAGGCTGCTGATTGCTTTGGCATCAATTCACAATCTGATTATTCATCAGATGGATGTGAAGACAGCTTTCTTGAATGGTGAATTGGATGAGGAGGTTTATATGAACCAACCTCAGGGCTTCATCTTGCCTGGCAATGAAAACAAGGTTTGCAAACTGATTAAGTCTTTATATGGACTGAAACAGGCACATAAGCAATGGCATCAAAAATTTAATGAAGTGATTTTGTCTAATGGTTATGTTCTTAACCAGGCTGACAAATGTGTATATAGCAAATTTGATGAATCTGGTAGAGGAGTCATCATTTGCCTATATGTTGATGACATGTTGATCTTTGGCACTGACCAAAGTCAAGTTGACCTGACAAAGGAATTTTTGTCATCAAGGTTCTCCATGAAGGACATGGGGGAGGCTGATGTTATCCTTGGTATAAGGATTAAACATGAAAGCAATGGTATATCAATTTCTCAGTCTCATTACATTGAGAAGGTACTGAAGAAATTTAATTTCTTTGATTGTACTCCAGTGAGTACTCCTATGGATACAACTGAGAAGCTAATGCCTAATACTGGCAAAGTTGTATCTCAACTTGAGTATTCTAGGGTAATTGGCTACCTGATGTATGCCATGACTTGTACAAGACCTGATATTTCTTTTGCAGTGGGTAAACTGAGCAGGTATACTAGTAATCCTAGTGCTCATCACTGGCAAGCAGTTCAGAGGGTACTGAAGTATTTGAAGAGAACTGTGGACCATAGTCTCTCATATACTGGTTATACATCAGTGTTGGAAGGATACACTGATGCAAGTTGGATCAGTAACACTGAAGAAAATTCATCTACCAGTGGCTGGGTATTCCTACTTGGTGGAGGTGCAATTTCTTGGGCATCCAAGAAACAAACTTGCATTACCAGTTCAACCATGGAATCTGAATTTGTGGCTTTAGCTGCTGCTGGCAAAGAAGCTGAATGGTTGAAAAACTTGCTTCTTGAGATTCTATTGTGGTCTAAACCTATAGCACCTATTTCTATCCGTTGTGATAGTGCTACTACATTGGCAAAGGCTTATAGCCAGATGTACAATGGGAAGTCTAGACACTTAGGTGTTAGACATAGCATGATTCGTGAGCTTATCATGAATGGGGTGGTATCTATAGAGTTTGTTAGATCTCAACAAAACTTAGCTGATCACTTGACGAAGGGTTTGGCTAGAGACTTGGTTATAAAGTCTGCTAAAGGGATGGGTTTAAAGTCCAACTTAGTCACTGAATGCTAAGACACCCAACTCCCTCCTGAGGAAACTTGGGAGCTGAGTTCAATGTGGAAAGCTGAACATTCAGTGTACTGGAGCACATGTTTTATATTACATCCCAAGGTTGTGCTCAGGACCTGCTGGAAAAGGGAGGATGAAGTCATTACTTCTTAATGGTTAATTTTCTTTGAAAAGGTGCTTGGCAGGAGCATGAATAAAGAGGAACCACCTATGTGAATGTTGAAGTTTTGCCGCTTCAGTAAGCTATGGACTTTTAGCTTTTACAACATTTATGAATTGGATATGGACACATGGCTTGTATAGTGTCAGGAGTGTTTTAAGTGTTTGAAAATGTATGTATATTTTATCTTCAGGTATTCAAATGGGTTGATGGGTTCAATTCTTAAAACACCTTGATTCTCGAATATTTGAACGTTTAATGTACTAAGATGGAAATTCAATCCTCAGGATATTTTCATTTATGCATATGTTTTGTTAATATTTGATTTTCATGCAAAGGAAGTGAACTAAATTTGGGGAGGATTGTTGGAAAATTTAGTGCACTTGAGGGATCAAATCATACTTGGAAATGGGTTTGGAGGTACGGAGTGTACACCCATCAAGTCCCTGATTACCCTGACTCAATAGTGGTTGGGCAGGATCCTGCTGCTAGTATTGGTTTCTGCTGATTGTGGAACCTGCTGCTAGTGGTTCCTGCTGATAGTGGTTTCTGCTGCTAGTAGTATGACTCTGCTGCTGAGCAGTGATTCTGCTGTTAGTGCAAAGTAGATTCTACTGATGAAGAATGTAACTAATTTGACCTATTCAAATCAGTTATATCTGCACTTATGACCACGTTTAATTGGTCATGTAACCACTATTTCTGGCTATAATGGGGGTAATTATGTAGAGATTAATGGGCCGATTAATTCTCATAATTCCATTTGACTAAGCCATGAGTATCTTCCTATAAATAGTGTGGAAAACTTGAAGGGGGGGGGGGTTGAATAGTTTTACGTCTTTTTACTTAGTTATAAAAATTAGTTTTAGAGTTTTGCTTAACTTTTAAAAACTTAGATTCGAAAATATGTGATCTCAAGTCTTGTACAATATAAACAATTAATACTACACAAAGTATAATAATGATAAGTAATGAAATAAGTAAGAGATGGAAAGATCGAACCGCGAGACAAGAGATTTATAGTGGTTCGGCTACAAGGACACCTTCCTTGCCCTACTCCACTCCCCGAGTACCTAACTCGAGAGTTTTCTTCACTATATCAACAAGCTCCCTTATGGCGGAGAAAACCGTACACACCAATATACACACCAATCTACACACCAATCTACACACCGCTTTTCACACCACAACTTCGTCACACCTAAGTCACAACTTCTTCAAATCTATCTACTTCACAACTAACTACTCCACACCTATCTTCTTCACACCAATCTAATACCTAGCTTATCTTCTTCACACCAAGCTACTAACTAATCACACAATCAATATCTAACACAACTATCTACAATCAAATATTCACAACAATCTTCACAAAGAATAATGTAAATGATCTTTGATGATACACCAACAACTTGGATGTGGAGATCACAACAAGTTGTAATACTTCTTGTCTTGAGGGATAGAAGTATTCTTCTCTTGCACTTGAGAGGATGAAGGTTAGATCAATTTGAAACAAAGAATTTATATACTTATGATCAAAGGTTAAAAGAATGGAGAATTGGATCTAGATCAGAAAGTTTAGTAGTGCAAAAGGTGAGGAAAAAATTCAGGTTTAAGGTGGTATTTATAGGCAACAGAATTTGACAGAGAAGCGTGGCCGGTCCCCTTAAATCATGGTCGGCCCCCTTAAAATTAAGGGGACCGCCCTTTATAATTAAGGGGGCCGCCCAGCTGAAACGGCCAGATTCTTTGTCTTTTAGTGGGGAAAGTTTATTTGGTGAAAAACTAATTGATTTTGGTTAAAATTTTGAATTCATGTATTTAGTATGAATAAAACATTTTTCTTTATTACCAAAAGTGTTTTTCAAAAATTTATAATATGTTTATATAATTAAATAAACTTTGTAATGATTAATTAAACTTTCCTTTGATCATAAAATACACTAAACACTTTGTTTATTCATACCTTAAGTGATTTGGATGTAAAGAGAAATATTAATCACTAAATACTTGTTTATGTCACAAGTTTTAGTTCTATGAATTTATATTTTGTGATAATTAAAACATAGAGATATTGATAACATATTAACAATGTTTTTAGGCATTATTTATGTCAACAATCTCCCCCTTTTTGATTATTACAAAACCTTAAACTCAATATATCTAAAACTTGTTTTTAGACAAGTATTATATAGTTTACATTTCTCTTCTCCCCCTTTTTGTATTAATTAAAAAGGTTAAGCCGAGTAAGCTCCGCGAGGGAAGTTTAAACGGGTAGAATGCTCCCCCTTGATGTATGCTCCCCCTTATTTGAGAGCACCAAGGGAACGAGCAATGGATCTTTGCTACAAAAATATTCGAAGAGAGCAAGAAACACATATATGCAAGGCAACAATTATGCAACTAAACATAGATTCATTCAAGCATTATAAAAATGATAAACATTACAACATTCAATATACTTGAAGCATATTGATAAAAATAACACAAAAGAAAAGACATAGTCCTATATTGCCTAAGAGAGCACTTGGACTTGCTTGCAACCCATGGTTGATTGTTTTATTTGCTTGAAGAGAAACATAAGCATAAAGCTTAGATGTTTGATTGAGAGGCATATGGAGTGGAGTGTGGAGTGGAAGAAGTGGATCTCACGATGTTGTATCGTGTTAAGGGTGGTATTGGATGATTACGAGTGAGAAGATATTCAATCCAAGAAATATCTTCACTCAAGTAGAGGATTTGGTTTTGAAGGAATATGCAACAAGGGCAAAAGTGAGTGTGGTTTGTAACTTGATCCAAGTTGAGAGAGTGGGGAAGGCAATTTGCATAGGGTGATGATGGAGGTTGCCCTTTGTTGCATTGTGCAAGATGCATAGCAAGGAGATCACTAAGATCATGGATTTGGTTTATTTCATCACGGAACTTTTGTTTTTCCGTAGCAATGTGGAGGGGATCATAGGTTTGGTATGGATGAGTTGGGTTTGTGTAGTTGGAATTGTAGTTTGATGGTTGATCAAACTTGTATGGATCATTATAAGTGGTTGGAAGTTGAGAGGTGTAGTTTGGCTTGAAGGAAGATGATTGGCCAATGTTGTATGGTTTGTAAAGAGGATCAAATGAATGATCTTGTTGGTTTGATGCAAAGTTTGGGAAGTAAGAAGTTGGGGGTGTGGAATGACTTCCAACTTCATTTATGATGATGGATTTGTTTCGAGGGCTTTTTCTTCGCCAAACGGGTTTTTCCTTCATCCTTGCTTGCCTTGAGGCTTTTGATTTTGGTTTGTTTGGAGAGTTCATGATGGGATGAATGGAGAGTGTTGAGGATTGGGGATATTTATAGTGTAAGATTTGTGTGTTTAAGGATGGATAAGGTTTGTTTGGGAGATTAGGACAAAATTAAATGTGTTGGTGAAAAATGGGAAATGTAGGTTGAAATGGGCTAAAAAGCAGAAAATATTCTGTAAACCTGACCATCAGATGGCCGGTCCCCTTAATTAGGGGGCGGTCCCCTTAATGATTAAGAGGGCCGCCTTACAGAATTAAGGGGGCCGCCCATCTGGTGATTTCCAGGTTGCCAGAATTGGGTTTTTGGCAGAAAATTTGCAGAAAGGTTATGTGTTTGGATTAGAATTCAAGCAAGTTCAATTTTCTTAGGCAATATAGAGTCTATTCTAATCAAGAAATAGCATGCATGCAAAAACACATAAGCAAAAGAGCAAATAATCAACATATAATAAGTAAGAGGAGGCAAATAAGGGCAAGCATAATTAAACTTCCTAAGGCATCTATCTTAGATTAAAGGCAAGGATAATTAGTGAGTGAAAAACTAGTGATGGATCAAGATGACACCATTATTAGTGAATTTGTCCTAGTGAGTGTCTATATGCAACAAATGTGGAGTTATGATTGTTTCGACTCCTAGAAGCAAAAAGAAATAATGATCCTAAGAAACAATCCAAATAATCTCCTTGATTCAATTTTTGCTCAATTATGAATGTCAAAGACATATATTAGATTATATATCTTGACAATTTATGTGAGAATTTATGCATGATTTTGAAATACAATGTTTTTAGAATTAGTCAACAATGCAAGGAAAATGATTTTCATGGGGTTCCTAGATTGTGAGAATAATTTTTAGAGAAAATTTATTGAGTTTTACAAAAAAAAAAATTATGCAAAGAAAATAAATTTTCTCAATCTTTAGTTTTGTGCGAAATAGATTCCTAGACTCAGAAAAAGATGAAATGGAAGAAAAATAAATTTCTTGCAAGTATAAATTTGAGATAATTCAATATAATTTAGTCAACTTGTTCCATCATTCCTAATCCTAAACGCAAGTGGTTGAATAATTCACGCTTAAGGGGTTTTGTGAATATATCCGCAATGTTGTCTTCCGATGCAACCTTTTCTATAGATATATTTCCTTTTTGTACATTATCCCTAAGAAAGTGGTGACGTATTTCTATGTGTTTAGTCCTAGAGTGTTGCACCGGATTTTTACTTAAATCTATCGCACCTTTGTTATCGCACATAATGGGGACATTTTCTAACCTAATGCCATAGTCTACAAGAGCTTGTTTCATCCATAGTGCTTGTTGACATGCCTTTCCGGCGCTTACATATTCGGCTTCGGTGGTAGAAATAGCAAGAGCGGTTTGCTTCTTCGAAAACCAAGACGTTAGACAACATCCCATAAACGTGCAAATACCGCTAGTGCTCTTTCTATCTACGTAGTCTCCCGCATGATCCGAATCCGCATAGACAATGGTTTCTATGCCGGATTCCTTAGGATACCATAATCCTAAGTGTATAGTGCCTTTAATGTATCGGAAGATACGCTTAACCGCTTCTAGGTGAGAGGTTTTGGGAACGGGCACAAAGGCAGACACTAAACATGATGTCGGGTCTACTTGCCGTCAAGTATAGTAAACTACCTATCATTCCTCTATACTTGGTGTTATCTACGGACTCACCTTCATCATCCTTTGTGAGCTTTACCTCCGTAGACATGGGAGTTTTCATGGGTTTTGAGTCTTCTAGGCCAAACTTCTTAAGCATTTCCTTAATGTACTTAGATTGGTTAAAAAATATTCCATCTTCTAATTGTTTTATTTGTAATCCTAGGAAGAAGTTAAGTTGACCCATCATACTCATCTCAAACTCATCATGCATGATTTTGGCAAATTCATCACACATGTCTTGACAAGTCGATCCAAATATAATGTCATCAACATATATTTGGACAATGATGAGATTTGGGTCTTTCCTTTTAGTGAAAAGAGTGTTATCTACCATTCCCATGGAATAATCATGTTTAATAAGAAAAGCTTTTAATCGATCATACCAAGCTTTGGGAGCTTGTTTGAGTCCATACAAAGCTTTCTTTAACTTATAAACATAATCAGGTTTTGCGAAGTCAATGAATCTTGGAGGTTGTGCCACATATACCTCCTCATTGATAAAACCGTTAAGGAATGCACTTTTCACATCCATTTGGAATAACTTAAAATCTAGGGCGCAAGCATAGGCAAGTAATATCCTAATCGATTCTAGTCTAGCTACGAGGGCATAAGTTTCGTCATAATCAATTCCTTCTTGTTGATTATAACCTTGGGCAACTAACCTAGCTTTATTCCTAGTAACTATTCCATTCTCGTCTAACTTATTCCTATATACCCATTTGGTTCCTATGATGGTCATATCCTTTGGATTTGGGACTAATTCCCAAACATCATTTGCCTTAAATTGATTTAATTCTTCTTGCATAGCTATAACCCAACTTTCATCCTTTAAAGCCTCGCTAATATTCTTAGGTTCTATTGCTGAGAGGAAACAAAAGAAATTATTTTTATCTTAGGCTTGTGACCTAAGGGTTCTTTGGTTAAGATGTCCTATTATATTATCTAATGGATGAGATCTAGATTCTTTAATATTAACAGTTTCGTTATTTTCTAAGTGAATGTCTTCATTATCATTTCCTATGGGTTTTGTTTTACTAACCTCAATAGCTTTATCTTCGATTAAATCATCATCTTCTAAAGGTAATGTTTTAGGAGGTGGTGGTGTTTCATCAAATGTTACATTTAGTGATTCCTCTACTTTCATGGAGTGTTTGTTAAGTATTATATATGCTTTACTATTTTGTGAGAATCCTAAAAATATTCCTTCATATGATTTTGGATCAAACTTAGTGAGATAGTCCTTAGTGTTTAAAATATAGCATTTACTTCCAAATACCTTAAAGTAGCTTAAGTTTGGTTTTCTACCTCTTAATAACTCATAAGGAGTTTTTCCTAGAATTCTTCTAATTGATACCCTATTTAAAATATAAGTTGATGTATCTACGGCGTGACACCAAAATTTTTGTGGGATGGATTGTTCATTTAACATAGTTCTACTCATTTCTTGTAGTGACCTATTTTTTCTTTCTACTACGCCATTTGATTGAGGAGTACGAGGAGCAGATAAACTGTGAGATATTCCATTTAACTCGCAATATTTTCCGAATTGTACTTCGTTATCAAATTCCTTACCATGGTCCGTCCTAATGGCAACTATTGAGCATCCTAATTTATTTTGAATCATTCTACTAAATATTTCGAATTTTTCAAAGGCTTGGGTCTTGTCACTTAAAAACCTAGTCCACGTGTATCATGAGTAGTCATCTACTATCACTAAGGTATATTTGTTTCCTCCATAGCTCCGCACAGCGGATGGACCAAAAAGATCCATATGTAATAATTCTAGGCATCTAGTAGTGGATACTATATTTTTGGCTTTGTGACTAGCATGAGCTTGTTTTCCAGTTTTACATGCATCACAAAAATGCTTGTCATATTTTAGATTAGGCAAATTTCTAACTAATTCCTTAGAGGCCAAAGATTGTATTTGCTGCATATTAGCATGTCCTAATCTCCTATGCCATAGTGTAGAGTTTTCATCTAGGGTTGTTAGGCATATCCTATCCTCAGGTTTGTTTCCTAGTTTCATAACATATATGCCACCTTTTCTAATTCCTCTACCTATAATTTTTCCATCCTTAACTATTTCGCTATCATCTTCGGTAAATGTGACTCTACATTTATTATCACATATTTGTCCTACACTAAGAAAGTTATATGTTAATTTATCTACATGCTCTACATTTTCAATAGTAAGCGAGTCTTGAGAGATTGTACCTTTGCCAATGATTTTTCCACGTAAGTCACTACCAAAAATAACGTTAACTCCATTGTATGCCTTGTATGTAGAGAATAGATTGCGATTCCCCGTCATGTGCCTCGAACATCCGCTATCTTTGATCCATTCGTCAGGTTCCAAGTCAATTCCTAAACATATTTTGTCGGTTTCTTTTGCCATAAAACACTTTTCGTCTCTTGGCTTTTCAACTTCTTCTTTGTCACTATCACTCCATGTTCTACTAACAAAAGCACCTTGACTTTCGTAACCCGGTGGCTTTAGACATTCGCCAATGAGATGATTTGGACTTCCACATCTAAAGCATTTGCTCTTCCCGTAGTTGTCACTTCTATTCCTTTGGAATGCTTTTCTTTCGTCTCGTGATGATCTAGTGAATCTTCCTCGTCTCTTGAAGAACTTCTTGAATTCTCTTACGGCCATTGCATATTCTTCGTCTTCACTTTCGTCACTTGAATCATCATCATCACTAGATTCCTTTTTGGCTTTTAGAGCAATTGATTTGGTTTGTTCTTTCTTGACTTTGACCGTTTCCGAGTCTCTTCTTATGATTTCTTCATGAACCTTCAAGTTGCCAATTAGTTCATCTAGTGATAACGTCATCAAGTTCTTTGATTCTTCGATTGCCGTGACCTTAGCTCGCCATTTTGGATGCAATGCCCTAAGAAATTTCCTAACACAATTTTTACTAGAGAATGTCTCATCAAGTGCTTTTAAACTTGTGATGATAGTGTTAAACTTAGCAAAAGCATTATCAATTGATTCCTCTTCCGGAATCGTAAATTATTCATATTGTTGTACAAGAAGATCTATTTTATTATCTTTGACTTGGCTATTACCTTGGTGAGTAATTAGTAAAGAATCCCAAATTTCTTTGGCGGTTTTACACATAAAAATTCTTTCATATTCTTTGCGTGGTAACGCATTATAAATTACCATTTTAGCCTCATTATTTTTTGCTAATTTCTTTTTCAAATCATCATTTTGTTTTTCAAAAGATACAATTTCATTCATTTTAGTTTCAATATTATATTGAATAGGAGGAAAATCACCAAAAGTAATAATATGCCACAGATCAAGATCTTTTGATTTCACATACGTTTCGAATCTATTTTTCCAATATAAAAATCCATCACTTTCAAAGAGTGGTGGTCTTTGCATAGATTGCCCTTCTAAATATTTTTCAGATTCCATAGATCGTTACAAGTTTTAAAATACAATATATTTTAAAAATCTTGCTAGACGTGGCTCTTGATACCAATTGTGGAAAACTAGAAGGGGGGGTTGAATAGTTTTACGTCTTTTTACTTAGTTATAAAAATTAGTTTTAGAGTTTTGCTTAACTTTTAAAAACTTAGATTCGAAAATATGTGATCTCAAGTCTTGTACAATATAAACAATTAATACTACACAAAGTATAATAATGATAAGTAATGAAATAAGTAAGAGATGGAAAGATCGAACCGCGAGACAAGAGATTTATAGTGGTTCGGCTACAAGGACACCTTCCTTGCCCTACTCCACTCCCCGAGCACCTAACTCGAGAGTTTTCTTCACTATATCAATAAGCTCCCTTATGGCGGAGAAAACCGTACACACCAATATACACACTAATCTACACACCAATCTACACACCGCTTTTCACACCACAACTTCGTCACACCTAAGTCACAACTTCTACACAACTTCTTCAAATCTATCTACTTCACAACTAACTACTCCACACCTATCTTCTTCACACCAATCTAATACCTAGCTTATCTTCTTCACACCAAGCTACTAACTAATCACACAATCAATATCTAACACAACTATCTACAATCAAATATTCACAAAGAATAATATAAATGATCTTTGATGATACACCAACAACTTGGATGTGGAGATCACAACAAGTTGTAATACTTCTTGTCTTGAGGGATAGAAGTATTCTTCTCTTTCACTTGAGAGGATGAAGGTTAGATCACTTTGAAACAAAGAATTTATATACTTATGATCAAAGGATAAAAGAATGGAGAATTGGATCTAGATCAGAAAGTTTAGTAGTGCAAAAGGTGAGGAAAAAATTCAGGTCTAAGGTGGTATTTATAGGCAACAGAATCTGACAGAGGAGCGTGGCCGGTCCCCTTAAATCATGGCCGGCCCCCTTAAAATTAAGGGGACCGCCCTTTATAATTAAGGGGGCCGCCCAGCTGAAACGGCCAGATTCTTTGTCTTTTAGTGGGGAAAGTTTATTTGGTGAAAAACTAACTGATTTTGGTTAAAATTTTGAATTCATATATTTAGTATGAATAAAACATTTTTCTTTATTACCAAAAGTGTTTTTCAAAAATATATAATATGTTTATATAATTAAATAAACTTTGTAATGCTTAATTAAACTTTCCTTTGATCATAAAATACACTAAACACTTTGTTTATTCATACCTTAAGTGATTTGGATGTAAAGAGAAATATTAATCACTAAATACTTGTTTATGTCACAAGTTTTAGTTCTATGAGATTATATTTTGTGATAATTAAAACATAGAGATATTGATAACATGTTAATAATGTTTTTAGGCATTATTTATATCAACAAATAGGAAATCAAATAAAGCATGAAGGACACACAAAAAACATATAACACTTAAACATGCAAGGTTATTGATTTGTGCCTAAATCACTAACATACATTTGGTCTTATCCCAAGTAGATATTCGTGATACCCAGGCATTAGGGTCGAATAGTTTACTTTGGAAAGTGATAACACGATTCCAAGTGATATCCGGTAACCATTCATTGGTACGTAGTTAGGTCATTGATTATCTTAACCCTGTTCTGGGCTCATTACCACCAACATGGTACAGACCTGCACTTTATAGCATCTCCTTCGTATCAGTTTGCTCTACATCACTCGATGTGGGATAAACATTTTTACTTCTAATTTCTTCTTTTGAGATATACCAATCATGTTACTAAAGTTTTTTGTAATATCTTTCACCCAATAATGACTTTGACTCGCATCACGATGTGTGAGAACCAATCATTTGATTTTGAAGCTCATCCTTGTGATCGCAAGTCTGATAGCTGGGTTAAAGTTGAAACCTTTAAATGGGCCACATCCAGATATGAGTGAATGATCTGCAAAATGATTACTTTTAGGTTGAGTCTTAGACCACCCACATTGGTCAGCCCATGACTCGGTGAGCAACGGTGAGGGACAAAGCTCACGCGCCACTCCATTGTGGGTATGGCTTGCTCACGCGCGAGAGGGTAGAAACAGGGTCACAATGGTGACCGAGTGACTACTCGTTTTTTTTTTTTTTTTTAATTGCCCCTCCCCCCACCCCACACACACACACACAATTTGGAACTTTTTTTTTTACTACCATTTTTTTTATATATAAATAGTTAAATACCCCTTTGTTGGATTATAAACTTGATTTAGCCCGAGCCCATATCGAAGACACTACTAGAATGTCGTAGAATTGTATGGAAGTTTCTAGAAGCTCGTAGAATCCTCAAAGATAATATCTAGAATGTCGAAGAATAATCATAGAAAATATCTATGTACAATATCTATAGAAGTTTGTAGAAGTTTGTAGCAAAGTGTGGTAGAATATAGGAAATATCTAGAATCTAGATAAGTATGAAATAGGAATTATCTAGAGATCCATGGAAGTATCTTGTTCTAGAATCTTCCGTGGACTAGTATAAATAGGTGATGGATGTAAACATTTGTAATGAATGGAAGCAAAGCTTAAAGTAATAAAAGTTTCTTTGTAAAAGCTCTCTAAGTATTCCTCTCTTCGTAAGCCTAAAAGGCCCTCGTGTTTTCTAACAAAGTGGTATCAGAGCTAGAAGATCGAGATGTCAAGTGCAATGAACTTGTTCCAATTTCCTCGTCTTACCAAAGACAACTATGGTAGTTGGTGTATTCGAATGAAGGCGTTACTCGGTTCACATGATGTGTGGGAGATAGTCGAAAAGGGTGTTGAGAAAGTTGATGATGAAAGTTCGTTGAATGCCGCCAAAGGGTGGAATTGCAAAAGGCAAGAAAGAAGGATCAAAGTGCTCTTACACTCATCTATCAATGTCTTGATGATGCGATGTTTGAGAAAGTTGCAATAGCAACCACTTCTAAGGAAGCGTGGGAGATCCTTCAAAATGCTTTCAAAGGAATTGACAAGGTGAAAAAGGTACGTCTTCAAACTCTTAGAGGAGAGTTCGAAAAACTCCAAATGGAGGAATCTGAAACTATTTCAGATTATTTCACTCGTGTCTTGACCATTTCAAATGAAATGAAGAGAAATGGTGAAAGCTTGAGTGACACAAGGGTGATAGAAAAGGTTCTTCGCTCTTTGCCACCAAGCTTTGATTACATTGTTGTGGCCATAGAGGAGTCAAAAGACATAGACTCTATGAGCATTGATCAACTTATGGGATCTTTACAAGCCCATGAAGAGAAGTTGAAGAAAAGAAGGGGGAAAGAACCCTTAGAGCAAGCTTTATACTCAAAGGTCTCTTTCAAAGAAAGAGAAAAGAGCTTTCTAAATGGAAAGGAGCAAGGACAAGGACGCGGTACTTTTCAAAGTCGTGGTGGTTTCCAAGGCCGAGGACGAGGAAGAGGAAGAGAAGATGCCAACAAAGAAGATGAAAACCAAAGGTTTTCATATCGAAGAGGTCGTGGGAGAGGCTTTCAATCTCAAAGAGGAGGTAAGCCACAAATACAATGTTATAATTGTCGCAAATATGGTCATTATGCCAGTGAGTGTAGTAGCTCAAGACAAGTGGAAGAAAAAGCTAATCTTGTGGAGGTAGAAGACAAAGATGAGCTTACCTTGCTAATGGCAAGACGTGACGAACAAGAAGAGAGGATAAAACCATGGCATATAGATTCCGCTGCGAGTAACCATATGACGGGTGAAGAAGACTTGTTCGTGAATATGGAGGAAAGTGAAGGTAACGTCACCTTTGGAGATGAATCTAAGGCACCGGTGAAAGGAAAAGGTAAGATACTTATCCGAGCTAAAGATGGAAGTCACCAATATATTTCGGACGTATACAATGTGCCCAACCTTAAAAGTAACATTTTAAGTGTGGGACAATTTTTAGAGAAAAACTACGATATTCATTTCAAAGATCGTAGTGCTACAATAAGAAATCCCGAAGGAAAGCTCATAGCTAAAGTCCCTATGACTAAAAACCGAATGTTCCTTCTAAACATTCAACATGATGAAGCTAAGTGCTTAAAGAGTTGTTTGAAGGATCATTCGTGGCTTTGGCATATGAGGTATGGGCACTTAAACTTTGGTGACTTAAAGTTATTATCATTAAAGGGAATGGTGAAAGGGTTAGATCAAATTGATCATCCCAATCAAGTGTGTGAAGGATGTCTTCTTGGAAAGCATGCTAGAAGTTCGTTCCCGAAAGAAGCGACATCAAGAGCTAAGGAGCCTTTGCAACTAATTCACACGGATTTATGCGGTCCCATTACTCCACCCTCTCATGGTAAGAATCTTTACTTCATGCTCTTTATTGATGATTTTTCAAGAAAAACTTGGGTATATTTTCTAAAAGAAAAATCCCAAGCTTTTGAAGCTTTTAAGATATTTAAAGCTATGGTTGAGAAGGAGAAAGGTATAAAAATTAAATCCATGAGATCCGATAGAGGTGGAGAATTTTTATCAAAAGAATTTAACAAATTTTGTAAGGATAATGGGATCCGGAGATTTCTAACGGCTCCTTACTCCCCACAACAAAATGGAGTGGTGGAGAGAAAGAATAGAACCATTCTCAATATGGTCCGAAGCATGTTGAAAAGTAAGAAGATGCCAAAGGAGTTTTGGGCCGAAGCGGTTGACTGTGCGGTATATTTATTGAACCGGTGTCCGTCAAAGAGTTTAGATAACAAGACTCCACAAGAAGCATGGAATGGAATAAAGCCTACCGTCTCTCACCTAAGGGTATTCGGAAGCATAGCGTATGTTCACGTTCCAAGCCAAAGGCGATCCAAGCTTGATGATAGAAGTGAGAAGCATGTGTTCGTTGGCTACGACAAGCAGTCAAAAGGCTATAACACTACTACACAAAAGGCCATAGAAACCTCTTAATAGAAACCGGTTTAAGAAAAACTAGTTTATATAGTTAAAACGTAGGGAGCATGGGAAGCATACAAACCAGTTTTTTCAAACAAACAAGTCTCTTTAATCCAAATCACAGTAAAACTGGTTCTATTATAAGAAAGCAGTCTCTGCACAAAATGAAAAGACACTGGTTGTTTTGATGAGACAAGTCTTTACGTTTTTCTATGATAGACGCCGATTTTTTACATAAAAACTGGTATTTTTCTATTTTCATAATGGCTCTTTTTTCCTTCTACATTTATATATCCCGAGGACGCCATCTGTTTACTTAAATAAACAAAAGTAAAATCCATTTAAATACTTAAAAAATAGAGATCCAATATTATGTTATTCAAACAATTACTTTGATAATTGCTTCTCATTTTATATATATAGATTTATGTCAAAATTTAGTTAAATTTTGATAGTTCTACTTTCTACCTTAGTAGCAGAAGCTCTCAAATTCAGAAGGATGTCGCATGATCTAATCCCACAATGACACCTTTCTTTTCTTTTTTCTTTCCTTTTTTTGTGACTCATTAATAAAACAAGTGTGATGCAAATTTGTTCAAAAAAGTATCATGTTGATCCATCGACAAGGAGCATTGTAATTAAGCTTTTTTGAGTTTGTTGATAAGTCCAATTTTTTTTTTTTTTTTTTTTTTTTTTTTAATGTTTATTGTGAGCAATGTAATTAAGCTTTTTGAGTTTCATCATAAGTTCGATTTATTTTTTTAATTTTTTTATGTTTATTGTATGACTGATTCTTATTAAATAAGTGTTATGCAAAATTATTTAACAAAGTATCAACTTCAACCTATGGTAAAAAGTATTGTACATAAGATTTTTTGAAATAGATCTTAAGTTCGACTCCCACAAAAGATATTCTAAAACTTTTTCTAACTTTCATAGTTCAGTACACTATAAATAATTAAAAAATATTTTTTATTGTATCCGCGTAGAAAAACAATGTTTACTAATTATGTCGCATATTATTTTTGTGTGAATGCTTACTAAATATGTCGCATATGTATTAGTTGGATATTTTTTACTAATTTTGGTGTGAATGCGTAGATTCAGTATCGTTAGCAAAACTTTTTTAAAGTTTTTTCTCGTCGTTAAAAGATAGATGCCGTTTAGTTGGTGAAAATTTTTCCACTTTTCCAGAAAAATTTTTATATAAAAAGGGAAAAATAAAAAATCCGTTTAGTTACACTTGTTTTTCAACATTAAAAAAAAAATGAAATTATCATCTCTATAGTTAAACTAAAAATTTGAAAAGCCCATTCTACTCTTTTTAGTTTTTTCATTGTCATTTTTTTATATGTTCGTTTTTAAACATTTTCATCTGTTTTTAAGTTTTTATACATTTTTAACCGTTTTCACCCCTTTTCATACGTTTTATCCGTTTACATCTGTTTACGTCCGTTTTATACATTTTCATCCGTTTTCATTCGTTTTATACGTTTTTACACGTTTTCGTCCATTTTTATATGCCTTTATACGTTTCGACCGTTTACGACAGTTTTTGTATGTTTTTATATGTTTTCGTCCGTTTATACGTTTTCTTCTATTTTTTACCGTTTTTGCCTGTTTTTATATGTTTTTTTAGTTTTTATACACTTTCATCCGTTTTCTTCCATTTTTTTATGTTTTTATTCATTTTTATACGTTTTCATCCTTTTCATACATTTTCATCCATTTTATACGTTTTCGTCCGTCTTTGTAGTTTTTTATAAGTTTTCGTTCGTTTTATACGTTTTCGTCAATTTTTATACATTTTAGTCCGTTTTTATATGTTTTTGACCATCTGTCTTTATACATTTTTATGCGCCTTCTCCGTTTTATACGTTTTCATCCGTTTTTATACATTTTCGTCCATTTTTTATACGTATTTACAGGTTTTCGCCTATTTTTTTTATAGGTTTTATCAGTTTTCATATGTTTTATACGTTCTTACCCATTTTTATACGTTGTCTTCCGTTTTTATACGTTTTCATCCGTTTCGTCTGTTTTTATACTTTTTCGTCCGGTTTTATATGTTTTCATCCGTTTTCGTCCGTTTGTATACGTTTTTGTCCGATTTAACGTTTACATTCGTTTTCGTCTGTTTTTGTCTATTTCCATCTAGTTTCGTAGGTTTTCGTTCGTTTTATGCGTTTTTGTATGTTTTTGCCTGTTTTCACTGGTTTTATTTGTTTTTTTTCTTCATTTTTTACCTTTTATACGCTTTTGTTGTTTTAATACATTTATCCGTTTTGTGCTTTTTTGTACCTTTTATTCGTTTTTTTTTTTTTTTTTTTTTTTTTTTTTTTTTTTTTTTTTTTTTTTAGTTACGTGCTAGTGTAATTATAAAGTAAGCAAAATGACGTATAATAAGTCGTTAGTTAACACATGTTACTGTAATTATGAATGCGTAAAATGACGTAAAAAAATATATACATATTTAAATAGAATGGTTATATTTGTAAAATAGTCGCGTAAGACAACATTGTTATATCAAACCTTCATGTGTGGCCAAATGACTATGATATATGCATCTACTAATGCATCCATAGCAAGATAAAATAGAGATGCAGACCGAGTTAGCCTAAAAGCCGAGACCGAGGACCGGACCGAATGTGGTCGGTCCGGTCTCTGTCGGTCCAGTCTAACAAGGCAAAATAGTCGGCTTGTGGTCCGGGCCAGACCGACTAAGACCGAGACCGAATTAGCCCAAAAGCCGAGACCGAAGACCGGACCGAATGTGGTCGGTCCGGTCCAATCTCGGTCGGTCCGGTCTATTCGGGTGGTTTGCTTAGCCCTACTTGTACGAGTGTGTCACTTCCCTTTCACAAAAGATCACTCAATATCAAAATTCTCATTGTTGGCGGCTCTCCATCAAAAAGCTTCTCCACACTAAATATATCATATCATTTATATTGATTCACCCAGAAGAAATTATTACCGTGCTGCTAAATACACCGCTCCACTCGTTCTCTATCTACTCTCCGTCTAAGGAACGATCCACCATTAATGGAGGTTTCTCAGCAGATTTTTGATGAATTTCATCAAATACGTACCCCAAGGTAATTATTTTGACACGATTATGTCATAATTAGGGGTTATTCGTGCCTAAATTTTGTCATTACATGTTGAATTTTTGTTAAATATATTTTGATTTTGATTTTGTGTCGTGAATTTTAGGGTGATAACTGTAGATAATATTGTATTTTGAAATGTTGTGAAGTAATTAGGATATGAGTTTGGATATAGCGTAATGTGTTACAATTGTTCCGAATTTGATGTGTAGACAAAGTGTTCGATGAAATGCCTAACCAAGTTGTGTGGCTTTTTTGTTTAAATTGTTTTGGATAGCATGTGTAGACCAAGTGTTTGACAAAATTCCGGACTTAGTTGTTTGTATTTTATTTGTCGAAAATGGCATGGATTAACTGTAGACAAAGTGTTCGACGAAATGCCAGACTCAGTCGTGTGTAATTTTTGATAAAAATGTTGTGAATGCATGTGTAGAACAAGTGTTTGACAAAATGTATGATCGAGTTTTGTGCCTTTTTTTTTAAATGTCGTGGATTGTACGTGTAAAGTTTTCTTCTATTATCTACTCATGTAATGTAATGACATATAAAAGTCTAAAAAGTACCATGTTGAACTAGCTAGTGATTCGTCTTAAGTGTGTGACCTATCGATGATATATTGCTTACGTCACATATGAGATACTTTTTTTTTTTTTTTTTTTTTTTTTGGCATTACATCCAAATACGGTCTTGTCATGAGAATTCTTAAGTTCAATGTAATTTAGTGTTCGAAATTGTTGCTTTTTCTCCTAATAGTTAATACTGAAAGATATGCCTTATTATAACTCTATCCTTTTACATTTCTTAATCCTCTAGTTACATCAGTTTGTTGAGCTAAGTAAACAATTAGGCATCGAGTAAGTTTATGTGTTTGGTTGTTGTAGGCTTTAATTGTACTAATTTTGTTTATGTACTAAACAATATGATCCACATGCTTATTTATATGCTTCTATATAGCAAGTGAAGTTTAGATTGTTTTGTGGAGCAGTGATCGATGTTATGCACATGCCCACATATCTACTTAACTATTACTAGTTGCTTACATTGTAATAACTTGCTTTCTTTTCGATGTGGTACAAATTAAATTATTAATAGGCAGCCATGTATCAAATCCCTTGGAACTTATCGTCTTGTTAGTTTTTTTACTAGTATTTTCTGCATTTCACAACTTTACTATTTCTCACGGAGACCAGCCACAATGTGGATTACAATAAAAGAAATTTGAATAAAATGTGGAGAAATTGGTGTGCAAGGTTTCTTTGAAGTGAGGATCACAAGAGTATTTAGCCAAAAAAATAAATAAATAAATAAAATAGAGGTAAAGATGCTCGACAATCTAATAAGCGTTAATGTAATCTAGGTACGGAGGCCCTTTTGGTGGCTAACCAGCTCGATCTATATAGAAGTAAAGTAGGTGGAAAGGTACGCCAATATAACTTATAGTTTGAGATACGAGTTAAATGTACATGTAGCTTGTTCAATTGTTGTTGTACTATTTTAACTTCGTATTATTCTGTATCCAGGAAATTGGTGTGGTTTATAGAAGATGGCATCGTGGAGGAGGATTTATAATTTGTACTTGGGAGTAAATTTTTTGATTGAGGCTATTTTTAATAGTAACTTGGTTTATTTATTACTATTATTATTATTATCATTCATTTTTTATTTATTTATTTTTTTTATTTTTTATTTGGGTGCAGAAATGAGCAGTTTGCAGCAGTTGAGAATCCTGGCTTTCTGGAATTGGGCATTTACTTAGAAGGGTAGTGAGGGTGAGGTTCTGACAGAGATAGATCGTGACTGGCGAGGTTTTGGTTTTGAGGTTAGTTCGAATATTTTATACACACAGTGTAGTCATTTTGATGCTAAGTTAGTTGCCTAAAAATCTATAGAGGCTTATTTCCGTATCTATCTCGTCCAAAATTTTCTATAAAGTATTCCAGAAATCTTTAATAAAATTTAATGAATATATAGAACCCTCTATTTTAATCACTTTTGGATAAACAACAAATGTGAATTTACTAGGCTAGAATGTGTGGCAAATGTCTAAAGATCGTTGATAAACATTAAGCATTTTGTCTAATTACATTCGTAGAACATAGGTGAACTTATTACATTATTTCTTGAGGTAGAGGATGCATCTGTAGGTTTGCTCTAACTTATAGTTTCATCTTATAACTTTGCAATTTATTTATGTTAAAGTATCAAAACGACAATTTCCCCAACATAGTAAGTGCTTGTTAAATAACTTTGCAATTTGTTTATGTTATGAAATGGATGCATGAATTTGTAAATAGCCAGCCATTTGCTATGTGTATCTTGATTTAGTATGTTTCTGTTTGTGTGGTGAGTTACAGTTAACATATCAGTTAACATATCAGATAGTAGTATAGTACAATAAAAACTTTGCAATTTGTGTGTTTGGTACTGATGTGTTTGGTACTACTGTGAATATATCAGATAGTATTCACAGACCACATAGACGGAAACACACTAAATCAGCATACACACAAATTGCTTAGCCCCTTTCATTGATCAGACCAAATTAGTACTTCTTTCATCGTCATCATATTCCAATCTCAGTAACTTTCATAGTGTATTGTATTAATTTAGTGTTTGCTCCTCGTTTATGCTCACTTCGGGGGTAACTATTGCTATTCCAGGGTGTTTAGTATTACTGCGTTAGTATATCATATATTTAGCAACTGATGGATTTCTTAGTGGACAACATCATTCTTTTAGCAACCTGCTCTTGTCACATGTTTAAACATGCAAAGATTTCTGATGTGTTTTTTTTATTAATTTACATATAGGTACCTTGGAGTGACAAGTGACTGTTAGAGAACAAAGAATTGAACGCCATCATTGATGCATGGTTTACATTCTCGCATGATTGATTCCAGAAAATTTGGCTAGTTATGTTGTATTCTAGTGTTTTTCTCTAGTTTGTTGAATTCTAGTGTTTCCATTTTGATCTTGTCCAGGATTTATTTTTTGTTGAATTGAAGTATTATCTTAATTTAACTTATTGATTTAACATAGTTGGTGCACTTTATTATGGTGAGACAAATTGTAAATTATGGAATTTCAAGAAATTGGAATTTCAAAAACATTTTTTTTAATAAAATAGATTTACAAAAAGACAGGTTTTGATATAAAAACATATCTTTTTACTCTATATAAAGACAGGTTGGAAGTTTAAATAAAGACAGGTTGTGGGAGAACCAGTATCAATCTTCAATAAAAGCATGTGTGTTTACTCTAATATGTAGACTAATTTTTAGGATAAAACCAGTGTCGATGATTCTAACAGAGACAGGTTGTGCAACCGGTTTTTATATGTTTCGATCATGGAGATACCCCCCTTAAGAGAGTGGTCTAAAAACCACTCTTCATGGGCTATTTTGACCGGTTTCTATGTGATTTTTTGTAGTAGTGTAAGCTCTATAATCCAATCACAAGGAAGGTGGTAGTGAGTAGAGACGTGGAGTTCGATGAAGAAGAAGCATGGGATTGGAGCATTAAAGAAAATGAAAGGTATGACTTTCTTCCTATGACTGATGAAGAAGAGACGGGTGAATCAAGTGAAGAAGTCCATCAACCTCAAAGTCCAACTCCAACCCAAGACTCCCCTTCAAGTTCAAGAGAAGGAGAACCCAAGACAAGAAGTTTGCAGGAGTTGTACGAGGTAACTGACGAGATACCCCTTCTTTGTTTATATGCTGATTGTGAACCTTTAGTTTTTGAGGAGGCTATGAAAAGTAAGAAATGGAGACAAGCCATGGACGAGGAGATAAGGTCAATAGTTAAGAATGATACATGGGAGTTGACGACCCTTCCGAAAGGCCAAAAGGCTATTGGAGTCAAGTGGGTATACAAGACCAAGAAAAACGCCAAAGGCGAAGTGGAGAAGTACAAGGCAAGACTTGTGGCAAAAGGTTACAAGCAGAAGCATGGGATCGACTACGAAGAGGTATTTGCTCTTGTTGCTCGTTTAGAAACTATTAGAATGATTATTGCTATTGCTGCTCAATATCGGTGGAATATCCACCAAATGGATGTGAAGTCAGCATTTCTAAATGGACTTCTCGAAGAAGAAGTTTATGTGGAGCAACCGGAGGGATATGTTTCCAAAGGGCATGAAAGTAAAGTGCTAAGGTTGAAAAAGGCCTTATATGGTCTAAAGCAGGCACCACGTGCTTGGAATACTAGAATTGACAAGTATTTCCAAGAACATGGTTTTACAAAATGCCTAAGTGAATATGCACTTTACGTGAAATTTGAAAGTGGAGGTATACTGCTCGTCTGCTTGTACGTGGATGATTTGATCTTTACAGGAAACTCTCAGAGTATGATGGATGAGCTCAAGAAGTCAATGACGAAAGAGTTCGAGATGACAGATATAGGACTTATGTCTTATTATTTTGGCATTGAGGTGAAGCAGATGGATGATGGAATTTTCGTAACTCAGGAAGGATATGCCAAGGAGATATTAAAGAAATTCGGCATGGAGAAATGTAATCCCGTTGGCACCCCCATAGAACATAAGGCAAAGCCTTCAAAGCATGACGGAGGAGAAGCAGTAGACTCAACTCTATTCAAGAGTCTAGTTGGAAGTTTGCGCTATTTGACATGTACAAGACCCGACATTCTCTTTGCGGTTGGATTGATTAGTCGTTTCATGGAAGAGCCTACGACAAAGCATTTGGAGATTGCAAAGAGGATCCTCCGTTATATCAAAGGTACCGTAGATTATGGTATGTTTTACTCAACAAGTGAAGACTTCAAGCTGGTTGGATATAGCGACAGTGACTGGGCTGGAAATAAAGACGATGGAAGAAGTACAACAGGATTCCTGTTCTTCCTGGGTAACCATGCCTTTACATGGTCTTCAAAGAAGCAACCTATTGTTACCTTATCCAGTTGTGAAGCGGAGTACGTAGCTGCAACATCGTGTGTTTGCCATGCAATTTGGCTAAGAAGTATACTACAGGAGCTACACATGGAGCAAGAAGATGCGACTGAGATCTACGTGGATAACAAGTCACCAATTGACTTAGCGAAAAATCCAGTCTACCATGATCGAAGTAAGCATATTAACACTCGTTATCACTTTATTAGAGAATGCATTGCAAGAAAGGATGTTCGAGTAATACATACGAGGTCCGAAGATCAAGTTTCAGATATCTTCACCAAGCCGCTCAACGAGAAAGACTTCTCAAGACAACGAATGATGCTTGGAGTCGGTAAATCAAGTTTAAAGGGGGGTGTTGGATTATAAACTTGATTTAGCCCGAGCCCATATCGAAGACACTACTAGAATGTCGTAGAATTGTATGGAAGTTTCTAGAAGCTTGTAGAATCCTCAAAGATAATATCTAGAATGTCGAAGAATAATCATAGAAAATATCTATGTACAATATCTATAGAAGTTTGTAGAAGTTTGTAGCAAAGTGTGGTAGAATATAGGAAATATCTAGAATCTAGATAAGTATGAAATAGGAATTATCTAGAGATCCATGGAAGTATCTTGTTCTAGAATCTTCCGTGGACTAGTATAAATAGGTGATGGATGTAAACATTTGTAATGAATGGAAGCAAAGCTTAAAGTAATAAAAGTTTCTTTGTAAAAGCTCTCTAAGTATTCCTCTCTTCGTAAGCCTAAAAGGCCCTCGTGTTTTCTAACACCCTTAACTTCAATATTTTTAAAGACAACTTCTTATATACTTTTGTAATACATGGTCATAGGTTCCGACTAGTGATCATTTTTTACTGTATTTGTTCAAAGTTCATTTACATTTTACTAAAAAGTTCATTTGTATTATTTTTCACACAGCATTACTACTGTGATTGGATTAATGAGTTGGTTCAAACCATCAAAAGCTATTAGCATATGTGTCCTCGTTGAAAGACGAAACTTTTACATGAGCTTGATCTTGGCAAGATGATTAAATTGCGGTTGAGTCTTAATGGTAAGATTACATCGTATTTGTGTATGCATCTCGACTCATATGTAAGAAAAGCATCTTGAAGTATAATCTTCAAAAACCAAAAGTGCCATATTTTTTCTAACACTTTTCTTGTACATATTGCAAACCAGACCTGTCTTGGAATGGTAGTAGAAAATTAGAAGTCGTGGATGCATACATTTCATGTTCTAATGGTCATATGCCTATTAACTACTTTATCAAGTGGATTGACCACAAGTTATGTTCGGGATAACAGATTATAAAGTTCATCAAATGATGTTAGACAAGAGTTAGGCTAAAAGTACTGTAACGTTGTAAAGGAACATGCTCTTAATTTCAGAGTCGCGATGCATACTCGATGTACATGTGATTAACATACAATCCTTTCTAACTTTTGCTGCTATGTGAGAACAAGAGGTTCACCATATCACAGTTCATAAATATCATGAACAATTTTGACTAATAATTATATAGTGTTTTTTTCACAACTTTCTTGTATATATTGCAAACCAAAGAGTACGTCTCCATTGTCAATATTCATCCATATAATGATGCATATGTATTATGAAACTTCTCAGAAATACTACAAGACTCTTTACCTACTACTAACATGTATTTTATACGAGCACCACACAACACTACAAACATGTATTTTCGTGGCATTGGCATGACGCCTTAGTAACATATCTTAACGCACAAAACTTAGGCCTAATATTCCCTTGCTGCTTCTTGTAATCCATGCTCATAGTTTCCACTTTCCAACTAGTGATCAGTTTTTGCGGAATTTAATTCTCATATTATCGCAATACTTCTATCATGACCGGCATCCGCATTCTTGATGTATCCGGCATTAGATTGATCGGTTGATCTTTCACGTACTGGCATACGTGTCCGCGACCAGCAACTGTCAGTGCATACTCTACGGGTTGAAACAGAACTTAGAGTAAGCGGCACATACCAACTTAGAATAAACAATACATACAGTTGCATATTCACATAGAAACATTATATCTGACGTGCTTATGAAACCAACAGCTAGCAGCTTGGGAATTAACATACTCATTACATACAACTTTACGATCAACACTAACATTATAAACAAGAAACCAACTATTATTTCATACAAGGCAAATCATCGCATCTGCCTACTGAAAACAAAACAAGAGTATCCAACACAGTTTAGCCGAAATTTTACATTAAAGCATTAATGAGACCATAGATTAACATCAATACCAAAACCATAGGGAATAGTAGCCAAGTTCAAATTTCTGAGTCAGGCCAGTAGATCTTCATTTGAGCGATGGTTGAGGCTCGAGGGAGCTCTAACAACTTGGAAGCAAACATCAACTTGCCTTTTTCACCACCAGACGCTTGGAATGGGACATCAGGAAAGATAGCAATACTCTCTAGCGAAGGGGAGCAAGCAAGTATACACTTTATCAAGCATACTTCAGTGTCAGAACCTTTAAAGCATACTAACAAAACAGACTGAAGCTGCAGCTTGCTCATTTTGGTATAGTATCCCTCCAAACATTCAAGTGAAGATACAGGTGTAGGTGGTGGAACCTCATCTTTGTATGTAGCCTACAAGAACACATAAATAATGTTCATATGTAAAACAATGTGATTTTGAGTAGCACAATAAGATAAAAATGCATTTACTCACTGTTACGGTAAGGCGCCGCAAATTTGGCAATCCCCAAATCATACCAAAAGCACATGATAGCATTGTAGAACTTCCAAAATCTATCGGGTATAATGTAAGAGTTTTGAGACAAGAAAATACAGTAGGGACCAGCTTGCTACCACCAGCTAACTGTAGTCAGTAAAAAGCCACTGCATATAATTAAGCATTCATAAAGCTCTGCATAGCTAGTTTGTAAATTGAATTTCAAAGAAGCAAATTAGTCCTTACCTTGCAGTTTTGAAATTGCAGACAAAGGTGCTGAAGTTTCGGAAGGAAACCAACAAGCTCAAGGATATCTGAACTTTTGATGGCTATATTTTCAAGGTCTTGTAATGCCAACGATAAATATTTAAGATTCTCAAGTTTTGTAATCTCAACTAGTTTCAATTTGTCTGAAGGACGGTTACAAGAAATAATCAGAATCTCAAGTAAGGGGCACCAACTTATGAATTCCCCAATATTTCGACCTATAATTTCTACAAGAGTAAACTCCAAGTTCAATAGATTTTGAAAACCAAAAAAGCCAGGTGGCACATGGAAACATCAATTACAAAGCTTCAAAACTGTGAGCTCTAGGCAAATGAAAAGATGGGTGGGTAACTTTAGTAGTTTTAGGTGGTTATTTATGACTGTGAACTCCCTAATTCCTTTACGGGACAAGAACAAAACCCAATGATTAACTTCCTCAGCATCTAATACTTTGTGAGATGGTATATAGAGGACAAACTTTGTTACGACACCTTTAAGATAGAGGAGAAGTCTACTTATAGTCCTCTCACTGCAGTTATTTCCGCCATCTAGACCTGGTACAAAGAACTTCTCATCAAATACGAGTTGGCTGATATTAGTCCAGTTAAACCTCCAGTTTCTCGACAAGATACCCGTCCTAACAGCCTCTTTTATTGGCAAGCACTCCAAAATATGAGTGATCACATTCTCTGGCATGTCGCTAATACCAGCTTGTGGTGAAACTTTAGATGTCTCATAAGCCTGTTTCATGATACTAGAAAGAGGAAATCTGTAAGCAATAAGTAGAGTACTATAATGGAATAACAAAATCAGCAAATTAGCCATCAAACGCAAATATCTTCTTCTAAACACATAACTGAATCCACCATATTTTCGTATTATTATTATTATTTTTTTTTGGTAACCATGATTTCCGACCTTATGGCCGACTAATCCACGGGGTCTGAACCCACCACCACACATTCTTTTCTTTTTTTTGTTTACACATAACTTGATAACATCTAATGGGGTAATAAATCAACGAGAGGATGAAAATTTGTAACATTCGAGGGTTGATTAATGAAATCATATATGCTTCTAGAAGTTCTTATTCCACCCTCAAACAAACAGATTCTACATCCATCACTCGAAAACGACAAATACACATTTTTTTTAACAAGCAATCGTAAACACGTTTCCTCTAAACACTCTTCTTATCCAAGTGTTTATCTGACCATTGCCTTTTTCTAAAGCAGATAAATAAATATGATCTAATAGAAGTATCAGAACATGCTTTTTTTGTTGGAAGTTTCGAACATACCTATCTAACAATATTAAAGTGATTTTTCAAGAACATAAACACTTTAAAGTAAGTGCTCAAAACACTCGCTAAAACGAAAATAGAAACTTAAGGAGGGTGTTAGGGTAATCTTGTTTTAAGCTCTTTCAAAAGACCCTAATATAGCTTAATCTTCTTTGATAATTTTGCTCTAAATAAAAGTAAATAAGGCCTTATATGCAGAGACGGAGCCAGGATTTGAGATTAAGGGGGGCCGAACTTCGTTATAAAATAGTAACAATACTTTATAGATTGATAGTTATATATCATTCAATACATCTATAGAACACGAGTAATTCAGCTGCATAAGAGTTGAAACAAACAAAAGAATTATGAGAATATAAAATAAATAAATAATTATAAGCAAACATATAAGTCAAACAAGTTATTAATATCCACTTATTTGTACTTTTTTTCTCTCTCTTCGCTCATTGGTTCTTATTTTTCTTTATAACGCAGTGTATCACACTTTCTTTTTTTCTCTTTCTTCACTAGTTCACTTATTGTTTCTTCTTCTTCTTCATAACTCACTTTCTCTACCATTCGGTGATTGCTTAATGGAGTGAGTGCAATAAACAATTAAATCAAACGACCATCATGACATCATGACAGTATTTATGTTTAGATATGGGTGATTGAAAGGGCTAGATTGACACTAACTGTAGGCCGGAAACAACGCTACAAGCGACTCTAGCTGGCCGGTTGGGGGTGGCCGAGCACCCGCCAGCCCCCCCACTGGCTCCGTCCCTGCTTATATGCTCACCCATTCTTTTATAGCATCTAGTGATCTAGTAAGATATATAAACTGGATTAGCTTCTTTGGAAGGGCTACAAAAATAAGCTGATAAGCCATCAAATACAAGTCTTCTACATGTAATTAGCATAACAATCTAATTTTCCAACTTACATAGTGATAATTACTACTAGTAATAAAGTATAGTTTCTCACAAACCAAACATTAAATTCTAATCAATTTTCTAAGAACTATTTTATAAGCTAACAGTAATTACATGCATGCTTAATCAAAACTATGTTCTTTACAATCTAAAGTAACACATATTCATGAATTTCAAGCAAAGATAAATAAAGGTTATACCTACCTCGAATGAAGCTAAATGTGAAGGAGAATTAGTGCGTGTAATTTGTAAACGGTAGCAAAAAGGATAAATGGTTCCACTAATTAATAATAAAAATTAGGGTTAAAGTTATCTAATAGCGGGGACTTTCTCAATATGTTTACTTATGGGAGGCAATTCGGTTCGGGTCGAGTTAGGTTGACGGGTCTAATGGACTCATTTAAATAAGAAGGTCAGCAATGTCAACTCTAATTTGTTTATACATAACTACATATATGAGTTAGCGGGTTAAATATGTTATACGGGTTACATAGGTTAAACAGGTTCATGAGTCGACCAATATAACCTATTTAACCCGTATAATAGAGTATACCTAATTTTTGATTTTTGAAAGAAAATCTTAAATGGGTTGGTGGATCGTCTCTTCTAACCCAAACATAACCCAAACCTGGCGAAGGGTTACATGGTCGACCCAAACACGAACCGAAACCTATTTAGAGTCAACCCGAGCCTATTAATTTTCATGTTGATTTCAGGTCGGATTTCGTGTGAGGTCAAAAATTGTCACCCCCTATTTAACTTGTTAGTCATGGACCCAATAAAATACCGTAATACCCGTCAAACTTGGCTGGTTTTAGATTGATATCATATCAACAAAAACCAGTTTTTATTTCCAAAAATTCACGTTATCTGCCAAATATACATGTCACGTCATAAATTATATTGTTATTGTCTACGTTAGATATTTATGTTATGTAAGTGTTCTTCCTCAAATTAAAAGCTATTTTACAAAGACCTAATACTCGAAATTCTCAAATTGCACAAGGTAAAACCCAAATTTCACAAGGTAAAATCAACAAAGCTTGATTGTAAAATTTTATTGGGTCAATGACTAATAAGTCTGGCAACTTGAGATAAATAAATAGTGGATAATACACATTCAAGTAGATGCTTTCGTGCATTTATGCAGTTATACCACGTGTGCTATATAAAGTACGTATATTAAAATTGGAATATAAGAGTATTTCATAAGTAATACTCCATAAAATTTTGGTTTTTGACATCTTTCTGCTTTGCATGCAATTTTTTCGAGTCATGTTTCTCCAAAGAGAGAAAGAGTCACAACATAAAATAATAATTTCACAAAGCAGCCCACAACGAAGCCCATTTGGCTGTTAACAGATATATCAGCCCCACTTTCAGCCGAGTTTTGACAATTGAGAATTCGATTGAATTTGGTGCTTCTTTATAAGCTTAAATTAAGCTCATTCTAAGAATGCTAATTGAAAGATTATATGGAGAATGCCCACAAATTTATTTTTATCTTGGATTGTATCGCAAACAAAGTCGTGTTCCCCTTTAATGGAGGAAACATCTAAACTCTTCAAGAAAAGGTTCAAGTGTTTTGTGTGTTTTTTTTTTCCCATCTTTCTTGTATATTTTGCAAACCAAAGAGTCTCCATTGGCAAGATTCATCCATATATAGATGTATCATGAAACTTATACGACACGACCATTCACCTGCTCCAAGTATCAAATATTTTATACGAGCACCACACGACACTACCTACTATAAATATCACCATCCTAAAATGGCCTCGATTCTTTTTGTTTTCTAGGTGAGTGTTTTTCTCGCATAGGCGTTATGCCTTAGTGGCATATCTAGACGCGAAAAAACTCCGGCTTAATGTTCCTTGGCAGCTTCTTGTAATCAACGGTCATAAATTCCAAGTAGTGATCATTTTTTGCTGTATTTCTCATACATGGGGTTGTTCCACATGTTTGTCATCTATCAAAGACTAAACAATATGCTATTGAGGAACAATTTTTTTTGTCTAACTAGGCAATACAATAAATTTCTAATAGCAAAACAGAATGTTGGCAAACCAAGCCACTTTACGATCAATACTAACATTACAAACAAGAAACCAACTATTAATTCGTACAAGGCTAATCATCGCATCTGCCCACTGAAAACAAAACAGGAGTATCAAACAAAGTTTTAGCCGAAATTTTACATTAAAGCACTAATGCGACCATAGATTAACATCATTACCAAAACCATAGGGAATAGTAGGCAAGTTCAAATTTCTAAGGGAGACCAGTAGATTTTCACTTTAGCGATAGGTGAGGCTTGAGGGAGCTCTAACAACTTGGAAGCAAACATCAACTTCCCTTTTTCACCATCAAACGCTTGGAATGGGCCAGGAAAGATAATAAACCTCTTTAGCAAAGGGGAGCAAGCAAGTATACACTTTATCAAGCATACGAACCTCTAACGAATGAAAACACAACAGACTGTAGCTTCAGCTTCCTCATTTTGGTATAGTGTCCCTCCAAACATTTAACAGAAGATACAGGTGAAGGTGGTGGAACCACATCTTTGTATGTAGCCTACAATAACATACAAATAATGTTCATATGCACAACAATGCAATTTTGAGGAGCACAATAAGATAAAAATGCATTTACTCACAATTACGTTAAGGCTCTGCAAATTTGGCGATCCCCAAATCATACCGAAAGCAAATTATAGCATTTCAGAACTTCCAAAGTCTATCGCCAATAATGTAACAGATTTGAGACAAGGAAATACAGTAGGGACCAACTTGCTACCACCAGCTAACTGCAGTCAGTACAAAGCCACTTCATATAAATAAGCATTCATAAAGCTCTGCATAGCTAGTTTGTAAATTGAATTTCAAAGAAGCAAGTTAGTCTTACCTTGCAGTTTTGAAATTTCAGATGAAGTTTTTGAAGTTTCCGAAGGAAACCAACAAGCTCAAAGATATCTGAACTTTTGATGGCTATATTTTCAAGGTTTTGTAATGTCAACCATAAATCTTTAAGATTCTCAAGTTTTATAATCTCGACTAGTTTCACTTTGCCTGAATGACGGTTACAACAAATTCTCAGAATCTCAAGTAAGGGGCACTAACTTATGAATTCCCCAATATTTCGATCTATAATTTCTACAAGAGTAAAGTCCAAGTTCAATAGATTTGGAAAACCACAAAAGCCAGGTGGCACATGGAAACAACAATTATCAAGCTCCAAACGTTTGAGTTCTAGGCAAGAGAAAAGATGGGTGGGCAACTTTAGTGGTTTTGGGTGCTCATTTATGACTGTGAACTCCCTTATTCCTTTTCGGGACAAGAACAAAACCCAATGATTAACTTCCTCAACATCTAATATCATGTGATCTGGTATAACGAGGACAAACTTTGTTACGACACCTTTAAGATGGAGGAGAAGTCTACTTATAGTCCTCTCATTGCAGTTATTTCTGTCATCTAGACATGGTTCAAAGAACTTCTCATCAAATACGAGCTGGCTGATATTATTCCAGTTAAACCTCCAGTTTCTTGACAAGATACCCGTCCTAACAGCCTCTTTTATTGGCAAGCACTCCAAAATATGAGTGATCACATTCTCTGGCATGTCGCTAATACCAGCTTGTGGCGAAACTTTAGATGTCTCATAAGCCTGTTTCATGATACTAGAAAGAGGAAATGTGTAAGCAATAAGTAGAGTAGTATAATGGACTAAGAAATAAGCCATCAAACGCAAATATCATCTTCTAAACACATAACTGAATCCACCACGTTTTCCTAAATTTCATTTTTTAAATTTACACTATATATATTATAGTACTTGATAACATCATCTACTATAAACCATAAACCATAAACCATCCAGATTAGCAATAGATGATATCCTAGTCCAACTATGAAAGGCAATCCTAACCCACTCTTTGAATGTTTCCTCTCATATATGAACGCGTATAACAGATTTACTATTTGAGAAAATTTCGGCAGCATTAACTCCGAAATTAAAGACATATTCGTAAGAGTAAAAGGGAAACATTGTCGAAATTTTCTCAAATAGTAAATCAGTTATATGCATTCATATCCTAAATGAGACGAAACATTCAAAAAGAAGTTACAAACAGAGGACTATCTGAAATTAATTTTTAATAAATTAGAAATAATCACTAAGGCTTGCCACAGTGGGCCGTGAAATATGGGTCGAGCAAGGCGTTCAATCGATATTCAAATCGGTTGCCTCCACTGTAGGGCGTGTTTGTCAAATGGGTTGCCGGCGATCATTTTGCAATATAGGTTGGATATACAACCGATATTGAACACACAAAAAGCTTAACATTTGCAATATGGGTTGGATATATTAACCACTGTGAAGAGAGAGGTGAATATAGGTCGAGGAGAGAGAAAGCTGAGGTGGCAGCCAGAAAGATGATCTATGGGTCACCACTGTGCCTAGCCTAACAATCATATTCAGAAGCTAGTTGACTCCTCCTAAACCAACCAGTCAACCGGGTGCAGTTGATAGGCCCACCTGGGAGAGGAAAGTCAAGTGTTTTTAATCCGTGGAAGTACAGGGAAATCCCCGGGTCGTTAAATCCCAACGAGATTGAAATTGTATTTTAAATGTTTGTGGAATAAGTGGCACTGAGGACAGTAGCCAAATGTATTTGGGAATTTGATTATGCTACTGATTGCTTGGTAGTTGAACAATATGGAATGATATAAACAATAACAGAGATACAGAAATAATCACAAAAGCACAAATTGGGAAATCAGATAACAGACAGAGAAAAGTGGGTTTTAACAATTTACAAACTACAGGGGGTGCAAGTGAAACTTTTAAAACTTAAAATAAAAAGAAATTTTAAAATGAAAATGAAATTATGAAAATGATTATTTTAATATTTAATTACTATTAATTTAAAACTATTTAAAAAATAAATTAAACCTAATTTAAATAAAACTAAAAATGATAAATACTACAAATTAAACTAAAAATTTGCAAAAATATTTTCTAAAACTTAAACTGAACTTGAAGAAAGTATAAAAAATAAAAATAAATATTATCGTCTTTTTATGAGTTTTTTATTAATTAAAAACTAATTATATTAATTAAACTAATTAAAATATTTTAAATTACTAAAAATACTTAAAAGACTTAGAAAATTATGGAAAAATTTACAAAACTATTTAACCATCACAGGAATCCTAAAAAAATATAAAAAGTTTCTAAAAATTATTTTTAGACTATTTTACTAATTAATCACTTATTAATTAATTTAAATCTAATTAAACTAATTTAAATAAGAAATTAAGGAAATGAACAGTAGAACTTACAAATCTATTTTCTAAAAGTCTTAAGTGAATTATAAAACCTAGGAAAAATATAAAAAACTACTGTTGTTAATCAAAAATTAAAGAAAACTATTTAATTGCTAATGTTACCTAATTAATAAATTAAACTATTTTTAATTCTAATAAATAGTAAACTGTTTAAGAAAAATCTAAGAAAATTATTACAGATACTTTAATATAATAGGAAATTAAGAAAATTATGAAAATAATAAAGTGCTTATTAATAAGCTGAAATGAAAAATGAAAAAGATAGATTCTATTAAATAGAAGGTATCACTAATTTTATGTTTGGTTTTTCTTGGTTTTTCTTCTTGACAGTAAAAATGAGATGAAAATAAGAAACTTTTGTGAAATGACTTTTTGAATAGCTTAAAAATAAGCTATGTACACCCCCAAGTGCTTAACAGTTGAGTTTTAAAGCTTAATAGGACTTGTGATTTGGTGAAAAGCTTTTCAAATGATCAAATAAGCTATCACACATGTATACCAACTTAAAATAAGACAAAAGTCACAAATAAGCACTCTGGATAAGCTGATATAAGCAAATAAGCACTCTTGCATACACTAGGCCTGAACAGGCCAAACTAATGAACTTTGGACCTCTGTGGAGTCCAAATAAAGTCCTGAACCTTGAAGGTGGACTGGAAGGCTTCAAAATAAGCCAATAAGCAAAGCTTATGGCTTATTATTTAGGGCTATATAAGGCTTGGAAGTTGGGGGTTCACACTGAGTACTCAGTATGCACTCAGAAAATGACCAAACTTAAGGGTGGTTGCAACCCTATCAAATAAGCTCACACTGGTGAAATAAACTCAGAAACTTAAAGCTGAGCTTATGGGGATTCTAAAAAGCTAAAAATCTAGGGGTGGGTTCCATTGGGTGAGTCACAAAGTTATTGGAAAACTTGGTCAAAACCTGTGCACAGGGCAAGTGTTTGCCCTGCAGGTCGCTTTAAGCTAATGTATAAGCTACAATAAAAATCCCACAAGTAAGCTGAACCTAGATTCTTGAAGCTTAGGTGATAGATTTTAACTTCTGAAAGTTTGAAGGCCTGAATAAATTCACAAAATTCTTGATAAATCCTTGAATATTTGGTTTTCTGCTTAAGTGTGTAATTTTGATTTTTTGAGAATTTAGGCTAAGTTGACTAAAATGGATTTTTATTGATCACAGATGATTATTTGAGGTTTATTAAGCCTAATGCAAACCAAATCCACTAAACTAAACTAGTTTTTAGTTGATTCACAAGATTTGAGACTCAAATTCATCCACAGTTGAACTATGAGTGGATTTGAGTGTGATTTTTACTTTGTCTTTAATAAACCTGGGTTTTTATGGTTGCTCTGAGCTATATTGACCTTATATGACTTGTGTATACTAGAAACAACAACACTTAAACACCACAACACCTTGGATCACTCAAAGCCAAACACTCCTTATAGATTGACTGTTTTATCATTTTCAATGCAAATGGATGCTAGGGCTTATGAACCTGATCCTCAATAGCTTATTATGATATTTTAAGCACAAATGAACACTTAATCACGGGAAACAACAACAAATGCACAAGAATACTAATTATACTAATTTGACTGTTTAAATTTTATTTTTAGCTACTATAAATTTAAGTGAACAAGCTATCTATTTTAGGTTATATTATGACTAAATAACATCAAATAAGCATAAACAAACCAATAAGCAGATGAATAAGGTATGCCACAGTAGAAACATGGAAATGATATTATGACTTACAAAGTGCAATCCTGCCAAACCATGAACCAAGGACCTCAAATCCAACCTTATAGAATCTCCACAGATTCACTAACCCAGGGCAATCCAGAATTCACCCTGCTCCAAGTATGAACACCATGAACATGCCAATTTGACTTTCATTGACTGTTTTTTGTATTTTTGATTTATTTATACTAGATTATGTTTTAAGGTTACTAAAAGCTTCAATGAGCTTCATGGGGGCTTATGTGTGCTTAAGAGTCCTTATAGTCTAACAATAACAATAACACAACTTATTAAGAAATTTGAAATGAAAATGAAAATTGCATACACTTAGATATCAAACCAAACTTGATTCTTATTATATGAAAAGCTTAAGAGTACACTGAAAATGATAAATTGAAAGTTTGAAAGCTTGAATTACACTGGAAATTTAGATTCACTAAGTACGAAATAAGAAAATTATTTTAAAAACTAGATAGGCTTCTCCTTGCATCTTCTTCCTTTTATAGGTTCACATTAGGGTTTGGAGATATCTTCTGAGCAAATCCCAACAATAAACTTGGCCGTTGGATGACTGAAATCAATCCCATCCGTTTAAACTACTTTTGGCGCCAAAAGTCGTTTAGGTTGCTTGGGGCCGAATTTTCTCAATTAATGCATCTTGGGATGTTGTGGTGGAGTGGGGGACAGGTTTGGAAAGTTTTAAGCCAAGTTGGGGTGGTTTAGTAGCAAAACCAGTTGTATTGGTGCTACAGTGAAGGTTTCATGGTGGGGAAGCATTAATTGAGGGTGGGAATGAAATGATGAGGGAAATGAGGTGGAGAGGTGATGAGGCGAAAAATGATCCGTTTTTAGGGGGTCATTTAAGCCCGAATTCGACTTTATTTGATCAAATATTGCCCTAAATCGTTCCTTTTGAGATTTTAGGTGTTTGGAGAGAGAATTCTGGAAAAGAGGCTATTTTGGACGTTTTTGGAGCATAAAGTGAAGAAAACGACAAAGTACCAAATCCAAGCTGGAATTACAAGGTGACGGCGTCAAGGATTTACTCTTGACGGCGTCAGAAAGGATGAATATTTTACCGTAGCTGGTGACGGCGTCAGATGAAGAGATGACGGCGTCAAAGTGGCCAAAGATTAATTTACCGTAGGTGGTGACGGCGTCACCAAGGCCGTCACAATTGGATCTAGGGCGTCCGAGGAGGTTTATGGCGGCTTGTTGACGGCGTCAGAATTAACTCTTGACGCCGTCAGGACGATTTTCCTATATATAGTTTTCTAGTTTTTTTCATTAAAAAAGGAGGGGAAGTTTTGGTGAAACCCTAAAGACGATTTTGGTGCCTCTTTTACAGGTTTTTCAAGGGTTCCAAACCCTTGAGACCTTGCATTGTAATTGAGATAAGTATACTCTTAATTCAATCAATATGTCTATGTGTTGGTTGTTTATCTTTTGTTCTTATCTTAATTCTACTATGCTAGGCTAGATTTCCTTTGTGTTTGCTTAGATCTAATGAAACCTAGATGTTGATTATGTGTTAATTACTTGTCTATTCTTGTTCTTGGATGAATGATATTATATGTTAGGCTTAAGAAAACTGACAGATCTCCAAATGGTAACATGCTTGAACGTCTTAAGAAACATGAACCGAGGCGTACTAGGTCTTTATTGGTTGTATTTAATGCATGAGCCACTGTTTACAATCCCTATAGTTGTGCTGGGTCATGGTGTAGGAGGAGATAAGAGCTCATAGAGTTGGGGAGTTATGTATGCCACCCCACGAATGGTATTAAGGAATACAATCCGTCATCCATACAAGTGTAACAAGTAATTGACATGTAAAAGATATCTAGGGAGTAATGAAGTCTAAGTAAACACAATTTCTCCAAATACTGCTCACAACCTTAGTTTAATATTAGCTTAATTTCATTTTCATTAGTTTAATTAGTTATAAAGTAGTTTTTGGGTTAGTTGAATAACAACTAATTCCGCCCACTCTTCCAAAACCCGAGATTTTACTTGCTTTCATAAAATATAAAAAGACAAAAATAATCATCCTTCATCTCTAGAACTATTAATTAGGCTTTCTAATCCTAGCGACACTATTCCTAAGCTGAACGATCAATCCCCCGGTACTTGTCACTATACTATACTACAACGATCAGGTACACTGCCTGGTGGGGGTTGTAAGCCTCGCGAGATCCCTCGAGAGGTAAAGCAAGGTGCGATTCCCACGCATCAAGTTTTTGGCGCCGCAGCCCGGGGAATAGTTATTGTCTAGGTTAGGATTTCTTTTTATTAGGTCTACTTGCTAGATTCCTTTCTAGTAAGATTTTTATTTTTATTTTTAGGTCTTCTTTAGTCTATCTTTTTCTTTGTGTGTTTGTTCGTAATTTCCATTGACTATTCCATTCACCATTATGGAGTACGCGAATCCACCATACCACCAACCAAAAAGGCCATTCTACCCTGTTGACATCTCGAATTTCAAACAATATCGAGATGAACCCATATATGATGCATGGACTCGTTTTAAAATTTTACTTCGAAAATTCCCTCATCATAGTTTCTCTTTATCATCCCTAACCGAAACCTTTTACTATCGTGTCAGCCAAGGTGACCAAATGCGCATCGATGATTTTGCCGATGGGGGCCCTAGGGAATTAAATGATGAAGAAGCGTGGGATACCATAGAAAACTGTGCCCAATATTATTATAGAGTAGACAACCCAACAAACAACATTACAAATCAATCAAAAACAAGTTTGATGGAGCAAACAGGAAGTTTGTTGGGGGATGAATATACTCATGTTGAGATACCTAGTTGGATGGCACCTAATATCATAGTACAAAACAAACATATAGGTAATCTAGGTACAATGGAGGATGAGGTGGATAATCCAAGCCCACAAAGTACCCCACAAGTCCTACCATCATTTGAGGCACATACACCGCCCGTGACTTACCCGGAAGAAGTAGAAGAGACTATAGGAACCCCTATTGAGGTAGAACCCTTGGACCAAGCACCACTAGAGGATATAGGTTTGAACACTTGTAGTGATAACCTTACTCCTAGTTCTAGGGAAGTTCCTAGTTTTGATGAACCGGAGCCTCAACCAAAACCATTACCCAATCTTCCATCCTTGGATGTGAATTTAGGAATTGAAATAGGTCCCAATCCACCCATCAAACCATATAGTCCGGGTAGTCTTAGGACAAAGGTAGTAGACTTTAAGCCTTGTAGAGAGGAAGCTGACATAGGAGTGGAACATGACTTTACATGCTTACATCACCCATTTATGACTGATCACAAGAAACATTATGGGTTTAAACCGGGTTTATTAGGTCAAGATGGATTCCCAACTAGGAGTCTCTCGAAATTGATAGAAGATGATCCCTTTCTAAGAGAAAATCTTAATCCATCCATTAACCCGATTGAATTAGGTAAGGTTATGATGATAGGAGCACAACCCTTTGAGCATATAATTCATCGACCACTCTTTCCTCATGTGGCATACTTCCACCCTAAGGGTGTGTATCGCTACCTTCACCCACACTTAATCCTAAGTGTAGGGAGAACCTCCCCTATTTCCATTAAATAAGGGTAGAGTCAGGCTCGTGACTCGAACAAAAACAAGCGCTTCTTGGGAGGCAACCCATGTTTTGTGTGTTTTTATTTGTTTGTTTGTTTGTTTGATTTTATTTGTTTCCGTATGCATGTTTTGTTTTTATTGTTTGTGGCTCATGTTTCAAAGTAAATTGTGAAAATGCTTTATTTTGTTTTTAACTTCGTCTTAATTGCATATAAAGGTATTTTGCAAAAGATAAGTGTAAGGGAGATCCAAATTTGTTTATAAGAACGAAATTGAGCATGAACCACAACAATATTAAATGGACATGTGTATTAGTACTTGTTAGAGTCAAATGCTTGTATCGAGTTGTAATGATGTTTTGCAGGATTTTCCAGGAAGTAGGACGAAGTTTTTCCAGAAATTTTCCGGAAACTTAACATAAGAATTTCTGCAGGTCACTTCTGACGGCGTCACGAGTTTACTCTTGACGGCGTCACGTGTAAAAAATCTGGAAATTTTACCAGTTTTGTTTTTCTAACGGAGTCTTATGGTTTTTGTGAATTATTAAGTTTTATAATCTCCAGGAAATCTGCAAACATTCATTCCACAAGCATTATATCTTTAATTGTTTTGTTTTTATTCCTAAGTCTGGAATTACATCTAGTTGTGAGTTATCTTTGTTCGGCTTGATGCTTTGGGTTTTTGTAGTTGTTCTGTCAGGATTTACAGGTTATGTTCGACAAGGAGATGATTTATATTCTGGAAGGGAAGCTTTGATTGTTCATTTTCTTGGAAGAAGATCTAACCTGGCCAACCTAAAATCCATACCGAGCGAATCAGGGGAGTATTTGATTTCATTCTCTTTACTTCTTAACTTTTACATTCTTTACTTGAACATTGGGGACAATGTTCATCCTAAGTGTAAGGGGAGGGTAAAAAGATGATACCTTACATATGCACTTTCGCTTGAGTTTGTTTTGTTTGATAGTAGATGAGTAATAAAACTATGAGAAATACTTGTTAGTGTAATTTTAGCGCCAAATTTAAAATTTTTTACAACATTTAGGAGTGAAACTTTAGCCATAGCAAGCGTCTCGTGGATAGGAGGTTGTATGACTAGCACATAACCGTATATTCAGAAAAATTTTCCACCCAAAGATGTGAGGTTCGCCTTTAGTTTTGATAGGAAAAGCATTTATTATTGGTGCTTATGAGTGTACCGGTAGCATTTAGATTCTAGAACTTGCGTTAGTGATGCATCCCGAGACCGCTAGTGAGACTACATTCGTGTGGTAGGATTTACTACATGATAAGAGGCATTAGGATCACCCTTGTGTTAAACCCGTATTACAATTACTTGACCATTTAAGTCATATTACTTGGCTAGTTAAGTCAACTAATTTTTCCCACACCCTTTGCGTTGTACTCATTTTTAGTACACGATACCCCTAGTACACCCCTCCGAGCCTATCTTTTCGTTTCTAACTTTAAGCATTTTACTTAAAGGAAGAATTTGTTACACCCCACTTAAATGTACACCCAAATCGCCTTAGCCTTCCGTGTATGCGCTCATTTTTAGTGCATTATTGTTATTTGTTAAACCCTAAGTTAACTTTCTAATTGATTACATGGTTGCTAAGTCGAGTCATATCCTTGTACATATTGTTTTGGGACGATTGGGACTCATGGGTAAGTACTTGTTTTATGGAGTAATGGGGAAGAACATCATATTATTACCCCCATATGTACGTTAATCTTAAAAGTGCTCCAAGTGTTTTGATTTTCTTAATTCGAGTCATTAGAATAGTTTAATGTAAAGTATGTAAAGATTCAAGTGTAAGGGGATTGCTCAAACCCCTATGATGTATTATTTTGGATGGTAGGGTAAGAGTGTATGAAAAAAAAAAAAAAAAAAAAAAAAAAAAAAAAAAAAAAAAAAAAAAATTAATAGAAAAAGAAAAAGAAAGAAAAAAAACATACGGACTACCATCCCGTTTTCATTCTATGTTCATTTTATGTTTTTATTATTTTTCATTTATTAGCTTAAGTCGAGTCTAGTCTTGGCTTAGCAACGCCACTTGTACATGTAATTTACTAAGATTGTTAACTCGCCACCAGTAAAATTCCCTTTATCCAACAAAACCGTGTAATTCATATCCCTACACCTAACGTTATAACCCTTTTAAAAGACCTCTTTGATAGTTTATCCTAGGTGCTTACGCCATGTGGTGGAGGTTTGATCCTTTCCCAAGCCTATGGTAATCTATTTTGCTATGACAGGTAGTGAGAGATATCTTCCATTTCCATAATGTTATATTACTTTATTACACCCGAGAGATGTGAGTATCTAAACACTATTTGTGAGGTGCTTGTGTATGACCTCCGTGCTTGTCTATTGGTCTTTAGTGGAACGATTATTTGTTGTAATTACTTTTATATTAGTGTTAAATGACCCCTAACTTGTCTTTTGAGTAGAATAAAAGCTCATTTGCTTGAGGACAAGCAAATCTCAAGTGTAAGGGTATATGATGAGGCGAAAAATGATCCGTTTTTAGGGGGTCATTTAAGCTCGAATTCGACTTTATTTGATCAAATATTGCCCTAAATCGTTCCTTTTGAGATTTTAGGTGTTTGGAGAGAGAATTCTGGAAAAGAGGCTATTTTGGACGTTTTTGGAGCATAAAGTGAAGAAAACGACAAAGTACCAAATCCAAGCTGGAATTACAAGGTGACGGCGTCAAGGATTTACTCTTGACGGCGTCAGAAAGGATGAATATTTTACCGTAGCTGGTGACGGCATCAGATGAAGAGATGACGGCGTCAAAGTGGCCAAAGATTAATTTACCGTAGGTGGTGACGGCGTCACCAAGGCCGTCACAATTGGATCTAGGGCGTCCGAGGAGGTTTATGGCGGCTTGTTGACGGCGTCAGAATTAACTCTTGACGCCGCCAGGACGATTTTCCTATATATAGTTTTCTAGTTTTTTTCATTAAAAAGGAGGGGAAGTTTTGGTGAAACCCTAAAGACGATTTTGGTGCCTCTTTTACAGGTTTTTCAAGGGTTCCAAACCCTTGAGACCTTGCATTGTAATTGAGATAAGTATACTCTTAATTCAATCAATGTGTCTATGTGTTGGTTGTTTATCTTTTGTTCTTATCTTAATTCTACTATGCTAGGCTAGATTTCCTTTGTGTTTGCTTAGATCTAATGAAACCTAGATGTTGATTATGTGTTAATTACTTGTCTATTCTTGTTCTTGGATGAATGATATTATATGTTAGGCTTAAGAAAACTGGCAGATCTCCAAATGGTAACATGCTTGAACGTCTTAAGAAACATGAACCGAGGCGTACTAGGTCTTTATTGGTTGTATTTAATGCATGAGCCACTGTTTACAATCCCTATAGTTGTGCTGGGTCATGGTGTAGGAGGAGATAAGAGCTCATAGAGTTGGGGAGTTATGTATGCCACCCCACGAATGGTATTAAGGAATACAATCCGTCATCCATACAAGTGTAACAAGTAATTGACATGTAAAAGATATCTAGGGAGTAATGAAGTCTAAGTAAACACAATTTCTCCAAATACTGCTCACAACCTTAGTTTAATATTAGCTTAATTTCATTTTCATTAGTTTAATTAGTTATAAAGTAGTTTTTGGGTTAGTTGAATAACAACTAATTCCGCCCACTCTTCCAAAACCCGAGATTTTACTTGCTTTCATAAAATATAAAAAGACAAAAATAATCATCCTTCATCTCTAGAACTATTAATTAGGCTTTCTAATCCTAGCGACACTATTCCTAAGCTGAACGATCAATCCCCCGGTACTTGTCACTATACTATACTACAACGATCAGGTACACTGCCTGGTGGGGGTTGTAAGCCTCGCGAGATCCCTCGAGAGGTAAAGCAAGGTGCGATTCCCACGCATCAAGTTTTTGGCGCCGCAGCCCGGGGAATAGTTATTGTCTAGGTTAGGATTTCTTTTTATTAGGTCTACTTGCTAGATTCCTTTCTAGTAAGATTTTTATTTTTATTTTTAGGTCTTCTTTAGTCTATCTTTTTCTTTGTGTGTTTGTTCGTAATTTCCATTGACTATTCCATTCACCATTATGGAGTACGCGAATCCACCATACCACCAACCAAAAAGGCCATTCTACCCTGTTGACATCTCGAATTTCAAACAATATCGAGATGAACCCATATATGATGCATGGACTCGTTTTAAAATTTTACTTCGAAAATTCCCTCATCATAGTTTCTCTTTATCATCCCTAACCGAAACCTTTTACTATCGTGTCAGCCAAGGTGACCAAATGCGCATCGATGATTTTGCCGATGGGGGCCCTAGGGAATTAAATGATGAAGAAGCGTGGGATACCATAGAAAACTGTGCCCAATATTATTATAGAGTAGACAACCCAACAAACAACATCACAAATCAATCAAAAACAAGTTTGATGGAGCAAACAGGAAGTTTGTTGGGGGATGAATATACTCATGTTGAGATACCTAGTTGGATGGCACCTAATATCATAGTACAAAACAAACATATAGGTAATCTAGGTACAATGGAGGATGAGGTGGATAATCCAAGCCCACAAAGTACCCCACAAGTCCTACCATCATTTGAGGCACATACACCGCCCGTGACTTACCCGGAAGAAGTAGAAGAGACTATAGGAACCCCTATTGAGGTAGAACCCTTGGACCAAGCACCACTAGAGGATATAGGTTTGAACACTTGTAGTGATAACCTTACTCCTAGTTCTAGGGAAGTTCCTAGTTTTGATGAACCGGAGCCTCAACCAAAACCATTACCCAATCTTCCATCCTTGGATGTGAATTTAGGAATTGAAATAGGTCCCGATCCACCCATCAAACCATATAGTCCGGGTAGTCTTAGGACAAAGGTAGTAGACTTTAAGCCTTGTAGAGAGGAAGCTGACATAGGAGTGGAACATGACTTTACATGCTTACATCACCCATTTATGACTGATCACAAGAAACATTATGGGTTTAAACCGGGTTTATTAGGTCAAGATGGATTCCCAACTAGGAGTCTCTCGAAATTGATAGAAGATGATCCCTTTCTAAGAGAAAATCTTAATCCATCCATTAACCCGATTGAATTAGGTAAGGTTATGATGATAGGAGCACAACCCTTTGAGCATATAATTCATCGACCACTCTTTCCTCATGTGGCATACTTCCACCCTAAGGGTGTGTATCGCTACCTTCACCCACACTTAATCCTAAGTGTAGGGAGAACCTCCCCTATTTCCATTAAATAAGGGTAGAGTCAGGCTCGTGACTCGAACAAAAACAAGCGCTTCTTGGGAGGCAACCCATGTTTTGTGTGTTTTTATTTGTTTGTTTGTTTGTTTGATTTTATTTGTTTCCGTATGCATGTTTTGTTTTTATTGTTTGTGGCTCATGTTTCAAAGTAAATTGTGAAAATGCTTTATTTTGTTTTTAACTTCGTCTTAATTGCATATAAAGGTATTTTGCAAAAGATAAGTGTAAGGGAGATCCAAATTTGTTTATAAGAACGAAATTGAGCATGAACCACAACAATATTAAATGGACATGTGTATTAGTACTTGTTAGAGTCAAATGCTTGTATCGAGTTGTAATGATGTTTTGCAGGATTTTCCAGGAAGTAGGACGAAGTTTTTCTAGAAATTTTCCGGAAACTTAACATAAGAATTTCTGCAGGTCACTTCTGACGGCGTCACGAGTTTACTCTTGACGGCGTCACGTGTAAAAAATCTGGAAATTTTACCAGTTTTGTTTTTCTAACGGAGTCTTATGGTTTTTGTGAATTATTAAGTTTTATAATCTCCAGGAAATCTGCAAACATTCATTCCACAAGCATTATATCTTTAATTGTTTTGTTTTTATTCCTAAGTCTGGAATTACATCTAGTTGTGAGTTATCTTTGTTCGGCTTGATGCTTTGGGTTTTTGTAGTTGTTCTGTCAGGATTTACAGGTTATGTTCGACAAGGAGATGATTTATATTCTGGAAGGGAAGCTTTGATTGTTCATTTTCTTGGAAGAAGATCTAACCTGGCCAACCTAAAATCCATACCGAGCGAATCAGGGGAGTATTTGATTTCATTCTCTTTACTTCTTAACTTTTACATTCTTTACTTGAACATTGGGGACAATGTTCATCCTAAGTGTAAGGGGAGGGTAAAAAGATGATACCTTACATATGCACTTTCGCTTGAGTTTGTTTTGTTTGATAGTAGATGAGTAATAAAACTATGAGAAATACTTGTTAGTGTAATTTTAGCGCCAAATTTAAAATTTTTTACAACATTTAGGAGTGAAACTTTAGCCATAGCAAGCGTCTCGTGGATAGGAGGTTGTATGACTAGCACATAACCGTATATTCAGAAAAATTTTCCACCCAAAGATGTGAGGTTCGCCTTTAGTTTTGATAGGAAAAGCATTTATTATTGGTGCTTATGAGTGTACCGGTAGCATTTAGATTCTAGAACTTGCGTTAGTGATGCATCCCGAGACCGCTAGTGAGACTACATTCGTGTGGTAGGATTTACTACATGATAAGAGGCATTAGGATCACCCTTGTGTTAAACCCGTATTACAATTACTTGACCATTTAAGTCATATTACTTGGCTAGTTAAGTCAACTAATTTTTCCCACACCCTTTGCGTTGTACTCATTTTTAGTACACGATACCCCTAGTACACCCCTCCGAGCCTATCTTTTCGTTTCTAACTTTAAGCATTTTACTTAAAGGAAGAATTTGTTACACCCCACTTAAATGTACACCCAAATCGCCTTAGCCTTCCGTGTATGCGCTCATTTTTAGTGCATTATTGTTATTTGTTAAACCCTAAGTTAACTTTCTAATTGATTACATGGTTGCTAAGTCGAGTCATATCCTTGTACATATTGTTTTGGGACGATTGGGACTCATGGGTAAGTACTTGTTTTATGGAGTAATGGGGAAGAACATCATATTATTACCCCCATATGTACGTTAATCTTAAAAGTGCTCCAAGTGTTTTGATTTTCTTAATTCGAGTCATTAGAATAGTTTAATGTAAAGTATGTAAAGATTCAAGTGTAAGGGGATTGCTCAAACCCCTATGATGTATTATTTTGGATGGTAGGGTAAGAGTGTATGAAAAAAAAAAAAAAAAAAAAAAAAAAAAAAAAAAAAAAAAAATTAATAGAAAAAGAAAAAGAAAGAAAAAAAACATACGGACTACCATCCCGTTTTCATTCTATGTTCATTTTATGTTTTTATTATTTTTCATTTATTAGCTTAAGTCGAGTCTAGTCTTGGCTTAGCAACGCCACTTGTACATGTAATTTACTAAGATTGTTAACTCGCCACCAGTAAAATTCCCTTTATCCAACAAAACCGTGTAATTCATATCCCTACACCTAACGTTATAACCCTTTTAAAAGACCTCTTTGATAGTTTATCCTAGGTGCTTACGCCATGTGGTGGAGGTTTGATCCTTTCCCAAGCCTATGGTAATCTATTTTGCTATGACAGGTAGTGAGAGATATCTTCCATTTCCATAATGTTATATTACTTTATTACACCCGAGAGATGTGAGTATCTAAACACTATTTGTGAGGTGCTTGTGTATGACCTCCGTGCTTGTCTATTGGTCTTTAGTGGAACGATTATTTGTTGTAATTACTTTTATATTAGTGTTAAATGACCCCTAACTTGTCTTTTGAGTAGAATAAAAGCTCATTTGCTTGAGGACAAGCAAATCTCAAGTGTAAGGGTATATGATGAGGCGAAAAATGATCCGTTTTTAGGGGGTCATTTAAGCTCGAATTCGACTTTATTTGATCAAATATTGCTCTAAATCGTTCCTTTTGAGATTTTAGGTGTTTGGAGAGTGAATTCTGGAAAAGAGGCTATTTTGGACGTTTTTGGAGCATAAAGTGAAGAAAACGACAAAGTACCAAATCCAAGCTGGAATTACAAGGTGACGGCGTCAAGGATTTACTCTTGACGGCGTCAGAAAGGATGAATATTTTACCGTAGCTGGTGACGGCGTCAGATGAAGAGATGACGGCGTCAAAGTGGCCAAAGATTAATTTACCGTAGGTGGTGACGGCGTCACCAAGGCCGTCACAATTGGATCTAGGGCGTCCGAGGAGGTTTATGGCGGCTTGTTGACGGCGTCAGAATTAACTCTTGACGCCGCCAGGACGATTTTCCTATATATAGTTTTCTAGTTTTTTTCATTAAAAAGGAGGGGAAGTTTTGGTGAAACCCTAAAGACGATTTTGGTGCCTCTTTTACAGGTTTTTCAAGGGTTCCAAACCCTTGAGACCTTGCATTGTAATTGAGATAAGTATACTCTTAATTCAATCAATGTGTCTATGTGTTGGTTGTTTATCTTTTGTTCTTATCTTAATTCTACTATGCTAGGCTAGATTTCCTTTGTGTTTGCTTAGATCTAATGAAACCTAGATGTTGATTATGTGTTAATTACTTGTCTATTCTTGTTCTTGGATGAATGATATTATATGTTAGGCTTAAGAAAACTGGCAGATCTCCAAATGGTAACATGCTTGAACGTCTTAAGAAACATGAACCGAGGCGTACTAGGTCTTTATTGGTTGTATTTAATGCATGAGCCACTGTTTACAATCCCTATAGTTGTGCTGGGTCATGGTGTAGGAGGAGATAAGAGCTCATAGAGTTGGGGAGTTATGTATGCCACCCCACGAATGGTATTAAGGAATACAATCCGTCATCCATACAAGTGTAACAAGTAATTGACATGTAAAAGATATCTAGGGAGTAATGAAGTCTAAGTAAACACAATTTCTCCAAATACTGCTCACAACCTTAGTTTAATATTAGCTTAATTTCATTTTTATTAGTTTAATTAGTTATAAAGTAGTTTTTGGGTTAGTTGAATAACAACTAATTCCGCCCACTCTTCCAAAACCCGAGATTTTACTTGCTTTCATAAAATATAAAAAGACAAAAATAATCATCCTTCATCTCTAGAACTATTAATTAGGCTTTCTAATCCTAGCGACACTATTCCTAAGCTGAACGATCAATCCCCCGGTACTTGTCACTATACTATACTACAACGATCAGGTACACTGCCTGGTGGGGGTTGTAAGCCTCGCGAGATCCCTCGAGAGGTAAAGCAAGGTGCGATTCCCACGCATCAAGAGGCTAGTTGGGTAGGGTGAAACCACTGAGGTGGAGGCCAGGTGGTGGTAAAACCACCCTGGTTTTGGCTGTGTGAGGGGGGAGAGGGAAGGTGAACAGTGGAGTGGTATTAAGGGTGGGTTGACCGGGTTTGACTCAGGGGTGTGGATTGGGCTTTATATTTTGGGCTTGGGTAAAATAAAAGGGATGGGCTTGGTGTGTTGTTTGGTTTGGGTTTATATTTGGGGTGTTTTATTATTAAGGGTCCGGTTTGGTTTGTATAATTCACAAGGACCAAACATGTAAATTCTGGATTTTTGAGGGTGGGTTTTGACAACTTTACAAAAGTACTTGCAAGGGTAAAATTTGCCAAGTTTCAATAATGTAAGGACCGTAGTTGACTTTTCCACTTTTTGAACTTCCAGGGACTTTTTCTGCCAAATGTGAAACTTCAGGGACCAAACATGTAACTTTTCCAAACTTTCCAATCAAGGACCATTCCTGCCATAGAAGATTAGTACAAGGAGAAAAATTTATTTTTCTTAAAGTTTTTACATCCCAGGGACCATTTTTGTCAATTTGCAAAGTTGAGGGACTAAACTTGTAATTTTGTGAAACTTTACACCAAAGGACTAAATATGTAATTTGTGATTTAAAAAGGACCTTTGGTGACTTTTTCATGTTTTTAGAATAACCAGGGACTAGTTTTGACAAGTTTTGAAAGATGAGGGACTGAAACTGCCAATTATGCAAACATCGTTCGTTTTTTATCTGTTTTTGATCATTTTGCATTTAAAACATACAAAACACATTTCTGAGATATTTTCAGTATTATGATGCATATTTGAGTGTTTTTGGATGTTTTGGCAGTTCAGATTGGTATAAAATGATAAGTATTTACACACTCATCAATCCCCCACACTAAAGCATTGCTAGTCCCTAGCAATCTTTTGAGAAAATTTAATGGATTTTATGTCTCTTTACCAAAAGCCATCACTTCTGGAGTAGCCAGATGTATCGATTCAAGTAAGAACTATGGTCCACTTGATAACCATGTGATTTTGAGCAAACCACCAGCTGTCAACGGATTTGTTTTGTCTTTACCAAAAGCCGTTTGCTTATGGACTAGCCAACTCTTGATGGAATAGTCAACATCTTGGTGAGCTGATTACCAATTATGGTTTTTCCACGGCCTTTACCACAAGCCATAATCTTGCGGGCTAGCCAACTCATTCACTTTTTAGGATATGGCGAGTTGATTTACCATACAATTTTGGGCAAATTGCAAGCCATCAACGGTTTTGAGATATCTTTACCAAGAGCCGTTTGCTCCTGGATTAGCCAATCCTTATGTGGGTTAGACATGGTGGACTGATAACCATTTATTGCATTTCTAAGTGTGAAAAAACTTTAAATTTTGATCAAATGAAGGTGCTTGATGGAACATGTGTTTGAATTCGTGAGAATCCCCCCCCCCCCCTCCACACACACACTTAGAAAAGAATATTGCCCTCAATATTCAAAGTTCCGGGTGTTAAACCGACACTTAGAACATAAAAAGGAAATATTATTAACCTTTATTTTAGTCTATTTACATGTTTTTTTTTTTTTTTTTTTTCTTTTTTTTTGAAGATATATACATATATACAACATGTGGGGCATCTCCCCCACACTAGGGTGGTACACACGGGTGAAAAGCCATGTTCAGCTACTGTTTTTGATTACCGAGTCGCTAGCTTGACTCGACCTCGAATTGATTTGTTCATGAGGAAGCTACTGTTTTTGTTTACCGAGTCGCTAGCTTGACTCGACCCCGAATTTATTGGTCCATGGGGAAAGTTTGGAGATCCGGGACAACTATTGGTTGTATGTCCCCTCCAAAATAGTGTTTTAACCGATGACCATTTACTTTGAAATTGGGACCGTCGGGTTGCAATAACTCAACAGTTCCATATGGGTATACTTTTGCTACAGTAAATGGTCCAGACCAACGGGTTTTTAGTTTACCCGAGAAAATTTTTAATCTTGAATTGAAAAGAACTCTGTCACCAACGTTAAAAACGCGGTTCTTTATTTTAGAGTCATGTATCTTCTTAGTCTTTTCTTTATAGATTAAAGAATTTTCGTAAGCTTGATCACGTAGTTCATTTAATTCGTTAAGTTGAACTTTACGGTGATCACCAGCTGTCTGAAGGTCGAAATTTGCATGTTTTAAGGCCCAATAGGCCTTATGTTCTAATTCGATCGGAAGATGACATGCTTTCCCGTACACTAGTGATGCGTGGGAATCGCAACAGGCTTTACCTCTCGAGGGATCTCGAGAAGCTTACAACCCCCACCAGGCAGTGTACCTGATCGTTGTAGTATAGTATAGTGACAAGTACCGGGGGATTGATCGTTCAGCTTAGGAATAGTGTCGCTAGGATTAGAAAACCTAATTACTAGTTCTAAAGGTGAGGGATGATTATTTTGTATTTTTATATTTTTATGAAAGCAAGTAAAATCTCGGGTTTTTGGAAGAGTGGGCGGAATTAGTTGCTATTCAACTATCCCAAAACTAAGATATAATCAAAATAAAATACTGAAAATGAAAATAAACTAATTATTACAAAGGTTGTGAGCAGTAATTGGAGAAATTTGTGTTTACTTAGACTTCACTACTCCCTAGATATCTTTTACACGTTAATTACTTGTTATAATTATATGGATGACGGATTGTATTCCTTAATACCATTCATGGGGTGGCATACATAACTCCCCAATTCTATGAGCCCTTATCTCCTCCTACACCATGACCCAGCACAACTATAGGGATTGTAAACAGTGGCTCATGCATTAAATACAACCAATAAAGACCTAGTACGCCTCGGTTCATGTTTCTTAAGACGTTCAAGCATGTTACCATTTGGAGATCTGCCAGTTTTCTTAAGCCTAACATATAAAATCATTCATCCAAGACAAAAATAAACAAGTAATCAACACATAATCAATATCTAGGTTTCATTAGATCTAAGCAAACACAAAAGAGATCTAGCCTAGCATAATGGAATTAAGACAAGAACAAGATATAGACAACCAACACATAGACATATTGATTGAATTAGAAGAACACTTATCTCAATTACAATGCAGGGTATCAAGGGTTTGGAACCCTTGAAAAACCTGTAAAAGTTGCACCAAATTCGTCTTTAGGGTTTCACCAAAACTTCTCTCTTTTTAATGTAAAAAACTAGAAAACTATATATAGGAAAACTGGGGTGACGGCGTCAAGAGCAATGGTGTGACGCCGTCATCTCGCCGCCAAATACTTCCTCGGACGGCCTTGATCTACTTATGACGGCCTATGTGACGCCGTCATCAACCACGGTATTTTATTCTTGGGACTCTGACGCCGTCAAGAGCAATTCTTGACGCCTTCATGCACTGTTCCCAGCATAGAAATTTGAGACTTTGCCGTTTTCTTCACTTTTATGCTCCAAAAACGTCCGAAATGGCTTCTTTTCCAGAATTCACTCTCCAAGTACCTAAAATCACAAAAGGAACGATTTAGGGCAATATTTGATCAAATAAAGTCGGATTCGGGCTTAAATGACCCCCTAAAAATGGATCATTTTTCGCCTCATCATATACCCTTACACTTGAGATTTGCTTGTCCTCAAGCAAATGTGCTTTTATTCTACTCAAAAGACAAGTTAGGGGTCATTTAACACTAATATAAAAGTAATTACAACAAATAATCGTTCCACTAAAGACCAATAGACAAGCACGGAGGTCATACACAAGCACCTCACAAATAGTGTTTAGATACTCACATCTCTCGGGTGTAATAAAGTAATATAATATTATGGAAACGGAAGATATCTCTCACTACCTGTCATAGCAAAATAGATTACCATAGGCTTGGGAAAGGATCAAACCTCCACCACATGGCGTAAGCACCTAGGATAAACTATCAAAGAGGTCTTTTAAAGGGTTGTAACGTTAGGTATAGGGATATGAATTACACGGTTTTGTTGGATAAAGGAAGTTTTACTGGTGGCGAGTTAACAATCTTGGTTAATTACATGTACAAGATGGCGTTGCTAAGCCAAGACTAGACTTGACTTAAGCTAACAAATGAGAAGTAACAAAAACATAAAATGAACATAGAATAAAAACGGGATGGTAGTCCGTATGTTTTTTTTTTTCTCTTTTTCCTTTTTTTTCTATTTTTTTTTTTTTTTTTTTTTTTTTTTTTTTTTTTTTTTTTTGCATACACTCTTACCCTACCATCCAAAATAATACATCATAGGGGTATGAACATTCCCCTTACACTTGATTCTTTACATACTTTACATTGAACTATTCTAATGACTCGAATTAAGAAAATCAAAACACTTGGAGCACTTTTAAGATTAACGTACATATGGGGGTAATAATATTATGTTCTTCCTCATTTCTTCATAAAATAAGTACTTACCCATGAGTCCCAAACGTCCCAAAACAATATGTACAAGGATATGACTCGACTTAGCAACCATGTAATCAATTAGAAAGTTAACTTAGGGTTTAACAAATAACAATAATGCACTAAAAATGAGCGCATACACGGAAGGCTAAGGCGATTTGGTTGTACGTTTAAGTGGGGTGTAACAAATTCTTCCTTTAAATAAGATGCTTAAAGTTAGAAACGAAAAGGTAGGCTCGGAGGGGTGTACTAGGGGTTTCGTGTACTAAAAATGAGTACAACGCTAAGGGTGTGAGAAAAATTAGTTGACTTAACTAGCCAAGTAATATGACTTAAATGGTCAAGTAATTATAATACGGGTTTAACACAAGGGTGATCCTAATGCCTCTTATCATGTAGTAAATCCTACCTCACGAATGTAGTCTCACTAGCGGTCTTGGGATGCATCACTAACGCAAGTTCTAGAATCTAAATTCTACCGATACACTCATAAGCACTAATAATGAATGCTTTTCCTATCAAATCTAAAGGCGAACCTCACATTTTTGGGTGGAAAATTTTTCTGAATATACGGTTATGTGCTAGTCATGCAATCTCCTATCCATGAGACGCTCGCTATGGCTAAAGTTTCACTTCTAAATATTGTAAAAAATTTTAAATTTGGCGCTAAAATTGCACTAACAAGTATTTCTCATAGTTTTATTACACATCTACTATCAAACAAAACAAACTCAAGCGAAAGTGCATATGCAAGGTATCATCTTTTTACCCTCCCCTTACACTTAAGATGAACATTGTCCCCAATGTTCAAGTAAAGAATGTAAAAGTGAAAAAGTAAAGAGAATGAAATCAAATACTCCCCTGATTCGCTCGGTATGGATTATAGGTTGGCCAGGTTAGATCTTCCTCCAAGAAAATGAACCATCAAAGCTTCCCTTCCAGAATATAAATCATCTCCTTGTCGAACATAACCTGTAAATCCTGACAACAATAGACAAGACAACCTCGTGTAAAATCGGCGGCATCCTATATAAGTTACTAAATCCTAGAAAACAAAGTAAGATATAATGCTTGTGGAATGAAGTTTGCAGATTTCCTGGAGATTATAAAACTTAATAATTCACAAAAACCATAAGACTCCGTTAGAAAAACAAAACCGGTAAAATTTCCAGATTTTAACTCCTGACGCCGTCAAGAGTAAACCCCTGACGCCGTCAGAATGGACCTGCAGAAATTCTTATGTTAAGTTTCCGGAAAATTTCTGGAAAAACTTGGTCCTACTTCCTGGAAAATCCTGCAAAACTTCATTATGACTCAATACAAGCATTTGACTCTAACAAATACGAATATACATGTCCATTTATTGTTGTGGAGAATCATGATCGGTTTGTTTCTTAAAAACATATTTGGGGTTTCCCTTTACACTTATCTTTTGCAAAAATACCTTTAGGTTGGAGTTAAGACTAGGCCAAACAACATAGTAAAGTATTTCCACATTTTAATTGAGAAACATGATCATCCAACAATAAAAATAAAACATGCATACGGAAGCAAATAACAATCAAACAAAATAAAATCACACAAAACATGGGTTGCAATGATTAACCAACAATAAAAATTAAAAGCTGAACATGCATAATATTTGTTTAAAAGAACAAAAATAGAAAGTGTCCAAAGCCAACAGAGGCTGAATCAAAATGTTTCAAATCATACAACCGAGAATAAATTGTTCAGGAACCACAGATATCAAAATGAATCACTGAGGGGGAGGACCAAAGCGATAATCGTAGCCAGGTGGGAGGTGCCCAGTATACCCATAGGGAGGGTAGTCAGTCTCTTGGCCTGGGAAAGGGTCAATCTGCAGGTGAGGCTCAAGCTGATCTCGGGTGGAGAGGTGCTGCATCTGGCGGATGGTATGATCGTACATCCAATCAAAGCGCTGGTCAGTAGTGGCTCGCCACGTATCCATCTGACCCATCCAGGCACCCTGGTGTGCCTGCCAGTCTCCCCGACTCATGTGTCAATAGTAATCAGCCGTCCCCTCCTCATACCCAGCAAACTGATGCTGCTGGGCATTCCCTCATCATCATCATCATCATCCTCACCATCAGGCCCTGCTGCCACGTACCAGGTGTAGGACCCATCCACCATCTGCATCACAATGCTCATCTGCCTAAGGGATTTCGCCCTCACTACCCTACAGTTCCCACAGTCGCTCAAGTACCCCATGATCTGAGGAGTAAGAAGACCATAGGAACGAGCCAACCGGGTCACGAACATCCCCCCATACACCTTGTCAATATCCCTCTCACCCACACTGGTCCTCAAATAGCTGGCCACCCAAAACGGGATGTTGCAGTAGACATCCGCAGAAAAGATGGTGTATAAATAGAACAGGTCCGAAGCAGTGATACGGTGAGTAGTGCCATGACGTGCAGACAGGCTGTATGTGATGCACCTGTGAACTAGCCTAACAATGGGGTCCCTGATCGATGCAGCCCCAGTAGTTGAGGTGTAAACCCCATCCCCTATGGTCGGCCAAAAAGTGATGCACCTCATCTCATTCCTCTGAGTCTCCCCATGTAATAACCTCTGCAGAAAAGTCCCATCAACCTCCTCACTAGTATATAACCCCAGCCTCCAACCAAACTCAGCCACTGAACATGACCTCAACTCTCCCCTAGCCTGAAATACACAGTGGTGCCCCCCATATCTGTCCTAGCCTCAGCCTGATCAAATCGGAAGGTCGCAAAGAACTCCCTTACTAACTCACTATATACTGTCTCTCTAAGCCTAAACAGCCTCTCCCACTGCGGACCCGCAAACCCATCTGTGCAGATCCTCCCTAAAAATGCTGCCTCCAACCCACTGGCTCTCAGAAAATCCCAGTCAACCACAGCTCCAGCATCAATATGGTGGTTACACAACTCCGCATACTTGGTGCTAGTACCAACATCGCCAAACTCGCTCCAACTATGGACTAATTCTCCATAATTGACCCCTTGAGATCTAGAGGAACTGCCCTTATGTTGACGAGATCTTTTGCTCATTTTCCTGGAAAAAGGTGGAGTGAACGGAAATGATTAGAATGCGAATTTTTGATGAACTTTATGTAGTCAGCCACATCTGACGCCGTCAAGAGCAATTCTTGACGCCGTCAGATGGATCAGAATCAGAACCATGCAAATGCGAGGGAAAAAATCAATTTTCAAACTCTTAACCCATTACCCAAACGCTCCTTTAATCAGGAAACAGGGTGGGGGGTCAAAGAATCCGAGGCATGATGGTTTTTCTCTAAATTAATGCATGATTTGAGTGAGACAACATCATCAAATGGTAACCCCATGATTACAAATCACCAATTCGATGGCATTACGATTTGCAAATAGTGGGTCAAGAGTGGGGTTTCGGGTAAAAGGGGTTTTTCAAATTGATGGGTCCTAAGGATAATTGATCGGAAAAGGATGAAGAAAACTTACTTACAAAGTGGAGATCGGATGCAGAAGACGTTGAATTGGGAGGTTGAGAATCGGAGTAGCAGCAGCACCTTGGGTGAGATTTGTGGGGTATGGGTTGAAAGTGATTGGTTTTCGGTTAATATTGCTGATCCATCGAGCTGACGGCGTCAAGAGTTAAATCTGACGCCGTCAGATGCTCGTGTAAGGTAAGGTTTGAAGTAGTTTCATGTTCAGTCCCTGCTCTTTGCGTGAATAACTAAACATTAGTAAAACCCATGAGTAGCTTTTCCGTTAACGAGGTCCACCAGGGTCGAACGTCTCATTACTGTCACGGAAAGAGGTAAGGTTGTAGAGGGGGTCGGGTGACGTTTTGGCTAAGTTGATCCCTATACACGGGTCATTGGTGTGAGAAGAAATATGTTGTTCCATAGGGGGTTTCAAATCAGTGGTGTTTTTGAGGTGCGACATCTTTACACTGGGTTTAAAACCAAAAGAACGTTTTTTGGATGAGATCGGGAATGTAGTTCGCAAACATCCAACAAAAATGTTATGGATTTGCGAACTCTTCTCTGCATGGGGGTGCTTATGAGAATGGGGGGTAGTTAATGATAAAGCATTTGAGGAAAATCTCCCGTCATCCTCTTGGTCAAACACCAAAGGGGTTGACACCTCGAAGACTTTTTCAATTTTTTTAGGTATGGAATTTTCTTTGATCTTTTCTTTGACCCTTGATATGAATTGGTCTGCGAAATCCATAAAAGCTTTATGAGTGCTTTCCATGCGTGCCTCTAGATTCTGGATTTGTTTTTCCTGATTATCGATGAAGGTTACCATTATTCCTTCGAATTCCTCTTGTCGTGAGCGTTCAGGAAAATTTTGGCTGATAACCGTATTCCTACGTGGATTATGATTCCACACGGGTTCAGCAGCAAGTTTCTCAATACTCATCAATTCTTTTACCTGCTTCTCGATGCTTCCTAACAATTGTTCTTGGGTGGCGCATGCGTAATCAAGTTTTACCTTGCTTGGGAGCGTCGGGTCCTCCCATCCTTCCTCTTCGTATTGTGCCAGCTCCTCAAGAACTTTCCAGCACTCGTCAATGCTAAGTCTATCTAGCCTACCCTTGGCTGCGTAATCAATGGCTTTCCTTGTTTGATAGTCAACCTTATCGTAAAAGATTTGGATCTGAAGCCACGGTTCGATCCCATGATGAGGAACTTTTCGGAGTAGGTCTTTATATCGAATCCATGCTTCATAAAAGGTTTCATTTTGACGTTGTTGGAACATCAAAATGTCATTTCTAAGCTTAGTAGTTCTCCCCGGTGGGAAAAATTGAGCAAGGAAACGAGTGGTGAGATCATCCCATGTGGTGATGGATCCTGCGGGTAAACGCTCAAGCCATTGACTAGCTTGATCCCGTAGAGAGAATTGGAATAGGCGTAAACGGGTAGTCTCTCTAGTTTCAACACCTAGGTCTATGGAATCTACGATTTTGAGAAAGTCCTTAAGGTGTTGGTTTGGATCTTCGGAAGGAAGTCCATGGAATGCACATCCGCTTTGCACCAACCGGATGGTGTCAGATCGCAAGGGGGTCACATTGTCTCCGGTGAGCTCAATGGTGTTTCGGTAGCCTTGGTGGCTAGGTCGGGAATACTCTCCTAAGGTTCGGGGCCTAAGGGGTTCTAATGGTGGGTTTTGTTGTGGTGGGATGACGGGTTTAAAGATGTTACCACCTTCCATGATGTTGGATGGTAAAGAGTTACGAACAAAGGCACGAAGAAATAAGATAGACTAAAGAAGACCTAAAAATAAAAATAAAAATCTTACTAGAAAGGAATCTAGCAAGTAGACCTAATAAAAAGAAATCCTAACCTAGACAATAACTATTCCCCGGGCTGCGGCGCCAAAAACTTGATGCGTGGGAATCGCAACAGGCTTTACCTCTCGAGGGATCTCGAGAAGCTTACAACCCCCACCAGGCAGTGTACCTGATCGTTGTAGTATAGTATAGTGACAAGTACCGGGGGATTGATCGTTCAGCTTAGGAATAGTGTCGCTAGGATTAGAAAACCTAATTACTAGTTCTAAAGGTGAGGGATGATTATTTTGTATTTTTATATTTTTATGAAAGCAAGTAAAATCTCGGGTTTTTGGAAGAGTGGGCGGAATTAGTTGCTATTCAACTAACCCAAAACTAAGATATAATCAAAATAAAATATTGAAAATGAAAATAAACTAATTATTACAAAGGTTGTGAGCAGTAATTGGAGAAAATTGTGTTTACTTAGACTTCACTACTCCCTAGATATCTTTTACACGTTAATTACTTGTTATAATTGTATGGATGACGGATTGTATTCCTTAATACCATTCATGGGGTGGCATACATAACTCCCCAATTCTATGAGCTCTTATCTCCTCCTACACCATGACCCAACACAACTATAGGGATTGTAAACAGTGGCTCATGCATTAAATACAACCAATAAAGACCTAGTACGCCTCGGTTCATGTTTCTTAAGACGTTCAAGCATGTTACCATTTGGAGATCTGCCAGTTTTCTTAAGCCTAACATATAAAATCATTCATCCAAGACAAAAATAAACAAGTAATCAACACATAATCAATATCTAGGTTTCATTAGATCTAAGCAAACACAAAAGAGATCTAGCCTAGCATAATGGAATTGAGACAAGAACAAGATATAGACAACCAACACATAGACATATTGATTGAATTAGAAGAACACTTATCTCAATTACAATGCAGGGTATCAAGGGTTTGGAACCCTTGAAAAACCTGTAAAAGTTGCACCAAATTCGTCTTTAGGGTTTCACCAAAACTTCTCTCTTTTTAATGTAAAAAACTAGAAAACTATATATAGGAAAACTGGGGTGACGGCGTCAAGAGCAATGGTGTGACGCCGTCATCTCGTCGCCAAATACTTCCTCGGACGGCCTTGATCTACTTATGACGGCCTATGTGACGCCGTCATCAACCACGGTATTTTATTCTTGGGACTCTGACGCCATCAAGAGCAATTCTTGACGCCTTCATGCACTGTTCCCAGCATAGAAATTTGAGACTTTGCCGTTTTCTTCACTTTTATGCTCCAAAAACGTCCGAAATGGCTTCTTTTCCAGAATTCACTCTCCAAGTACCTAAAATCACAAAAGGAACGATTTAGGGCAATATTTGATCAAATAAAGTCGGATTCGGGCTTAAATGACCCCCTAAAAACGGATCATTTTTCGCCTCATCAACTAGCTTATATGGAGTACACCCGATGGGTGTTTTGTAAGCAGTGCGGAAAGCCCATAATGCATCATCCAGCTTATCCGACCAAGAGGCACGGTTTTCTCCCACCGTCCTCTCCAGAATTCTCTTAATACCCCGATTTGAGACCTCCACCTGCCCACTTGTTTGTGGGTGGTATGCTGTAGAAAGACGGTGAGTTACACCATATTTCAACATCACTCTTGCAAATTGTTCATTGCAGAAGTGTGTGCCACGATCACTGATAATGGCACGAGGAGTCCCGAATCTGGCAAAGAGAGAGTTCAGAAATTTCACAACAACTCGGGCGTCATTGGTGGGTAAAGCTTTTGCCTCAACCCATTTAGACAAATAATCGACAGCCACGAGTATGTATTTATTCCCTCGTGAAGACGGGAATGGCCCCATAAAATCAATGCCCCACATATCAAATATTTCACAGACTTGGATGGCGTTTTGCGGAATCTCATTCTTTTTAGAAATATTCCCGTGACGCTGGCAAGCCTCACAGGTTTTGATAAGTTCATGGGCGTCTTTATAGATCACGGGCCAAAAGAATCCTGAATCAAACACCTTTTTGGCGGTGTAGTTTGGGTTATGATGTCCCCCCGTGGGTCCATCATGACAAGCTTTAAGAATTTCCATGGCTTCTTGGCCATGGACACACCGTCGGATGACTTGATCCGCACATATTTTGAACAAGTAGGGGTCATCCCAGAAGTAATGTTTTACATCTTTAAAGAATTTTCTTTTCTGTTGGGACGACATCCCTTTCACAACCAAATTTTCCGCATGGTAATTTGCAAAGTCGGCAAACCATGGGGTATTGGTATCATCCCGGGTAGAGCTTAGATTTAGAGTCTCCAGAGGAAAAGTTTCATTAATTTCTTTTCTCTCGAGAATATCCTGATGAGGATTCTCTAACCGGGACAAGTGATCAGCTGCAAGGTTCTCTGCTCCTTTTTTGTCTCGTATGAGTATATCGAATTCCTGAAGGAGCAGGACCCAACGGAGCAGTCTTGGCTTTGCGTCTTGTTTAGTGAACAGGTATTTCAAAGCCGAATGGTCCGTATACACCACGCATTTGGTTAGGATTAAGTAAGACCTAAATTTCTCAAAGGCATATACCACATCTAATAATTCTTTTTCTGTGGTGGTATAGTGTGTTTGAGCTTCATTCATGGTTTTGCTTGCGTAGTGTATTGGCTGAAAATGTTTTGTTTTGCGTTGCCCCAGAATTGCACCAATAGCGAAATCGCTAGCATCGCACATAAGTTCGAAGGGTAAGTCCCATTCGGGGGCAACAAGGATCGGTGCCTCGGTGAGCCTTTTCTTTAAAGTAGAAAAAGCTTTGATGCACTCGGGGGAAAAGATGAAAGGAGTTTCTTTTTCAAGAAGACGAGTCATGGGCCGGGCTATTTTGGAGAAATCCTGAATGAATCTGCGATAGAACCCGGCATGGCCGAGGAAACTCCTTATTCCTTTAACAGTGGTGGGATGAGGCAGTTTAGCAATAACATCAATTTTGGCCTTATCGACCTCAATCCCACTTTTTGAAATTTTATGGCCGAGGACAATGCCCTCCTTAACCATAAAATGGCTCTTCTCCCAGTTTAGACAAAGATTAGTGTCTTCACAACGTTGAAGCATCTTTTCTAAATGGGAGAGGCACCAGTCAAAAGAATTCCCGATGACTGAGAAGTCATCCATGAATACCTCCATGGTTTTCCCGATCATGTCGTGGAAAATAGCCATCATGCACCTCTGGAAAGTGCCCGGAGCATTGCATAACCCAAAAGGCATGCAACGATAGGCAAATGTCCCGTAAGGGCATGTGAAGGTAGTCTTCTCTTGATCCTGTGGATCAATGGGAATCTGGAAGTAACCCGAGAAGCCGTCAAGGAAGCAATAATACTCATTCCCTGCTAGTCTCTCGAGCATCTGATCCATAAAGGGCAGAGGAAAATGGTCCTTGCGGGTGGCTTCGTTAAGCTTTCTGTAATTGATACATACTCGCCACCCTGTAACCAAACGAGTTGGTATCAACTTGTTATCCTCATTTGTGACAACCGTGATGCCACCCTTTTTGGAACACAATGTATTGGGCTAACCCAAGGACTGTCTGATATAGGGTAAATCAATCCCGCATCGAGAAGTTTGATAACTTCTTCCTTGATAACTTCTTGGATTTTTGGATTTACCCTTCTTTGATGCTGCACGGCAGGTTTAAAGTCCTCTTCCATTAGGATTTTGTGTGTACAAAAATCCGGGTTAATACCCTTTATGTCTGAGAGCTTCCAAGCAATTGCTTTCTTGTGGGACTTTAAAACCTTAAGCAGCGCGGTTTTCTCCTCATCCTTTAAATCTTTCGCAATAATGACTGGTAACTTATCGTTACCTTCCAAGAATGCATATTCTAGATGAGGAGGCAGGTCCTTAAGTTCGTCCTCGGGGAAATCATCATTTTTCTCAACATATTTGATTTCCGCGTTATGAAGTTATTGAGGTAAAACAGGAAGAGGAGAGAGATCTTTGTTTAATAATTTCTCAAGGAGAAAGATATCCCCCTCCGGGTCAATCTCTTGGTTATCAATTCCTTCGGGAATTGAATCACTTTTGAGAAAGGCCTCTATTTCCTCAAGGACGAAATCACTTCCCTTAAACGGAGTGAGGGAAGGAGAAGAATTAGCGATTATGGGGTGAGAAGAGGGAGTGGGGTTGCCACTCGGAGAACTAACAGCGAATCCAAGGATTTCCTGAGCATACTCCTCGGATGCAATGTCAATGACATCAATTCGGTTGACCGATTCAGCATCATAATTCGAGGAGTATCTCGAGGTTTGATCAAGGTTGAACGTTATCGCTTCAGTGTCAACTCGTAACGTGATTTCCTCTTCGAAAACATCGATTAATGCACGACCCATCCTTAAGAATCCCCTCCCAAGAATGAGAGGAACTCTTGGATCCGCATCGAAATCAACAACGACAAAGTCTGCTGGAAAATGGAACTTTCCCACTCTTACAAATACGTCCTCGGCAATACCAAGGGGACGTGAAATTGGACGGTCTGCAAGCTCTAGAGTCATGCATGTGGGACTAAGTGCCTGAAGAGAGAGCTTTTTCCAAACTGAGTGGGGCATTAAGTTGATGCTTGCACCAAGATCGGCCAAGGCAAAGCACTCAACCATCCCCAGGAAAATACATGGTATTAGAAATCTCCCGGGGTCTCCTAGCTTCTCGGGAAGCTGTTTCAACAGAACTGCAGAGCAGTTCTCATTGAGTGGAGTTCGTGCCATCTCAAACAGTTTTTCTTTATTGCTCAACAGGTTTTTGATTGTCGATGCGAATTTGGGCATTAAAAGAAGAGCATCCGCAAAACTAATATCAAAGTGTAGTTCTTGGAAAATCTGAAAAAAAATTTCCATCTGATGATTAGCTTTTTCATGGAGTTTCTGATCTTGCAATCGTGAGGGATATGGAATTGATGATTTTGGGTTGGCTTTTGGGATTTCAACAGCACCTTCAGGAGTTTCAAATACGACTCTTTTAGGGGGAGTCGGGACTTGGACAACTGGAGGAGGAATGTCAGTGGTACCTCGGTTATTAGTAGAATGTACCGTATTCGTAGTATCCTCAGTATCACATTCCTCTACCTGGATAGGAGAAGTGGTAGAAGGAGCTGTGGTTCCTTTATAAGAAACTCCACTTCTTGTGGTGATCGCCTTTACATCACCCCTCGGATTAGCGATCGTGTTGCTAGGTAACGTAGTACCTGAGCCCGAGGGTCGATCATTTAAAGACTTCTTCAATTCAGAAATTTGACTAACCAGCACTTTGTTCAGTTCATCTTGGGATTTCATAAACTGTTTTAATAACTCATCAGATGATGGTCCAGTTGGAACAATGGCTTGATTTTGGTTTGGAAAATTTTGAGCCCGATTGTTCTGGAAATTCCCATGTTGCTGGTTGTTATTACCCTGAAAGTGGTTTTGTTGTTGAAAATTACCCTGAGGGTAATTGTTCTGACCTTGATTTCGGTTATAATTCCCTTGGTTCTGATTTTGTTGAACATGGTTATGACCAGGGTTGAAATTCCCTTGGTTGTTAAAACCTTGGTTCATTCAGTTCTGGTTCTGATTCTGGTTAAAGTTCTGGTTTCTGTTTTGACCATTTTGGTTCTGGGACTGATTAAATCCCGGTGGTCCAATGTAGTTATTAGATCGGTAGCTCAAAAGGTTTCGATCCCCTTGCGGTTGGTAAGAATTACCTCCCGTATTATAGGAACCCTGAGCTGCGTACACATTTTCACGAACCGAGCCACCGGAGGCTGGGCACTCTGTGTACGGATGTGGACCAGCGCAAGTTTCGCAACTTGGGTTAACAACTTTGACCTGATTATGATTTGTCTGATGGATACGTAAAACTGCTGTAGAAAAATCATCGAGCTTTTTAGCTAGGATGGATATCTCATTGCTTGCCGGAGTGACTGATTTAAATGAGTCGTTCCTCTCAGCAGAGGAGTCCCAAAAATTATGATGGGCAGTCATGTTTTCGATTAAGTCATAGCACTCTGATGAGGCGAAAAATGATCCGTTTTTAGGGGGTCATTTAAGCCCGAATCCGACTTTATTTGATCAAATATTGCCCTAAATCGTTCCTTTTGTGATTTTAGGTGTTTAGAGAGTGAATTCTGGAAAAGAAGCCATTTTGGACGTTTTTGGAGCATAAAAGTGAAGAAAACGGCAAAGTACCAAATTTCCATGCTGAAGATACAAGGTGACGGCGTCAAGACTACCATCTTGACGGCGTCAGACATGAGGAATTAAATACCGTAGGTGGTGACGGCGTCAGAAGCCTTCATGACGGCGTCAAAGTGGCAAGAATAAAATACCGTGGTCGGTGACGGCGTCACATAGGCCGTCATAAGTAGATCAAGGCCGTCCGAGGAAGTATTTGGCGGCGAGGTGATGGCGTCACATGTTACTCTTGACGCCGTCAGCCTGTTTTTCCTATATATAGTTTTCTAGTTTTTTCATTAAAAAGAGAGAAGTTTTGGTGAAACCCTAAAGACGATTTTGGTACATCTTTTACAGGTTTTTCAAGGGTTCCAAACCCTTGAGACCTTGCATTGTAATTGAGATAAGTGTTCTTCCAATTCAATCAATATGTCTATGTGTTGGTTGTTTATATCTTGTTCTTGTCTCAATTCTACTATGCTAGGCTAGATCTCTTTTGTGTTTGCTTAGATCTAATGAAACCTAGATGTTGATTATGTGTTGATTACTTGTCTATTCTTGTTTTGGATTAATGATATTATATGTTAGGCTTAAGAAAACTGGCAGATCTCTACATGGTAACATGCTTGAACGTCTTAAGAAACATGAACCGAGGTGTACTAGGTCTTTATTGGTTGTATTTAATGCATGAGCCACTGTTTACAATCCCTATAGTTGTGCTGGGTCATGGTGTAGGAGGAGATAAGAGCTCATAGAGTTGGGGAGTTATGTATGCCACCCCACGAATGGTATTAAGGAATACAATCCGTCATCCATACAAGTATAACAAGTAATTAACGTGTAAAAGATATCTAGGGAGTAGTGAAGTCTAAGTAAACACAATTTCTCCAACCACTGCTCACAACCTTAGTATAATTTAGTTTAATTTCATTTTTAGTATTTTATTTTAATTATATAATAGATTTGGGTTAGTTGAATAGCAACTAATTCCGCCCACTCTTCCAAAACCCGAGATTTTATTTGCTTTCATAAAATTATAAAAATACAAAAATAATCATCCCTCACCTCTAGAACTATTAATTAGGTTTTCTAATCCTAGCGACACTATTCCTAAGCTGAACGATCAATCCCCCGGTACTTGTCACTATACTATACTAAAACGATCAGGTACACTACCTGGTGGGGGTTGTAAGCTTCTCGAGATCCCTCGAGAGGTAAAGCAAGGTGCGATTCCCACGCATCAAGTTTTTGGCGCCGCAGCCCGAGGAATAGTTATTGTCTAGGTTAGGATTTCTTTTTATTAGGTCTACTTGCTAGATTCCTTTCTAGTAAGATTTTTATTTTTATTTTTAGGTCTTCTTTAGTCTATCTTATTTCTTCGTGCCTTTGTTCGTAACTCTTTACCATCCGACATCATGGAAGGTGGTAACATCTTTGAACCCATCATCCCACCACAACAAAACCCACCATTAGAACCCCTTAGGCCCCGAACCTTAGGAGAGTATTCCCGACCTAGCCACCAAGGCTACCGAAACACCATTGAGCTCACCGGAGACAATGTGACCCCCTTGCGATCCGACACCATCCGGTTGGTGCAAAGCGGATGTGCATTCCATGGACTTCGTTCCGAAGATCCAAACCAACACCTTAAGGACTTCCTCAAAATCGTAGATTCCATAGACCTAGGTGTTGAAACTAGAGAGACCACCCGCTTACGCCTATTCCAATTCTCTCTACGGGATCAAGCTAGTCAATGGCTTGAGCGTTTACCCGCGGGATCCATCACCACATGGGATGATCTCACCACTCGTTTCCTTGCTCAATTTTTCCCACCGGGGAGAACTACTAAGCTTAGGAATGACATCTTGATGTTCCAACAACGTCAAAATGAATCTCTTTATGAAGCATGGACTCGTTTCAAGGACTTACTCCAAAAAGTCCCTCATCATGGCATAGATCTTTGGCTCCAAGTCCAAATCTTCTATGACCATATCGACATCTCCACGAGGCGAACCATTGACCAATCGGCCGGTGGTAAGCTACGTGATCTTAGTGCGGAACAATCATGGGAACTCATAGAAGATCTTGCTCTCTATGACAATGAAAGTTGGAATGATCCCCGTAATTTGAACAAAACGGTCAAGGCAATATCTTTGCCTTCGAATAATTCAAGCACTCCCGACCGTAGGATCATGGAACTTGAAGGTCAAGTCAAGTCTCTCATGAAATCTTACGAATCTCATAAGCCTTCAAGCCAAGTAAGCAGAATCGCTTCTACATGCAAACTGTGCAATGGCACTCATGAGACCTACAACTGCATGGAACTTCCAAAACGTGCTTATAACGAATTCACATCATCACACGTAGGGCAGGGTCCTCGAACTTCTGCCGAAGCATATGAGGCATGGAAGGATAAACCTAATTTTAGAGGGTACCAAACACGAAGTGTATCCTTCAATGACTCCTCACCACTCACTTGGTCCGAACATTTTCCGTCGCAAGGTACCCCTAGGCAAAGCTGTGAAGATGATTTAAAAAAATTCATTCTATCTCAAGAACTACAGCTCACTACGCTCGAGACAAAATTCAAACAACAGCAGGCTGACGTGAACAACAAGATTTGTAATCTGTTGACTGCTATCAAAGAGCATATTGATAATAAGCCCATTCACATTGATGAGGTTAAGTCTGCTACCGTCATGAGTCCACCAGCCCCCCCTGTAAAAATAAAAAGTCCTAGCAAGTTATTCAACCATCTATCTCCTAACGGAAAAGGACCTGCCAACCCCCCTGGACCAATCCACTTCGAGAACACCATCACCACAATATCTGCTGCAGCATCCAACCCAGCCCAACAACAAACTGACAAATTCAGTCAGACAGCGAAGGATGAGACCTCAAAGGTTGACCATGCTTCGGCAAGGAAACCTACCAACTCACCCGAGCAGTGCGCCGCGCAGGAATCCGACAAACCGGATGAAAGGAACGAGAAATCGGAGGAACAGGAGAAAGACCCAACCATTTTGGGTAAATCTGTTATAAAAGAATCCGAAATGGAGGATGTTATTAGTATAGGTAGCAATCAAACTAAGGAGAGCGGCTCTAAATTTTTCAAAATCTCCTGTACCGTTGAGGGAAAGGTCTTAACCGATAGTCATATAGATCCTAGCTTCCCAGTCAACGTAATCCCACTTTCCCTATATCACAAGGCTTTCCTAGAACACATTGCGTGCGAAAGGGTAGTAGAAAATTTGTCAATTAGGATTGGAGAGCTTGTTTACAGTACTGACCTCACCGTGGTTGATGACGTGGACCCTCTCGCCAATCAAACATTAACCAACCTTGTCCTTGGGATGCCATTCATCAATGAATCGGGAGCAATCCTTGACGAGAAAGATGGTAGTGTATTACTCACCAATGGTGTTAGGACGATAATTTTTCGTAGGGATAGTGAGGAGGTTTATGAGTATCGTCCCTCCCTTGAGGGGAATCTATATGGGTCAAAGGATGGAGAGTTGAGAAATATAAGACGACGTGATCCGAGTAACCTAAAAATCCCTTGCATGATCGGTCATAAGTACTTCGAAAACATATACATTAATGTATTCCTGCCAAAGAATTTCATGTCATTGTTTCATTATAACAATATCTGCAGATGGGGGATGATTTACAAGGGAGAGAAAGTGGTTGGTAAGGATCATGAAATCCAAGTGTTCGTAGGAAATATGGCATTCCCTATGGAGTTCACGATTGTGGACAACATAGAGGACTTTGTTGACCCTAGGTTATCGCAAGTCGTCTTTGGAGCACCCTTTTGTGAAATCACTAAGTTGATAGTGGATGACTTGAACGGAATCATGACTTTCACTGACGGGATTAGGAGAATTTCATACCAAACGCCATACAAAAGAAGAGACCTTAGGGGAATAGATTGCGACGGACTTGATGTGATGAGCTCCCAACTTGTCTTATGTGATGATGATGTTAGGAGAGGGTGTAGAAATATTTCTGATTTATCTTGTGGGTTCTTTAAGGATGTTAGTAAGCTTGGCTTTAAGTATCGATGAGATGTTTTCGAATTTGAAGATCCGAAGTACTTACACTATGAAAGCGATACTAGTTTAGAAGACGACCTAGAGAGTGGAACCAATGATGAAGTCACGTAGTAACCCATGACTTTGAGTCTAGCTACAAGACTCGTAAATAAAGAAAAGCGCTTCTTGGGAGGCAACCCATGTTTTGTGTGATTTTATTTGTTTAATTGTTATTTGCTTCCGTATGCATGTTTTATTTTTATTGTTGGTTGATCATGTTTCTCTACTAAAATGTGGAAATACTTTATTATGTTGTTTGGCCTAGTCTTAACTTCAACCTAAAGGTATTTTTGCAAAAGATAAGTGTAAGGGGAAACCCCAAATATGTTTTTAAGAAACAAACCGATCATGATTCTCCACAATATTTAATGAACATGTATATTCGTATTTGTTAGAGTCAAATGCTTGTATTGAGTCATAATGAAGTTTTGCAGGATTTTCCAGTAAGTAGGACAAAGTTTTTCCAGAAATTTTCCGGAAACTTAACATAAGAATTTCTGCAGGTCCATTCTGACGGCGTCAGGGTATTGCTCTTGACGGCGTCAGGAGTTAAAAATCTGGAAATTTTACCAGTTTTGTTTTTCTAACGGAGTCTTATGGTTTTTTGTGAATTATTAAGTTTTATAATCTCCAGGAAATCTGCAAACTTCATTCCACAAGCATTATATCTTACTTTGTTTTCTAGGATTTAGTAACTTATATAGGATGCCGCCGATTTTACGCGAGGTTGCCTTGTCTATTGTTGTCAGGATTTACAGGTTATTTGTGACAAGAAGATGATTTATATTCTGGAAGGGAAGCTTTGATTGTTCGTTTTCTTGGAGGAAGATTTAACCTGACCAACCTATAATCCATACCGAGCGAATCAGGGGAGTATTTGATTTCATTCTCTTTACTTTTTCACTTTTACTTCTTTACTTGAACATTGGGGACAATGTTCATCCTAAGTGTAAGGGGAGGGTGAAAAGATGATACCTTACATATGCACTTTCGCTTGAGTTTGTTTTGTTTAAAGGTAGATGAGTAATAAAACTATGAGAAATACTTGTTAGTGTAATTTTAGCACCAAATTTAAAATTTTTTACAACATTTAGGAGTGAAACTTTAGCCATAGCAAGCGTCTCATGGATAGGAGGTTGTATGACTAGCACATAACCGTATATTCAGAAAAATTTTCCACCCAAAAATGTGAGGTTCGCCTTTAGATTTGATAGGAAAAGCATTTATTATTGGTGCTTATGAGTGTACCGGTAGCATTTAGATTCTAGAACTTGCGTTAGTGATGCATCCCGAGACCGCTAGTGAGACTACATTCGTGTGGTAGGATTTACTACATGATAAGAGGCATTAGGATAACCCTTGTGTTAAACCCGTATTATGATTACTTGACCATTTAAGTCATATTACTTGGCTAGTTAAGTCAACTAATTTTTCTCACACCCTTTGCGTTGTACTCATTTTTAGTACACGATACCCCTAGTACACCCCTCCGAGCCTATCTTTTCGTTTCTAACTTTAAGCATCTTACTTAAAGGAAGAATTTGTTACACCCCACTTAAATGTACAACCAAATCGCCTTAGCCTTCCGTGTATGCGCTCATTTTTAGTGCATTATTGTTATTTGTTAAACCCTAAGTTAACTTTCTAATTGATTACATGGTTGCTAAGTCGAGTCATATCCTTGTACATATTGTTTTGGGACGATTGGGACTCATGGGTAAGTACTTATTTTATGGAGTAATGGGGAAGAACATAATATTATTACCCCCATATGTACGTTAATCTTAAAAGTGCTCCAAGTGTTTTGATTTTCTTAATCCGAGTCATTAGAATAGTCAATTGTAAAGTATGTAAAGATTCAAGTGTAAGGGGATTGCTCAAACCCCTATGATATATTATTTTGGATGGTAGGGTAAGAGTGTATGAAAAAAAAATAGAAAAAAAAAAGAAAAAGAAAAAAAAATAGAAAAAGGAAAAAGAGAGAAAAAACATACGGACTACCATCCCGTTTTTATTCTTTGTTCATTTTATATTTTTATTATTTTTCATTTATTAGCTTAAGTCGAGTCTAGTCTTGGCTTAGCAACGCCATCTTGTACATGTAATTAACTAAGATTGTTAACTCGCCACCAGTAAAATTTCCTTTATCCAACAAAACCGTGTAATTCATATCCCTATACCTAACGTTACAACCCTTTAAAAGACCTCTTTGATAGTTTATCCTAGGTGCTTACGCCATGTGGTGGAGGTTTGATCCTTTCCCAAGCCTATGGTAATCTATTTTGCTATGACAGGTAGTGAGAGATATCTTCCATTTCCATAATGTTATATTACTTTATTACACCCGAGAGATGTGAGTATCTAAACACTATTTGCGAGGTGCTTGTGTATGACCTCCGTGCTTGTCAATTGGTCTTTAGTGGAACGATTATTTGTTGTAATTACTTTTATATTAGTGTTAAATGACCCCTAAATTGTCTTTTGAGTAGAATAAAAGCTCATTTGCTTGAGGACAAGCAAATCTCAAGTGTAAGGGTATATGATGAGGCGAAAAATGATCCGTTTTTAGGGGGTCATTTAAGCCCGAATCCGACTTTATTTGATCAAATATTGCCCTAAATCGTTCCTTTTGTGATTTTAGGTGTTTGGAGAGTGAATTCTGGAAAAGAAGCCATTTTGGACGTTTTTGGAGCATAAAAGTGAAGAAAACGGCAAAGTACCAAATTTCCATGCTGAAGATACAAGGTGACGGCGTCAAGACTACCATCTTGACGGCGTCAGACATGAGGAATTAAATACCGTAGGTGGTGACGGCGTCAGAAGCCTTCATGACGGCGTCAAAGTGGCAAGAATAAAATACCGTGGTCGGTGACGGCGTCACATAGGCCGTCATAAGTAGATCAAGGCCGTCCGAGGAAGTATTTGGCGGCGAGGTGACGGCGTCACATGTTACTCTTGACGCCGTCAGCCTGTTTTTCCTATATATAGTTTTCTAGTTTTTTCATTAAAAAGAGAGAAGTTTTGGTGAAACCCTAAAGGCGATTTTGGTACATCTTTTACAGGTTTTTCAAGGGTTCCAAACCCTTGAGACCTTGCATTGTAATTGAGATAAGTGTTCTTCCAATTCAATCAATATGTCTATGTGTTGGATGTTTATATCTTGTTCTTGTCTCAATTCTACTATGCTAGGCTAGATCTCTTTTGTGTTTGCTTAGATCTAATGAAACCTAGATGTTGATTATGTGTTGATTACTTGTCTATTATTGTTTTGGATGAATGATATTATATGTTAGGCTTAAGAAAACTGGCAGATCTCCACATGGTAACATGCTTGAACGTCTTAAGAAACATGAACCGAGGCGTACTAGGTCTTTATTGGTTGTATTTAATGCATGAGCCACTGTTTACAATCCCTATAGTTGTGCTGGGTCATGGTGTAGGAGGAGATAAGAGCTCATAGAGTTGGGGAGTTATGTATGCCACCCCACGAATGGTATTAAGGAATACAATCCGTCATCCATACAAGTATAACAAGTAATTAACGTGTAAAAGATATCTAGGGAGTAGTGAAGTCTAAGTAAACACAATTTCTCCAACCACTGCTCACAACCTTAGTATAATTTAGTTTAATTTCATTTTTAGTATTTTATTTTAATTATATAATAGATTTGGGTTAGTTGAATAGCAACTAATTCCGCCCACTCTTCCAAAACCCGAGATTTTATTTGCTTTCATTAAATTATAAAAATACAAAAATAATCATCCCTCACCTCTAGAACTATTAATTAGGTTTTCTAATCCTAGCGACACTATTCCTAAGCTGAACGATCAATCCCCCGGTACTTGTCACTATACTATACTAAAACGATCAGGTACACTGCCTGGTGGGGGTTGTAAGCTTCTCGAGATCCCTCGAGAGGTAAAGCAAGGTGCGATTCCCGCGCATCACACTTTTCAGGCCTTTTCATAAAGGTGCCCCCAGCAGCAGCATTGATGGTGTCCCGATGGCGAAGAGTCAACCCATTATAGAAGGTGTCAATAATGGTGACAAGAAGCATATTATGATCGGGACATCGATCAATGGTGAGTTTATAACGTTCCCATGCCTCGAATAAAGATTCGTCAGGAAGCTGTCTGAAGTTGCTGATATCATTCCTCAGCTTTGTGACCATAGATGGTGGAAAGTATTTGGCCAGAAGTTTAGTGATCATCTCATCAAAAGTGTGGATCAAATTCTTTGGAAGTCGATCGAACCAGGAAGTCGCATGATGAGTGAGGGAATAGGGAAAAAGGTACAAACGTAGGTCGTCGTCGGTGACGCCATTTTGTTTCATGCTCTGGGTGACAGTTAAAAATTTGTCGAGATGCTTGTTATCATCGTCACCCGGCAATCCGTTGAATTGGCACGAATTCTGGATCTGTTGTATCATGTGGTGTTTTAATCCAAAGTCCGTGGCTCCAATAGTGAGTGGTGCAATAGGTCCACCCCTCCTGTGCATGGTATGTTGACACAGTTCCTCCATTGTTCGGGTGTCAGGAACTGGTTCCTCCTTGGGAGGGATTGGTGGCTCGTCGTTCATTTTTGATGGTTGCTTTTCTTCAATAGTACGCAACTTAGTTACGTTTTTTCCTTTATTACGCTTTGTTTGCGAACGAGTGCGCATGCACTAAAAACGGTATCAATCAAAACAAGACAGAGGCAAAACGACAGTGAACTTGAATCCAATAATCAGAGATGAACAGCTCCTTTAGAAAAGGTACACTATTCACAAGGATACAATGATAAGTTTTAAATCTTAAGGTTGGGAACTTATTATGTTCACACCCCCAGTTGGTAGGTGTTCTGCCTTGGTTTGTGGTGGTAAACTTTTATGTAAATATATTCACAGTAAAATGTTTTTGGCTTTTCGTGTATGGGTGAAAAAACTTGGACAATATTTTTGGAACTGATTCGTTAACCAAAATCGTTCCTTTAAGATTACTCGCAGGTTGGCGGGAGGAAATGAATGGATCCCTCTTCAGTTCGCAATTTAATGTCAGAACTTACCTTAAACCAACTGTACAGGGAAATCCCCAGGTCGTTAAATCCCAACGAGATTGAAATTGTATTTTAAACGTTTGTGAAATAAGTGGCACTGAGGACAGCAGCCAAATGTATTTAGGAATTTGATTATGCTACTGATTGCTTGGTAGTTGAACAATATGGAATGATATAAACAATAACAGAGATACAGAAATAATCAAAAAAGCACAAATTGGGAAATCAGATAACAGACAGAGAAAAGTGGGTTTTAACAAATTACAAACTACAGGGGGTGCAAGTGAAACTTTTAAAACTTAAAATAAAAAGAAAATTTAAAATGAAAATGAAATTATGAAAATGATTATTTTAATATTTAATTACTATTAATTTAAAACTATTTAAAAAATAAATTAAACCTAATTTAAATACACTAAAAATGATAAATACTACAAATTAAACTAAAAATTTGCAAAAATATTTTCTAAAACTTAAAATGAACTTGAAGAAAGTATAAAAAATAAAAATAAATATTTTTGTCTTTTTATGAATTTTTTATTAATTAAAAACTAATTATCTTAATTAAACTAATTAAACTATTTTAAATTCCTTAAAATACTTAAAAGACTTAGAAAATTATGGAAAAATTTATAAAACTATTTAACCATCACAGGAATCCTAGAAAAATATAAAAAGTTTCTAAAAATTAATTTTAGACTATTTTACTAATTAATTACTTATTAATTAATTTAAATCTAATTAAACTAATTTAAATAAGAAAATTAGGAAATGAACAGTAGAACTTACAAATCTATTTTCTAAAAGTCTTAAGTGAGTTATAAAACCTAGGAAAAATATAAAAAACTACTGTTGTTAATTAAAATTAAAGAAAACTATTTAATTACTAATATTACCTAATTAATAAATTAAACTATTTTTAATTCTAATAAATAGTAAACTGTTTAAGAAAAATCTAAGAAAATTATTACAGATACTTTAATATAATAGGAAATTAAGAAAATTATGAAAATGATAAAGTGCTTATTAATAAGCTGAAATGAAAAATGAAAAAGATAGATTCTATTAAATAGAAGCTATCACTAATTTTATGTTTGGTTTTTCTTGGTTTTTCTTCTTGACAGATAAAAATGAGATGAAAATAAGAAACTTTTGTGAAATGACTTTTTTAATAGCTTAAAAATAAGCTATGTACTCCCCCAAGTGCTTAACAGTTGAGTTTTAAAGCTTAATAGGACTTGTGATTTGGTGAAAAGCTTTTCAAATGATCAAATAAGCTATAACACATGTATACCAACTTAAAATAATACAAAAGTCACAAATAAGCACTCTGGATAAGCTGATATAAGCAAATAAGCACTCTTGCATACACTAGGCCTGAACAGGCCAAACTAATGAACTTTGGACCTCTGTGAAGTCCACAAAAGCTAAGGGGGTTCCAAATAAAGTCCTGAACCTTGAAGGTGGACTGGAAGGCTTCAAAATAAGCCAATAAGAAAAGTTTATGGCTTATTAATTAGGGCTGTATAAGGCTTGGAAGTTGGGGGTTCACACTGAGTACTCAGTATGCACTCAGAAAATGACCAAACTTAAGGGTGGTTGCAGCCCTATCAAATAAGCTCACACTGGTGAAATAAGCTCAGAAACTTAAAGCTGAGCTTATGGGGATTCTAAAAAGCTAGGGGTGGGTCCCACTGAGTGAGTCACAAAGTTATTGGGAAACTTGGTCAAAACCTGTGCACAGGGCAAGTGTTTGCCCTGCAGGTCACTTTAAGCTAATGGATAAGCTACAATAAAAATCCCACAAATAAGCTGAACCTAGATTCTTGAAGCTTAGGTGATAGATTTTAACTTCTGAAAGTTTGAAGGCCTGAATAAATTCACAAAATTCTAGATAAATCCTTGAATATTTGGTTTTCTGCCTAAGTGTGTAATTTTGATTTTTTGAGAATTTAGGCTAAGTTGACTAAAATGGATTTTTATTGGTCACAGATGATTATTTGAGGTTTATTAAGCCTAATGCAAACCAAATCCACTAAACTAAACTAGTTTTTAGTTGATTCACAAGATTTGAGACTCAAATTCATCCACAGTTGAACTATGAGTGGATTTGAGTGTGATTTTTACTTTGTCTTTAATAAACCTGGGTTTTTATGGTTGCTCTGAGCTGTATTGACCTTATATGACTTGTGTATACTAGAAACAACAACACTTAAACACCACAACACCTTGGATCACTTAAAGCCAAACACTCCTTCTAGATTGACTGTTTTATGATTTTCAAAACAAATGGATGCTAGGGCTTATGAACCTGATCCTCAATAGCTTATTATGATATTTTAAGCACAAATGAACACTTAATCACAGGAAACAACAACAAATGCACAAGAATACTAATTATACTAATTTGACTGTTTAAATTTTATTTTTAGCTACTATAAATTTAAGTGAACAAGCTATCTATTTTAGGTTATATTATGACTAAATAACATCAAATAAGCATAAACAAACCAATAAGCAGATGAATAAGGTATGCCACAGTAGAAACAAGGAAATGAGATTATGACTTACAAAGTGCAATCCTGCCAAACCATGAACCAAGGACCTCAAATCCAACCTTATAGAATCTCCACAGATTCACTAACCCAGGGCAATCCAGAATTCACCCTGCTCCAAGTATGAACACCATGAACATGCCACTTTGACTTTCATTGACTGTTTTTTGTATTTTTGATTTATTTATACTAGATTATGTTTTAAGGTTACTAAAAGCTTCAATGAGCTTCCTTGGGGCTTATGTGTGCTTAAGAGTCCTTATAGTCTAACAATAACAATAACACAGCTTATTAAGAAATTTGAAATGAAAATGAAAATTGCATACACTTAGATATCAAACCAAACTTGATTCTTATTATATGAAAAGCTTAAGAGTACACTGGAAATGATAACTTGAAAGTTTGAAAGCTTGAATTACACTGGAAATTTAGATTCACTAAGTACGAAATAAGAAAATTATATTAAAAACTAGATAGGCTTCTCCTTGCATCTTCTTCCTTTTATTGGCTCACATTAGGGTTTGGAGATATCTTCTGAGCAAATCCCAACAATAAACTTGGCCTTTGGATGACTGAAATCAATCCCATCCGTTTAAACTACTTTTGGCGCCAAAAGTCGTTTAGGTTGCTTGGGGCCGAATTTTCTCAATTAATGCATCTTGGGATGTTGTGGTGGAGTGGGGGACAGGTTTGGAAAGTTTTAAGCCAAGTTGGGGTGGTTTAGTAGCAAAACCAGTTGTATTGGTGCTACAGTGAAGGTTTCATGGTGGGGAAGCATTAATTGAGGGTGGGAATGAAATGATGAGGGAAATGAGGTGGAGAGGCTAGTTGGATAGGGTGAAACCACTGAGGTGGAGGCCAGGTGGTGGTAAAACCACCCTGGTTTTGGTTGTGTGAGGGGGGAGAGGGAAGGTGAACAGTGGAGTGGTATTAAGAGTGGGTTGACCGGGTTTGACTCAGGGGTGTGGATTGGGCTTTATATTTTGGGCTTGGGTAAAATAAAAGGGATGGGCTTGGTGTGTTGTTTGGTTTGGGTTTATATTTGGGGTGTTTTATTATTAAGGGTCCGGTTTGGTTTGTATAATTCACAAGGACCAAACATGTAAATTCTGGATTTTTGAGGGTGGGTTTTGACAAATTTCCAAAAGTACTTGCAAGGGTAAAACTTGCCAAGTTTCAATAATGTAAGGACCGTAGTTGACTTTTCCACTTTTTGAACTTCCAGGGACCTTTTCTGCCAAATGTGAAACTTCAGGGACCAAACATGTAACTTTTCCAAACTTTCCAATCAAGGACCATTACTGCCATAGAAGATTAGTACAAGGACAAAAATTTATTTTTCTTAAAGTTTTTACATCCCAGGGACCATTTTTGTCAATTTGCAAAGTTGAGGGACTAAACTTTTAATTTTGTGAAACTTTAAACCAAATGACTAAATATGTAATTTGTGATTCAAAAAGGACCTTTGGTGACTTTTTCATGTTTTTAGAATAACCAGGGACTAGTTTTGACAAGTTTTGAAAGATGAGGGACTGAAACTGCCAATTATGCAAACTTCGTTCGTTTTTTATCTGTTTTTGATCATTTTGCATTTAAAACATATAAAACACATTTCTGAGATATTTTCAGTATTATGATGCATATTTGAGTGTTTTTGGATGTTTTGGCAGTTCAGATTAGTATAAAATGATGAGTATTTACACACTCATCACTAGTTTTATGCCCGCATTTACAATACCATACTAAGCAAACGCATATGTAGAAAACGAGTAAAATCCTAAAAGCATTTGCAAAAATGTAAGAATTACACACAAAACGACTAATATCCTAAAATGAAATTCACAAACTAAATATTACAATTCGAAACAAGTAATTAACCAAACAAAAAAAACATACTAGTTGTGGTCTCAGCTGGTCTCGACAGCAGGCACGTGGTCCCGGATAGTCTCGGCTGTGGTCACTTGGATTGGGTTCAGCTGTATAAAAAAATTAAAACAAAATAAATAAATAATAAAATAAAATAAATAAAAACATTTTTTTTTGATAAATAAATAAAAACATAACAATGAAGGGTGTGAAAGAGATGTGGGTTATGTAGTTGGTTTTTCTGGCTAGAAGATTTGCAAAACACCGCTCACGAGGATTTGTCCTTGTCAAAAATGAAGGGTGTGTTTGTTTCATTTAGATGTTTTATGTCTGAATTTGACTACCACATCTTACTAGTAAGAGATGGCTAGAACGTCTAAATCTAAACGAAATAATGTTGTTTGTTTTTATATAATTATCCGAATGATTTTAAGTGCTCGTTTCTGCAATTTATTTAAGTAACTTATGTAAATATGAAACAAGACTTTTTATCATAGATATAGCATAGTTAATAAACCATCAAATATATTACTACATCCTTCCCAAAATTATTGTCCACAGACAAAAAACACACGGTTTAAGAAAAACATCATTATTACAACTTTTTTTTTCTTACTTTTTGCACAAAGACAATTTTACCCTTAACTAATTAATTTCTAACTTCTTTAAAGTTTGTAATAATAACCTCAAATGAGGGTAACATGGTAAACTTGATCTATATTCCCTATCTATTTATGGAAGTGGACAATTATTTTGGGACGACCGAAAAAGGAAAGATGGACTATAAATGTGGGACGGAGGTAGTATATTAACACGAGTCTTCAATCAATCTTATCCGGTAAGAGGCAGTAAGACAAGCCTCCCACCTCTTACTGAGTAAAATGTTATATGTCTAATTGGGTCTGACTCAAAAGAAATAAACAAACAAGCAAAACGTCTGCCCACCTCTTACTGGTAAGAGTAAGAGGGAGTAAGAGGGCTAGTAAGATTTTTTTTTTATTTTTTTTATTTATTTATTTATTTTTTTTTTTTAACACAAACACACCCTAAGAAAGAAAACATGTCTTAAAACCCGGGTTGACCCGGCCGGTTCGATCCGGCTGTTCAACCGGTTGAACCGGTGACCCAGTGACCAGGCGATTAAATCGGGTAGATCAAAAAACTGGGTTTTAAAACATTGAAGAAAACACTTGAAACGAGTATTAACAAATTTGTGTATGTCAAATGCTAATTTTATGAAGACGAAAATTATAAATATTTAGGGCTGAGCGTCGGTTTAAACCCGACCCGAATCAACCCTAACTGAAAACCGAAAAACGTATGAAACCTAAAACGAGAACGGAAACAAAGTTATTCGGTTCGGTTCGATTTTGGTCGGTTCGGCTCGGTTTTAGTCAGGTTCTTGGTTTTCGACACGAACCGAAAATCGGTAAAACATAAACCGAGAACCGAACCGAAGTTACTCGGTTCGGTTTGGTTTTTCTCGATTTTGTCAGGTCGGTTCGGTTCTTGGTCGGTTTGCTCAACTCTATTATAAAGTGTTCTAAATCATTTAAATCATTTTTTTTAATTAAGTTAAGGGTTTTGCTAACGACAGCCCTAAGGGTTGTTGTTATGCAAATAAGTTTTATTACAACACCATTTATGAATGCTTTTGATTGGATGATAATTCCGAAAAAGGTGGAGACAATTTAGGATATAGTGAATACACAATTGATACTTGATTGCGATCGGTTGAATTTCATTCTTACAAACAATTGTAATAAAATAATGTCTCTTAACGACAACCCTAAAGGCTGTCGTTAGCAAAAACCCTTAAGGTAAATCATTTTTAAATCACATTTAATTAATTCATTTAAATTAATTATATTTAATTTAGATAATTTGTAACAAAACTCGACACTTTGCATCTTCAAACTTCAAAGCAGCTTTTGATCTGGGGTTGAAAAGCTTGATTTGTAAAAAAGAAATATATTTCTTTTTCCATCTAGGAGTTGAAAAGCAGGTGGAAATTTTTAACAACAAATTATCTGATGTCACCCAAAATACTACAGTACTTAGGGTGTGTTTGTTTCATTAAGATGTTTTAGGTCTAAAACTGACTATTAAATCTTACCAGTAAGAGGTGGCTAGAAAGTCTAAATCTGAACGAAATAATGTGTTTTGTTTTTGTATAATTGTTCGAATGATTTTAAGTGCTCGTTTCTGCAATTTATTTAAGTAACTTATGTAAATATGAAACAATACTTTTTATCATAAATATAATATAGTTAATAAACCATCAAATATATTATATTAACACGAGTCTTCAATTTTTTATCAAGTAAGAGGCAGTAAGACAAGTCTCCCACCTCTTAAGATGTTATATGTCTAACTGGGTCTGACTCAAAAGAAAAAAACAAACAAGCAAAACATCTGTCCACCTCTTACTGGTAAGAGTAACAGGGCTAATAAAACTTTTAAAAAAAACAAACACACCCTTAGTCTCACCAGTTGCATATACATAAAAAGTAGGAAGTCCATTAGGCCGTGCTAAGTGTAACACCCCCAATTCATGATGCAGCGGAATTCAACTTGGATGTTACTCGACGGCACAACAGTCATAATAATAGAAAACGATCTCTAACCGAGTCGTAATAAAAAGAGTTGTCATTCATATTATTCAAATATATCAGAGTTTACATAGTAAGGTCCCAAAAGGTTCCATATTTCAAAATACATCAATATAAAGTCTTTGATGTTTTTAACGAATGACATAATAGTTTATAGCCTCCTTCTTTCGGTACGTGCCCTTCCACTCCATTCTTGATTATCATGGACCTGAAATACATGCTTAAAAGGATCAACACAAAGGTTGAGTGATATTCATAGAGTTTGTTTAATGGTTGAACACAATATGTTGGTAGTAAGAGTTAATTAGACTCATACTCATGTTTAGAAAACAAAACAGTTATTATTATATACTAAGCTCATGCAACCAATACGTTAACGGGTACCAATATCAATCGGCGGTTTTGTTGCCCCCGTAAGTACTTTACCGTCATACTTAATGTTCAAATATAGTGCATTCGTTTGAACTAATCTGCTCAAACAAATGGGATTCGTCAATCCCAATAGGCCTATTCACAATACTCGCGCTCACTAATACTAGTGATTAAATGGTTCATGATAGGGGCCTAGGATTGGCAAGGTAGGTACTTAGTAATAATAAAACCATCAGGCAGCATACAGTTTCAAAGCATTGTGTTCGGTTTAAAAGTAGCATGTATTCCCCCCAAGGGTTTGTAAAACATTGAAGTAATGTAAAGTGGGGCTATGAACTCACCTTAAGTAGGATAGCAAGTAATGAAGGTGATGGTTGGATCGTGTAGGTTTCTACGAGCAACCTATAATAGAATGTTGCGACTTAGGATTTGTGTAAAGAATATAACGGAGTGCCTATATATATATATATATATATATATATATATATATATATATATATATATATATATATATATATATATATATATATATATATATATCTTGCATTATAGTCCATGATGTGGTATGATGTATATTGTAAGTCTTTGAAAGAAAAGATTTATGAAACATGTATGTTTTGTATATCGTTTACTACCGTTCGGGCCGACATAATTCAGAAGTCATGTTAATAAGCGTTCGAGGAGCCAGGACACTTTAATTCGTAAATCCACAACTTAACTCGACGGCTTACATAATGAACTCCTCACATGAGGCTCCCTACTATTGTAGTAGTTGATAAAATATATAGATATAAGTTTTGATCCGAAAAGTTACATGTCCGATATTTGAATAAACTTAGGAAAGTTTATTAGTACATGAAGATTGTTATTAGGGGTAGTTTCATAAGTCTTGAATGACCATTTTCTCTTGGTAAAATCTCATGGTTCCCTTTTAAGTGAAGTAGATCCAAATTGCTTGTTCAAGTTATCGCCTAATTCATTGTTTCATGTTTACGCCTATGTAAGTTGGTATGGTCATTTCGTCATGGCCTAGCCATGACCTTTAGTCCTTGTTTCAAGGTCATGAGATACAACCTTGGCTCTAGCCATGGTGGTGGTCTTGATTATTGGTCATAAGACCTCTTGTCCCTTTTAAAGTATAACCATAATCTAGTGACTTATATATATGTAAATAGCTGTTAAGAAATTGAGAAATATCTCACTCAGAAAGCGTTTTCAAGGCTCGAGCTTCTTTCTTCCTGAAGGAAAACGTGATTTTGGACAACTTTCGTGTTTTAACTTTTTCATGAAACGGACCAGAAAGGCCTCTTTTTGCGTGTTTTAGGTTCTGTCACAGAAACATTTTGGCAGTTTTGCCGGAAAGTTTTGGTAACTTCAAATCGCCATAACTTTTGACTTGTATACTCTTTTTAGGTGGTTCAAGTTGCTATGGTTTCCTTGTTAAGTCCTCTACTGTAATATGTAATAATCCAATATCAAATTTTTATCATTTTGATCAGGTCTTACCAAGAAAGTCACTAGTTTGCTTGTTTTAGTAACTTATCTTAACAATCAATTACAACAACATGTTTTAGTCATTTTTATACATCATGGACATTTATACAAGACATAATATAGCAAGAATAACATGTAAATAATATGAACATGATAAATTAACAAGAAGCATGTTAGGGTTTGGCTTACAACTTTTGGCTTTCTAGTAAAGAAATGAAGTAACAAGTAAGGAAATGGACTTTGATAGACTTGCTTCAACCCTTTTTCACTTCATGCAATCTTTCTACCCTTGGTATTCTTGAAAGAGATGTAATGAAAGTTGAGGTGAATTGAGTAGATTTAAACTCAAGAGAAATCACCAAGTATATTAGGGTTTGGAAGTGTTTTGATTACTAGAAACTAAGCTAGGGTTTCTACCTTGAAGAAGCACTTGATCCTTGCTAGAACTTTGAAGGAAATAAAGCTATGGAGAGAGTGTTGTGGGGTGTGGTATGGACGGCAACAACAAGGGGTGGGGGGGGGGGGGGGGGGGCTTTTATAGTCTCATGAGGAGGTTAGAAAACTTAGGATATTTTAGCAAAAATAACACATGTATACATCCTAGATCACATGATACAAGATCAAGCCACACAAGGGTGTGACTCCCCCCCCCCCCTAAAGGCGGTTCACAAGAGCTAGGGGGTGAGTTGGCTTGGCTTGGATATTATCCTAAGATATTTGCTAGTTTTGACTCCGGGAAATGCCAACCGTAAATGATTAGGCCTCAAAACATAAAACCAGGTGTCGTAAAATTATGAAACTTTAAAGTATTGTTAGACATGTCCATATGTCCCATAATAAAATATAAAATGAGTGGTAGGTTTCATTTGGGTGGTAAAACCCTGCTAAAACTGGAAACACGGGTCTAAAACGCGTAATACGTAAAATGTACGAATATTGCGTAAAATTGAGAAAAGTAAAATGTTACTTTTCTAATATGATATAAATGATTTAAAATGATTTATAATGTCTAGACTGGGCTCAGTCTAGTGTCGGTTGGTATTAAATGTCTTTTAGACATCAAACCGTAAGCCTAAAAATCACGAAATGACTTATAAAATCAAGGAATGATTTTTAGTCAATGGAGGAGGGAAAAATATGTTGACTTATTTTAATAAGTTGAAAGCTCAAATCATCTTAGAAATGCGGTGCAGGTATAGGCTAAGGTTACGGCTGAGTAAAAACGCTTAAAACTGAAAATTCCAGTTTTTCACGGCCGAAGTTTATTTTGGTCATGTTTTTCTCAGTCATGATTTATTCTCAAATAAATCATGAGTGTCAAACATTTTTCTGATACTGGGAAAATTAACGCGACCGAATTTCGTTGTGCGTAGAATTTCTGAATGACGTTTTACCCTAAAACGTGTAATTACGTGTAATTCTTTAATAACTTTCACGAAAATGATCTGACGAATGTCAAACATTTAATTTGCCATGGAAATGATTTATCACTCGAGAATATGAAATAAAAATCAACTTTCGGGAAAATTTCAGAAAGAATGAATAGTAAAAATGAATAGTAACATGAATAGTAAATTTCCCGGGAATAGTAATTAACCTGAAATTGCGAATTGTTACACTAAGCACGGCCCATAACGTTATATTTGATGCGAGTGTTTCGTCTAATTTTATTAGTTTTCCGTTTATTGTCACCAACGACCAATAGATTATGCCTATTGAGTGCACAATACCTAAATATTAACTCTAATATATATGTCAACTTAATGTATCACAGAAATTCACTGGATTTTTAGTCTAAATCAATTATGTCTATTTTTAATAAACCTTTACAAAAATACTAATATGTTTTGATAGACGATGATACATATTTATGCTCACTTGAATGATAGTACCATTTATAGGTAGAAGCAATCAACATAATCTACTGGCTTATTTGTTTCTTTTTTAAGACACCAAATAGCTACAAAAAGTAAGCTAACATATACAGTATAAAGTTTCTATCTTTTATTGCAAATGACATCTCAATATTTTCTCAACATTATATAAATACTAAAAGATAAGAGGTTACTGTAGCAGCTACAGTGTTTGCTACAGTAGCCACTACAGTAATTTTTTTTTATTTTTTTTAACGGCTGTTAAGTAACGACCGTTATCTTGAACACACAATATTTTTTTTTAACGGCTGTTAATTAACGACCGGTATCTTGAACATTTAAAAAAAATTGTACATACTTTGTCCTTCATCTCAGCGGTTCATTGCGAATATAGTCCTCGTATAATTTACGCAAATGGTCGTTCATGTTATACATCAATTGTAAAGTCAGTCCTATTTGTACAGTACTAACGATCATTTGTTATTTAACGGCTGTTAACTAACGACCGTTATCTTTAACATTTAAAAAAAATTGTATGCACTTTGTCTTTCATCTCAGCGGTTCATTGCAAATTTAGTCCTCACATAATTTACATAAATGGTCCTTCATCTTATACATCAATTGCAGAGTCAGTCCTATGTAACTAACTTCACGTTAAGTAGCTAACGACAATAAAAGAATTCCACAGCAACATGCGGGTTGCAAAACTAGTTCAAACTAAACGAGAGGGCATTTGAAATAATGGAGATAACAGTTGCGCTTTGGACTTGGTCATCATAGTCTGTGTTTTGGACTTTGGTTTTCATAGTTTGTGCTTTGGACCCGTATAAGAATGATACATTTTAAAAAATATATTGCCGTTAACATAAAGTTATCATATACCGTACGCGTATAAGCTTAATTATAGATGGATCATAGCATCTCGTCCATGGGTTCTTCATAGGCACAAAAACACAAATCTTAATAAGTATAATCGGATTTGTAATCCCAAACACGCTTGTAGAATGTTGCAAGTATATTCTTTTCTAGATACTTTAGTTTTTGTAATGAAATTATTGCCCTTACAAAAAACATAAACATTAAGAAGAAATTTGACCATATGACTAAGTGAGTAACCTATGATTTTAATAAGTCAATTAAGAAATATCATCTAACTAATTTGCCTTGTCATTTCTAGATGATTGTGATTTAAAGACAATAACGGCTCAACTACTCCACACTATTAACAACCCCACTTTTATGAATTAATTGGTTTAATAGGTCCAGACTTTCAAAGTAAAATATTTGTGTAACAGTATTCAACGTATAATCAATAATGTATAAGAGCATGCCATGACGTACGTGGTCGGCAAAGGTATGCGCCAAAAGCCTTTTGTCACTCGGTACACCATGCACTTCCAGCCTCTGTGCAGAGCCCAAAATAGTCCCCTTACGGCACAATTTCATTGCACCAATTTCGAATTCTCGCAATGGTTGGCCTATAGCGACGACGGATGTGGTCGCTATAGGTTCACTAATCGACAAAAAATATACATTTTTTATACCGTCTTTGACCAAAACTTTTAGCGACTATGTTGTACCCTTTAGTGACGACCATGGTTAATAAGTGGAAAAGAGAAGGAGACAAGTGTAAATGGAGGTGGGACAAGCCACCTAAAGAAGGTGACGAATTATGGCATATGAGGATGACTTTGTATGATCCGGATGGAGAAAAGTTTGAAAGGTCATACCATACTAAGGAAACCGATAGGAAGTTGAAACCTAAGTTTGATCCCAAAGATATCCTCAATGAGGAACTCACCCGTATCACGTAGTAACCCATGACCTTGAGTCTAGCTACAAGACTAGTAAATAAAGAAAAGCGCTTCTTGGGAGGCAACCCATGTTTTGTGTGTTTTTATTTGTTTGTTTGTTATTTGCTTCCGTATGCATGCTTTATTTTTATTGTTGGTAGATCATGTTCCTAAACTAAATAGTGGAAATACTTTACTTTGTTGTTTTGGCCTAGTCTTAACTCCACCTAAAAGTATTTTTTGCAAAAGATAAGTGTAAGGGGAAACCCCAAATATGTTTTTAAAAAACAAACCGATCATGATTCTCCACAATATTAAATGAACATGTATATTCGTACTTGTTAGAGTCAAATGCTTGTATTGAGTCATAATGAAGTTTTGCAGGATTTTCCAGGAAGTAGGACCAAGTTTTTCCAGAAATTTTCCGGAAACTTAACATAAGAATTTCTGCAGGTCAATTCTGACGGCGTCAGGAGTTTACTCTTGACGGCGTCAGGTGTAAAAATCTGGAAATTTTACCAGTTTTGTTTTTCTAACGGAGTCTTATAGTTTTTGTGAATTATTAAGTTTTATAATCTCCAGGAGATCTGCAAACTTCATTTCACAAGCATTATATCTTATTTTGTTTTCTAGGATTTAGTAACTTATATAGGATGCCGCCGATTTTACGCGAGGTTGTCTTGTCTATTTTATCAGATTTTACAGGTTATGTATGACAAGAAGATGATTTATATTTCTGGAAGGGAAGCTTTGATTGTTCATTTTCTTGGAGGAAGATTTAACCTGGCCACCCTATTATCCATACCGAGCGAATCAGGGGAGTATTTGATTTCATTCTCTTTACTTTTTCACTTTTACATTCTTTACTTGAACATTGGGGACAATGTTCATCTTAAGTGTAAGGGGAGGGTAAAAAGATGATACCTTACATATGCACTTTCGCTTGAGTTTGTTTTGTTTAATGGTAGATGTGTAATAAAACTATGAGAAATACTTGTTAGTGTAATTTTAGCGCCAAATTTAAAATTTTTTACAACATTTAGGAGTGAAACTTTAGCCATAGCAAGCGTCTCATGGATAGGAGATTGTATGACTAGCACATAACCGTATATTCAGAAAAATTTTCCACCCAAATATGTGAGGTTCGCCTTTAGATTTGATAGGAAAAACATTTACTATTAGTGCTTATGAGTGTATCGGTAGCATTTAGATTCTAGAACTTGCGTTAGTGATGCATCCCGAGACCGCTAGTGAGACTACATTCGTGTAGTAGGATTTACTACATGATAAGAGGCATTAGGATAACCCTTGTGTTAAACCCGTATTATGATTACTTGACCATTTAAGTCATATTACTTGGCTAGTTAAGTCAACTAATTTTTCTCACACCCTTAGCGTTGTACTCATTTTTAGTACACGAAACCCCTAGTACACCCCTCCGAGCCTATCTTTTCGTTTCTAACTTTAAGCATTTTACTTAAAGGAAGAATTTGTTACACCCCACTTAAATGTACAACCAAATCGCCTTATCCTTCCGTGTATGCGCTCATCTTTAGTGCATTATTGTTATTTGTTAAACCTTAAGTTAACTTTCTAATTGATTACATGGTTGCTAAGTCGAGTCATATCCTTGTACATATTGTTTTGGGATGATTGGGACTCATGGGTAAAGTACTTATTTTATGGAGTAATGGGGAAGAACATCATTTATTACCCCCATATGTACGTTAATCTTAAAAGTGCTCCAAGTGTTTTGATTTTCTTAATTTGAGTCATTAGTTTAGTTTATTGTAAAGTATGTAAAAATTCAAGTGTAAGGGGAACGTTCATCCCCTATGATGTATTATTTTGGATGGTAGGGTAGGAGTGTATGCAAAAAATAAAAAAATAAAAAAATAAAAAAAAATCGAAAAAAATCAAGAAAAAGAAAGAAAAAAAATAGAAAAAGAAAAAGAAAAAAAAAAAAACATACGGACTACCATCCCTTTTCATTCTATGTTCATTTTATGTTTTTGTTATTTTTCATTTTTTAGCTTAAGTCGAGTCTAGTCTTGGATTAGCAACGCCACATTGTACATGTAATTAACCAAGATTGTTAACTCGCCACCAGTAAAACTTCCTTTATCCAACAAAACCGTGTATTTCATATCCTTACACCTAACGTTACAACCCTTTAAAAGACCTCTTTGATAGTTTATCCTAGGTGCTTACGCCATGTGGTGGAGGTTTGATCCTTTCCCAAGCCTATGGTAATCTATTTTGCTATGACAGGTAGTGAGAGATATCTTCCGTTTCCATATTGTAATTTACACTTTATTACACCCGAGAGATGTGAGTATCTACACACTATTTGTGAGGTGCTAGTGTATGACCTCCGTGCTTATCTATTGGTCTTTAGTGGAACGATTATTTGTTGTAATTACTTTTATATTAGTGTTAAATGACCCCTAACTTGTCTTTTGAGTAGAATAAAAGCGCATTTGCTTGAGGACAAGCAAATCTCAAGTGTAAGGGTATATGATGAGGCGAAAAATGATCCGTTTTTAGGGGGTCATTTAAGCCGGAATTCGAATTTATTTGATCAAATATTGCCCTAAATCGTTTCTTTTGTGATTTTAGGTACTTTGGGAGTGAAATCTGGAAAAAGGAAGCAATTCGGACGTTTTTGGAGCATAAAAGTGAAGAAAACGCAAAGTCTTAATTTTCCATGCTGGGAACAGTAGGTGACGGCGTCAAGAGTAACTTCCTGACGGCGTCAAGAGCAAAATTCCATGACGATTCAGAAGAGATTTGACGGCGTCATGAAGGTAGGGCGTCAAGAGTAAAAGTCATGACGGCCTGGAAATGATTAAGTCTTGATAGCGTCAAATGTAGATCTAGACAGTCCGAGATTAGTTTTGGCGGCGAGGTGACAGCGTCACAATGTTTGTCTTGACGCCGTCAGACCCCTTTTCATATATATAGTTTTCTAATTTTTCACATTTAAGGAGAGAAGTTTTAGGAGAAACCCTAAGTATGATTTTAGTGTAACTTTACAGGTTTTTCAAGGGTTCCAACCCCTTGATACCTTGCATGTTTAATCAAGATAAGTGTTCTTCTAATTCAATCAATATGTCTATGTGTTGGTTGTCTATATCTTGTTCTTGTCTTAATTCTATCATGCTAGGCTAGATCTATCTTGTGTTTGCTTAGATCTAATGAAACCTAGATGTTGATTATGTGTTGATTACTTGTTTATTCTTGTCTTGGATGAATGATTTATATGTTAGGCTTAAGAAAACTGGCAGATCTCCAATTGGTAACATGCTTGAACGTCTTAAGAAACATGAACCGACGCGCACTAGGTCTTTATTGGTTGTATTTAATGCATGAGCCACTGTTTACAATCCCTATAGTTGTGTTGGGCATGGTGTAGGAGGAGATAAGAGCTCATAGAATTGGGGAGTTATGTGTGCCACCCCATGAATGGTATTAAGGAATACGATCCGTCATCCATGCAATTATAACAAGTAATTAACGTGTAAAAGATGTCTAGGGAGTAGTGAAATCTAAGTAAACACATTTTCTCCAATTACTGCTCACAACTTTAGTATAATTTAGTTTATTTTCATTTCTAGTATTTTATTTTGATTGCATCTTAGTATTGGGTTAGTTGATTAGCAACTAATTCCGCCCAAATCCTTAAAACCTGAGATTTTAACTTGCTTTCTAAAAAAATATAAAAATACAAAAATAATCTTCCTTCACCTTTAGAACTAGTATTTAGGTTTTCTAATCCTAGCGACACTATTCCTAGCTGAACGATCAATCCCCCGGTACTTGTCACTATACTATACTACAACGATCAGGTACACTGCCTGGTGGGGGTTGTAAGCTTCTCAAGATCCCTTGAGAGGTAAAGCCTGGTGCCATTCCCACGTATCAACCTTTAACGGTAAAGTTTTCACCAAGGTCGGCGACAACAATAGCAGCTCCAGGAGTGGGTGCTACGGTTCTATTGGTGGCCCGCATGGGTAAATCGTCAGCCATGGGTAATGGTTCAAAAAGATTAAAAATTGGGTGTTCTTCAGAAAGATTATCAAACCAATTAAGAATAGTTGAAGATCTCTTCTTACAAAACAAACTTTCGGGATCGGATAAAGGTGTACTAAGCTTTTTAATAGTAGAACGAGTGTTCATACAACTATCAAGAGAATCGAGTCAATTACCTAAACAAAAGAACAAGAAAAATAAAAAATAAAAACAGAAAATCAATCCGAATCGGTTGGGAACCAAACCGATCGGATGAACGCTACGGTAAAAATAAAAATGTGGGAAACCGATCGGTTGGAAGTGAATCCGATCAGTTCGTTGCTACGGAATTTTTTTTTTTTTTTTTTTTTTTTAGAAAACGAACACGAAAAGAAACGGACTTTTAAAACTTAAAGAAACACGATCAAAATCCCCGGCAACGGCGCCAAAAACTTGATATGCTATTTGTTAGTGCAAGTTTTAAATTTATAAGGGTGAATTACCAAATCTAGAAACGACACATACGAGCAAGAGTACTCGTCCGTTATAGCAAGATATGATGGTAAGTCGGGATCGTTCGCAGGGATTTGTGAGTGAATCGAAATATAAGTCTAAAAGTAAATCTCTAATGTACGCAAAGCAAATTCAATAAATTAAAAACTACACTTGTTTAGACTAGTTTTCTACTTAATGACACACATGATTGTGATAACTTTTGATAACATGTTGGTTGAGATAATTAGATGGTGATCTAATCTATTGTTTCTACAAGTTAAACCTTCGTCAAGATTTTAGTTCATAAAAACAAGCTTTAGGTGTATACCAATCAATTCAAGATCTATCCAAGGTTCATAAGGTATGGTGGATATCTTAAACACAAGACAAACGTTTATTACCAATCAAATACTCTTAGGAAATGGTCAATACAAAAGGTAACCTCTTCATAGACAAAAAGGTCACAATCGTTTATAAACATTTAAACTTTCGTCCTACTAAAGGTTTACAAACAATCCGATTTGATGTTATAAAAGCATTCTCATTACAATCATACTCCTTGTTTCTTTGTTTAGTCAAGAATAATTATGGTGAAAAACAATCATTCATAGACAAATGATTATAACTAGTTGAGTAATAACAAATCTTTCGACCTTTGAAAATATTATCAATTAGTTAACCTTGGCTAAACAAATGTCACGATGAAACTTAAGGTACAATTGGTTCTTAGGATTGACTTGAAATTGAATTAAAACATGTTATCACAATCATCACTATCACTAAGTATAAAACATCATCGAAACAAGTGTAAAAAGATTACTAGCCACTCATAGCAAACATGCAAATAAACTTAGAATATTTAACATAAGAATCCATGGTTATAAGTCTTACAATGCTTTGAAATTGATAACAAAGGACAAGGTATTGATAACCTAAGAGTTGCTGATGATTTCTTGAGATTTTCGGACTCCAAATGTTGTTTCCTTGGTCCTCCAAAGTTCCTGGTTCTTTCTGCACGAATTTTTCTCCTTAGAGAGCTAGAAGATGATAATAATTGTGTGTGTAATGAGAGTTAATGGTATCTTAAATGGTGTGTTGAGTTATGCACTTTTGAGGTCCTTATAGGCTTGTCCAACACTCTTGGTAATAAATAGGAACTTAAATGCTTGAACTTGGACAATAAGACACTAAAAAGGGCCTAGAACCATGAGACAAAAGACCAAGATTCGTGCACAAAAGTTAACAAAAACATGCAGTAGTGGCCATCCGATCGGTTGTGGGTTGATACCGATCGGATGGAGAGAAGTCATTATGGCAATCCGATCGGTTTCACTCCAACCGATCGGATGGTAATTCTTGGCAGTTTTGGAGTTTGACTTTTCCTTGTGTAGTTCTTTATGTACTATCCAAACTTGATTAACTTCTGAACTTGGAACTTTGAGATAACAAAACTTAGCTTCTTATATGAATTACTTCATAGATTGGACTTTTGAACTCGGGAATCTTCGTGTAATCGCGTATACTTCATTTTCTTCACTTTTTCTCCATTTTTCCTGCATTTGGCTACATATGCTACAAAAACATACTTTGATACGATTTAGTGGAAAAAGCATATAAAAACAACCAAATAACATACACAAAAACACTAATAACGCTTATAAAAAATGTTAACTTTGAGCATTATCAATCCTAAATGAGACGAAACATTCAAAAAGAAGTTACAAACAGAGGACTATCCGAAATTAATTTCTAATAAATTAGAAATAATCACTAAGGCTTGCCACAGTGGGCCGTGAAATGGGTCGAGCAAGGCGTTCAACCGATATTCAAATCGGTTGCCTCCACTGTAGGGCGTGTTTGTCAAATGGGTTGCCGGCGATTATTTTGCAATATAGGTTGGATATACAACCGATATTGAACACACAAAAAGCTTAACATTTGCAATATGGGTTGGATATATTAACCACTGTGAAGAGAGAGGTGAATATAGGTCGAGGAGAGAGAAAGCTGAGGTGGCAGCCAGAAAGATGATCTATGGGTCACCACTGTGCCTAGCCTAACAATCATATTCAGAAGCTAGTTTTATGTCCGCATTTACAATACCATACTAAGCAAACGCATATGCAGAAAACGAGTAAAATCCTAAAAGCATTTGCAAAAGTGTAAGAATTACACACAAAACGACTAATATCCTAAAATGAAATTCACAAACTAAATATTACAATTCGAAACAAGTAATTAACCAAACAAAAAAAACATACTAGTTGTGGTCTCAGCTGGTCTCGACAGCAGGTACGTGGTCCCGGATAGTCTCGGCTGTGGTCACTTGGCTTGGGTTCAGCTGTATAAAAAAATAAAATAAAATAAATAAATAATAAAATAAAATAAATAAAAACATTTTTTTATAAATAAATAAAAACATAACAAAAATCAGAAAAGACATATATCAAAAATTAACATATTAAAAAAATTAACAAATAAAAAACAAATGACAAAAATCAATAAAATTAAAAATAAAAATAAAAAGTAAAAATGGTACCTGGGTTTAGTGTGGTGCAAAAGAGAGTAATAGAATTAAAAGAGAGTGGGTGTGTAGTGATGTTGTGGTGGTGCGATAAGAGTGATGAAGAAAATGGCAGATCTAAGGGTTTTTTTTTTTTTTTTTAAATAAGAGTGAAAGAGATGTGGGTTATGTAGTTGGTTTTTCTGGCTAGAAGATTTGCAAAACACCGCTCACGAGGATTTGTCCTTGTTAAAGATGAAGGGTGTGTTTGTTTCATTTAGATGTTTTATGTCTGAATTTGACTACCACATCTTACTAATAAGAGATGGCTAGAACGTCTAAATCTAAACGAAATAATGTTGTTTGTTTTTATATAATTATCCGAATGATTTTAAGTGCTCGTTTCTGCAATTTATTTAAGTAACTTATGTAAATATGAAACAAGACTTTTTATCATAGATATAGCATAGTTAATAAACCATCAAATATATTACTACATCCTTCCCAAAATTATTGTCCATAGACAAAAAACACACGGTTTAAGAAAAACATCATTATTACAACTTTCTTTTTCTTACTTTTTGCACAAAGACAATTTTACCCTTAAATAATTAATTTCTAACTTCTTTAAAGTTTGTAATAATAACATCAAATGAGGGTAACATGGTAAACTTGATCTATATTCCCTATCTATTTATGGAAGTGGACAATTATTTTGGGACGACCGAAAAAGAAAAGATGGACTATAAATGTGGGACGGAGGTAGTATATTAACACGAGTCTTCAATCTATCTTATCCGGTAAGAGGCAGTAAGACAAGTCTCCCACCTCTTACTGAGTAAGATGTTATACGTCTAACTGGGTCTGACTCAAAAGAAAAAAAACAAACAAGCAAAATGTTTGCCCACCTCTTACTGGTAAGAGTAAGAGGGAGTAAGAGGGCTAGTAAGATTTTTTGTTTTTTAAAACACAAACACACCCTAAGAAAGATAACCTGTCTTAAAACCCGGGTTGACCCGGCCGGTTCGATCCGGCTGTTCAACCGGTTGAACCGGTGACCCAGTGACCAGGCGATTAAATCGGGTCGATCAAAAAACTGGGTTTTAAAACATTGAAGAAAACACTTGAAACGAGTATTAATAAATTTGTGTATGTCAAATGCTATTTTTATGAAGACGAAAATTATAAATTTTTAGGGTTGAGCGTCGGTTTAAACCCGACCCGAATCAACCCGAACTGAAAACCGAAAAACGTATGAAACCTAAACCGAGAACGGAAACAAAGTTATTCGGTTCGGTTCGATTTTGGTCGGTTCGGCTTGGTTTTAGTCGGGTTTCTTGGTTTTCGACACGAACCAAAAACCGAAAATCGGTAAAACATAAACCGAGAACCGAACCGAAGTTACTCGGTTTGGTTTGGTTTTTCTCGATTTTGTCAGGTCGGTTCGGTTCTTGGTCGGTTTGCTCAACTCTATTATAAAGTGTTCTAAATCATTTAAATCATTTTTTTTAATTAAGTTAAGGGTTTTGCTAACGACAGCCCTAAGGGTTGTTGTTATGCAAATAAGTTTTATTACAACACCATTTATGAATGCTTTTGATTGGATGATAATTCCGAAAAAGGTGGAGACAATTTAGGATATAGTGAATACACAATTGATACTTGATTGCGATCGGTTGAATTTCATTCTTACAAACAATTGTAATAAAATAATGTCTCTTAACGACAACCCTAAAGGCTGTCGTTAGCAAAACCCTTAAGGTAAATCATTTTTAAATCATATTTAATTAATTCATTTAAATTAATTATATTTAATTTAGATAATTTGTAACAAAACTCGACACTTTGCATCTTCAAACTTCAAAGCAGCTTTTGATCTGGGGTTGAAAAGCTTGATTTGTAAAAAAGAAATATATTTCTTTTTCCATTTAGGAGTTGAAAAGCGGGTGAAAATTTTTAACAACAAATTATCTGATGTCACCCAAAATACTACAGTACTTAGGGTGTGTTTGTTTCACTAAGATGTTTTAGGTCTGAAACTGACTATCAAATCTTACCAGTAAGAGGTGGCTAGAAAGTCTAAATCTGAACGAAATAATGTTGTTTGTTTTTGTATAATTGTTCGAATAATTTTAAGTGCTCGTTTCTGCAATTTATTTAAGTAACTTATGTAAATATGAAACAATACTTTTTATCATAAATATAATATAGTTAATAAACCATCAAATATATTATATTAACATGAGTCTTCAATTTTTTATCAAGTAAGAGGAAGTAAGACAAGTCTCCCACCTCTTAAAATGTTATATGTCTAACTGGGTCTGACTCAAAAGAAAAAAACAACACAAGCAAAACATCTGTCCACCTCTTACTGGTAAGAGTAAGAGGGCTAATAAAACTTTTAAAAAAAACAAACACACCCTTTGTCTCACCAGTTGCATATACATAAAAACTAGGGGTGACAATTGTCGACACGACACGATAAACGACACGAAGTTAAACAGGTTTGGGTTGAAGATAAACAGGTTTAGGTCAAAAATAGGTCAACCCGTCTAACCCGTTTAATAAATGAGTCGTGTTTGGTTGAGTAAATATTAAACAGGTCAACCCGTGAACCCGTTTAAGTATATAAGACTCTAAAAATAAAATATATAACCTGCCTTTTTATGTTGGATGTGGATTAAATTTATTCTGTTCTGTACTTAATATAACTGAATTACGATTATACCTCATATATCATAGAAATTGACGTTTATAACTGAAAAAATTGTTGTATAGTTATTTGTCTATTATTTTTATCATATTTAAAATCATTATATCATTTTGGCATTTAAACTAGTTAAATCAAAAAACCACCAACCTTATTCACTAGTTGACCTATTTATTTAAATACGTTAAACGGGTCAAAAATGGGTTATAAGTGTTATGCAGGTGCGGGTTAAGGTTGAGTTTCTTGACACGATTAATAAATGGGTCGTGTTTGGGTAGAGGTTATACTAACCCGCCAACACGCGAACCTGAATAGGTCAACACGAACTCGACTCGATTGCCACCCCTAATAAAAACTAGGAAGTCCATTAGGCCGTGCTAAGCACGGCCCATAACGTTATATTTGATGCGAGTGTTTCGTCTAATTTTATTAGTTTTCCGTTTATTGTCACCAACGACCAATATAATCTTTCTTTTACGCTCAGTGAGTATTTGGCTAATAGAACTTTATGCCTATTGAGCGCACAATACCTAAATATTAACTCTAATATATATGTCAACTTAATGTATCAAAGAATTTCACTGGATTTTTAGTCTAAATCAATTATGTCTATTTTTAATAAACCTTTACAAAAATACTACTCCCTCCGTCTCATATTAAGTTTCCACTTACCAAATGCACAAAGTTTCACAAGATTCCATTGTGGACACTTAATGTGGGACGGAGGGAGTAATATGTTTTGATAGACGATGATACATATTTATGCTCACTTGAATGATAGTACCATTTATAGGTAGAAGCAATCAACATAATCTACTTGCTTATTTGTTTCTTTTTTAAGACACCAAATAGCTACAAAAAGTAAGTTAACATATACAGTATAAAGTTTCTATCTTTTATTGCAAAGGACATCTCAATATTTTCTCAACATTATATATATACTAAAAGATAAGAGGTTACTGTAGCAACTACAGTATTTGCTACAGTAGCCGCTACAGTAACTTTTTTTTTTTTTTTTTTTTTTTTTTTTTTTTTTTTTTTTTTTTTTTAACGGCTGTTAATTAACGACTGTTATCTTGAACATTTAAAAAAAATTGTAAACACTTTGTCCTTAATCTCAGCGGTTCATTGCGAATTTAGTCCTCGTATAATTTACATAAATGGTCGTTCATATTATATATCAATTGTAAAGTCAGTCCTATTTGTACAGTACTAACGATCATTTGTTATTTAACGGCTGTTAACAAACGACCGTTATCTTTAACATTTAAAAAAAATGTATGCACTTTGTCCTTCATCTCAGCGGTTCATTGCAAATTTAGTCCTCACATAATTTACATAAATGGTTCTTTATGTTATACATCAATTGCAGAGTCAGTCCTATGTAACTAACTTCACGTTAAGTAGCTAACGACAATAAAAGAATTCCGCAGCAACGCGCGGGTTGCAAAACTAGTTCAAACTAAACGAGAGAGCATTTGAAATAATGGAGATAACAGTTGCGCTTTGGACTTGGTCATCATAGTCTGTGTTTTGGACTTTGGTTTTCATAGTTTGTGCTTTGGACCCGTATAAGAATGATACATTTTAAAAAATATATTGCCATTAACATAAAGTTATCATATACCGTATAAGCTTAATTATAGATGGATCATAGCATCTCGTCCATGGGTTCTTCATAGGCACAAAAACACAAATCTTAATAAGTATAATCGGATTTGTAATCCCAAACACGCTTGTAGAATGTTGCAAGTATATTCTTTTCTAGATACTTTAGTTTTTGTAATGAAATTATTGCCCTTACAAAAAACATAAAAATTAAGAAGAAATTTGACCATATGACTAAGTGAGTAACCTATGATTTTAATAAGTCAATTAAGAAATATCATCTAACTAATTTGCCTTGTCATTTCTAGATGATTGTGATTTAAAGACAATAACGGCTCAACTACTCCACACTATTAACAACCCCACTTTTATGAATTAATTGGTTTAATAGGTCCAGACTTTCAAAGTAAAATATTTGTGTAACAGTATTCAACGTATAATCAATAATGTATAAGAGCATGCCATGACGTACGTGGTCGGCAAAGGTATGCGCCAAAAGCCTTTTGTCACTCGGTACACCATGCATTTCCAGCCTCTGTGCAGAGCCCAAAATAGTCCCCTTACGGCACAATTTCATTGCACCAATTTCGAATTCCCGCAATGGGTGGCCTATAGCGACGACGGATGTGGTCGCTATAGGTTCACTAATCGACAAAAAATATACATTTTTTATCCCGTCTGACCAAAACTTTTAGCGACTATGTTGTACCCTTTAGTGACGACCATGTAGTCGCTAAAGGTTAGCTAGACGAAAAAATGAGTGCAGCTTGCATATTTGACTTTGACTATTTTACATATCGCAACTACATGTAGTCGCTATAGTTATGGCAACGGTCAAATTTATTTTCCCCGTCAACATTTAGTTTCCCGCGTAGGTGGAAAAAACCCGCCAAACCTTATTCGAAAGTCAAAAGTCAAAAAGGTGGTCGCTAGAACTTTTAGCGACGAATCTAATGAGACGGAGACTACGTATGGTAGCTAAAGGCTTTAGCGATCACATTTTGAACTTTTAGCGACTACTTTCGTAATTGCTAAAAGTGGTTTCTCCCGTAGTGTTTTCCCAAGCGAATTTCAAGAGAAAGAGAGTGCTTTATGTGTTTATTTTGTTTGGGTGCCCGTTAAAATAAATAAATAAATAAATAAAAAAAATAAATAAATAAAAATTATGCGAAGTTGATGTTGCAAAATAAATTTCGCTTACCACACCCTTGCCTCTAGTCATATTAACTATGCATGTCTCAAAGACTAAACAATACACATGCAATGCTTAAAACTATGCACAATTTCTAAGCAAATATAGGATAGTTTATCTTAAATCTAGTCTCGAAGGGTCGCTTTTGTGTAACCTCTTAGCTGATGGTATTAAAATTACCAAACTATGTAGAATTTATAACTCATGTATTATGTATCCTCTATCCCACCAATTGGCTTGTGGTCCACTGGGCATGTCTTATTCAGTTAAGCGTGCCTAGTGGAGAGTAGTACCGGTTTGGGTGACCAAACCGGGAAGTCTTCCATTGTGGACCACTGTCCTGTCGGTACGATTTCAAAGTCCTTCAATGAAGGTTTCAACCTACAAGGGTTCGAATCTGGAGAAGGCAGGGTTTACTTCAATTTAAGTGTCGTGCCTTCGGGCGGCTTAAGTTGAAGGTTTTTCTCCCATCGGGTTTCAAATTGGACTTGGATTTCTCAAATGAAAGTCAATTTTCAAAAAAAAAAAAAAAAAAAAAAAAAAAAAAAAAAATGTATTCTCTATCCCACCTTCTACTTTTTTTTCTTTTTTTTAAGGGTTTCCCGCTAAATGTATTACTCTAAAAGACGTTTAAGTATAAAGGATATGGATGGGAATTCCAATATCCTAGCCTGTTACATAAGCAGAAAAGCTTATATAACAAGACACTCATATCATTTAAACAAGAAAACAAACCACTACTTACTAGGTTACATAATACACCTACTGAAAACAAAATCACTACCTAGTTACTCCTATAGAGGAATGAGATCCTCTCAAGTTGACTACTTGGACCTTTTAAAATTATTGAGTTTCATATTCTCCTAAGAATATGAAAAAAAAAAAAAAAACATTTATAACACATCGTATATATTTACCGACACTCACCTTAGTTTGTTCTTTCGCCAGCAAGTCTGACAAATTTGTTTAACGCCCTTTCTGATTAATTTAATTTACAAAAAGTGCAAAACCAAAATCTATATGTGTTTTTTTACCCAAACAACATTTTTCTAATTGTACTCATTATCAAAATGAAGAATTGATTTCAAAGATAAATGGGAGAAAGTAAAAAAGTGGGTGGTTGAATCAAATCTAAGATTTGCTAAAAAAAACAAAATCAAATGTCAAAAGTCATTGCAACTTGAAAGGGTCGGCAAAGTCAGACGCATGCTTGTACAATTGAGTTATCAGAGAGTGGGTGGATATTTTCAAAAAGGAAGGTGATTTGCACACTCCTAAAAGTTATTGAGACACTCTTTTTAATGCTTCAGTTACTTGTACAAAACTTACACTGTGCTTTATCCGCTTGTACTGTGAGTGTCCCAATCAATAATTTGAGTGTGCCAATCATTTCCCTTCCAAAAAGCATTTGACTAAAATGAGAAGAAAGATCAATAGTTCGATAAAAAAAAAAAAAAAAAAATCATTATTTATTACATACGATTACCGCACAAGATAATGAAGAAATCTTACTACAGTTATCACAACTCACATCACAAAATAACCAAATCTGAGGTTTGTATTCATTAACATAGTTGGCCATTGTTGGTTAAACTTAATTTCAGCTCCACCATTTTTTCGTCAATTAGCTTCCATATTTCAGTCATTCTTTCTTTTTTGCGTCAAAGTATATATATTTACATATATATGAAACAAGTTTCGACTTGCACATGATGCTATAAAAGTTGTACCCAGAAGAGTGCTGACTAGATAATATGAGTCATATGTCCAGTCATCAACTTTCGCCACGTTGGCACCTCCATGCTGGCACTTTGCATTATTTCGGATGGTATTTAAAAAATAAGACACAAGTGGGATTCGAACCCGGGCATGGTGCCTAATTCCACATGCTCTAAACCAACGGAGCAACTTCGTTTTTTGGTTTATAGCATACAAAACAATAATGTCATGGTTTAATTTTGAATGCACTTTCCAAAACACAAACATTATTATTTGAAACCGAATCAAATATTCCATAATTCACTCACTAATTTTGAACACATTCTATCAATATCCTATTAATCAATATAACGCATTTTGATTTTGAAAATCATACAGCAAAAATCATGGCAACAAACCCTAATCCTCATTAAACCAATCTTGATCCATCAATAATTTCAAAATACAAATTATGTTTTGAATTACAAAAGATTAGCTCTAACCAATGATTCTTCAAACTATTCGAAGCCGCCATCATCATCATCATCATCATCCCCAGTTACGCTAATCTATATTGCATCATCAGTAATCAACCAAATTCAATTTCAAGTAATTTTTATTTTTAGGTTTTCTTCGAATTTAATCTGAATTAGGTTACTTTTGGTGAATTAGATAATATTTTTTGTTTCCATTTACAGATATTGATTATTGATTTCAGTTTTCAAATCAACCCCGACTAAGGTTTGTTCAATCTCAATTTCTTCTTTCAATTATGATTCTACTTTCATGTCAAGAAATTTTGATCAATCTTTCATATGATTATTATTGTTTATTTGGTTACAATATGATGATTTACATGCCATATGGTCTAAATTTTGAATTCAGTGTTAGTGATTTTTTATTTTTATTATTATTATTTTTTATTAATTTGTTGTTTGTTTTCGTTATTGTTAACAGATAGATGAGATGTCCAAGGGAAATTATTAGTCACAGGTCACTAAGGCATCCAAATATCGTTAGACCAAAAGAGGTATGTGTGTTTGTTAATTGTCGAAAATTATATTTTAAAGTAGTGGTTATATTGAAATTGGCTAATTTAATCATTTGGGTTATTTTAACGCCAACACATCTGGCGATTGTTATGGAATATGCATCTGGAGGAGAGTTATTTGAGCGGATATGTAATGCTGGACGGTTTGCACAACTTGAGGTTTGCTCTTAATGTATTAAATTGATTGCCATATGCTATATTTGTTTGTGTCAAAAGTGTGACATGGAAGTGCTAATTTGTGGTGGAGCCAAAGAAACACAATAGGAAGAATCAAGTTGTCGCAGTTACAAGTCCAAAGGCGCGTATTTGTTTGTGTTAAAAGTGTGACATGGAAGAGCTTATTTGCGAGGTTTGCTCTTTTGTTGATGATTAATGGTTTATTTTGAAAATTTTGAAGTTGTATTGTGGTTAATTGATTATAAAGCAACAAGCAGATTAACGTTGTAATAAGTGTAAACTGGTCCTTTTGATAATTTGTATGATTTGACCAATTTAATGCCTTCTTAAAACTGCAGTTTTGCAGTTGTTTTCTATTGCGCGCTTTGCCTTTCGACGCCATCCCGGTAAGTTGACTTCGCTTCATGGGTTAGTCAGTTAAAAAGTTGGTTGCTTTCTCATATTAATGTTATATGCAAGTTTTATTCGGGATTCAGGTTATGCGGGATTAAAGAACTGGCCACTATATTCGTATTCGAGGTAATTTAGTAATTCAAACACATTGCATTGCTTCTATGGAACTAAAATTTAAAATCAATTCACGCTCCTACTGTCAGCTTATTAAGTTAATGTCACAATTGTGGTATTTGATATGTGTCATTTTACACATATCCTTTCTTCCAATTTACGAGTCAAAACAACCAAAAACACTTGAAAACGATCAAATAATGTTACAAATATCCTTGGACTGTTTTTTTGTGTGTTTCAGGTACAAAGGATTGAAAACAGACGAAAAACATAGCAAAGTATGCAGAAATGTCAAAACTGGTCCCCGAACTTTCAAAAGTAAGCAGAAATGATCCCTAGTGATTAAATTTGGGAAATAGTCATTAAGGGTCCTTAGACAAGTCAACTTGGCAAGTTTGGTCCCTATGGGTACTTTGGAAAAGTTACAAATCCAGTCCCTTGTTTTTTAGAAATTACATAATTGGTCCTTGTGTTATTTACTTATACTAAACGTGCCCTTTTGTGTTTATTTCAACCCAAAACAAACACCACCACTTATCTAAATCCTATACCCAGCCCATTTATCACTACCTTGGCCCAATGTCCCCCCCCAAGCCCAAAACCCTAACCTACATCTAATAAAATACGCCTCCCCCCCCCCCCTTTGGTCAAAGCACCAGTCAAACACAGTACCCCATCCAACCTTTCTTCTACCTCCCCCTTGTTTACCCAGCAGACCACAACCACACATCCCTTCATCCCCAACCTCTCCCTTTTACCCACCATATCAAACTTCATCTCCACTCCACCTTTGAACCTGCAACACGCAATTCACTCCTCAAAATCTCCCCCTCACCAATTCCAATCCCAAACATTCACGGGAATCCACTCCACGCTGGCAATCCTCCAATATCCACAACTGATCAATGGCTGAAGATTAAAGAAGAAAGCACCAAGAAGAGTGAAAGGCCGAGATTTATTTGAAGAAAGCACAAAGTCCAGCTCAGCTTCTATCTCTCATAAGAAGCACAAGGCTGCAGCACACAAGAAGACCAAACCCTAGATTGATGAGTATAAATAGAGAAGATGTGTAAGCCTCAAGGGCAGTCTTGAATTAGGTTTTAAAGTTAGTCATTAAGTAGGTTTTCAGTAGTTTTTAGTTAAAAAAGTTTTAGTTTTCTTTAAGTTTTATGTAATCTTTTCTAAAGTAATTCAAGAATTTCAGTTACCTTTTATTCACTTATAAATTTTCACTCTTATCGCATTTAAGTTCAGGGGTTTACATTAAGTTGTTTTTACTCATTTTTATTGCTTAAATATGGTTCATCATTGCTTATTTACTGATTCTTAATGCTCCAAATCCGTCTCACATTCACTTTTCGATCTCAAAACTTTTATAAGTTAGAGTATGGTTCAGGGTCTCAATTCTGTTTATGCTAGTAATTAGTAGTGTAGTGCCTAATTTTCTCAGCTTATATTTTAATTTTTAGTTTAATTGGTTAGTTTTTCATAGCCCATGAGTGGGTAGTTTAGGAGTGCAAATCTGCTTATCAGTCCCCATTAGACTTATTTAGTGGTTGGCCTTGGGTCACTTTACTTTAATACAGGTTATGTTCGTTGTTATTGAATTTAGTGTTGTTTGGTATACCCCCATTGTGACCCATTTGCAGCCTCTCTTGTACTTGCTTCATCTCAAATTTTAAGTTAGTTAGCGTAGGGTTTAGGTTATCCAATTGTTTGATTGAGTAGTTTATAGTATAAACTCTAGTAAGTCAGAGCTTAAACTTCTTGTTCCAGCTTATTTGTTGTCTTACTCGTGGGCTGCAACTCACCCAATCACAGTTGCTACATCAGGTACACCATTTTCATAACACCTCCGTCACAATTTCAAGATAGGTTCACAGTAAATTTTCATGCACAAAATCTGTTTAGAATAATTAGGACTTAGCAGCTTATTCTAGTTGTACTAGGAGTTAACAGGTAGGAATTTAGTAATTTAGTTTTCTTTCTTTTGTAAACTAAGTTGGTAGCAGTTGTTCGGCTGCAAAACACATCCCCATAGGATTGCTTCTATTTAAGCTATTGCTGTCTTTAACGATTAGTTGATTTAGCATTATTAGATTTAGCGGCTGGTTAGTAATAGTTTTGTGGACTTAAAGGTTGAGCTTACTAATGGGATTGAGTTAGTTTTAGTTTGCTTAAATATAAAATTGATTAGGCTTATAAGCAGTTTGAGTTTGTTGGGCGTATCTTGCTCCTTGACTGTTTTGTTGAAGTTAATCAATTGTTGTTTTTGCGTGATTGTGTATGCTTTAGTTTGTGTGTCCTACTTTCTTTGGCTTGTGTAGTGATTTTGCTAATATCCTTTTTGCTAACTTAAGATTTCAAAAGATAGAAACTTGGCAAATCCTCACAGTTGAGATTTTTAGTTTGATTAAACCATATTCTAGCTCCTCAACAATGATGGCTTTATTAAAGTTGTGTTTTGTTGTGATTCAAAAGCTTGGCTAAAAGAAATTTTGTAAAATAAAAAGGTTTACCAAAAAGAGTGTCACAGGGTTCGAACCTGTGACCTCTTGATATTAAGTAGACACCAAAAGGACTCCACCCAACTGAGCTAGTTGATTTTGTTGTAATCCTTTGGTTAGCATAGTACTTATAGCATTGTTAGTTTAATTTGTATATTAGCATAACAGCTTATATATAATCTGCTTATTTATGCTTAATGGTAATTGCTTTTTCAATTTTTTTTTATTTTTTTTCAGCTTCCTTATTAGATAATAAACTTGTATAGAAATTTTCATAATTTTACAAGTAGTTTTGCTATTTTTCTAGGATTTATTTAATTATTTTAGTTTTTAATTCATAAAAAAAAGTAAAAAACATTAATAACAGCATTAAAATCTTACCACCGCAAACCAAGGTAGAACACCTACCAACTGGGGGTGTGACCATAATAAGTTCTCAAACAAAAGATCAAAACTTGCCTTTGTATCACTTGCGTTTTGGAAAACTTTTAATCGGTAAGCTTACGTTAAGAGGAGTCGAAACAGTATAGGGCGATCCAACGAACTTCGCCCTAGTGAGAAATCCATTCTTTTCTCCCGCTCCTTGTACGTTTGTCCTTAAAGATTAACCTTGTGTTTGTGATTATTGGTTTAAGTTCCCCTGTCTTTATGAGTTGGTCTTGTTTTAATTGTTGTGTTTTTCGAAAAACCCAAAAATAATCTTCATCTCCTATACGTTTGATTCTCGCCTTCTTATACCTCCCTCGTTGATGTTTAATTCTTATGTCATCGCTCGACTATCACTGTTTTCATTATAAAGGTCTGGTGGATGACAATCTTCGTTGTTACAAGTGTGGGTCTGAGCGGTGTGGAAGTAATATTAGAGACGGATTTTGTAAATGGCGCAAAGCATATCCGAATGCTTTCAATGATTCTCAAAATTCTTCTGACTACCCCTCACATCCCGAAATACGTACTATTATTGGCAAACCGTCAAGAGTCGATCCACACCTCTCACGATTTACGATTCGAATTTTATCAAGCAAACGTACTGAGCTTAAAATGGTGACTAAAATAAATGACCTACCTGATCATCACGTTTATCAAGAACAAAAATCGGGGACCATAACGGAAGTGGTAGAAATTCCTAGCTCTCAGAGCACACCACTTGTCCTACCTCCGGATTTTTCAAAATGTTCTTCGAGACTTGATAATCATTCGAATTATTTTGTTGATTCTTTGAATAGTCCGATTCCTTCTCTAAGGCAATCGTTTATTCCTTGCGTCGGTTGTGGTGAGCCACTTTTCGGTCTACCATGTCGTTGGTGCACGTGTGAACGATGTGGTAATGATATTCAAAACGGAAGTTGTTTGTTTCGTGGTTCGAGTAATTCATTCGCTTACGATTCTAATCCGAGCTTTTGCAATGAGCCACAAAACAATTTCATTTCATATGAGCATAATCCGTGTTATCAAAATTGCAATGCCGAATCATTTCAAAATGCACCAACTTCACAACAATATGGTTGTGAGTATTGTGGAGGTCCACATTTTAGCACCGATTGTCAAACTAGGAATCTTTTTCCTTGTGACAACAATTATCACGACCAACCTCCACAATACCAAACTTTTGAAACACAACCTCAACCATTTCCTCAAGAACTTTTGCAAAATGTTTTAAATACTTTAAATGATCTTAAGGATTTGGTTAACAAACCTGCTCCGGGAGAACCTCGTCCAAAGTCTTACAAAGAAATACTAGCTGAAGAAGCAGAAGAATCAGCTAGAGTAAGATTTCGAATGCGTAAAACTATCATCTACGATGACGATAACGATAGTGATGATGAAGATACCCTTGATAATCGTCAAGACTCATCAAATTCATCAGTTGTGGTTCCTTCCATGAAAAATTAGGGAGAAAATAATGTGACGAAGTCACTAGCCGTTGATCAAATGGAACTTGAAGAATCCATAACTGCTAGTACTTCTCAACTCCCTCAGTCTGTTGTTATCACACCCGAAGTTCCCACTCACCCTCTGATCATGGGGGACGAGCATCTTAGCACTATTCCTGAAAAGGAATCGGACGAATTCATAAAGTCTAGTGTTGAGAACCTTGTCCCAATCCCAGGAGAGTCACAGGGAACTTTTGATCATATGTGTGATTCACCTTCCCCTCCTGAAAATCCAAAAGATCATTTTGAAACTTTCTCCGACTTTGATGATGATTGTACATCTTATGGAGAAGTTGAGTATGTAGTGGCATCACTGCCTCATTCTGATGTTGACCTTCTCCTTGAGGAGTTCACAGATGAACTTACTCACATCAATCCACTTCCATTGGGAAGTGATGATGATCTGTTTGATTTCGAAGCCGATCTGGGAGAAATTGAAAACCTTTTAAATTCTAATCCCAACATCGAGCTTAGTATTTCACATACTGATGAAAATTCTTTATCTTTTGGAAACATCAGTCATGTGGAAGGATTACCTTCTGACCTAGTCAGCTTAGAAGAAGAGAATGATGAAACTGACACTGAAATCAAAGATGAAGCACTTCGTGCAACATTATTGAATGCCAGTTTTCTCATTTCCAAAATCGAGGCTTTCAAAGTGAAACCTATTTCATCTCATATCCCCATTAAGGATAGTGACATTTTTTCCGATGATTCTATATCAGAATTTGAAGCCTTCCATTTTGAGCCTATGGGAGAGAAGATGAGTGGTAGTACCACTTCTCATTCTCATAATTCTCTCCCCGATTATGAATCATTTACCTTCGATGAGTTCTCCTGTGAACTCACTCACATCAATCCCGAATATGATTCATTCACATTCGAGGAGTTCTCCTGTGAACTCACTCATATCATATCTCCACCGGAATATGATAACTTCTACTTTGATCTAGACACACCCGGGATATGTCTTGATCACATGAGCTTAAATAATGAGATTAATGATGATGAATCCATGAATCCTCCTCCTGATGATGATGAGTTAGTCAAGATGTTTATCATGACTTTCTTTCTCTTTTTCACCTATCGGGTGACTTCTCCTGTTCTTCACTCTTTCGGGAATGAAGACATTATCTTTGACCCCAGCATCACCGCTTATAATTTATACTATTTGAGCTAGGGTCTGTATATCTCATCGGTGTGGAACTTTCACGTGCTTCAAATGTTTATCCAAACATCTTGAATGAAAGTCCGATGGAGATTATCTCTTCCACATCCTGCTTCCCCAAGAACCAATGAATTCGGGGTCGAGTCAAGCTAGCGACTCGGTGAACAAAAACAGTAGCATGTATATGGGGTTTTCACCCTAAGTGTGGGGGAGTTACCCCTGCTGTGGTTACCAATAAAGTGAAAAAACGGTGTTTCCACATTTAGCTTGTAATGTTGCCCTTTTCCGTTCAAAGAGTCGGCATAATAGCCGGGACTTTGAATATTGAGGACAATATTCAATTCTAAGTGTGTGTGGGGGGGGGGGGGGGGTTAATTCTAGCGAATTCTATCACATTTTACAATCTAGTACCCCCGTTTTTGACAAAATAAAAAAAATTCACTTGAGCTTCAAAATTTTTTGTGGTTATCAGTCCGCCATGTCTAACCGACAAAAGGATTGGCTAATCCAGGAGCAAACGGCTCTTGGTAAAGATATATCAAATCCGTTGATGGCTGGCAATTTTCCCAAAATTGTATGGTATCTCAACTCGCCACATCCTAAAAAGTGAAAGAGTTGGCTAGCCCGCAAGATTATGGCTTGTGGTAAAGGCAGTGGAAAAACCATAATTGGTAATCAGCTCACCAAGATGATGATAATTCCATCAAGAGCTGGCTAGTCCAGAAGCAAATGGCTTTTGGTAAAGACAAATCAAATCTGTTTACAGCTGGTGGTTTGCTCAAAATCACATGGTTATCAGGTGGACCATGGTTTATACTTGAACTAAAACATTTGGCTACTCCAGAAGTAATGGCTTTTGGTAAAGAGATTCAAATCCATTAAATTTTCAAAAAAATGGGTTGTTCTTTTCATGATCAGATTGCTAGGGACTAGCAATTGCATAGTGTGGGAGATTTGATATGTGTCATACACATATCCTTTCTTCCATTTTACGAGTCAAAACAACCAAAAACACTTGAAAACAATCAAATAATGTTACAAATATCCTTGGACTATGTTTTTGTGTGTTTCAGGTACAAAGGATTGAAAACAGACGAAAAACAGAGCAAAGTATGTAGAAATGTCAAAACTAGTCCCCGAACTTTCAAAAGTAAGCAGAAATGGTCCATAGTGATTAAATTTGGGAAATAGTCATTAAGGGTCCTTAGACAAGTCAACTTGGCAAGTTTGGTCCCTATGGGTACTTTGGAAAAGTTACAAATCCAGTCCCTTGTTTTTTAGAAATTACATAATTGGTCCTTGTGTTATTTACTTATACTAAACGTGCCCTTTTGTGTTTATTTCAACCCAAAACAAACACCACCACTTATCTAAATCCTATACCCAGCCCATTTATCACTACCTTGGCCCAATGTCCTCCCCAAGCCCAAAACCCTAACCTACATCTAATAAAATACGCCTCCCCCCCTCCTTGGTCAAAGCACCAGTCAAACACAGAACCCGATCCAACCTTTCTTCTACCTCCCCCTCGTTTACCCAGCAGACCACAACCACACATCCCTTCATCCCCAACCTCTCCCTTTTACCCACCATATCAAACTCCATCTCCACTCCACCTTTGAACCTGCAACACGCAATTCACTCCTCAAAATCTCCCCCTCACCAATTCCAATCCCAAACCTTCACGAGAATCCACTCCACGCTGGTAATCCTCCAATATCCACAACTGATCAATGGCTGAAGATTAAAGAAGAAAGCACCAAGATGAGTAGAAGGCCGAGATTTATTTGAAGAAAACACAAAGTCCAGCTCAGCTTCTATCTCTCATAAGAAGCACAAGGCAGCAGCACACAAGAAGACCAAACCCTAGATTGATGAGTATAAATAGAGAAGATGTGTAAGCCTCAAGGGTAGTCTTGAATTAGGTTTTAAAGTTAGTCATTAAGTAGGTTTTCAGTAGTTTTTAGTTAAAAAAGTTTTAGTTTTCTTTAAGTTTTATGTAATCTTTTCTAAAGTAATTCAAGAATTTCAGTTACCTTTTATTCACTTATAAATTTTCACTCTTATTGCATTTAAGTTCAGGGGTTTACATTAAGTTGTTTTTACTCATTTTTGTTGCTTAAATATGGTTCATCATTGCTTATTTACAGATTCTTAATGCTCCAAATCCGTCTCACATTCACTTTTTGATCTCAAAACTTTTATAAGTTAGAGTATGGTTCAGGGTCTCAATTCTGTTTATGCTAGTAATTAGTAGTGTAGTGCCTATGTTTCTCAGCTTATATTTTAATTTTTAGTTTAATTGGTTAGTTTTTCATAGCCCATGAGTGGGTAGTCTAGGATTGCAAATCTGCTTATCAGTCCCCATTAGACTTATTTAGTGGTTTGCCTTGGGTCACTTTAGTTTAATACAGGTTATGTTCGTTGTTATTGACCTTAGTGTTGTTTGGTATACCCCCATTGTGACCCATTTGCAGCCTCTCATGTACTTGCTTCATCTCAAATTTTAAGTTAGCTAGCGTAGGGTTTAGGTTATCCAATTGTTTGATTGAGTAGTTTATAGTATAAACTCTAGTAAGTCAGAGCTTAAACTTCTTGTTCCAGCTTATTTGTTGGCTTACTCGTGGGCTGCAACTCACCCAATCACAGTTGCTACATCAGGTACCCCATTTTCATAACACCTCCATCACAATTTCAAGATAGGTTCACAGTAAATTTTCATGCACAAAATCAGTTTAGAATAATTAGGACTTAGCAGCTTATTCTAGTTATACTAGGAGTTAACAGGTGGGAATTTAGTAATTTAGTTTTCTTTCTTTTGTAAACTAAGTTGGTAGCAGTTGTTCGGCTGCAAAACACATCCCCATAGGATTGCTTCTATTTAAGCTATTGTTGTCTTTAACGATTAGTTGATTTAGCATTATTAGATTTAGCGGCTGGTTAGTAATAGTTTTGTGGACTTAAAGGTTGAGCTTACTAATGGGATTGAGTTAGTTTTAGTTTGCTTAAATATAAAATTGATTAGGCTTATAAGCAGTTTGAGTTTGCTGGGCGTATCTTGCTCCTTGACTGTTTTGTTGAAGTTAATCAATTGTTGTTTTTGCGTGATCGTGTATGCTTTAGTTTGTGTGAACGTTTGTGTGTCGTACTTTCTTTGGCTTGTGTAGTGATTTTGCTAATATCCTTTTTGCTAACTTGAGATTTCAAAAGATAGAAACTTGGCAAATCCTCACAGTTGAGATTTTTAGTTTGATTAAACCATATTCTAGCTCCTCAACAATGATGGCTTTATTAAAGTTGTGTTTTGTTGTGATTCAAAAGCTTGGCTAAAAGAAATTTTGTAAAATAAAAAGGTTTACCAAAAAGAGTGTCACAGGGCTCGAACCTGTGACCTCTTGATATTAAGTAGACACCAAAAGGACTCCACCCAACTGAGCTAGTTGATTTTGTTGTAATCCTTTGGTTAGCATAGTACTTATAGCATTGTTAGTTTAATTTGTATATTAGCATAACAGCTTATATATAATCTGCTTATTTATGCTTAATGGTAATTGCTTTCTCAATTTTTTTTTTTATTTTTTTTTCAGCTTCCTTATTAGATAATAAACTTGAATAGAAATTTTCATAATTTTACAAGTAGTTTTGCTATTTTTCTAGGATCTATTTAATTATCTTAGTTTTTAATTCATTAAAAAAAAAAAAAAAAAAAAAAAGGCAAAAAATATTTTTCTTTTTCCAAAAATTTTCTTTTATCATTAGGAAAGTAGAAAAATCATTTTTACGCCCGTAAGGTTAGCGTAGCTCAATATTCACGTTTTATTTTGCGCACTCGCGTAGTTTTTAATTAATGATCGCGTTTTAAATCTAGATTACGTTTTAGGATTCCCGATATCTAATTTCGATTCCCGTAGTGTTTTAGGATTTCCCTAGTTTGCCAATTGCCTTTTGTTTCCCCTTAGGTTATTTTACTCTCGTTCGTTAATTTTCAATTTTCGTTAATTTAACGTATCACAAAACCAAACAATCTTTCCAACATATAAGATTTTAATCTCAATCTCACTCGAAGCTTTCCATTCACACCTCGTGGGGGTACGACCCGGGAAATCACTTCCCGGTCTCACAATTTAATATCACTTCCACAAGTTTTGCGAGGTAATCTTTTTCCTAAAAGGTTTACTCGTATTACTTCACGTCTATTTGTCTCACGATAAATTAGACCTCACGTTGTTGATATTTTAATAAATTGTTTTTGCACACACCGAAACACAACTTTTGATAATTTGTATGATTTGACCAATTTAATGCTTTCTTAAAACTGCAGTTTTGCAGTTGTTTTCTATTGCGCGATTTGCCTTTCGACGCCATCCCGGTAAGTTGACTTCGGTTCATGGGTTGGTCAGTTAAAAAGTTGGTTGCTTTCTCATGTTAATGTTATATGCAAGTTTTATTCGGGATTCAGGTTATGCGAGATTAAAGAACTGGCCACTGTATTCGTATTCGAGGTAATTTAGTACTTCAAACACATTGCATTGCTTCTATAGAACTAAAATTTAAAATCAATTCATGCTCCTACTGTCAGCTTATTAAGTTAATGTCACAATTGTAGTATTAGTCTCTGTTTTTAAACGATGCACATAAAAGCGAGTAATTTTTTTTGCTGCAATTAGATTAGATTTGTGAAATTACTGACAGCTTATTTGTGGTTTATTTCTGCAGCAGGGAGTTCCAGTGTGAATGTTTACGTATGTCGTGCACCATAGTAAGTATATCTTAAGTTTGGTAAGAAAAGGTATATAGGTGATCTTATTTTTTTCCTAGATAGTTAGTTTTGCCTGTCATAGATGGAATTAATTAGTTGCAGTAGCTGGTGGAGTTGATGACATAACGAAACTACCCTATTTGCACTTCTTATGTTAAGACATGTGATTATTTTGTTTAATTCTAGGTTCTTTGCTTCATGCTTTTGTTTATGTTTCCAACTAACGTGCTACTGTATTAATTTTGAAGGAGACACTAAGATGCAACGAAGAACATTAAAATCTTGCAACAATTGCGTTCTGGTGTGAGTACACTAATTTATATATCCTTTTTCTATTGTGATGAGGCAAATTGGGGAGGTAAGGTAATGGACCACAACGGGTAAATGCTTACATTTGATTCTTTGGCGTCTAAAAATTATAGAAAGAAGTGTGCGTCTCCTATAAGACAATCTTCACTTGCTGTTTTTGCATTATTTGGAGTTGTGGATAACTTAATTGGGTGTTGGATGAACTTTAATCTTTTCTCTCGCACAATCTCATAAATAACAAAAGCTTATCGGCAACCACAACCTTGATAGTAAGTAGTCTATAATTGCTCTTATTTATCAATTTATATTTTGTACTACTACCTTTATGTAGGATGAACTTCGAAAATTAAGTATTTTTCCCTAAATCTTGTGGTGATTCTGATAGACATGAAGATGGAAAAATTGTCGGAGAAGACGCCTCCGAATATGCTTGATAAAAAATCTGTAAGAATCAATGATGATGCGTAGGGATTGCACCAGGCTTTACCTCTCAAGGGATCTTGAGAAGCTTACAACCCCCACCAGGCAGTGTACCTGATCGTTGTAGTATAGTATAGTGACAAGTACCGGGGGATTGATCGTTCAGCTAGGAATAGTGTCGCTAGGATTGGAAAACCTAAATACTAGTTCTAGAGATGAAGGATGATTATTTTTGTATTTTTCTATTTTTTAGAAAGCAAGTAAATATCTCGGGTTTGAAGGATTTGGGCGGAATTAGTTGTTAGTCAACTAACCCAATACTAAAGATGCAATCAAAATAAAATACTAAAAATGAAAATAAACTATATTAAACTAAGGTTGTGAGCAATAAGTGGAGAAATGTGTTTACTTAGATTTTATTACTCCCTAGATATCTTTTACACGTTAATTACTTGTTATAGTTGCGTGGATGACGGATTGTATTCCTTAATACCATTCATGGGGTGGCGTACTTAACTCCCCAATCCTATGAGTGCCTACTTCACTCCTATGTCAAGCCGGCTAAGAAGCTCCTAACATGGGATCATTAGAATTTACTCATGCCTTAAATACAACCAATAAAACCTAGTACACATCGGTTCATGTTTCCTAAGACGTTCAAGCATGTTACCAATTGGAGATCTGCCAGTTTTCTTAAGCCTAACATTGAAATCATTCATCCAATACAACCATAAACAAGTAATCAACACATAATTAACATCTAGGTTTCATTAGATCTAAGCAAACACAAGATAAATCTAGCCTAGCATGGTGGAATCAAGACAAGAACAAGATATAGACAACCAACACATAGACATATTGATTGAATTAAAAGAACACTTATCTCAATTACACATGTAAGGGTTCAAGGGCTGAAAACCCTTGAAAAACCTGTAAAATTCGTATATGGTTCGGCCTTAGGGTTTCTCCAAAACTTCTCCCTTTTATGAATGAAAATTAGAAAACTATAAATAGAAAATTGAGGCTGACGGCGTCAAGAACAACCTTGTGACGCCGTCATCTCGCCGCCAAAAGAATCCTCGGACTGCCTTGATCTACATCTGACGCCGTCATGTATTAAGTTTTTCCAGGCCGTCACACATTTAACTCTTGACGCTCTTCCTTGTGACGCCTTCATTTCTGTACTGGGTCTTCATGATATTTACTCTTGATGCCGTCAGGAAAATGCTCTTGACGCCGTCACATACTGTTCCCAGCTTGGAAAATTAAGTCTTTGGCGTTTTCTTCACTTTTATGCTCCAAAAACGTCCGAATTGCTTCCTTTTCCAGATTTCACTCCCAAAGTACCTAAAATCACAAAAGGAACGATTTAGGGCAATATTTGATCAAATAAATTCAATTTCGGGCTTAAATGACCCCCTAAAAGTGGTTCATTTTTCGCCTCATCATATACCCTTACACTTGAGATTTGCTTGTCCTCAAGTAAATGCGCTTTTATTCTACTCAAAATACAAGTTAGGGGTCATTTAACACTAATATAAAAGTAATTACAACAAATAATCATTCCACTAAAGACCAATAGACAAGCACGGAGGTCATACACAAGCACCTCACAAATAGTGTTTAGATACTCACATCTCTCGGGTGTAATAAAGTATAAATTACAATATGGAAACGGAAGATATCTCTCACTACCTGTCATAGCAAAATAGATTACCATAGGCTTGGGAAAGGATCAAACCTCCACCACATGGCGTAAGCACCTAGGATAAACTATCAAAGAGGTCTGTTAAAGGGTTGTAACGTTAGGTGTAGGGATATGAAATACACGGTTTTATTGGATATAGGCAGTCTTTACTGGTGGCGATATGTAATTACATGTACAATGTGGCGTTGCTAAGCCAAGACTAGACTCGACTTAAGCTAATAAATGAAAAATAACAAAAACATAAAATAAACATAGAATGAAACGGGATGGTAGTCCGTATGTTTTTTCTCTTTTTCCTTTTCTATTTTTTTTCGATTTTTTTTTTCATACACTCTTACCCTACCATCCAAAATAATACATCATAGGGAATGTAAGTTCCCTTACACTTGAATTTTTACATACTTTACAATAAACTAATCTAACGACTCGAATCAAGAAAATCAAAACACTTGGAGTACTTTTAAGATTAACGCACATACGGGGGTAATAATATGATATTCTTCCCCATTACTCCATAAAATAAGTACTTTACCCATGAGTCCCAATCGTCCCAAAACAATATGTACAAGGATATGACTCGACTTAGCAACCATGTAATCAATTAGATAATTAACTTAGGGTTTAACAAATAACAATAATGCACTAAAAAAGAGCGCATACATGGAAGGCTAAGGCGATTTGGGTGTACATTTAAGTGGGGTGTAACAAATTCTTCCTTTAAGTAAAATGCTTAAAGTTAGAAACGAAAGGATTGGCTCGGAGGGGTGTACTAGGGGTTTCGTGTACTAAAAATGAGTACAACGCTAAGGGTGTGGAAAAAATTAGTTGACTTAACTAGCCAAGTAATATGACTTAAATGGTCAAGTAATTATAATACGGGTTTAACACAAGGGTGATCCTAATGCCTCTTATCATGTAGTAAATCCTACTACACGAATGTAGTCTCACTAGCGGTCTCGGGATGCATCACTAACGCAAGTTCTAGAATCTAAATGCTACCGGTACACTCATAAGCACTAATAGTAAATGCTTTTCCTATCAAATCTAAAGGCGAACCTCACATATTTAGGTGGAAAATTTTTCTGAAAGTACGGTTATGTGCTAGTCATACAATCTCCTATCCATGAGACGCTTGCTATGGCTAAAGTTCACTCCTAAATGTTGTAAAAAAATTTAAATTTGGCGCTAAAATTGCACTAACAAGTGTTTCTCATAGTTTTATTACACATCTACTATCAAACAAACAAACTCAAGCGAAAGTGTATTTGTAAGGTATCATCATTTTACCCTCCCCTTACACTTAAAATGAACATTGTCCCCAATGTTCAAGTAAAGAATGTAAAAGTGAAATAAGTAAAATGAATGAAATCAAATACTCCCCTGATTCGCTCGGTATGGATAATAAGGTGGCCAGGTTAAATCTTCCTCCAAGAAAATGAACAATCAAAGCTTCCCTTCCAGAATATAAATCATCTTCTTGTCATACATAACCTGTGAATCCTGAGAAAACAAACAAAGCAACCTCGCATAAAATCGGCGGCAATCTACATAAGTTACTAATTCCTAGAAAACAATGTAAGATATAATGCTTGTGGAATGAAGTTTGCAGATTTCCTGGAGATTATAAAACTTAATAATTCAACAAAAACTTTAAAACTCCGTTAGAAAAACAAAACCGGTAAAATTTCCAGATTTTTACACATGACGCCGTCAAGAGTAAACTCGTGACGCCGTCAGAAGTGACCTGCAGAAATTCTTATGTTATGTTTCCAGAAAATTTCTAGAAAAACTTGGTCCTACTTCCTGGAAAATCCTGCAAAACTTCATTATGACTCAATACAAGCATTTGACTCTAACAAATACGAATATACATGTTCACTTAATATTGTGGAGGATCATGATCGGTTTGTTTCTTAAAAACATATTTGGGGTTTCCCCTTACACTTATCTTTTGCAAAAATACTTTTAGGTGGAGTTAAGAATAGGCCAAAACAACAAAGTAAAGTATTTCCACTATTTAGTTTAGAAACATGATCTACCAACAATAAAAATAAAGCATGCATACGAAAACAAATAACAAACAAAATAAAATCACACAAAGCATGGGTTGCCTCCCAAGAAGCACTTTTCTTTATTTACGAGTCTTGTAGCTAGACTCAAGGTCATGGGTTACCGTGTATCGCTTATGCTCACATAACCAAGCGTGAGCCATCTAATAGTTGCCTCATCTTTCTTATAATCATCTCCTAACTCTAAACATCCGCGATAGTATCTTTTATTTTTTTCATGAGTATATTTAAGCCCTTTTCTCTTATCATTCTCACTTAGCATTTCTATGGGCGGATACCTACTACACTTCTCCATGGAAAAATCCTTGAACCTAGGGTGTGTGCGGGGCATTTGATAGACAAAATCTTTATCCCCATACGAGAATGTAATTAACCCTTCTATAAGTTTTTCATCGAGGTTGGTCAGCCATTTGAAAGGTCTTCCAAACACAACTTGGGTCAACTTACTATCAACAAATTATCCTGGACTCTCCATAACCATGAACTCAACAAGATAAACTAAACTTCCTACAAATACATGTAATGGTATTGCCCTAGCAATAATATTTTCCCCTTTGTATTCTAACTCATCTACCATGATTTTATTATATTCATTACGCGAGATTATGTTTATTGGGAGAGATGAGTTAAGATAGGCGTTAAAGCTCCTAAATCCGATCTTACAAGGAAATTGCATGTTGAATGAACTTTCACTCTCAATCCTTGTTCTAGGGTCGACATACCTAAGAGGGTTCACTTCCTCTTCCATCCTGTTCTCATTAATCACATCACCATCATCAAGATCCTCATCGGAGTCTGAATAGTAAAAAGGACTAGCCCTATGGTCATCATCATGATCAGACTCCTCTAACTCAGAATTATTGTCAAAGTGGTGGTTGGGTGAGAGGTTAGGTGGGTTCTCATTCTCCACTAAAGGAAGTGGGTCGGGAATTTGGAAAATCCTACGACGAAAAACACGAATAACAGGAATCAAACGATCAATGTTATTTTTATCCATCGAAATAGTTTACGAACAAAGGAAACAAAGAAATAAGATAGACTAAAGAAACCTAAAAATAAAAATAAAATCTTACTAGAAAGGAATCTAGCAAGTAGACCTAATAAAAAGAGATTCTAACCTAGACAATAACTATTCCCCGGGCTGCGGCGCCAAAAACTTGATGCGTAGGGATTGCACCAGGCTTTACCTCTCAAGGGATCTTGAGAAGCTTACAACCCCCACCAGGCAGTGTACCTGATCGTTGTAGTATAGTATAGTGACACGTACCAGGGGATTGATCGTTCAGCTAGGAATAGTGTCGCTAGGATTAGAAAACCTAAATACTAGTTCTAGAGATGAAGGATGATTATTTTTGTATATTTATATTTTTTAGAAAGCAAGTAAATATCTCGGGTTTGAAAGATTTGGGCGGAATTAGTTGCTAGTCAACTAACCCAATACTAAAGATGCAATCAAAATAAAATACTAAAAATGAAAATAAACTATATTAAACTAAGGTTGTGAGCAATAAGTGGAGAAATGTGTTTACTTAGATTTCATTACTCCCTAGATATCTTTTACACGTTAATTACTTGTTATAGTTGCGTGGATGACGGATTGTATTCCTTAATACCATTCATGGGGTGGCGTACTTAACTCCCCAATCCTATGAGTGCCTACTTCACTCCTATGTCGAGCCGGCTAAGAAGCTCCTAACATGGGATCATTAGAATTTACTCATGCATTAAATACAACCAATAAAACCTAGTACACATCGGTTCATGTTTCCTAAGACTTTCAAGCATGTTACCAATTGGAGATCTGCCAGTTTTCTTAAGCCTAACATTGAAATCATTCATCCAATACAACCATAAACAAGTAATCAACACATAATTAACATCTAGGTTTCATTAGATCTAAGCAAACACAAGATAAATCTAGCCTAGCATGGTGGAATCAAGACAAGAACAAGATATAGACAACCAACACATAGACATATTGATTGAATTAAAAGAACACTTATCTCAATTACACATGTAAGGGTTCAAGGGCTGAAAACCCTTGAAAAACCTGTAAAATTCGTATATGGTTCGGCCTTAGGGTTTCTCCAAAACTTCTCCCTTTTATGAATGAAAATTAGAAAACTATATATAGAAAATTGAGGCTGACGGCGTCAAGAACAACCTTGTGATGCCGTCATCTCGCCGCCAAAAGAATCCTCGGACTGCCATGTTCTACATCTGACGCCGTCATGTATTAAGTTTTTCCAGACCGTCACACATTTAACTCTTGACGCTCTTCCTTGTGACGCCTTCATTTCTGTACTGGGTCGTCATGATATTTACTCTTGACGCCGTCAGGAAAATGCTCTTGACGCCGTCACATACTGTTCCCAGCTTGGAAATTTAAGTCTTTGGCGTTTTCTTCACTTTTATGCTCCAAAAACGTTCGAATTGCTTCCTTTTCCAGATTTCACTCCCAAAGTACCTAAAATCACAAAAGGAACGATTTAGGGCAATATTTGATCAAATAAATTCAGTTCCGGGCTTAAATGACCCCCTAAAAGTGGTTCATTTTTCGCCTCATCAAATGACACTAAAGAATATGTCTTTTATCCATTCTTTATTTATATTTATATGATTGGTGTTTATAATGTGCATCTTAATGATGCACTATTTGACCTCTGCCGTGGCGAGGACTATCATTTTTTATTGTAGTAAGTTTATTTCTGTAGCACCTATTTAACCTGTTTCACAATTATTTCATGAAAATCACATGGGTGTTGGGTTTTGTTAAAACGGATTTTATTGTTGCATACTCTTACATCAAAAGAATAAAACTAATTGAATTTAGGTTGGCAGTTCATATGTTGAAGAGAAGATGCATGGAGCCGTCGAAGTCCAAATCCGTCGTAATGTATTAAAAGATTGTGACAATCCAACTATTGAAGAAAAGTATGTATAATAAGACTTTAATTGATTAGGATGTCTAAACATTTATCTATTTACTTATTAGTACGTTACTGAATATATCTTCTCTATTGAACTTAGTGGCATTCAGACTTAGAGGTGGACGCATACCTGGACTTTCTTTGGGTTCCTGAGTAGGCCAGGCGCAATGGAGATGGAACCAATCTCTTCGAGTATGCAAAGAGACTTGCTATTTCTTTGCATGGGCTGGTAAGATAGTTTAGATATGTAGACGACCAGAGGCTGTGTAAAAGATACCACCATACCTGCCCTATTTATTAGGAACATATGTCTAAAGTACATTTAGTATGCGCCCGATGATGAGGCAAAAAATGAACCGTTTTTAGAGGGTCATTTAAGCCCGGATTTGAATTTATTTGATCAAATATTGCCCTAAATCGTTCCTTTTGTCATTTTAGGTACTTTTGGAGTGAATTCTGGAAAAGGAATCATTTTGGACGTTTTTGGAGCATAAAAGTGAAGAAAACGGTAAAGTCTTAATTTTCCTTGCTGGGAACAGTACCTGACGGCGTCAAGAGTCTTCATGTGACGGCGTCAAGGGTAAACAAGAGGTGGAAGTGGTGACGATCCAGGGAAATCGTGACGGCGTCAAGCTTGGCCGTCATGGTTCAAGATATGGTGACGGCCCAGAGGAATATTACACATGACGGCGTCAAATCTGGATCTAGGCAATCCGATCTCATTATGGGCGGCGAGTTGACGGCGTCAGAAATTCCTTCTTGACGCCGTCACCCTGTAAAATCTATATATAGTTTTGCAATTTTCATTCATTAGTGTGGAATTTTATTGGAACTTTAGAGGGTGTAACTTTGGAGAAACCCTAGCATGAATTTTACTGCTCTTTCAAGGGTTTTTACCATTTGAAACATTTCATGTTCAATTGAGATAAGTATCCTTTCAATTCATTCAATATGTCTATGTGTTGTTTGAATATATCTTACGCTTGTCTTGAATTTAACATGCTAGGCTAGATCTCTTGTGTGTTTGCTTAGATGTAGTCAAACTTAGATGTTGATTATGGGTTGATTGTTTGTTTATAGTTGTTACGGATGAATGATTTCGATGTTAGGCTTAAGAAAATTGGCAGACTTCCTATAGGGTAACGTGCTTGAACGTCTTAAGAAACATGAACCAATGCGTACTAGGTTATTATGTTTGTATTTAATGCATGAGCGAATTCTAATGATCCCATGTTAGGAGCTTCTAGCAGGCTCGACATAGAAGTGAAGTAGGAGCTTATAGAGTTGGGGAAGTACGTACGCCACCCCACGAATGGTATTAAGGAATATAACCCGTCATCCACGCAATTGTAACAAACTATCAACCTGTAAAAGATATGTAGGGAGTAATGAAATCTAAGTAAACACAACTTTCCCCATTATTGTTCACACTACATTAGTAATTAGCTTTATTTTCATTTCTGGTATTTTATTTTGATTGCATCTTAGTTTTTGGGTTAGTTGACTAGCAACTAATTCCGCCCACTCTTCCAAAAAACCTGAGATTTTATTTGCTTTTATAAAAATATGAAAATACAAAAAGAATCATCCCTCACCTCTAGACCTAGTTTTTAGGTTTTCTAATCCTAGCGACACTATTCCTGAGTTGAACGATCAATCCCCCGGTACTTGTCACTATACTAAACTACAAAGATCAGGTACACTACCTGGTGGGGGTTGTAAGCTTCTCGAGATCCCTCGAGAGGTAAAGCCTGGTGCGATTCCCACGTATCAAGTTTTTGGCGCCGCAGCCCGGGGAATAGTTATTGTCTAGGTTAGGATTTCTTTTTATTAGGTCTACATGCTAGATTCCTTTCTAGGAAGATTTTATTTTTTATTTTTAGGTTTTCTTTAGTCTATCTTATTTCTTCGTATATTTGTTTGTAATCTTCACCATCCGCCATCATGGCAAATGACAATTTCTCTAACCTTAGAGTCACTAGGAGTCGTAGTTCCGCTAGAGACCTAGTTTTGCCCTATGCAGAACCTGAAAGGGAAATGCGTAGGCTAAGACGATCTCTCTCAACACCCGAACCATCCAGCATAGCTATCAATTTTGATGAGGCCCTTTCTGAAGAAAACTCAGACAATCACCTCACACCCCTAGCTCTCAATCCAACAACGATATGAGTACCCCTGAAACTCCCATTCCTAAGCGCCTTAAGGACTACTCCTCCCCGAATCCTCGTGGCTTCTCAAATGCCATTCTCTTCCCAAACGAACACACCGATGAGGTCTTGCGTGCAAGCGATGTTTGGCATGTCCATAGTGTATGCAAGTTTTGCAGACTAGATAATGATGACCCGATTTAACACATCAAGGACTTCTTGAAAATAGTAGACACCCTTCATACGGATGGGGCAACTAGAAACACGTCCCGATTACGATTCTTCCCTTTGGCTCTTTATGAAAAAGCCAAAGAATGGTATGATAGACTTCCCTCCGAGTCTATTTTCACATGGGAGCAACTTATATCCAAGTTTTATGAGAAGTTCTTCCTGGCAGGGAAAACCTCAGTATTTAGGGACAGGATCCTCCGCTTCCGAAAGGGAAAGGACGAACCCATCCATAAATCGTGGATTAGATTCAAGGATTTAAAAAGACAAGTTCCCCATCATGGCACCGAACTCTGGCTTTTGGTCCAAATCTTCTAGGACAATGTCTCCTCAAACGACCAGAACGGAATCAACAATTCTAGAAAAGAGAAATTAGCCAATCTTAGTGCCGAGGAAGGGTGGAATAGGATTGAGGAATTTGCTCAAGACCAGGATGACACTTGGGATGAACCTGCGTCAACTGCTAGCATGTCTGAAATCACACAAACACCCTTAGATCGGCTAAGAAAAATTCACAAAAGAATGGAATACCAAAACGATGATTATACCCTTTGGGGAAATCTAGTGAAAAGAAAAGAAGGGGAGGAAGGCCCTGAATATAAAATCAGGAGCACTTTTGAAGATGACATCGGTCACTTCACTCAAGAAAAAGGATTACAATTGAAAGGTCTTGATGAGCTCATCGCTGAGCAATAGAATGACATGGAAGAATGGTTCAACAAGCTTAACTCCACCCTTAATGATCAAGACAGGCCATCAGTAAGCCAAAAAGACCCCCTGCTCGCGGTGACTACCCGAGCTGGAACAACAACCAAGGACCCTCCTTATCCGAGGTCACATCCTATCACCATCGATCTAAGCGAGCCCCACGCGGAGGAAGGTAATGTAAGCAGCAAGGCTCCCGAGCAACCTTCCCTGGAGAATCCCATCAACTCCACCTAACCAACCTGTGAGAATCCCATTCCCATCCCGCCTAAAGAACCAGAAAATTGAGAACGATATTAAGAGATTCTTGTCATATCTAAAAGATTCAGTGGTCACCATACCTCTCCTTGATGCTTGCTATCACATGCCAAAGTATAGCTCATACTTTAAAAAATTACTCGCCAACCGAAAGAAACTCGAGGGTCTTGTGACTCTGGGGGAAGAATGTTCGGTGGTGACCCATCGAGGGCTCCCAAAAAAGGTAGACGATCCAGGCAGCTTCACTTTGCCCTGTTCCATAGGATCTCTATCAATAAAGAATGCTCTTGCCGATTTAGGGGCGAGTATCAACCTCATGCCTCACTCAATATTCCTCAAACTAGGATACTCCGGACTAAATCCTACCCGTATGAACATCCAACTAGCCGATAGGTCGGTTAAATATCCCGTAGGGATATGCGAGAATGTGCTAGTCAAAGTTGGAAAATTCAAATTTCCGGTGGACTTCGTGATCTTGGAGATGGAGGAGGATGACTTGGTGCCCATCATCTTAGGGAGACCATTTCTTGCTACCGCTCGTGCAGTCATTGATGTTCATGACGGCAAGTTAACCTTACGAGTATGAACCGATAGCTTAACCTTCGACATTAAAGACACTATGAATCTTTCTCTCGAGGCGGCTAACCGGCTCTATTTCATCGGAGAGGTTGATGAACTCACGGATGTCATTGACAACTGTGTTGATGAACATATCGAAGAAGGCTGGTTACGGGATGAGAGTTTCCTCCCCTTATTGGAGGAAGAAAAGGTGGAGGGCGTTAGAGCAGTCTCCTTCTACCCTAGACAAGAGACCACTGAACAGCTCGAACTCCGAAAACCTAAAAACAAGCTTAAGCCCTCTATTATCGAACCACCTAGAGTATGCCTTCCTTCAGGGAGAGGATCAACTGCCGGTAATCATAACCTCTTCCCTCGAACATGAACAAAAAGGTAAGCTCTTAGAAGTCCTAAAGTGATATAAGGGAGTCCTTGCATGGAGTGTAGCCGACATTAAGGGGATTGACTCAACTTATTGCACGCATAAGATTCTTATGGAAGAAAACTATAAACCTACCGTACAACCCCAGAGGCCGGTGAATCCCAACATTAAGGAGGTAGTGAAGAAAGAAGTCATCAAACTTCTGGATGCAGGACAGATTTACCCAATTTCGGATAGCCCGTGGGTTAGTCCTGTACAGGTTGTACCAAAGAAAGGTGGAATGACTGTGGTGAAAAATGACAAAAGTGAGATGGTACCCCAGAGAATGGTTACTGGCTGGAGGGTATGCATAGATTATAGAAAGCTCAATGATGCCACAAGGAAGGATCACTTTCCCCTACCATTCATTGACCAAATGTTGGAAAGATTATCTGGGCACGAGTATTACTGTTTCTTGGATGGGTTCTCGGGATATTTCCAAATCCCCATAGCACCTGAGGACCAAGAGAAAACCACGTTTACTTGCCCTTATGGAACGTTCGCCTATAAAAGGATGCCTTTTGGGCTGTATAACGCTCCCGCCACCTTACAACGCTGCATGACCGCAATCTTTCACGAATTAATGGAAGACAACATGGAAGTTTTCATGGATGACTTTTCGGTCTTCGGGAACGCAATCGACCGCTGACTTGCTAATCTCGAAAAAATGCTCAAACGTTGTGAGGAAACCAACTTGGCCTTAAATGGGGAAAAATGCCATTTTATGGTAAAAGAATGGATTGTGTTAGGACATAAGGTCTCAGGGAATGGGATTGAGGTGGATGATGCGTGGGAATCGCACCTTGCTTTACCTCTCGAGGGATCTCGAGAAGCTTACAACCCCCACCAGGCAGTGTACCTGATCGTTGTAGTATAGTATAGTGACAAGTACCGGGGGATTGATCGTTCAGCTTAGGAATAGTGTCGCTAGGATTAGAAAACCTAATTAATAGTTCTAGAGGTGAAAGATGATTATTTTTGTATTTTTAATATTTTTATGAAAGCAAGTAAAATCTCGGGTTTTGGAAGAGTGGGCGGAATTAGTTGCTATTCAACTAACCCAAAGCTATTATATAATTAAAATAAAATACTAAAAATGAAATTAAACTAAATTAAACTAAGGTTGTGAGCAGTGGTTGGAGAAATTGTGTTTACTTAGACTTCATTACTCCCTAGATATCTTTTACATGTTAATTACTTGTTACACTTGTATGGATGACGGATTGTATTCCTTAATACCATTCGTGGGGTGGCATACATAACTCCCCAACTCTATGAGCTCTTATCTCCTCCTACACCATGACCCAGCACAACTATAGGGATTGTAAACAGTGGCTCATGCATTAAATACAACCAATAAAGACCTAGTACGCCTCGGTTCATGTTTCTTAAGACGTTCAAGCATGTTACCATTTGGAGATCTGCCAGTTTTCTTAAGCGTAACATATAATATCATTCATCCAAAACAAGAATAGACAAGTAATCAACACATAATCAATATATAGGTTTCATTAGATCTAAGCAAACACAAAAGAAATCTAGCCTAGCATAGTAGAATTAAGACAAGAACAAGATATAAACAACCAACACATAGACATATTGATTGAATTGAAAGTACACTTATCTCAATTACAATGCAAGGTCTCAAGGGTTTGGAACCCTTGAAAAACCTGTAAAAGAGGCACCAAAATCGTCTTTAGGGTTTCACCAAAACTTCTCTCTCCTTTTTTAATGAAAAAACTAGAAAACTATATATAGGAAAAACAGGCTGACGACGTCAAGAGTTACTTCTGACGCCGTCACCTCGCCGCCATATACTTCCTCGGACGGCCTTGATCCACTTATGACGGCCTATGTGATGCCGTCACCACCCACGGTATTTAATTCTTGCCACTTTGACGCCGTCATAAAGCCTTCTGACGCCGTCACCACCTAAGGTGTTTAATTCTTCATGTCTGACGCCGTCAAGATGGTGGTCTTGACGCCGTCACCTTGTATCTTCAGCATGGAAATTTGGTACCCGTTTTCTTCACTTTTATGCTCCAAAAACGTCCAAAATGGCTTCTTTTCCAGAATTCACTCTCCAAACACCTAAAATCACAAAAGGAACGATTTAGGGCAATATTTGATCAAATAAAGTCGGATTCGGGCTTAAATGACCCCCTAAAAACGGATCATTTTTCGCCTCATCATATACCCTTACACTTGAGATTTGCTTGTCCTCAAGCAAATGAGCTTTTATTCTACTCAAAAGACAAGTTAGGGGTCATTTAACACTAATATAAAAGTAATTACAACAAATAATCGTTCCACTAAAGACCAATAGACAAGCACGGAGGTCATACACAAGCACCTCACAAATAGTGTTTAGATACTCACATCTCTCGGGTGTAATAAAGTAATATAACATTATGGAAATGGAAGATATCTCTCACTACCTGTCATAGCAAAATAGATTACCATAGGCTTGGGAAAGGATCAAACCTCCACCACATGGCGTAAGTACCTAGGATAAACTATCAAAGAGGTCTTTTAAAGGGTTGTAACGTTAGGTATAGGGATATGAATTACACGGTTTTGTTGGATAAAGGAAGTTTTAATGGTGGCGAGTTAACAATCTTGGTTAATTACATGTACAAGATGGCGTTGCTAAGCCAAGACTAGACTCGACTTAAGCTAATAAATGAAAAATAACAAAAATATAAAATGAACATAGAATGAAAACGGGATGGTAGTCCGTATGTTTTTTCTTTCTTTTTCTTTTTTTTTCTATTTTTTTTTTCTTTTTCTTAATTTTTTCGATTTTTTTTTTTTTTTTTTTTTTTTAATCATACACTCTTACCCTACCATCCAAAATAATACATCATAGGGGTTTGAGCAATCCCCTTACACTTGAATCTTTACATACTTTACATTAAACTAATCTAATGACTCGAATTAAGAAAATCAAAACACTTGGAGCACTTTTAAGATTAACGTACATATGGGGGTAATAATATTATGTTCTTCCCCATTACTCCATAAAATAAGTCCTTACCCATGAGTCCCAATCGTCCCAAAACAATATGTACAAGGATATGACTCGACTTAGCAACCATGTAATCAATTAGAAAGTTAACTTAGGGTTTAACAAATAACAATAATGCACTAAAAATGAGCACGTACACGGAAGGCTAAGGCGATTTGGGTGTACATTTAAGTGGGATGTAACAAATTCTTCCTTTAAGTAAGATGCTTAAAGTTAGAAATGAAAAGATAGGCTCGGAGGGGTGTACTAGGGTTATCGTGTACTAAAAATGAGTACAACGCAAAGGGTGTGGGAAAAATTAGTTGACTTAACTAGCCAAGTAATATGACTTAAATGGTCAAGTAATTATAATACGGGTTTAACACAAGGGTGATCCTAATGCCTCCTATCATGTAGTAAATCCTACCACACGAATGTAGTCTCACTAGCGGTCTCGGGATGCATCACTAACGCAAGTTCTAGAATCTAAATGCTACCGGTACACTCATAAGCACCAATAATAAATGCTTTTCCTATCAAAACTAAAGGCGAACCTCACATCTTTGGGTGGAAAATTTTTCTGAATATACGGTTATGTGCTAGTCATACAACCTCCTATCCATGAGACGCTTGCTATGGCTAAAGTTTCACTCCTAAATGTTGTAAAAAATTTTAAATTTGGCGCTAAAATTACACTAACAAGTATTTCTCATAGTTTTATTACACATCTACTATCAAACAAAACAAACTCAAGCGAAAGTGCATATGTAAGGTATCATCTTTTTACCCTCCCCTTACACTTAAGATGAACATTGTCCCCAATGTTCAAGTAAAGAATGTAAAAGTTAAGAAGTAAAGAGAATGAAATCAAATACTCCCCTGATTCGCTCGGTATAGATTATAGGTTGGCCAGGTTAAATCTTCCTCCAAGAAAATGAACAATCAAAGCTTCCCTTCCAGAATATAAATCATCTTCTTGTCATAAATAACCTGTAAATCCTGACAACAGTAGACAAGGCAACCTCGCGTAAAATCGGCGGCATCCTATATAAGTTACTAAATCCTAGAAAACAAAGTAAGATATAATGCTTGTGGAATGAAGTTTGCAGATTTCCTGGAGATTATAAAACTTAATAATTCACAAAAACTATAAGACTCCGTTAGAAAAACAAAACCGGTAAAATTTCCAGATTTTTGACTCCTGACGCCGTCAAGAGCAATACCCTGACGCCGTCAGAATGGACCTGCAGAAATTCTTATGTTAAGTTTCCGGAAAATTTCTGGAAAAACTTTGTCCTACTTCCTGGAAAATCCTGCAAAACTTCATTATGACTCGATACAAGCATTTGACTCTAACAAATACGAATATACATGTTCATTAAATATTGTGGAGAATCATGATCGGTTTGTTTCTTAAAAACATATTTGGGGTTTCCCCTTACACTTATCTTTTGCAAAAATACCTTTAGGTTGAAGTTAAGACTAGGCCAAACAACATAATAAAGTATTTCCACATCTTAGTAGAGAAACATGATCAACCAACAATAAAAATAAAATATGCATACGGAAGCAAATAACAATCAAACAAATAAAATCACACAAAACATGGGTTGCCTCCCAAGAAGCGCTTTTCTTTATTTACGAGTCTTGTAGCTAGACTCAAAGTCGTGGGTTACTACGTGACTTCATCATTGGTTCCACTCTCTAGGTCGTCTTCTAAACCAGTTTTGTATTCCGGACCTAGTTGCAAGCATTCTTTGTAGAAACCAAGCATCCTATTTCTAACATACTCTACTCCTCTACGTCTATCCTCCTCATTCCTATAATAAGCCGCTTGCTTATGTTCCTTTTCGAAATTAGAGAGAAGGCGGTATTGTTCGATCTTGTAGAGCATTTGATAAGCAACCTCATCATTATCTTTCTTGAACCTAACTATCCCTAAAGTCGGATCATAACTCATTCTAGTGGCTTCAACAAATGGCTTCCCGAATATAATTTGGCTAAGGCAAGCATCTATCACGGGACGAGTGTCTTCCACTATCATAAAATCAATCTCATAGGTGAGATTCCCTATGATCACATGTACTCCCTTAACCCTTCCTGCAAAATTACTTATCCAATTTTTACCGGGCATCATTCTAAAATTGAGTTGCTTCTTCATCACCCAATTGTAATAGGTCCTAGTCATGATGTTCACGGGGGATCTAAGGTCGATGTAAGCTTTCCATATATGCATGTGCCCTATATTACATGGGATGTTAATGTTGGAGGGATCTCCTATTTTGATCAGGGGGTCGCCAAAGATATATGTTTTCTCGGGACTATCGAATAAATCTTTATGGTATTCCCGTTCCTCCTCGGTTGGCATTTTATCAAAGTATTTCTCTATAGGTTCTATCTCCTCCAATTCCTCATCCTTTTTAACCTCAACTTCCCTACTCTCATCCTCACTATTGGCTTCTACCTTAGCTTCATCCTTGTCACTCCCCTCTATCTCTCTATCTATCGGCTTAATGGTGACAACATTGACAAAGTGGACATGTTTGGATGATGAGGGGTCCTTAATTTGAATTCCACTATTGGTGTCCCTAGTGTCCTTCCTAGGTGTGGCTAATGTTTGGTTGTTGAGGGCTTTCAACAAGTTGTCGATCTTGTTGGTCATCTCCGTTTGTTGTTGGTTGAATTCGTTTTCGAACCTAGCTATGCGGGCTTCTTGAGATGCCATAAATTTCGACATCAATCCTTCAAGATTGTTGGTACTACCATAGTTTTTAGAAGGATTGTTGTTGAAGGTACGGTTGGATGGTGGACCGTTTGATTGGTAACGATTAGGCGGATTGGAAGAATTGGGTTGATTTTGTTTCCACCTAAGGTTTGGGTGATTTTTCCATGAGGGGTTGTATGAATCACCGTATGTGTTTGGCTCGGGCTTGAAAGTGTACCACTTATCTCCCGCTTCGTCGGTACGCGTGGATGCGTAGTCCGCAAAAGCTGTTCCGGGGAGTTCCATACAATCACGAGTGTCATGGGGACCACTACATAATTCGCATGAAGAAGTGATTTTGTCCACTTGGCTTGAATGCTTCGGAGCTTCGTAAGATTTCATGAGAAACTTGACTTGGTCCTCAAGTTCCATGATCCTACGGTCGGGAGTGCTTGAATTGTTCGAAGGCAAAGATATTGCCTTGACCGTTTTGTTCAAATCACGGGGATCATTCCAACTTTCATTGTCATAGAGAGCAAGATCTTCTATGAGTTCCCATGATTGTTCCGCACTAAGATCACGTAGCTTACCACCGGCCGATTGGTCAATGGTTCACCTCGTGGAGATGTCGATATGGTCATAGAAAATTTGGACTTGGAGCCAAAGATCTATGCCATGATGAGGGACTTTTTGGAGTAAGTCCTTGAAACGAGTCCATGCTTCATAAAGAGATTCATTTTGACGTTGTTGGAACATCAAGATGTCATTCCTAAGCTTAGTAGTTCTCCCCGGTGGGAAAAATTGAGCAAGGAAACGAGTGGTGAGATCATCCCATGTGGTGATGGATCCCGCGGGTAAACGCTCAAGCCATTGACTAGCTTGATCCCGTAGAGAGAATTGGAATAGGCGTAAACGGGTAGTCTCTCTAATTTCAACACCTAGGTCTATGGAATCTACGATTTTGAGGAAATCCTTAAGATGTTGGTTTGGATCTTCGGAACGAAGTCCATGGAATGCACATCCGCTTTGCACCAACCGGATGGTGTCGGATCGCAAGGGGGTCACATTGTCTCCGGTGAGCTCAATGGTGTTTCGGTAGCCTTGGTGGCTAGGTCGGGAATACTCTCCTAAGGTTCGGGGCCTAAGGGGTTCTAATGGTGGGTTTTGTTGTGGTGGGATGATGGGTTCAAAGATGTTACCACCTTCCATGATGTCGGATGGTAAAGAGTTACGAACAAAGGCACGAAGAAATAAGATAGACTAAAGAAGACCTAAAAATAAAAATAAAATCTTACTAGAATGGAATCTAGCAAGTAGACCTAATAAAAAGAAATCCTAACCTAGACAATAACTATTCCCCGGGCTGCGGCGCCAAAAACTTGATGCGTGAGAATCGCACCTTGCTTTACCTCTCGAGGGATCTCGAGAAGCTTACAACCCCCACCAGGCAGTGTACCTGATCGTTGTAGTATAGTATAGTGACAAGTACCGGGGGATTGATCGTTCAGCTTAGGAATAGTGTCGCTAGGATTAGAAAACCTAATTAATAGTTCTAGAGGTGAAAGATGATTATTTTTGTATTTTTTATATTTTTATGAAAGCAAGTAAAATCTCAGGTTTTGGAAGAGTGGGCGGAATTAGTTGCTATTCAACTAACCCAAAGCTATTATATAATTAAAATAAAATACTAAAAATGAAATTAAACTAAATTAAACTAAGGTTGTGAGCAGTGGTTGGAGAAATTGTGTTTACTTAGACTTCATTACTCCCTAGATATCTTTTACATGTTAATTACTTGTTACACTTGTATGGATGACGGATTGTATTCCTTAATACCATTCGTGGGGTGGCATACATAACTCCCCAACTCTATGAGCTCTTATCTCCTCCTACACCATGACCCAGTACAACTATAGGGATTGTAAACAGTGGCTCATGCATTAAATACAACCAATAAAGACCTAGTACGCCTCGGTTCATGTTTCTTAAGACGTTCAAGCATGTTACCATTTGGAGATCTGCCAGTTTTCTTAAGCCTAACATATAATATCATTCATCCAAAACAAGAATAGACAAGTAATCAACACATAATCAATATATAGGTTTCATTAGATCTAAGCAAACACAAAAGAAATCTAGCCTAGCATAGTAGAATTAAGACAAGAACAAGATATAAACAACCAACACATAGACATATTGATTGAATTGAAAGTACACTTATCTCAATTACAATGCAAGGTCTCAAGGGTTTGGAACCCTTGAAAAACCTGTAAAAGAGGCACCAAAATCGTCTTTACGGTTTCACCAAAACTTCTCTCTCCTTTTTAATGAAAAAACTAGAAAACTATATATAGGAAAAACAGGCTGACGGCGTCAAGAGTTACTTCTGACACCGTCACCTCGCCGCCATATACTTCCTCGGACGGCCTTGATCCACTTATGACGGCCTATGTGACGCCGTCACCACCTACGGTATTTAATTCTTGCCACTTTGACGCCGTCATAAAGCCTTCTGACGCCGTCACCACCTACGGTGTTTAATTCTTCATGTCCGACGCCGTCAAGATGGTGGTCTTGACGCCGTCACCTTGTATCTTCAGCATGGAAATTTGGTACTTTGCCGTTTTCTTCACTTTTATGCTCCAAAAACGTCCAAAATGGCTTCTTTTCCAGAATTCACTCTCCAAACACCTAAAATCACAAAAGGAACGATTTAGAGCAATATTTGATCAAATAAAGTCGGATTCGGGCTTAAATGACCCCCTAAAAACGGATCATTTTTCGCCTCATCAGTGGACCAAGCAAAAGTGGAAGCTATATCTAAATTACCTTATCCCATGACTGTTAAGGCAATACGCAGCTTCTTGGGCCATGCCGGGTTCTACCGGAGATTCATCAAAGATTTCTCTAAAATAGCTCGGCCAATGACTCAATTGCTGGTGAAAGATGCCCCTTTCGATTTCTCTCAAGAATGCAAGGATGCATTCGATCTCCTGAAAAAGGAACTCACGCAAGCCCCAATTATGGTTACACCCAACTGGGAGTTACCTTTCGAGATCATGTGTGATGCTAGCGACTATGCTGTGGGGGCAGTATTAGGCCAAAGGCGTGACAAACAATTCCAACCTATATACTTTGCTAGCAAAACTATGAATCCCACTCAAGAGAATTACTCTACCACTAAAAAAGAGTTGTTAGCCGTGGTATTCGCTTTCGATAAATTCCGTCAATATCTTGTCCTTTCTAAGACGGTTGTTTTCACTGATCATTCGGCTCTCCGATATCTTTTTGCTAAGCAAGACGCCAAACCACGACTAATTCGGTGGATATTGTTGTTACAAGAGTTTGATGTTGAAATTCGTGATAAAAGGGGGGACGAAGAATGTGGAAAACTAGAAGGGGGGTTGAATAGTTTTACGTCCTTTTAAAATTTATAAGCACAAGTTTGTTTTTAAAAACTTCGATTCTGGTTTATGTGAATTCAATACTTGCACTATATGAACAATTGTATAATAACTAACTAACAAAACTAATATAGTAAAGGTAAATAAATAAGTAATGAGAAGAGTTAGAAAGATCAAACCACAACACAAGGATTTATAGTGGTTCGGCTACAAGGACACCTTCCTTGTTCCTACTCCACTCCCCGAGTCACCTACTCGAGAGTTTTCTTCACTATGTCAACAAACTCCCTTATGGCGGAGAAAACCGTACACACCAATATACACACCAATTTACACACCAATCTACACACCAATCTACACACCAATCTTCACACCAATCTACACACCAATCTTCTTCACACCTAGCTTTTACACACCAATCTTCTACACACCTTCTTCTACACACCAATCTTCTACACACCAATCTTCACAACTAACCTACTTCACTACTAATCAACTTCTACTATCTACACAACTTCTATATCTTCTAAACAAATAATAACAAGCACAACACAATATTCACAAATGAATATATATATACACTATACACAACAACTCTTCAACACTTCTTGAACTTGGTTGTAGAGAGTTCTTCTTTTGCACTTAGAATGAGAATGGATGATGAGGGATTGAATCACTTGAAACAAGGATTAATATACAAATGATCAAAGGGTTTTTGATGGGTTTTAGATGATTGTAGATCTGAAAATTTCGTGCAAAAGGTGAGGTAAAATTCCAGAATTAAGGTGGTATTTATAGGGGAAGAAATCTGACAGTTTCTGACAGGGGAGCCTGGCCGGTCCCCTTAAAGCATGGCCGGCCCCCTTAAAATTAAGGGGACCGCCCCTTATAATTAAGGGGGCCGCCCAACTGTAACGGCCAGAAAACTTGTCTTTTAGTGGGGAAAGTTTATTTGGTGAAAAACTAACTGATTTTGGTTAAATATTTGAAATCATATATTTAGTATGATTAAAACATTTTTCCTTATTACCAAAAGTGTTTTTCAAAAATATATAATAAAATTATATAATTAAATAAACTTTGTATTAGTTAATTAAATACCCCTTTGATCATGAGATGTATTAAGCACTTGTTTATCCATACCTTAAGTGATTAAGTTGGATATAGTGATATAAACTAGCTTAATACTTGTTTACGTAGTAATTATACGATTGACGATTTTACATTTTGTGATCGTCAAAATATAGAGATATCGAAAGATATGAATAACGTTTTCACACATTATTTATGTCAACAATCTCCCCCTTTTTGATGATTACAAAATTTAAACTCATTAATTGAAAATTAGTATATATTCAAGTATTATTTTGAGAGTTTATATCACTTCTCCCCCTTTTTGTTAGCATCAAAAAGGTTTTCCCAAGTTGATGGAAGCTCCCCCTTGAAGTATACTCCCCCTCGTTTTGAGGCCAAAAGGAATCGGGATATAGATATCTTGCAAAAATATTTAGTGGCAAGCAACATATATATATGGATATAGCATGCAAGAGTAAAAACATAACCATAATTTTAATGATATAAAAGAAAGTTACATCAAGCATAACAAAAGCCTTAAAGGCTTAGAATCAACATTAAAATAAAAGACCAAGTCTCAAACATGAGAGTCCTCTCTAGAGCTTGCCATCAAAAGGGTTTAACACAATTTTATTTGTGAATCACCATACATGTTTAATTGGGAGGAATGGATGGTGAACATGGATATGGTGATGGTGGAGGTGTGTTTGTTGATGGTGGTGGGGGTGTTGTGTTTGTTGTTGGTGGTTGATGCAACATGTTTTCAATATGAGAAAACATGTATTGGATCTCATCTCTTAATCCGAACACAATTGTTCGGTTGTGAATGCAACAAAGGCAAGTGTCTCCATGAGCTTCAAGTAAGCTCCATGGGACGGGGTTATAGGTTGGTGGATTGATAGGGGATGATGAGAAATGTGCATCAAGAGGTGTTAATGCTGATAATGAGAGGGTTAATGCAAGGGTGGAGTGTTCATTGGTAGGTTGTGATGGTTGAACCATTGGTGGAGAAGATAAGTGGGTGTTTATGTAGTCATTAATGGATGAAGTGGATGGTATGGAGGAAGTAGAATGTCCATTTGTTGAGGGTGTTTTGGAGGGTGCATTTGGTGCACTAGGAGATGAACATTGAGGTTGTGGTGATGGGGTGGTGTTGTCTTCATTTGTAAGATCAATGAAGAGTTGTTTGGGTGGTATTATGACAAGTTTTTGTTTCTTGGCATTGTTTGAATGGGTGGTTCTTGGTGATGACATGATGATGGTTTATGAGTGATGAGGATGATGAATTATGAATTAAACATGCATGGGGATTATATAGTGGGAAAACATGTTTAGAAGTGGAATTATTTTGAAGTTGTAATGTTATATTCCAAAATCAGTTTAGTTTTTAAGAGTAATGATAGCTGGGACTAGCAAAAGGGATCACATGATGCAAAAGAAAACAGTATAAAAACTGTTTCAGATGGCCGGTCCCCTTAAATGGTGGCCGGTCCCCTTAATTTTAAGGGGGCCGCCCATCTGACGACCCAGAAACCAAAAATTTTCAAAAATTTTCTGGAAAGATGTTATGTTCTGGTTTGAATGTGCAGCAAGCTCAATTTGGACATCTCACATTTGTTTTGGTTTATTAGAAAGCATGCATGTCATATAGTTATATAACCATTAACTAATCATGCAAACATATATATAGATCAAAAGAAACATGCATAAAAATATCAAAGACAATCAAGTTATCATCCTAAACACATATTCAAATAACAAGTATTTCCGAATAAACTTCGGACAAATAGCATACAAGACATAAAAATAAAACATTGTTAAACAAACATAATCCGACCATATCATTTCTTTTTCTTCCCGAAGATACCCTTCAAAGTCTTCCCAATAGATTTGAAGCCACCTCTAACTTCTTCGTGCAAGCTCTTTTGTCTTCTAAGCATCTCGGTAGTTCGTTCATGAAGCACTTCTTCAGTTTGATCACTTGGAGATGGAGTAGAATAGTTGGGATAGTCAAGATCCTCTAAATTGTCAACGAACTCAGAAAACGAAGGGGTACTAGCATCATCGATGTTTTCCTCCTCATCGTCATCATCTTTCCTTGAGGATGATCCATGAAAGCTATGACGACGAGGTTTACCCTTGTCACTTCGAGTTCGTCGAGCTTGTTTTAGAGCGAGAGTACGTAGAGTGGGGTAGATGGACTCATAAATACTATTGTCAAGATCGGGGTAGTACTCGATAACATGACGATAGATACGAGTAAGGAACATTCCATATGGAAGGTTGGCTTTGGGAGTTTTTCTAGCACACTCAATCCGTTTGATAAAGAAGTAGGCCAAATTGTACGGCTTTTCGACAGCTATACAATACAACATGTGAGCAAGGCTAGCCGGGAGATGGTCCCGGTGACCTCCAGTACCAAACGCATTCTCACGAATGAGTTCTTCCCAACGCTTCATGTGTGGGCTTAATTCTTTGAGGAGAAGTTGGTATGGAGAAATTTGAACGTTTTTGGATTTTATTTTTCGACTTGTGGTGGCACGATCTATACCAAGGATTTGACGAATTTCGTCGGGATGAGGAATTTCGTCGAGATATGGGCCGAAGGTTGGTCGATAGCGATTAAGAGATTCGAGGTCCCACTCGTTTGAGAAAACGGCTTGACCTCTAAATGGAATTTGGAGGATATGACCAAATTGTTCGAGAGTGAGGGTGATAAATTCATTTTGAATCATGAAAGAGATGGTGATGAAACCAAGATCATTGGTTTGGACGGTGACTTGGCTATAGAAATCCATTATGAAACGAGGAATGATAGGTTCATTTATTTCATAAAGACAATTGAAGTTGATGCTTGTAAACACGCGATTTATGTAGTCGGATTAAGCAAAAGCAAGATCTACTACACGTCCCTCATGAATATTTCTATCTTCAATTTGACGATAGATAAGTCCAATGGAAGGAGATGTGGTAGGGAGTTGAGAAACTTTGGGAATGTAGTTTTTAGTGTGAGAAAGATCTTCGGTAATTGCTTTGGACATTTTCACCTAAACACATTAACAATTCAAAAAGACCAAAATAAATATGAAGAAAGATAAAAGTACATGTTTATTGTTAAGGCTTATGTTGGAACGTAAACATACTTCGTCACTAATCCTAAGAAGTAGATTACCATGTTCCTTAATGTTGTTTTTAACTCGTTCTAGATATATTTTACGAAGTTTAATGGGTGGTTATGGACAAATCCAAACGCCCTTTGAACATCTATATATATCATGAAATTTGCTAGATTTACATTAGATTGTAAAACTAGCTATTTCTTGCGAGTTTCTTATGCATGTAATTTGTTTTTGAAAAAGATGGTTTGTATTTTTACTAAAAATGTCATTTTTAGTAATAAACCAAACGCTTCCTTAACTAGTGACTTATAACTCAAGTGCATCAATATACATATGAATTATATATCTTGACAAGTCCGATTAGTAATTTTTGGGTTTATAATTATAACAAAGTTTAATAAAAATTATAATGACTATGTTTCAATATTATTTGGACATAATCCAAACACCCCTATATTGTGAACCAATATAATTTTTCTTAGTCGAAAAATGTAATTTCAAGTTTTACAAGTTACAAAAGTATAATGTGATTAGTTTTAACACGTTTTCAAATCATTATTCAACAATGAGTTTACTAAAATTTTTGAAAAGGAGTGTATGAAATTTTTCAAAAAATTTTCGACATGATAGTTTTATAATAACTAGTTTCTAGTGTTGATTAATCATCCTAATCCTAGGGGAAGCATTTGATTATGGAGTTTTAAGGCTTAATTCGAAAGAAATTATGAAATTTGACGAATTTTATAAAACATGCATAATCATGAGTATGATCAAATAAGGTGAAATTAGATGAAATGTGTTATGAAAAACTTACAATAAGTAATGGTGATTGTGTTAGATGAATTTGCCCTTTGCGAATTAACCCGAATTATGTGATTTGGAAGTGATTTGAGAGGTTTTTGGGTTTTGGTTTTCGTCACAGCAGAAGCAGTGGAAGAGGTGTATGAAAAAGTGGAGTGTTTGGCAAAAGGAAAAAGGAGAAAAACGGATTTGAACAATCAGATGGCCGGTCCCCTTAAACATTAAGGGTGCCGCCCTACATTTGGCTGCCGGTCCCCTTAAACATTAAGGGGGCCGCCCTCCAAAATTCGATTTTTGTGATTTTGGTTTCTGGAAAAAGCAAAAAATATTTATTCATATGTATGTATTAGATTTATATTTAATCAAAAATACGTTGGAGGGTATTCGCACGAAAGGAATTACTTGACACTTTTAATCGACAATTTGCCAATTAAATTTTCTTGATCATTTCGGATGAAATTTATCAAGTTGTCAAGTACACGAGAACGTTGTGGAAAGTTCATAAGTATATATATATATATATATATATATATATATATATATATATATATATATATATATATATATATATATATTATTAGTATGGGCTTATAAGACGAGAACATTGGAGGGAGACGTATGCAATGGAAGCCGGGAGTTTGTTTCATCCATAGATTTTTCGACTCATCTCACTTCATCAGCATGAGTGTTGATTGAACATTAAAGTTCAATAAGGCAAATGGGGAAAAGAAATGTTCGTAAACGAACAATCTCTAGTTCTAGAAAATCAACAAATGAATTTCCTAGGTTATAAGATCCTAAATATAGCTAAGTATATAAATATATATATATATATATATGTATATATGTATATTTAGATATAATATAGAAAAAAATAGAGATTAATAAGTCAAGTAAAATCACATAAATATAACACACTAAACTAAGCATGCATTTCTAGACAAGGAACTTAAAAGGAAATGTGTACCTTTTGTCTTTAATGCGTTAATCTTCAAGGTCTTCAAGAAGTAAATCGGACAAGAGGTGACAATGAAAAGTTCCATGTTTGGATAGCGAATATTATTTACGTTGGTGCCCATTGTTTCATTTGTTCAAAGTTATTTGGTCCGAACATGTTTTGTATTTGACTTGGATGCATATAAGGTGGAAACACTCCCCACGGATTGAAGTTCCACATTTGTTGATTATAGTTAAAGTTTCGTCTATTATGGTTTGTTCTTGGTTGAGGTGTTTTAGGTCTAGGATAAGAATTATTTGGTTTCCTAGGTGGTGGAGTTTTAGATCTTGTTTTAGATTTAGATGATCCAACTTCGGTTTTTAAAGATGGTTTATAAAATGGTTTTATTTCTTCATTACTAGCGATAGGTATTATTTTATTTTTTATGAGTAAATGTTTAGGATTAAGTATTGAAGGTTTTGGTTCATTTTCAAATTTAACGTTTTTAGCTCCACTTGTTGAAGATTCAGTTGAGTTAAATCCTAGTCCGGTTTTATCTCCTGATATTCTTTGAATACTTATAATTTTACTAAGTGAGTTACTACTATTTTCAAATTTATCAAGTTTGCAAATTTCATCCTTAAGTATGTTGTTTTCACTTTTAAGCTCTTGACATGTTTTACATTCTTCAGCAATTTCTTTTCCTTTTTCAAGTTGACGTATTTTAATTTTTAGTTCAAGCACTTCATTTTCTAGTTGGTTGTTTATGTATTTTAGTGATTTATTTTTAGCCATAACTAGTTGTCCTATTTTACATAATCTATTGTATTCACTATCTAAATCTTTTTCCTCTAATGATAGATTTTCATCACTAAAGTATTCGGATTCGGAACGTACCTCACTTGATGATTTGGCCATGAGACACTTTTCATCCTTTGTTGTTTCATTCTCATCTTCATCACTATCACTCCAAGCACCTCCAACGAATGCTCTTTGATTTTGATCTCTTGTCATCATTGGACATTTTCCAATGAGGTGATTCGGATCACCACACTTGAAACACTTTCTTTCATTCTTGCTATACTTGTCATCATTATTCTTTTGAGATGTTCTTCTTTCATCGTGTGGTTGTCTAACGAATCTTCCTCGCCTTTTGAAGAATTTCTTGAAGTCTCTTACGGCCATGGCATATTCTTCGTCATCGCTTTCGGAAGATGAGCTATCTTCGTTGTTGGATTCCTTTCTAGCTTTCAAGACGATTGACTTGCTTTGCTCACGTTTTCCTTTAACCATTTCAGAGTCCTTCTTTATAATTGCTTCGTAGACTTTCAGATTTCCAATTAATTCATCAAGTTGTAGTGTTGACAAATTCTTTGATTCTTCAATAGCCGTCACTTTAGCTCGCCATTTTGGGTGAAGAGCTCTAAGAAATTTCCTAACAAAATTCTTACTAGAGAAATTCTCATCAAGTGCTTTTAAACTTGTGATGATAGTGTTAAATCTAGCAAAAGCATTATCAATTGATTCCTCTTCCGGAATCGTGAATTGCTCATATTGTTGAACAAGTAGATCTATTTTGTTATCATTGACTTGATTATTACCTTGGTGAGTTATTAATAAAGAGTTCCAAATTTCTTTTGCGGTTTCACACATAAAGATCCTTTCGTACTCTTTACGTGGTAGCGCATTATAAATAACCATTTTTGCTTCATTATTTTTAGCAAGTTTTCTTTTTAAATCATCATTTTGTTTTTCAAAAGGTACGATTTCATCTTTCTTAGTTTCGGGGTTATTTTGAATAGGTAAAAAATCACCATTGGTAATAACATGCCAAAAATCTAGATCTTTTGATTTCACATAAGTTTCGAATCGATTTTTCCAATATAAAAATCCATCACTTTCAAATAGTGGTGGTCTTTGCATAGATTGCCCTTCTAAATATTTTTCAGATTCCATAGATCGTTACAAGTTTTAAAATACAATATATTTTAAAAATCTTGCTAGACGTGGCTCTGGTACCAATTGTGGAAAACTAGAAGGGGGGGTTGAATAGTTTTACGTCCTTTTAAAATTTATAAGCACAAGTTTGTTTTTAAAAACTTCGATTCTGGTTTATGTGAATTCAATACTTGCACTATATGAACAATTGTATAATAACTAACTAACAAAACTAATATAGTAAAGGTAAATAAATAAGTAATGAGAAGAGTTAGAAAGATCAAACCACAACACAAGGATTTATAGTGGTTCGGCTACAAGGACACCTTCCTTGTTCCTACTCCACTCCCCGAGTCACCTACTCGAGAGTTTTCTTCACTATGTCAACAAACTCCCTTATGGCGGAGAAAACCGTACACACCAATATACACACCAATTTACACACCAATCTACACACCAATCTACACACCAATCTTCACACCAATCTACACACCAATCTTCTTCACACCTAGCTTTTACACACCAATCTTCTACACACCTTCTTCTACACACCAATCTTCTACACACCAATCTTCACAACTAACCTACTTCACTACTAATCAACTTCTACTATCTACACAACTTCTATATCTTCTAAACAAATAATAACAAGCACAACACAATATTCACAAATGAATATATATATACACTATACACAACAACTCTTCAACACTTCTTGAACTTGGTTGTAGAGAGTTCTTCTTTTGCACTTAGAATGAGAATGGATGATGAGGGATTGAATCACTTGAAACAAGGATTAATATACAAATGATCAAAGGGTTTTTGATGGGTTTTAGATGATTGTAGATCTGAAAATTTCGTGCAAAAGGTGAGGTAAAATTCCAGAATTAAGGTGGTATTTATAGGGGAAGAAATCTGACAGTTTCTGACAGGGGAGCCTGGCCGGTCCCCTTAAAGCATGGCCGGCCCCCTTAAAATTAAGGGGACCGCCCCTTATAATTAAGGGGGCCGCCCAACTGTAACGGCCAGAAAACTTGTCTTTTAGTGGGGAAAGTTTATTTGGTGAAAAACTAACTGATTTTGGTTAAATATTTGAAATCATATATTTAGTATGATTAAAACATTTTTCCTTATTACCAAAAGTGTTTTTCAAAAATATATAATAAAATTATATAATTAAATAAACTTTGTATTAGTTAATTAAATACCCCTTTGATCATGAGATGTATTAAGCACTTGTTTATCCATACCTTAAGTGATTAAGTTGGATATAGTGATATAAACTAGCTTAATACTTGTTTACGTAGTAATTATACGATTGACGATTTTACATTTTGTGATCATCAAAATATAGAGATATCGAAAGATATGAATAACGTTTTCATACATTATTTATGTCAACAAAGAATTTGGCTGCCGATCACCTCTCTCGTCTTGAAAATCCCCTTAATGAGCTTGATAAGAGCGAGATTCGGGATTCATTCCCTTACGAACAACTCATGTCAATGACAGATTCTGAGCCTTGGTACGCTGATTTTGCTAACTATCTTGCGAGCAGGCTAATTCCGGAACACATGACTAAATACGAAAAGAAAAGGTTCTTTGCCCAACTAAAATACTACTTCTGGGACGAACCATTTTTATTCCGAAGGTGTCCTAATCAAATAATCAGACATTGTGTTTCGAGAAATGAGGCAATAAAGATCATAAAAGAGTGTCACTCTGGCCCCTCTGGGGGCCATCATGGGATAAACACCACCGCACGAAAGATTTTCGATGCGGGATTCTATTGGCCCACGATATTCCGTGATGTTAAAGAAATGATACAAGCATGCGATGCATGTCAACGATCCGGGAATATATCAAACAGAGATGAAGCACCTCAGAATTTTATACAAGTATGTGAGGTTTTCGACTTCTGGGGAATCGACTTCATGGGACCCTTTCAATCTTCAGGGGGAATGAATACATTTTAGTTGCCATCGATTATGTTTCAAAATGGGTAGAGACACAAGCCCTTAGGACCAATGATGCTAGGGTAGTTATTCATTTCCTGAAAAAGCTGTTCGCTAGGTTCGGCATTCCTAAAGCTCTCATTAGTGATAGGGGGACCCACTTTTGCAATGCACAAATGGAAAAGGTCATGAGGAGATATGGAGTGTCCCATCGATTTTCCATCGCCTATCACCCACAAACCAATGGTCAGGTTGAAAACACCAACAGGGCAATTAAAAGAATACTAGAAAAAACGGTTAATCAAAATAGAAAAGATTGGTCATTTAAACTCGATGAGGCCTTATGGGCATTCCGAACTGCCTACAAGACACCTATTTGGACGACCCCGTTCTGCATGGTTTATGGTAAGGCATGTCACCTTCCGGTCGAACTAGAGCATAAGGCTTATTGGGCGCTTAAGGCATGTAATTTGGACTATACAATCGCCGGAACAAATAGGTTCCTGCAACTCCATGAGCTTGATGAGCTAAGGTTAGAAACGTATTAATCTTCCATTACATATAAGGAGAGGGCGAAAAGATGGCATGACCAGCGAATTAAGAAACCTAAGGAATTTTCAAAAGGGGACAAAGTCCTATTGTATAATTCTCGGTTAAGGTTATTTCCCGGGAAACTCAAGTCTAGATGGTATGGGCCCTTTACGGTGAAAAGTTCCTCTAAAACTGGAGCTGTTGTGTTAATAGACGATGAAAATAGAGAGTTTACTATCAACATACAACGTGTAAAACATTATCAAGAAAGTAGTAATGAGATGATTAGTGAGGAGGATGTAACATTTGAAGATGAGGTCACGTGATAGCCCATGATCTTGAGTCTAGCTACAAGACTCGTAAATAAAGAAAAGCGCTTCTTGGGAGGCAACCCATGTTTTGTGTGATTTTTATTTGTTTGATTGTTATTTGCTTCCGTATGCATGCTTTATTTTTATTGTTGGTAGATCATGTTTCAAATAAAATTGTGAAAATGCTTTATTTTGTTTTTAACTTCGTCTTAATTACATATAAAGGTATTTCGCAAAAGATAAGTGTAAGGGGAAACCCCAAATTTGTTTTTAAGAACGAAATTGATCATGATTCTCCACAATATTAAATGAACATGTATATTAGTATTTGTTAGATTCAAATGCTTGTATCGAGTCATAATGATGTTTTGCAGGATTTTCCAGGAAGTAGGACATAAATTTTTCCAGAAATTTTCTGGAAACTTAACGTAAAGATTTCTGCAGTTCACTTCTGACGGCGTCACGAGTTAACTCTTGACGGCATCATGTGTAAAATTCTAGAAATTTTGCTAGTTTTGTTTTTCTAACGGAGTCTTGAAGTTTTTGTTAATTCTTTGCTTTTATAAACTCCAAGAAATCTGCAAACATTCATTCCACAAGCATTATATCTTAATTTGCTTTCTAGGATTTATTAGTATATATAGATTACCACCGATTTTACGCGAGGTTACCTTGTTTGTTTTCTCAGGTTTAACAGGTTACATATGACAAGAAGATGATTTATATTTCTGGAAGGGAAGCTTTGATTGTTCATTTTCTTGGAGGAAGATCTAACCTTGTTAACACACTATCCACACCGAACGAATCAGGGGAGTATTTGATTTCATTCTTTTACCTATTTCACTTTTACATTCTTTAATTAAACATTGGGGACAATGTTCATCCTAAGTGTAAGGGGAGGGTAAATGATGATACCTTATAGTATACAATTGCACTTGAGTTTGTGTGTTTGATGGTAGGTGTGTAATAAAACTAAGAGAAATACTTGTTAGTGTAATTTTAGTGCCAAATTTAAAATTTTTTACAACATTTAGAAGTGAAACTTTAGCCTTAGCAAGCGTCTCATGGATAGGAGTAGTATGACTAGCACAAAACCGTATCATTCAGAAAAATTTTCCACCCAAATATGTGAGGTTCGCCTTTAGATTTGATAGGAAAAGCATTTATTATTAGTGCTTATGAGTGTACCGGTAGCATTTAGATTCTAGAACTTGCGTTAGTGATGCATCCCGAGACCGCTAGTGAGACTACATTCGTGTAGTAGGATTTACTACATGATAGGAGGCATTAGGATCACCCTTGTGTTAAACCCGTATCATAATTACTTGACCATTTAAGTCATATTACTTGGCTAGTAAAGTTAACTAATTTTTCCTACACCTTAGCGTTGTACTCATTTTTAGTACACGAAACCCCTAGTACACCCCTCCGAGCCTATCTTTTCGTTTCTAACTTTAAGCATCTTACTTAAAGGAAGAATTTGTTACAACCTACTTAAATGTACAACCAAATCGCCTTAGCCTTCCGTGTATGCACTCATCTTTAGTGCATTATTGTTATATGTTTAAACCCTTAGTTAATTGTCTAATTGATTACATGGTTGCTAAGTCGAATCATATCCTTGTACATATTGTTTTGGGACGATTGGGACTCATGGGTAAAGTACTAATGTTATGGAGTAATGGGGAAGAACATCATATTATTACCCCCATATATACGTTAATCTTAAAAGTACTCCAAGTGTTTTGATTATCTTAATTCTAGTCGTTAGATTCGTTTATTGTAAAGTATGTAAAAATTCAAGTGTAAGGGAAATGTTCATTCCCTATGATGTATTATTTTGGATGGTAGTGTAAGAGTTTATGCAAAATAAATAAATAAATAAAAACTTGAAAAAATCAAGAAAAAGAAAAAATAAAATAAATAAAAAATAAATAAAAAAAGGGAGAAAAAAATATACGGACTACCATCCCGTTTCATTCTATGTTCATTTTATGTTTTCGTTATTTTTCATTTATTAGCTTAAGTCTAGTCTAGTCTTGGCTTAGCAACGCCATATTGTACATGTAATTAACCAAGATGATTAACTCGCCACCAGTAAAGATTGCCTATATCCAACAAAACCGTGTATTCCATATCCCTACACCTAACGTTATAACCCTTTAAAAGACCTCATTGATAGTTTATCCTAGGTGCTTACGCCATGTGGTGGAGGTTTGATCCTTTCCCAAGCCTATGGTAATCTATTTGCTATGACAGGTAGTGAGAGGTGTTTACCATTTCCATATTGTGATATATACTTTATTACACCCGAGAGATGTGAGTATCTAAACACTATTCGTGAGGTGCTAGTGTATGACCTCCGTGCTTGTCTTTGGTCTTTAGTGGAACGATTATTTGTTGTAATTACTTTTATATTAGTGTTAAATGACCCCTAACTTATATTTTGATTAGAATAAAAGCACATTCGCTTGAGGACAAGCAAATCTCAAGTGTAAGGGTATATGATGAGGCGAAAAATGAACCGTTTTTAGGGGGTCATTTAAGCCCGGATTTGAATTTATTTGATCAAATATTGCCCTAAATCGTTCATTTTGTCATTTTAGGTACTTTTGGAGTGAATTCTGGAAAAGGAAGCATTTTGGACGTTTTTGGAGCATAAAAGTGAAGAAAACGGCAAAGTCTTAATTTTCCTTGCTGGGAACAGTACCTGACGGCGTCAAGAGTCTTCATGTGACGGCGTCAAGAGTAAACAAGAGGTGGAAGTGGTGACGATCCAGAGAAATCGTGACGGCGTCAAGCTTGGCCGTCATGGTTCAAGATAAGGTGACGGCCCAGAGGATTATTACACATGACGGCGTCAAATCTGGATCTAGGCAATCCGATCTCATTATGGGCGGCGAGTTGACGGCGTCAGAAATTCCTTCTTGACTCCGTCACCCTGTAAAATATATATATAGTTTTGCAATTTTCATTCATTAGTGTGGAATTTTAGTGGAACTTTAGAGGGTGTAACTTTGGAGAAACCCTAGCACGAATTTTACTGCTCTTTCAAGGGTTTTTACCCTTTGAAACCTTTCATGTTCAATTGAGATAAGTATCCTTTCAATTCATTCAATATTTCTATGTGTTGTTTGAATATATCTTACGCTTGTCTTGAATTTAACATGCTAGGCTAGATCTCTTGTGTGTTTGCTTAGATGTAGTGAAACCTAGATGTTGATTATGGGTTGATTGTTTGTTTATAGTTGTTACAGATGAATGATTTCGATGTTAGGCTTAAGAAAACTGGCAGACTTCCTATAGGGTAACATGCTTGAACGTCTTAAGAAACATGAACCAATGCATACTAGGTTATTATGGTTGTATTTAATGCATGAGCGAATTCTAATGATCCCATGTTAGGAGCTTCTAGCAGGCTCGACATAGGAGTGAAGTAGGAGCTTATAGAGTTGGGGAAGTACGTACGCCACCCCACGAATGGTATTAAGGAATATAACCCGTCATCCACGCAATTGCAACAAACTATCAACCTGTAAAAGATATCTAGGGAGTAATGAAACCTAAGTAAACACAACTTTCCCCATTATTGTTCACACCACATTAGTAATTAGCTTTATTTTCATTTCAGTTATTTTATTTTGATTGCATCTTAGTTATTGGGTTAGTTGATTAGCAACTAATTCCGCCCACTCTTCCAAAAAACCCGAGATTTTAATTGCTTTCATAAAATATAAAAAAATATACAAAAAGAATCATCCCTCACCTCTAGACCTAGTTTTTAGGCTTTCTAATCCTAGCGGCACTATTCCTGAGTTGAACGATCAATCCCCCCGGTAATTGTCACTATACTATACTACAACGATCATGTACACTGCCTGGTGGGGGTTGTAAGCTTCTCGAGATCCCTCGAGAGGTAAAGCCTGGTGCGATTCCCACGTATCACCCTACCTGGCATAACCCACTTAAAATATGGTGTGAACAGCGTGTATGTATGAGTCATATCCTCCCACAAAACCCCACCGCTACAACTCACACGCACACACACAAACGCCAGATTCGAGCGGCGGTGAAGAGACAACAACAACAGCTATCTTTATGGGCCACTCGGGTAAAATGAAAAAAAAGAAAGGTAATAAAAAAGTACAAGTTAATAATATAACATTTTCTAAGAAGCTAATAGGAAACAACTTTCATATGGAGACACATACCAGAAGCAATAGTCCAACGGTTAAGGGTGTTTTAGATTGCTTATTTTTCTACCTATGGTTAGAATTAACTACCTATAGGTTGCTTGAATATAAGGACTTCAAAATATAGTTATGAATTCCGTAAAAAAAAGAGGATTAATCGAAATATAGCTGCTACACCGGTGAGTATAGATAGTTCTGCCTTTCAATTAGTTGTATGATTCAATAATTTCGATGTAAGGCACAGTAGATTGTTTTGTAAGTTATAAACATAAAATAAATGATGCAGGTACGGATGAACATAGAAACTACAAATGTGTAACAGATGAGCCTCATATTTACATTTACATACAAGCGGAAACTTGCAGCTTAATAACGAGAAGCTGGTATGATATTTTCATTTAGGGGTGTTTGGAATTGCTTATTTTTTCTATATCATCTTTTCCGTGCACACTTCCGAATCTTTTTTTTCCGTACAAATTTCAGGAAAATGAATGCGGCCGATTAAATGGAATTACGGGAGGCCACTATTCCCAGTGACATACTCTCTCCCGTGTTGATTGCCAAGAATATTGCACATAATAAGTTGACAAACGGGGTAAAATGTACTTTTTCCTAATCATATATTAGCATAAAATCGATACTTTGATAAGTTAGAATCGAGTTACAGGCCCAAGTTTTTAAAACGGGTTGACTTTCAGACTTAATAGTGTTCAACTCTACTCGGCTTGATTACACCATAATTTGAGAGCTAATTGCTTTTTAGAATTGGCAAACTACAGATTTATGAATAAAAAAAATGCTTTCTTAAGAACATTTAAGTCGTTAGTGATGCATATGTATTCAGCGATCCTAACAAGCGTGGTTAAAATAGGCTGATCAAACGATTTAATTATTGATTTGAGAATTCTGACCTGCTTGGGGCCTTTCATATTTAAAGTGATTTTTTTTTCTCAATTTTTTTATGAGGCCTTTTATAAGTTATGACACTATGAAAATAGTACATAGATTTTGTCATATGTTTACATACGAGTTATCTTTTTAGCTTTCATTGGTCAAATTCGTGAATAAAATGTTCAGACATCTGAGATTTCCTCACAAACTTTCAATGCTATCCAATTATTTGTTGTAAAATGAAATGCAACGCGTTATAACTTTTTTGGCATAAAGTCATTGCCTTGGTGGTCTTACGGTAGAGTCCGCCCAGATGCTCATTTAACCTCTATAATTTTCCCGCTACTTTATTTTATACAATCCAGATCAAATTAAGCTTTAAAGTCTACTGATATATTGCAACTACAGAAGTATATGGACCTCTACAATTTAAGATATTGAACTTTCGAAATGATATATTAAAGTATAAGCTTATGCGAAATACCAAGGTAAATTAAACATTCGGAATGCTTTGCAGGTGGGCTTCCCGATACTGGCACCCGGAATCTTACAATCAACATACATTCGGCCGCATCCACGTCCAGTTCCCAATGTACTTTTCGTGTTACATGTTCACGTGTCTTTCTTTAGTCATCATATATTTTGATACCAGCGTCTCAACAGTTGTTCTTGGCTGTTATTGTTGCAGCACAGGGCCAGCGTCATATGCCCGTTCCCGACCAGTTGGTGCGCGTCGTGGTAGGCAGCCCAGGGCCGGTCGAGGTATTCGGTTATCTTCGGTATTCCAAAGTTTTTTGTCCAATCTCATCTGCTAGCGCTTCTTCGTTGCTTAATTCGACTAATAGGCCACCTCCGAATCTGTCTAATTTGCATACTGCAATGTTTTTTCAAGTATAATGTTGTTTGGGATTGCACTTTATAGAAAATTATCTAATTATAGGGTTTGTGAAATGTGAATAAAGAGAAAAGAGTGTTTGCCATCCTTTCTATATCTTGCAGTAAATGATAGAGAAACACACATTTATATAGTAAAAAGTCTTATATTGCAAAACAAATATTTTAGGCTTTTTGAAAGAGTGGATGGGTGTTGGAAAATAACCAATTTGGGTCATGGGTCAAATGAGATAAATGTTAGTATCATTTAAAAGGGGTTAGGCTAGGTTGGATTTTTGTGATTAGTTTATTGCTGTGAAAATGTACTAAAGTTGGCTATGAACTTTTGTTGTAATTGTAGAAAACTTGGTGTGTTGCAAACCCATAAGCGACCCAACGACTATTATAGGATATGCATTTTGTGTGTTTGACAGTTGACTGTACTGGCATGCAGGATGAATGCAGTTTTAATTGCATTGCTGACTGGCATGGGATTAGATTAAGACATGGATTTAGTCAAGTAAAATCAAGGATAAAAAGGTTGGCCCGTAATTGCTTTTTTTGTTTTTTTGAGCATATGCATACAATTGCTTAATTTCAGAATAATTACTTGAGCTAATTATTAGGATTCTTAAAATTTATGTATTTTATTATTTATCCAGTTTATATGCTTATTTTGATTTTGGAAAAAATGATAAGTTCACTCTTAATTAGATATCGGATGTGTTGTAGGGAAAGGATGAAAATATGGAAGGACGGGTGTTAACTATTAATAAGATAAAGGCGACAACTCCTGCTGATACAGAAGCTATTACAGATACTCTTCTATCCATGTGTATTGCCCATTATCACTCTTTAAAAAGGCCAAGCATTGAAGATTGCAGATGTGTTGTCTCTGGAAAATTGCAGGTGCATAAAATTCGAGTATTAAGGCATAATACATTTAACACTTGCCAAGAATTGTTATATTCTGCAATCACATGTTATAGAAAAAATACAACATTTGTTACAAGTGTTTGTAACCAATTGCTTTTTTGATAGTTTTTTTTTTTTTTTTTTTTTTTTTTTTTTTCATGTCCAGATTGATGTCTATAACAATGGAACTACTTATAAATGATGCTCACATGATGCGCAGACCTCAAAAGAAGAGACCTGCTGCTGCAACTTTTATACTAAATACGACTCAATATTCAGTTTATTGTCCAACATATTGTTGTTAGCTCTGTAAACAAATGTAAGTTCGTAGATAAATTATCTATTGGTGTGCTTCTTAGTTCACTTTGTATCTCAACATATGCCTTATTTTACATATAATACATGAGCATTATATTTTTGTTTTGAATTATTTTGTTTAACGTATTCGCCGTTATTCATTATTTATTTTACGTGCAAATGATTTTGTCAAACAATAATATGAAACGAACCCGCCCATCGGGCGGGTTATGAAGCTAGTTTTATATATATAACCACACATGTTTATAAAACCGCATCTACCAGTAACCATTCATATTTCCATAAATTTGGTTTCTAACCACCTATCTTTGTATAAAGGTGGTTTCTAAAATGTTTTTAATAATTTTGTGTTTACAAAATAATCTTTGGTTCAAAGCTAATTATTCATTAAATAAGGCAAAACCAATATCACCAATTCACCATTAACCTACCATTAGTTAATCAGAATTCAGAAACACAAAAATACACGAAATGAAACCCACATATCTATACACAATCACCTAATGAAATCAAGAAAATACGGAGTATACAATATCGTAAGCTGGAAATAAAAGAAAACACAGATTTTGAGTTTTTATGAAAAAGAAGCCATGGCCCATGGGATTTCCATCAATCATGATATGTGAAGATAAGTGTCCAAATTAAGTGACTCAACATATCATTATACTTTTGTTAACAAATCATATCTTGATATACCATCTTCATAAGATATTTAACCATGCTCATAAGATCCATAAACTATAAGCACAACATTAAATACAAATTAGAAACTAACCTTATTAAACACAAACAAACACAAAAAGTCACAAAACCCAAGAAATTACTACTCGGTTAATCATCAATCTTCATCGCTGATTTCATATCTTTATTCCATCAACACATAACTACAACACCAAAAAAGAAATCAAATCATAAAGTAACAAAGCGTAAATAGAAATTACCTAACTATGAAAACCTAGCACAAACAAAGACATACATACCAACTATCTCAAGAACTCACAAAATTTTACCGAGTAGTTGTCATTATCTTCATATGTTCAGTTTCAATTTTCAAGTTTCCATTTACGTAACTCCAACTATTTGTGATCTTGATATCTTAACTCCATCGCCAAACATCCACAACACGGAGAAAAAAAATCAATGGTTAAGCTAAACCATAAAAATAACACAAAAATAACCTTAACTAAGAAATCCAATTAAATATCAAAATATGAAAGGAAGAGAAAAGTTGATACCGGATGGTGAATTTGTAGGAGGAGGAGGGTGAGACTGAGAGTAAAAAATAGGTGTGAAATTGTGAATGTGTGAGTTAGGATCCTATATTCATATGTAAACAAAATAGTAGTTTAAGCCGATTTCCGGATAAAAAAAGTGTAAATAAAATAAAATCAGCAAGTTCATATCTCACGAAATGAAAATTTCAAGAAGAAAAAAAGACGGCAAATTAAGTCACTACCTTGATATGTTATTGTGGAAAACTAGAAGGGGGGTTGAATAGTTTTAGCGTTTTAAAATCTTTTTAACTTGTTTAGTTAGCTTTGAAACTTTCCGTTTGATCAAAGATATATGCACAAACACAATATATATAACATGCAAGTAAAGGAAAAAAACGATCAAACCACAACACGAGTATTTATCGTGGTTCGGCTACAAGGACTCTTTTTCCTTGCCCTACGTCCACGCCCCGAGTATCCAACTCGAGAGTTTCTTTCACTAGTCAACAAGCTCCTTTCACCGGCGGAGAAAACCTTACACGTCGCTTATACTTTTACCGACACAAAGCTAAATGTCGAGTTCTTTTACAAGGGCACAACCACTCCCGTTTAGTTCTTTTACTAGGGTACAACAATTCCCAACACTCTTTGTATTTTGAGGACTAAAATACTAACCACTCACTTCAGAATATACACAAACAAATGACGCGTAAACAACAAGAGTTTATACAATACTAAGCTACCAAGTCTTGCAACGTTGTGTTGGAAACTTGTAACTTTAGACGACCTTGTGAGCTTCTTTGCTACAAAAGGAAACTTCACATTTACAATGTTAAGAGATTAGAAGAAAAGGATCAGTGTGTGTGTAAAATATGTGCTCAAGAGGTTAGCCAAAAATCAAGTTATGGCTTGGTATTTATAGCACAACAAACTGTGTGCTCGGCGGATCAGGCGGAACCTTCAACTGGGTTCCGCCCGTGTACCCCCAGGGTACCGCCGGGTCTGCAGTAGGTTTTTGCAATTACTCTTCAAACCAAACAAGGTCTTGTCACATTACTTCTATCAACCAAACAATGTCACATCACTTCAAGTAAGTCAAACATGATACTTGCAAGCAACATGAAAGCAAGTCAAACACATAACTTGCCATAAACACATAATGACAAAACTTGCCATAAATGTGATGTGACTATTTCTAATTTAAGAAATAAACTTGTGTTATGTTTTATGAAATGTAAAATGTAGCAAAAGTCTTGTTTATGCAAGTCTTAAAAACTAAGAATATGTTTTGCTTAAAACTAAAGTTTACATTTTGTCGTTAACAAAACTTAGCGAAGATCGTAAAATATAAATAACGTTTTTAGGCGATATTTGTATTAACAATATCCCCCTTTTTGTTGATGACAAAACATAAACTTTGTTTTTAAGTAACACACAAAGCTTTGGTTTTTAAGACTTAAAAAAAAATTATATTAACCTTGTTTTACTTAAGAGATGAAAAGCACATCAAGTATTGAAGGTATACTATATTTCTCCCCCTTTTTGTCGAAACAAAAAGTAGAGTAGCGAAGCGGAATAATCGCCATGCTCCCCCTTGGTCGATACTCCCCCTAAATGGAGTACCAATATGGGAAACATGGATTTTGAGACCTACAAAAAAATGGTTAGTTGGTGATATATATAGTTAAGCTTGTAGTTACCACACACAATGCAACTACAATGACAACACAACATTGATCAACCAACAATGCACACAAGTAAGTAGAAAGAAATTTCATTCCAAGTAAAATTTTGACTTATAAAAGTCAAAAGACAAGAAATGCTAACTATTCTTCTTCTTAGTAACTAAAAACAAAAAAAAAATAACCAAAATAAAATAAAATAAAAAAAAAGAAAAAATCCTACATTCCTAAGTTGAGGCAAATGGCCTCCAAGGGTTGTTTTAGGATTTGTTGGGGTGGGAAAGTGCATCCAAACGTTCAATGACATGTTGGAATGCAAACCAAGTTTCATTTTGGAATTGGTGAAGCAAGGTTTTTATGCTTTCACCCATTTGCTCACAATTTGAGCAAACATGGGGATGATTGGGTGAATATGGGTTTGTTTTGGTTTCTTGGTTTAGGGGTTGGTTTGGTTTAGGTTCTTGGGTGGAGGATGGATTTGGTATTGATTCAAGCAATGTGGTTTGAAATTCCATTGCTTGATGAAGGTGGTTTTCAACCATGCTTTGTATTTCCTCATAAGAAGGAAAGAAAGACTCATAGGTTTGGGGTTGAGAAGGTGGTGGAGTTGGGTGATCATGGTGTTCAAAATTTGGTTCTCCATAAAGAGGACCATGGATTTCACGGTAGATTGGGTGAAATAACAACGGTTTGGGTGGTTGGTACACTTGTTGTGGTGGTTGGTTAAGTTCAAGATCATCATCAAGATCAAGAATTGACCTTGGTGATTGGTTTGCAAAAGGTGGTGGTTGATTATGTCTTGGTGGAAGATCATTTAAATCTTGGACATATGGGTGTGGTGATGTTGGAGGAGACCCAAAAAGTTCCATAGGTTCAATTTTTGGTAATGGTGATGGTGATGAAGTCTTTGATGGTTGAGTTGGAGCACTTGGTGGAGTTGGGTCAATAGGTGATTTAGTAGGTGGTGGAGTGTGCTCATTTGGTTGTTTGGGTGATGGAGATGGAGATGCAAGATTCAAAAAGTGTTCACTTTTTATGGGTGATGTGAATTCATCCGAGGATGAGGAGCTAAGGTTGATGGATTGGTTTGACCATAGTGGTTTGACACTTATCCGGGCGGTTCTACGGATGGGTCGTGATGGTTGAGAGGTGTTTGTTGACTTGGTCATTGTTTAAAATGGTTTAAAGTTTCAGAATTTGTGATGAAGAAGGTGTGGTTTGAGAGTGTTTAGGATGGTTTAATTTATAGTGATGAAGATTTGTGGGAAGGAGTGTTTGGATTTGATGTTAATCCATACAAAAATGGTGGTTCCTAATGATTTGGAAAACTTAATTGTGGGTTGTCATGTCATGGAAGTCAATCCAATGAAAATGGTGAAGTGAGAAGACAAGTTTTGCACTAAATGCTTAGTGGTTTTGGTGAGTTTGTTTGATGGAAAAATTTTCAGGGATTTCAAGGATCCCTTAAAAGGGTTCCTTCCTTTATGTTTGAGGGGTCCTTGAGGTTGTTATGGTTAAATTTGAATTTTGGCGGGAATTGGTTTTGGTTAAGTTCATGGAAAAAGGAGTATCCTATTATGCTAAACACATTACAAGTAATGGTTTCCTACCTAAAAGGATTGGATTTGGATGTTTCAATGTTGAATTGGCGAAAAAGAAAACCAAAAATTCTGCAGGCATATGGCGGCACCCTGGATATACACAGGTGGAACCCAAATTAGGGTGCCGCCTGGTCCATTGGGCCAAAACTGGGTTACCCAGAATTTGCACTGGCGGAACCCAAATTTGGGATCCGCCGGTTCCGCCAGGCCTGAAAAACTTCACAGTCCGCGTTTTTGACCCGCGAAACGTTTTTCAAAATTTTCGAAAAGTCTTAGAACCAAAAATATAATTCATATCTGGTTAGGAAATGCAAAAATTAGACATGTAGACACTCATATCATAAGACTTTGACCGGAGGCTAGCGAAATTCACTAAACATAGTGAAAATTTGATAATCATGAAAATTTGACAACTTGCCAAAAGTTGTCTTCCTGCAACATTGTTAGTTAAAACATGTTCCATAGTGTATCAAGCATTTTACTAACACACAAATACATCACACATATTGTTTAAACTACCAAATTGTTCCAAAAGCACCTTGTGCCAAACACTCCTAACACACCCGCACTCATTGACGGTCCATCTTCTTCTTCATCTTCCCGAGGAATCTCCCGATGTTTTTGAACATCCCCTTTGTTTGCTTGAACTCCTCCGACTCATTTGGAATATCCGGAAGTTGGGAAAGGTATTCTAGAGGTGGGAGCCTAGAGTTTGGCAAATTGTCATCTTCACTCATTGAGGAAGATAAGGAGGAGGTAGGGGGATGAGGACGTTTTCCTTGGGCTCTATACATTCTCTTATCACTTAGAGGGACAAATGTATGTGGAATGAGAGAGTAGTCAAGTTGAAGACGGTTAGGAGTTGGAGGAATGGGTGCAATGAACCTAAAGAGACGGGTCAAGAACATTCCATATGGCATAGCCGTTGTGCCATGAATGGGAATGTCGGCCATTCTCTTGGCCATGTAGTAAGCAAGATTGAAAGGTTGCCTAGTGGACAAAGAGTAGAGCATGTAGCATAGGCAAAGGTTGATATGGTCTCGGTTTCCTATGGTGCTTATAACATCGGCTCTAAGGACTTCCTCCCATTTCTTGAATTGGGGCAAAAGTTCATTAAGTTCCATTCCATATGGATCTTTATCAACCTCATTACCCGTTCGGGTTCTCCTAGTGGTGGTTGTCCTAACAAAGAGGTGGTTACGGAGTACATCTTTTGACACAAGTGGGGTATCATAAGGATGGTAACGGTCATCTAGGGTGTCAAGGGTTGAGAGGGAGTGCAAATCGGAGTAGATACAAGTACCTTGGTTTGGAATTCCTAGGATTTGAGCAAACTCCTCAAGAGTGAAGGAGTATTGATTGCCACTAACCCTAAAGTTGACGGATAAATAATCATAATCACCCGTGGATAGAGTGACGGATGCATAGAACTCAAGAATGAATCTAGGACAAATAGGCTCGTCTAAAGTCAAAAGACACTCAAAGTTGATTGTGGCAAATTCGGCATAAAGGTTTGTGCCTTCTAGGAAAGACGGGTCAATGGTTCTACCCTCATGGACATAGCGTTTTTCTAGGGCTTTGAAAATGTTGACTTGGTTTGGGGTAAGGCCTTTGGTTTTGTGGTGTTTTGGGAGGTAATTAATGGTGTCCTTGTGGTCGTAATGGGTTAGAGGAGGCATGATGATTCCTAGAACAACAAAAATTTCACATTTTAGTTTAAGTAAACTACTATTTAAATGTGGATGTTCTAGTGTGTGCCTATATGAAAACAATGTGGAGGTGCGGTTATCTTGACTCATTTTGATGTAAAAAAAAATGTTTTATAATGCAAGTTTAGTTATAAAAACAAAAGATAACCCAAACACTCCTAGGTCAATGTAGCTTCGTTTGAATGTACCCGAAAATACATATTGGTTATGTATTCCCTTTAGCATTCAAGAGACATTATGCAAGTGATGTTTTGAACATAACGTTTTGATTTTGTATTCTCAATGTGAGACGAAAAAATATTTGTCCTACTTGTGAGAAATTTTTGCAAGAATTTGACATGGGGTGGTTTAGCAAACATGTTTACACTAAGTAAGAATGCAATTCCTAACTATGGGGAACATGATTAGTTTTGTTAAACACCTAATTTTATGCATGAATTTTACAAGTTTAATGCATAACCCCAAGTTTTTGTTTTTGTGCAAAAATAGAATTCCTAGACTCAGATCAGGATTGTAATCAAGTTAGAATACTTACAATGATGATGGATTAGTAATGTGATTGAATTGAATACCAGAATTTCGTGGGTATGGTTGAGAGGAATGGTGAATAGTAACAGTTTTGGAAGTGGTGATGTGAAATAATGGGTGTTTGGTTTAATATAAACAAAGAAAGTGATTCTGCAGGTCGACGGACACGGCGGAACCCTGGGTTGGGTTCCGTCCGTTATGGCTCAGGGTTCCGCCGACCCTGCTGAGAAAAATTGTTATGGATTTGTTTTGAGTTTTGTGATTTTTGTCTAATGTCCAGAACTACGATGTAGGTTCCATGAGTCCTAAGCCTAGCCTAAGAAGATTAAAAGGTTCACGTTTAAGAGGTTTTGTAAGAATGTCGGCTATGTTATCTTCGGAAGAAACTTTCTCAATTGAGATATTTCCTTTTTGGACGTTGTCACGAAGGAAATGATGACGGATTTCAATATGTTTGGTACGAGCATGTTGGACCGGGTTTTTGCTAAGATCAATGGCACCTTTGTTGTCACAAAGAATTGTAATGTCGTTGAGTTGAATTTCGTAGTCGACAAGAGCTTGCTTCATCCAAAGAGTTTGTTGACATGCCTTTCCGGCCGAAACGTACTCGGCTTCCGTTGTTGAGATAGCAATAGCCGTTTGCTTCTTAGAGAACCATGAGGTGAGACAATGTCCAACAAAAGTACAAATACCACTTGTGCTTTTTCTATCGACATAGTCACCGGCATGATCCGAGTCAGCATACACTATGGTGTCTATTCCCGTTCCTTTGGGATACCATAAACCTAAATGTGTAGTACCCTTAATATACCTAAAAATCCTTTTTACGGCTTCGAGATGGGTAATTTTAGGATCTTCTTGAAAGCGAGCACATAGACAAACACTAAACATAATGTCGGGTCTACTAGCCGTTAGGTAGAGTAGACTACCAATCATACCTCTATATTTAGTGCTATCTACGAATTCACTTTCCTCATCCTTGGTGAGTTTAGTTTCCGTGGACATGGGAGTTTTGATAGGTTTCGAATCTTCTAATCCAAATTTCTTAAGCATGTCCTTAATGTATTTAGATTGGTTAAAGAAGATACCATCTTCAAGTTGTTTAATTTGGAGTCCTAAGAAAAAGTTGAGTTCTCCCATCATACTCATTTCAAACTCGTCATGCATGATTTTTGAGAAATCCACACATAATTCTTGACAAGTTGATCCGAATATAATGTCATCAACATAGATTTGGACTATGATAATATGTGAATCTTTCTTCTTAGTGAAGAGAGTATTATCAACTAAGCCCATGGTGTACTTATGGTCAACTAGAAAGGTTTTAAGTCGATCATACCATGCTTTTGGAGCTTGCTTGAGTCCGTAAAGAGCCTTTTTAAGTTTGTAAACATAATTAGGTTTTTCAAAATCGATGAAGCCCGGTGGTTGAGCAACATACACTTCTTCATTAATGACTCCGTTTAGAAATGCACTTTTGACGTCAATTTGAAAGAGTTTAAAATTATGTGCACACGCATAAGCAAGTAAGATTCTAATTGACTCGAGCCTAGCTACCGGAGCATAAGTTTCATCATAGTCGATGCCTTCTTGTTGATTATATCCTTGTGCTACTAGCCTAGCTTTGTTTCTAGACACAATTCCATTTTCATCCATTTTATTACGAAATACCCATTTCGTTCCAATTATTGTTTGACTCTTTGGTTGAGGAACTAATGTCCATACATCATTCCTAACAAATTGGTTTAATTCTTCTTGCATTGCAATTACCCAAGATTCATCCTTAATGGCTTCATTAATATTTTTAGGTTCAATGGTTGACACGAAACAAAAATAATTACTTTCATTTTGGACTTTTGATCTTAGTGTTCTTTCATTAATGTTGCCTATGACGCTATCTAATGGATGACTTTTAGATTCTTTGACATTAACAAGTTCTTTGTTTAATAGTTCATCTTCCTTGTCATTATCTAAGATTTCTTGACTTTCAATTACTTGGCTTTCAACTAAGTCATCATCTACCAAAGGTGATGTCTTAGAGGGAGGTGGACTTTCGTCAAATGTTACGTTTAACGATTCCTCAACTCTTAAGGTTTCTTTGTTTAAAACAATGTAAGCTTTACTACTTTGTGAATATCCAAGAAATACACCTTCATAAGACTTTGGGTCAAATTTGGTGAGATAATCCTTGGTGTTAAGAATGAAACATTTACTACCAAACACTCTAAAGTATCCTAATGTAGGCTTTTTACCTTTGTAAAGTTCATAAGGAGTTTTACTCAAAAATGGTCTAATTAGGACTCGATTTAGAATGTACGTTGATGTGTCTACGGCATTACACCAAAACTTTTGTGGAATATTTTGTTCATTTAGCATTGTTCTACTCATCTCTTGTAATGTCCGATTTTTGCGTTCTACTACACCATTAGATTGAGGAGTACGTGGAGCCGAAAAGTTATGAGTAATTCCATTATTATCACACAATTTTCCAAATTGAAATTCATTATCAAATTCACGACCGTGATCCGTTCTAATAGACACAATATTAGACCCTACTTGATTTTGAATTTTCTTACTTAGAATCTCAAATTTATCAAAAGCTTCATTTTTACTTTTCAAAAATTTTGTCCAAGTATAACGTGAGTAATCATCTACTATGACCAAAGTGTAGAAGTTACCTCCATAACTTTGTATAGCGGATGGACCAAATAAATCCATATGTAAAAGTTCTAGACACCTAGATGTAGAAACCAAGTTTTTAGCCTTATGGCTACTATGGACTTGTTTACCGACTTTGCAAGCATCACAAAAGTGTTGGTCATATTTCAACTTGGGTAGGTTTCGAACTAAGTCTTTGGAAGAGAGGTTTTAGATAAGTTTCATGTTAGCATGTCCTAAACGTCTATGCCATAAAGTTGAAGATTCATCTAATGAGGTAAGACAAAGTTTGTCTCTAGATATAGAATCCAACTTCATGACGTATACGTTGTTCTTAAGGACACCTTTGGCTATGGTTATACCATCTTTAAGTATTTTACTACCGTTCTCACTAAAAAGAACATTATACTTATTACGACAAAGTTGACTAATACTAAGGAGATTAAATCCTAAGTTATCAACATGAGCAACATCATCTATAGAAAGGGAGTCATGAGAGATTATACCTTTTCCGATGATTTTGCTCCTAGCATTACTACCAAACGTAACATTACCTCCATCACATTTGTGATATGTAGAGAAGAGGCTTTTATTACCCGTCATGTGCCTTGAACAACCGCTATCTTTGATCCATTCATCCGGATCCAAACAAACTTTGAGGCACACCTATTTTATGAAAAACACTCAAACATTTGGTCCCCAATTTCTCATGGGTCCATTTTGGTTAAGCATACCATTAATTTGTCCCAAATATGAAAATAGAGCATAAGGGTTCCATGGCATGTAATTTGAGGTTTGATAATGTCCAGGAGTGTTTTGGTTCCAAACATGTTGGTAGTTTGGTCGAGCATTGAAGTTGCTCTTTGGAAAGGGGCGTTTGGGAATTGGAGTCTTAGGTCTTGGTTGAGTAGTCTTAGCTCTAAATTCATTTTTACTAAGACCTACTCCAGTTTTAAAGGCAGGTTTGGTTCCATTTTTATATGTAACTTTAACAAATTTAGAACGATCCGATGTGGATGGAGTTACTGCTGCAGCAGACCTGGCGGAACCCTCGGGGCCAACGGGCGGAACCCTATTTTAGGTTCCATCTGGTCCGCGGGCTGCTGTAGCAGTTTTGTTTGTTTCATGTGTGTTCGTTTTTTGTTTCGTTTGACCCTTAATGATTTCTACTTTCCTGAAACCTAGACCTGTTTTATCAAAAGGTGACTTTTGGAGTTTCATAATTTCATCCGCACATGAAATGTTCTTATCGAACTTTTTGAACTTTGTGGTTTGTTTGATTAGATCATTTTGAGTTATTTTAAGTTTCTCAATTTCAAGTTTAAGTTCCTCACATGATTTGCATGAGGTGTCAATACCTTTATTCTTTTCTAATCTCTTAGCTTTTTCTTTTAACTCATAAACTTCATTTTCTAAAAACTCCTTTTTAGTTTTCAAAAATTTATTTTTGTTTATGATTTTTAAGCTTAGCTCACAAAGTTTGTTATATTCATTTTGTAAAGTGTCATCATCAATAGAGGAGTAAGATGAGTCGGAGAGTACCTCATTTGAGTTGTGAGCCATGAGAGCAATATCATCGTTCTTTGGCTCATCATCATCTCCTTCATAGTCACTCCAAGCACCACCCACAAAAGCTTGTTGAGGCTTGCACTTGGGTGGTTTTGGACATTCTCCTACAAGATGACTTGTGTCTCCACACCTATAACATTTTCGTTCAACTTTTCCTTTTCGATCATCACGATCTTTCCGGAAGATTTTCTTGTCATCTTTAGGTTGTCTTACAAACTTCGCTCGCCTACGAAAGAACTTCTTGAAGTCTCTCACGGCCATAGCATATTCCTCATCATCACTATCCGAAGTAGATTCTTCATCATCACTTGTTTGGACTCTAGCTTTCAAGGCAGTGGACTTAACTTTTTCTTTCTTGCCTCTAACTAGTTCCGAATCTTTTTCCATCACCATTTCATGAACTTTGAGGTTTCCAATTAGCTCATCAAGTGACATGCTTGAAAGATCTTTGGATTCTTCAATTGCCGTCACTTTTGCTCTCCACTTCGGATGGAGTGCTCTAAGAAATTTCCTGACAAAGTTCTTACTACAAAAAGATTCAACAAGTGCTTTAAGTGAAGTAATAATAGTGTTAAACCTAGCAAAAGCCTTATCAATAATCTCATCTTCGGAAATAACAAATTGTTCATATTGTTGAACAAGAAGATCAATTTTGTTATCTTTAACTTGTGAGTTTCCTTGATGAGTGACAATTAAAGATTGCCAAATATCTTTGGCGGTTTTACACAAAAAGACTCTTTCATATTCTTTCTTAGGCAAAGCGTTGTAAAGCATCATTTTAGCTTCATTATTTTTACCTATCAATTTCTTTTGATCATCATCTTTAATGTTAGTAACTATATTATCACCATCAACAATTATGTACCATAAATCTATATCTTTAGATTTCACGTAAGTTTCAAAACGGTTTTTCCAATATATAAAACCATTTGCTTCAAAGAGTGGTGGTCTTTGCATAGATTGCCCTTCTTTGTAATTTTCAAAATCCATGGATCGTTTCAAGTTTTAAAACACAATATATTTTAAAAGCTTGAGTAACGTAGCTCTTGATGCCAATTGTGGAAAACTAGAAGGGGGGTTGAATAGTTTTAGCGTTTTAAAATCTTTTTAACTTGTTTAGTTAGCTTTGAAACTTTCCGTTTGATCAAAGATATATGCACAAACACAATATATATAACATGCAAGTAAAGGAAAGAAACGATCAAACCACAACACGAGTATTTATCGTGGTTCGGCTACAAGGACTCTTTTTCCTTGCCCTACGTCCACGCCCCGAGTATCCAACTCGAGAGTTTCTTTCACTAGTCAACAAGCTCCTTTCACCGGCGGAGAAAACCTTACACGTCGCTTATACTTTTACCGACACAAAGCTAAATGTCGAGTTCTTTTACAAGGGCACAACCACTCCCGTTTAGTTCTTTTACTAGGGTACAACAATTCCCAACACTCTTTGTATTTTGAGGACTAAAATACTAACCACTCACTTCAGAATATACACAAACAAATGACGCGTAAACAACAAGAGTTTACACAATACTAAGCTACCAAGTCTTGCAACGTTGTGTTGGAAACTTGTAACTTTAGACGACCTTGTGAGCTTCTTTGCTACAAAAGGAAACTTCACATTTACAATGTTAAGAGATTAGAAGAAAAGGATCAGTGTGTGTGTAAAATATGTGCTCAAGAGGTTAGCCAAAAATCAAGTTATGGCTTGGTATTTATAGCACAACAAACTGTGTGCTCGGCGGATCAGGCGGAACCTTCAACTGGGTTCCGCCCGTGTACCCCCAGGGTACCGCCGGGTCTGCAGTAGGTTTTTGCAATTACTCTTCAAACCAAACAAGGTCTTGTCACATTACTTCTATCAACCAAACAATGTCACATCACTTCAAGTAAGTCAAACATGATACTTGCAAGCAACATGAAAGCAAGTCAAACACATAACTTGCCATAAATACATAATGACAAAACTTGCCATAAATGTGATGTGACTATTTCTAATTTAAGAAATAAACTTGTGTTATGTTTTATGAAATGTAAAATGTAGCAAAAGTCTTGTTTATGCAAGTCTTAAAAACTAAGAATATGTTTTGCTTAAAACTAAAGTTTACATTTTGTCATTAACAAAACTTAGCGAAGATCGTAAAATAAAAATAACGTTTTTAGGCGATATTTGTATTAACAGTTATGACATGGTTTAGAAAGAAGAAGCTACAGTTGCTGGTCTGAAGATGGTGTCGCCGGAAAATAGCAAATGGGCAGGATAGTTGGAGTTTGAGAGAAAGAGAATGAAGCAGGTGAAATGAAGGAGTGGAGGGTTGGTTGTATAGCAAATGGTAAAAATAAGTTGCGAAGATTTTTAAAGCTGAAATTGTCAGCTACTATTTGATGATGACATGTTGTTTTATCAAGGCTACACTTAATGATGACGTGTCATTTTTTCGAGGCTATTATCATCCCATGTGTCATCTTTTGGAGACTCTACACTCAAAAATAGGTCTTTTTATATAATAAGTGGATATCAAGATCATTAACAAATATTGTATCTATTTGGCATCACAAACTAACACATTGTACACCAACACTGGCCTCCAAGGTGAAATAATTTGACAAAACAGTAGTAATTACAACATGAAACCCAAACCGACACAATATCTGACTCCATTATCATTAGAGGTAATCTTCAGTAAATTGGTTAGTTCCAATGACATTTAACAAGCTTACAACAGAACAAATGTCAATGATCTGAGTCTCTTCTACAGCCACTTACGATTCAAACAACGTATCTGTAAGTTACATAACGACCAGCAGTCTCACTAGGTCGAATGATTTTCACCACCTGCCCACGCTTTAGCCCATAATATCGAGTAACCGGATCACTCACTTGAATTCGAGGCAGCTGCAAACAACAAATGTTGTACATATTATTAACTTACGACACATGTTTTAGAAAAATATGTAGCCAATACTAATAGAAGAAAGGTAACATAAACTGACCTGAGTTTCTTTAACTGTGTATCTCTCTAGTAAAGTCTTTTTCTCCTCATTTGTGAGAACCTGATGCTCAGGCACTAGAACATGATTTTTGACGTTCACCAATAACTCTGCTTCCTGCATTATTACATAAAATGGCCTTAATTTTATGCAGAAATCATTTCACCTCACTCACACTTTTTTCATACCTCTCAACCCTTTTTTAGTGGCAACCATACTTTTTTCATACCTCCCAACCCACCAACTTTTTATTTTTTTTTATTTTCATAAATAAGTAATTTAATAAAAACATAATATTTTATTAATAATTAAAATAAAAAATTAAAAATACATAATACTTGAAAAAAAACATAATTAATAGAAAATTACATAATACGTATAAAAAACACCACACTAAAAATGCTAAACTATACCAATTTTCTTTGAAAGGCCAAAATTAAATACATTAGTTTTGTTGACCTATTCTCAACTACACACACATTAAATAAATATTTCATTCTCTCTCTAGAAAATTGATTCAACTTATCCTATGACTTTCTTCATCTTCTTAATAGAATCCGTTAACAATGTCCGACAATTTGTTGCCGGATTCTTATTTGTTTCTCTTTTTGTTGAGTTTTTTTCATCCATATTCCCAACGGTCCATGTCTCAAAAAATAATAAATAATCCACTCCCAACGGTCCAATTTGTTTCAAACCATTGCCCACCCCGCTCCCATTGCCACCACCCTAATGGAAAACAGAATGTTGGCAAACCGAGCCCGTTTTGGAATGGTAATTAAACCTACAGCAGCTTGGAAATTGACATACTCATTCCATACCACTTTACAGTCAACACTAACATTACAAACAAGAAACCAACTATTATTTCGTACAAGGCTAATCATCGCATCTGCCCACCGAGAACAAAACAAGAGTATCAAACATAGTTTAGCCGAAATTTTACATTAAAGCACTAATGAGACCATAGATTAACACCATTACCAAAACCATAGGGAATAGTAGGCAAGTTCAAGTTTCTGAGCGAGACCAGTGGATCTTCACTTCAGCGACGGTTGAGGCTCGAGGGAGCTCTAACAACTTGGAAGCAAACAACTTCCCTTTTTCACCACCAAATGCTAGGAATCGGCCAGGAAAGATAGTAATCCTCTCTAGCGAAGGGGAGCAAGCAAGTATACACTTTATCAAGCATACTTCAGTCTCTGAACCTCTAAAGGATGAAAACACAACAGATTGTAGTTGCAGCATCCTCATTTTGGTATAGTGCACCTCCAAACATTTAAGTGAAGGTAGTGGAACCACATCTTTGTATGTAGCCTACAAGAACATATAAATAATCTTCATATGCACAACAATGCAATTTTGAGTAGCACAATAAGATAAAAATGCATTTACTCACTGTTACTGTAAGGCACTGCAAATTCGGCAATCCCAAAATCATACCAAAAGCACATGATAGCATTGTAGAACTTCCAAAATCTATTGTATAATGTAAGAGTTTTAAGACAAGGAAATACAGTAGGGATCTGCTTGCTACCATCCGCTAACTGCAGTCAGTACAAAGCCACTTCATAAATTTAAGCATTCATAAAGTTCTGCATAGCTAGTTTATATACAGAATTCCAAATAAGCAAGTTAGTCTTACCTTGCAGTTTTGAAAATTCAGACAAAGCTTTTGAAGTTTCGGAAGGAAACAAACAAGCTCAAAGATATCTGAACTTTTGATGGCTATATTTTCAAGGTCTTGTAATGTCAACCATAAATCTTTAAGATTTTCAAGTTTTGTAATCTCAACTAGTTTCACTTTGCCTGAAGGACAATTACAACAAATTCTCAGAATCTCAAGTAACGGGCACCAACTTATGAATTCCCCAATATTTCGACCAATAATTTCTACGAGAGTAAATTCCAAGTTCAATAGATTTGGAAAACCACAAAAGCCAGGTGACACATGGAAACAGCAATTATGAAGCTTCAAAAGTGTGAGCTCTAGGCAAGTGAAAAGATGTGTGGGCAACTTTAGTTGTTTTTTGTGTGTATTTATGACTGTGAACTCCCTAATTCCTTTACGGGACAAGAACAAAACCCAATGATAGACTTCCTCAACATCTAATATCTTGTGAGATGGTATAATGAGGACAAACTTTGTTACGACACCTTTAAGATGGAGGAGAAGACTACTTATGGTCCTCTCATTGCAGTTATTTCCGCCATCTAGACCTGGTACAAAGAACTTCTCATCAAATACGAGTTGGCTAATATTAGTCCAGTTAAACCTCCAGTTTCTCGACAAGATACCCGTCCTAACAGCCTCTTTTATTGGCAAGCACTCTAAAATGTGAGTGATCACATTCTCTGGCATGTTGCTAATACCATCTTGTGGTGAAACTTTAGATGCGTTATGTGTCCCATAAGCCTGTTTCATGATACTAGAAAGAGGAAATGTGTAAGTAATAAGTAGAGTACTATAATGGAATAACAAAATCAGCAAATTAGCCATCAAAGGCAAATATCATCTTCTAAACACATAACTGAATCCACCATATTTTCCTAATTTTCTTTTTTTTATTTACACATAACTTGATAACATCTAATGGGGTAATAAATCAACGAGAGGATGAAAATTTGTAACATTCGAGGGTTGATTAATGAAATCGTATATGCTTCTTGAAGTTCTTATTCCACCCTCAAACAAACAGATTCTACATCCAACACTCAAAATTACAAATACACATTTTTTTATCAAGCAATCGTAAACACGTTTCCTCTGAACACTCCTTTTATCCAAGTGTTTGTGTGATTATTGCCTTTTTCTAAAGCAGATAAAAAAATATGATTTAATAGAAGTATTAGAACATGCTTTTTTTGTTGGAAGTTTGGAACATACCTATCTAACTATATTAAAGTTATTTTTCAAGAATATAAACACTTTGAAGTAAGTGCTCAAAGCACTCGCTAAAACGAAAATAGAAACTTAATTAAGGAGGGCATCAACATAAGCTTGCTTTATGCTCTTTCAAAAGACCCTAATCTTCTTTGATAATTTTGCTCTAAATAAAAGTCAATAAGGCCTTCTATGCTAAGACCTTCTTTTATAGCATCTTGTGATCTAGTAACATATATAAATAAGGGGGTTGTCTGGATTAGCTTATTTGGAAGGGCTTGAGCAATTTCGAACGGTTCTGAAAGTTTCTACAAAAATAAGCTGATAAGCCATCAAATACAAGTCATCCACATGTAATAAAGAATAGTTTCTCGTAAGCTCAATATGCTTAATCAAAATTATGCTCTTTACAATCTAAAGTAACACAAATTCATGAATTTAAAGTAAAGATAAATAAAGGTTATAGCTACCTCAAATGAAGCTAAATGTGAAGGAGAATTAGTGCGCGTGATTTGTAAACGGCAGCAAAAAGGATGAATGGTCCCACTAATTAATAATAAAAATTAGGGTTTTAAAGTCATCTAATAATAGGTATTAGGAGGGAACTTTGTATCGGGTCGGTAGTCGGGTTATTAGGTTGGTGGGTCAAATTATTTCAACTTGAATCTGACTCGTTTAAATAATCAAGTCAGTTATATTAACCCTATCCTATTTATGCATAACCCAAACATAACTTATTTAACCCGTATACATATATGGGTTAGCGGGTTAAATAGGTTCGTGAGTCGACCTATGGAGAAAGATACTTGTACGTAGGGAATGGCATACGTGCAGAAGTTGAAGCCATAGGGACTTTCGATTTAGTTTTACCTTCGGGTTTGATACTAGTATTGAATAATTGTCAATATGCACCCTCTATTGTTAGGGGTGTTGTTTCAGTTTCTTTGTTATTGGATAATGGTTTTGTTCACACATTTATGAATAATGGAATTTCTGTTTCTTTAAATAATGTTTTTTACTTTAATGCAATTCCAATAAATGGTGTGTTTGATATTGATATGGAAAATCGTGTGTCCAATAGAAATAATTCTATGTATAGCATTAGCAATAAGAGAATCAAGTCTAACTTGAATTCGTCTTATCTTTGGCACTGTCGTCTTGCTCATATAGGCAAGGATCGCATGGAAAAGCTGCAACATGATGGGCTTTTACAAAAGATCAATGATGAATCATTTGATAAATGCGAATCCAACATATCTGGAAAGATGACAAGGAAACCTTTTTCACATCAAGTGGAAAGGGCTACAGAACTACTTGGATTAATACACACTAATGTATGTGGTCCACTTAGACATGTGTCAAAACGCGGTGCTAGCTACTTCATAACCTTCACGGATGATTATAGTCGTTATGGTTATGTTTATTTACTTAAACATAAACATGAAGTCTTTAACATATTCAAGGTTTTCAAAAGTGAAGTATAATTACAACTCGGTAAGAAGATTAAGGCTCTTCGATCCGATAGAGGTGGTAAATATATAAGCCAAGAGTTTAAAGATTATCTAGCTGAGTGTGGCATAGTCCAGCATCTCACAGTTCCTTATACTCCACAGTAAAATGGTGTATCTGAAAGGAGAAATCAAACTTTGCTCGACATGGTACGATCAATGTTTAATCTTACAACTCTACCCTTATCCTTTTGGGATTATGCCCTTGAAACTGCAATTCCCATATTGAATATGGTTCCAACTAAGAAGGTTGATAAGACTCCATATGAATTATGGAAAGAAAAAGCTCCCAACTTTTCTTACTTAAAGGTCTGGGGTTGTGACGCGTTTGTTAAATGTTGGGTTACTACTTTTACTTTCCACCAGAGAATAAAGTCATTGTGGCTAGGTATGGAGATTTATTTGAAAAGAATCTCATATCTCAAGAATTCAGTGGGAGAGTTTATGATCTAGAAGATGAAGATACATCACCTTCTGAAAACACTATCTCACTTTCTGTGGAACCTGAGAGTTTAGGTCCTCCACCTGAAGTTGAAGTGGTACCCATTCGCAGATCTTCAAGACCTGTGAAAGCACCTGAACGTCTATGTCTTAACGTAGAGTGTGAGGAAACTATACTAGGGGATCTTGATGAACCTACTAGTTATAAGGTTGCCATGAATAGTCCTGAAAAGGAAAAATGTCAGAGTGCTATGAATGGGGAAATGCAATCCATGAGAGACAACGAAGTCTAGATAGAAGTAGACCTTCCTCCCAATACCAAAGTAGTTGGAATTAAATGGCTCTACAAGAAGAAAACGGACATGGATGGCATTGTACACACATATAAGGCTCGTTTGGTAGCTAAAGGCTATACTCAAACATTTGGTGTTGACTACGAGGAGACTTTTTCTCTTGTAGCTGACATTAGAGCTATTAGGATTCTCTTAGCTATAGCTGCTTACTATGACTATGAGATATGGCAAATGGATGTCAAGACCGCCTTCTTAAATGGTCTCCTAGATGAATACATCTATATGGCGCAGCCTAAGGGGTTTGTGAATCCAAAATTTCCAAACCGTGTATGCAAACTTCAAAGATCCATTTATGGATTGAAGCAAGCATCACGTCAATGGAATAAAAGATTTGATGCAGAAATCAAAAGTTTTTGATTTACTCAAAATCTTGATGAGCCATGTGTATACCAGAAAGCTAGTGGGAGTAATGTTACTTTCCTTATCCTATATGTCGATGACATATTAATCTTAGGAAATCACATACCAAGTTTAACAGAAGTTAAAGCCTATCTTGGTAAATGTTTTTCTATGAAGGATTTAGGAGAAACAGCATACATCTTTGGAATCAAAATCGTCAGAGATAGATCAAAGTGGTTGATTGGATTAAGTCAGAGTGCTTACATTGATAAAGTATTGAAGAGATTTAATATGCAAAATTCCAAGAAAGGATATTTTCCAATGCAAGTAGAACATGGCTTAAGTAGCAAACTATGTGCCTCAACACCTGAAGAGGTTGCACTCAAGAAGGAAGTTCCATATGCTTCAGCAGTAGGATCTATCATGTATGCAGTAAGATGCACAAGACCTGATGTGGCGTTTGCACAAAATATGACCAGTCGTTATCAACAGAATCCAGGTGGAAAGCACTGGCATGCTGTTAAAAGTATTCTTAAGTATTTAATATGTTTCTAGTGTATGGGGGAAATCTAGATGCAGAACTTGAAGTTGCAGGTTACTGTGATGCGTCCTTTGAAACTGATAAAGATGATACGAAGTCTCAGACGGGTTATGTCTTTGTTATTAATGGAGGAGCAGTTGACTGGAGGAGCAAGAAGCAGACAAAAATTGCGATGTCTGTTACAGAAGCTGAGTATATTGCTGCATCGAAAGCTGCAATGGAAGCTGTTTGGATTAGGAAATTCATTTCGGGGCTTGGTGTTATGCCGTCAATTGAATTACCTATTAATGTGTATTGTGACAATTCAGCCGCAGTTACATTCGCCAATGAACCTGGAGTTATGAAGGGCGCCAGGAATTTTCCTAAAAGATATCACTATGTTCGTGAACAAGTCGATATAGGTGAAATCAATTTACTCCAAATTCACATAGATAACAATCTAGCTGATCCATTTACGAAGGCTTTATCTAAGGAAAAGCTTACTCAACATGCTAATGGCATTGGACTTCGTTTAGCTAGTAGTTTCATGTAGATCTGTGGTTAGTATTTGGATAAAGGATATTGTAAACAATAATTATTCAAATGAAATGAAATATTTTGTTATGTTTATTTCCATTTATAAATATTATATCCTATATTTGTATGTTTAATCCATGAATAACTTAAGTTATTCTAAATAGTCCGTCGTCAATTAATGATATGGGAGTATCATTGAATTAAGACAAATCTGAGTTTTGGTATAATATAGTTAAATATATTGATGTGTAGACATGCCAAATTCACATGATATTCAATAGAATGAATAAATTGAATATAGGACAAAATGCCAATTGCATGATTATACTTATGGATGTTGTCATTATAGTAAATCATGAATATTTATCCTCAGACTTGAGATACCAGGTAACTACTGTGGATGTAGCTCATTTTCTGTGAGATAGTCTAATGCTTTCCGTAACTGGTAATTATAAAGATTATTTCCAGAGGTGATGCGAAGTTCATAGGTTATGCTTGTAGTAAATACAGGATTTGGATCATTCAAATTTGTTTTGAAGTTTAATACTATTTGGCCGCTCGTAGGATTAACAAGATGTTTGCATGGCCATGCCCAAGGTCTATCTGGAATGCATTCAGATGAATTGGTAATCTTGCTTGATCATAAATAACGAGAAACACATAGTTAATTATGGAATGACTTCGATCCATATCTATATTTACATAGTATTATAATCAAAAGGATAAGTATGATGATGAATCATCAAAGGTGGTTTTTTCCAGGAAACCATACTCGTGATCGTTCTGGGGACATTGACGTGTTATGCTAGACTAACCAATGTCATTATCGCATTAATGTATATCTGAGTGGGAGCTGTTAAAAGTAACAGATGAAAATTAATGTATATGGTGAACTCTGTGGAAAACTAGAAGGGGGGGTTGAATAGTTTTACGTCTTTTTCGTTTTGCTTATTTTATAAAAGATAGTTTCTAAGATGAAACTTTCAAATCACTTTAATACATAAATATATATACTAGTTAATTTATGATTTAGTATAAATACTACTTATGTATAATGTACAATTTCAAAACACTTAACTACAAAAGTATAAATACAAGATTTATTAAAGGTTTTATATATACAATGCTTATGTATAATGTTTGGAAAGAATATACAATTTCATATATTTTATGTAAGCATATATATGTGTAGTAGTGTATAGATATAATTATATGTACTAGGTTGGTTTTTGTAAGATTAGTTTTATGAATGGATTTTAGTTTGATCTTTATGTGAAATCAACATATGCACAATACTATCAATTATGACTATGTGTGAAATGCAAGTAAGTAATTAATCAAAGAGTGAGAGATGGAAAGATCAAACCGAGACACAAAGGATTTATAGTGGTTCGGCTACAAGGACACCTTCCTTGCCCTACTCCACTCCCCGAGTCACCTACTCGAGAGTTTTCTTCACTAGATCAAATATCTCCTTTATGGTGGAGAAAACCGTACACACCAATATACACACCAATTTACACACCAATCTTCACACCAATCTACACACCAATCTTCACACCAATCTACACACCAATCTACACACCAATCTTCACACCAATCTACTATTTTCTTCACACCAATCTTCTACACACCAATCTTCTATACACCAATCTTCTATTCTCTTCACACCTTCAAAGTACTAATGTCTTGACACCTTCAAGTCACTAATATCTTCGCAACTTCAATGCACTAGTGTCTTGACACCTTCAAGCCACTAATGTCTTCACACCTTCAATGCACTAATGTCTTGACACCTTCAAGCCACTAATGTCTTCACAACTTCAATCTACAAATGTCTTCTAGTCTTCTCCACTAGAGATCCTTAATTTCTTCACTACAAGCTCCTATTGCTACAATCTCCTATCACCACTACTCTCTAACCCTTCTTCTTCACTTCAAGTTACACTTAACAATTCTAGATTCTTCAACTAAATCTAGTTAACTAATACATACACCTTATTCACCAAAGTATGAAAGATATACAAGTAAATGTAAACAAACAACTTAGATAGCAAGATGATACTAAGTTGTAATACTTCTAATAGAAGTATTCTTCTCTTTGCACTTGAAAGAATGAGGCTTTGGATCACTTGGAAACAAAGGCTTATGAAATGATCAAAGGATTTTTAGGATTGAAATGGAGATCTAGAACAGAAAGTTTTTGTGCAAAAAGGTAGGGAAAAAATCCAGGTTTAAGGTGGTATTTATAGGCAACAAGTTCTGACAGAGGAGCGTGGCCGGCCCCCTTAAAGCATGGCCGGCCCCCTTAAAATTAAGGGGACCGCCCCTTATAATTAAGGGGGCCGCCCAACTGTAACGGCCAAAAAACTTGTCTTTTAGTGGGGAAAGTTTATTTGGTGAAAAACTAACTGATTTTGGTTAAATATTTGAAATCATATATTTAGTATGATTAAAACATTTTTCCTTATTACCAAAAGTGTTTTTCAAAGATATATGATAAGATTATATAATTAAATAAACTTTGTATTAGTTAATTAAATACCCCTTTGATCATACATTGCACTAAGCACTTTGTTTATTCATACCTTAAGTGATTTGTTGGTGAAAGTGATTATTTATTACTAAATACGTGTTTACGTCATGATCTTTGGTTTGATTAGTTTAAGTTTTGTGATTATCAAAACATAGAGATATCGGAAGATATGAATAATGTTTTTAGTCAATTATTTATATCAACAATCTCCCCCTTTTTGATGATTACAAAACCTAAACTTATTAAATCCAAAAATTAATATTTAGACAAGTATTTAGTAAGTTTACATTCACTTCTCCCCCTTTTTGTAGAATCAAAAAGGTTAGAAAACTCCCCCCTGATGTATGCTCCCCCTCGTTTGAGGGCACCAAGGTTTCGAGAAAGTAATTCTTGCAAGAAAAATATTAGAAGCACAAGCATGGCACAAGCAAATACATATAGCATGATATGAACAAGTAATAATCATGGCACAAGGGAATTAGAAACATATATTAAACCATTCAATAATAGAGAAATGATTATGTCAACCCATAATCATTGTTACAAAGGCAATACATATTGAATTCTAAATAACATAGAACATTTTATAGTGCCAACAAGGAGTGTCACCAAACTTTCTTGAATCCCAAAATGGTTGAGGAGTTTTATTTGAAAATGAGAAAACATAAGCATATCAAATGCTTGGTGGTTTAGTGGAGGTAAGCTCTTGGTTCCATGGGTGTTGGTGAGTTTGTAGAGCTTGGAGGTGGTGGATTTGAAGTGAAGTTTGTTGGTTGAGGGTTGTGATGTTGTTCAAGTGATGGGGTTTGTTGAGATCTAGTAAGAAGATACTCAATCCAAGTGAAGTGCTCATTCAAAGCAATGGTTTGTTGTTGAAGGAAGATGTAACAAGGGCAATTGTTAACATGCTTCTCAAGTTGGTTTTTGTTATGTGGTGATGATGGTGAGCTTGATTGTGGTGGATCCAAATTGCGTTGAGCAAGATGTAAAGCTAAAAGAGCACTAAGCTCATGTGCCTCTTTTAGCTCCTCAACGAACTTCAAGTGTTCGGAGGAAGGTGATGGTGGTGGAGCATGATAGTTGTCTTGGGTGAAGGTTTGCACATGCAACATTGGAGTGGCATGTGAGGTTGTAGGAAGTGGTGGTGGTACTCTAGGTGGTGGAGACATGTTTGAACTTGGGTAATCATGAAAACATGATATGGGTGGAAGAGTTTCTTCATGAGTGGATGATGTCTTTGTTGAATGAGCAATATGTGAAGTGTTGATTGAGATATTGGGATTGTTGTTTTGGGATTGAGCATGCTCATCAAAAGAGGAAGCATTAATGAGGGTATTAGTGGAAGATAGGTTGTGGGATGACTCATTTGAGTGGGTTTGAGGTTGAGTTGTTGGTTGACTTGAAACAACATCACAAGAGTTATGACAAGAATCAAGTTTCCTCCTCCAAACGGGTTTGACTGAGATCCTTGCGGTTCTTGAAATCTTTGGTTTTTGGTTGTTGGGAGATGACATGTTTGGGTGTGATGGCATTAATGATGGGAAGAGGGTATTTATAGTGTATGAGAAATGTGGTTTAGGAAGGTAAATTTTGAGGGATAGCATGGGACAAAATATGTTTGTGAATTTTAGGAAGTATAGGCTGAAATGGGTCAAAAAGTGATAAAGAAAACAGTATCCCCGACCATCAGATGGCCGGTCCCCTTAAATGGAGGCCGGTCCCCTTAAATTTAAGGGGGCCGCCCTTATGATTTAAGGGGGCCGCCCATCTGGTGATTCCCAGAATGCCAGAAATGGGTTTTTGGCAGAGAATTTTCAAAAAGGTTGTGTTTTTGGGTTTGGATTCAAGTAAGTTCAACTCTTGAGGCAATATAGAGCATACTATTCATGAATTTAGAGAATATCATAGAAATAATTAAAGTAAACAATTAATTCCTAATAATCATGTCATCTACTAATATTTCAATTAAGTTGGGTAACTAAGGAAGCAATAAAGAAAACTAGTTAAGTATGCAACTATGTAAAGATAATGGTAAGTAGGATAAGTGCAGACAAATTGAAGATTGCTTATGATAAACACGTGGGAAGATATGATTATATGAACTTCAAGACTTGTTACAAACAAGATCCATATGGGCAAACCATGATTCTCATGAAATGATTTGATTAAATTGTAGATGTCATTTTCACATAAGTGTATGACATATATGAGAAGATAAAAACAATGTTTTAAATAAAATGTTTTTAGTTTTATTCAACAATGTTTGAAAGTAAGTTTTCACTTAATCCCATAAATCTGAGAATGAAAGAGTTTAATGAGAAGCAAAGTTCATACAGATAAACTAGCGTTAGGTATATATAGGAAGTGCAATTTAATCAAGTTGGAGAATGAGTATGAGACTATTACTAGTGGTGCTCAATTCAGGCTAAACACGACCGTTTTTACGGGTTACACACACCCAACTTCTCACATAGAAGCAATTCAACCGTTAGGTTAAATTGAATTTCTAGTCAATAGATTCTCCAGTAGTCATTCTCCTTTTTAGACGAAATCGAGTTCCTAAATTTACCTATCGAAGATTACCAAATATGTAGTTTACTTGATTCACTAATACTTAGTTTAATGTTTTGAGATACATTCAAGTTAGTATCCCAATAAAACAAAATTTGTTTTGTTTCAAAAAGAAAAATGTTTCTATCTTGATAAAGATCAAAATAATGTTATGATAGCTTATGATTAAGCATGTTGTTTGAAAAAGCATAAAATAGATATTCGAAAGGTTTTAACTCAAAGAAAGAAGTTTTTTAAATATGATGTTTTGATTTTGACAATCAAGAAATTTTAAGTGAAAGATACACTTCAAGAGAATCGATTAAACCCATTGTCACATATAATAGTTTCTAATGGCAACTAAAGATATGAAGAGATATGGTAGACATTAAACATCTAAATGCAATTAGATAGGAAGGGACAAAGAAAATCATCAATGAATACAATATAGACATATGAATATAAGCATGTATACAAGACACATTGTAATATTGAGTTACTAGCAAGTCTTAATTATAACACATCTATTAATGCAACTAGTAAGATCATATAGCATAAAAGGCAAGTATTCTACTTTAAATCATAGAAGATTATCAATATAGATGAAACCTAAGATAAATAATAATAGACATAGCAACAAGAGGGTTAATTATCCTAATGCATATATTGGTATTCATGATCTAAGAGCATAGCAACATATAGATTAAATCATATTAATATACTAATTGAAGCATATTCTAATATAATGTAATGTAGGCAAGTTTTTGAAAAGAAAACTTACCTCAGGTCCAGCTTTTCTTTAAGATTGGTTATGAGAGCAATAGAAGACTTCAAAAAAAATTTACCCCAAAGCAAGTTGAAGAAGCGAAGTAAAGTTCCAATGCATTAAGGATCAAGGAGTCTTGATCATAGAAATACTATCGGTCGCAACAATCATCACAAGACGTGCAGATTAAGAATGGTAGAACAAGAATCCTTCGTTATGAGGTAGTAACGAACACACCATAAAGTCAATGCACCCAAAAGTGAAACACAGACCGCCGAAGATCAAGGATAACCGCCATAATGTCAAAAGTAACACATGTGTAGAGTGTGAAACATAATAGAGGGAACCAATGGTCATCAAATAGAAGAAATCGAATAAAGTGATCCAAAAAGTAGTAGTTCCTTTGATCGTTAATTACCTACACATGACAGAGAGCTTGGTACCCAGATTCTCATGGGTCCGAGTTGATTAGTAGCGAACATCCAATGCACTTAAATGCATATGAAGAGGATGTCATCAAGAAGTACAAGAATTCATTATTTGTTTGTTTTAACAAACAAACAATAACTTTCTTGACTAGAGAAATAATCAATGGATGTAAATAATAATAGTTCTAAATTTTTTCACTAGGTTTAACAAATTTTATTTGTTTTGATGTATTTATCAAATACTCATCTGCCGTAAATCCTAATCCGGTTTTATCATAAAATGACTTTTGAATGTCAAGTAGATATTTTAAAGATTTAGAACTATTTTCGAATTTTGCCAATATTTTTGCTTTTTCCTTTTCCATTTTAATTTCATGTTTATATTCTTGACAATTTTTACATTCAAGATCAATTTCAATATTACTTTCAAGTTTAGACATTTTGTCTTCTAAAATTATTTCTTTTTCAAAATTATTTTCAGCGGATGTTGAAGATTCATTTTTAAAAATAATTTTTGAGTCAATGTTGCAAAAATGTTTGAAGTTATTTTCCATTTTTGAAAATTCTAATATAAATTGATCATAGCAAAAATGTTTAGTTTTGGATTGTACCTTCTTTGTAGTTGTACATTCCTCACATGCATCAATACTAGTGTTCTCATTTGATTGAATATTCTCATGAGCCGTGTTATCATCGTCTTCTTTGCACTTGTTGCACCATGATTCATTCACGCTCTTTCTTTGGATTTGGTTCATGTATTCTTCGTTGTAGATACCTTCAATGATCACATTTGAACTAGTAGTACATGTGTTTATTTCAACTAAATGTTTATTTACTAAATTTTCTAGATTAACTATTTCTTGTGCAATATCAAGTATACCATCTTTGGTTTTACATTCTTCTTGGTGAATCTTTAAAAGACATTTCCAAATATCATTTGCCGTTTTACAATGAAATAATCTTTCATATTTGACTTTTGGTAGAGTTTTGAAAATAAGTAATTTGGCTTTAGTGTTTTTATCAATTTTAGTTTGAAAATTATTATTTTGATTTTCAGAATCTATTTTGGTTGATTTAAGATCACCAATTGAAATGATATGCCAAAGATCAAGATCTACTGATTTCACATAATTTTCAAATTTGTTTATCCATTCAAGAAAATGATCATTTTCAAATAATGGTGGTTGTTGCATAAATTCCCCTTCTAAATATTTTTCAAATTCCATAAATCGTTACAAGTTTTAAAATACAGTCTATTTTAAAAATCTTGCTAGACGTGGCTCTGGTACCAATTGTGGAAAACTAGAAGGGGGGGTTGAATAGTTTTACGTCTTTTTCGTTTTGCTTATTTTATAAAAGATAGTTTCTAAGATGAAACTTTCAAATCACTTTAATACATAAATATATATACTAGTTAATTTATGATTTAGTATAAATACTACTTATGTATAATGTACAATTTCAAAACACTTAACTACAAAAGTATAAATACAAGATTTATTAAAGGTTTTATATATACAATGCTTATGTATAATGTTTGGAAAGAATATACAATTTCATATATTTTATGTAAGCATATATATGTGTAGTAGTGTATAGATATAATTATATGTACTAGGTTGGTTTTTGTAAGATTAGTTTTATGAATGGATTTTAGTTTGATCTTTATGTGAAATCAACATATGCACAATACTATCAATTATGACTATGTGTGAAATGCAAGTAAGTAATTAATCAAAGAGTGAGAGATGGAAAGATCAAACCGAGACACAAAGGATTTATAGTGGTTCGGCTACAAGGACACCTTCCTTGCCCTACTCCACTCCCCGAGTCACCTACTCGAGAGTTTTCTTCACTAGATCAAATATCTCCTTTATGGCGGAGAAAACCGTACACACCAATATACACACCAATTTACACACCAATCTTCACACCAATCTACACACCAATCTTCACACCAATCTACACACCAATCTACACACCAATCTTCACACCAATCTACTATTTTCTTCACACCAATCTTCTACACACCAATCTTCTATACACCAATCTTCTATTCTCTTCACACCTTCAAAGTACTAATGTCTTGACACCTTCAAGTCACTAATATCTTCGCAACTTCAATGCACTAGTGTCTTGACACCTTCAAGCCACTAATGTCTTCACACCTTCAATGCACTAATGTCTTGACACCTTCAAGCCACTAATGTCTTCACAACTTCAATCTACAAATGTCTTCTAGTCTTCTCCACTAGAGATCCTTAATTTCTTCACTACAAGCTCCTATTGCTACAATCTCCTATCACCACTACTCTCTAACCCTTCTTCTTCACTTCAAGTTACACTTAACAATTCTAGATTCTTCAACTAAATCTAGTTAACTAATACATACACCTTATTCACCAAAGTATGAAAGATATACAAGTAAATGTAAACAAACAACTTAGATAGCAAGATGATACTAAGTTGTAATACTTCTAATAGAAGTATTCTTCTCTTTGCACTTGAAAGAATGAGGCTTTGGATCACTTGGAAACAAAGGCTTATGAAATGATCAAAGGATTTTTAGGATTGAAATGGAGATCTAGAACAGAAAGTTTTTGTGCAAAAAGGTAGGGAAAAAATCCAGGTTTAAGGTGGTATTTATAGGCAACAAGTTCTGACAGAGGAGCGTGGCCGGCCCCCTTAAAGCATGGCCGGCCCCCTTAAAATTAAGGGGACCGCCCCTTATAATTAAGGGGGCCGCCCAACTGTAACGGCCAGAAAACTTGTCTTTTAGTGGGGAAAGTTTATTTGGTGAAAAACTAACTGATTTTGGTTAAATATTTGAAATCATATATTTAGTATGATTAAAACATTTTTCCTTATTACCAAAAGTGTTTTTCAAAGATATATAATAAGATTATATAATTAAATAAACTTTGTATTAGTTAATTAAATACCCCTTTGATCATACATTGCACTAAGCACTTTGTTTATTCATACCTTAAGTGATTTGTTGGTGAAAGTGATTATTTATTACTAAATACGTGTTTACGTCATGATCTTTGGTTTGATTAGTTTAAGTTTTGTGATTATCAAAACATAGAGATATCGGAAGATATGAATAATGTTTTTAGTCAATTATTTATATCAACAAACTCCCTAATTCCTTTTCGGGACAAGAACAAAACCCAATGATTAATTTCCTCAGCATCTAATATCTTGTGATCTGGTATAACGAGGACAAACTTTGTTATGACACCTTTAAGATGGAGGAGAAGTCTACTTATAAAAGAGTGTCTCAATCAAAATAGTGAGTGTGCAATAATACCAATAATTTACTCTTTCATAGTACAAATAATTTACTCTATATATAGTACCCATAATTTAGTCTTTCATAGTACCAATAATTTACTCTATATATAGTACCAATAATTTACATGGTAGGATAACCACACCCTCCCTAGGGAGGGTGTGTTGACTTTAACCAGCTGCTGCCATCTGTGCTGTCTGCATTAAAACTTCTACATTTTGACTAAAGTAGGAGGACCCTCCCTGATAGGGAGGGTTAGTATAACACAACCCATAATTTACTCTTTCATAGTACCAATAATTTATGGCATGTGATATCCACACCCTTCTTATTTGGTTAACCAAGCCCTCCCTAATACATAGGGTGTACTTGTTGTTTTTTGACTTTTACCTTTTTTTGTCGTTTTTTATTTTATTTTATTTTATTTTATTTTATTTTTTTAGAAAAGAGTATGCTTGTATATGTATAATGTTTGGTATATTTGTGTTTAATAATGTTTTGTATATGTATAATTTTTGTATAATAGCACGTTAAATATTACCACGTTAAATAACTGCAACAATGTATATGTATAATGTTTTGTATAATAGCACGTTAAATATTATCACATTAAATAACTGCAACAACAACTGTTATTATTAAATTAAACGACAACGTTATACATATTATTTAAAAACAACAACAACATCTACGACAACTTTACTTATTTTTTTAACATTTACAATTTTTTTACAACTTTTATTATTTTTTTAACAAAATACTTTTTTAACATTAAACTTTACCACATTAGCACGTTAAACGTTATCAAATTAAACGACTATACAACTTTTACAAAAATATTACAACTTTTTTTAACTTTTACAATTAAACAACATTAACACATTATTTTTTTTACAAAAAAAAAATTTAATAAAAATTTACAACTTTTATTTTTTTTACAAAAAAATTACAACTTTTATTATTTTTAACAAAATACTTTTTTTAAAAAACTTTTATAACTTTTATTATTATTTTAACAAAATACTTTTTTAACATTATTTTTAACAAAATATATTTTTTTTTAAACTTTTACAACTTTTATTTAAAAAAAAAAAAAAAAAAAAAAAAAAAAAAAAAAGTTGCAAAAAGGCCGCATATTTTGACCAGAAAGAAAGGGGACAAAAAAAATAATGTGGCAGTGGGGCTAGGGGTAGGTAGGGCGGAGATAACAATAATTACCAATAATTTACTCTTTCATTAATGTGTCACCATCCACTAACAAATTATAGAGACACACAATCAATAATATACCAAACACAACCCACATTATCTTCTTCAAAACACTGTGAAAAACACACTGTACTACACACACGCTTAACAAACACAACCCATTTAAATCGCAAAGAAAAAGAAAGAAAAGGTGCGTTGAACGCTGTTGCAACATCACATACTCCGGTATCGTAACGAGGCATAACGTCGTGGCAGGTAAACATAACGTTTCCATCACAATGCTTTGAATTCCTCCAACCCTGTAATCGATATATAACTCCGGTATAATAACCTGTAAAACATGAGCCTTTGAATTGTCAAGTAATCGGATTAAAAGAATTTAAGGAATCAGGGTTTAAATGAATTGGACAGCTTTTATAGTCGAATATGTATGCATCACCAAACGAATTCTATTAATGTTTAATAATTTAAGGTATTTTTGTTTGTAAACTCAGTTTAGGGTCTTAGTTAAGTCTTCCAATTGGTTGGAGTTGAATTGGTCATATTTTTTATTTTTATGTGATTAACGTGTCGTTTGTTTTTTCAGAGCTTTTACTTCTTCATCTGCAAACCATGTATGCAGAAGAAGAGGTGAAGAAGAAGACCGTTTGTTTTTATGTTATTGAAGTACTTTTTTCTTTCTTTTTTTTCACTAGTATTTTTTGTGTTATTAAAATACTTTTTTTTTCCTTTCCTTTTTCTTTTTTACTAGTTTTTTTACGTTTTCGTCCGTTTTTTTTACGTTTTGGTACGTTTTTATGTTTTTACGTTTTCCACCGTTATTTTACGTTTTTTCTCTTTATTTACGACTTCGTCTATTTTTTTACGTTTTCGTCTGTTTTTTTTACGTTTTCGTCTTTTTGTACGTTTTCATCCGTTTTTTTTACGTTTTCATCCATTTATTACGTTTTGGTACATTTTTTTTACATTTTCGACCATTTTTTATGTTTGTCTTTTTTATATTTTTGCCTATTTTTTTTACATTTTCGTTTGTTTTTACGTTTTCGCCAGTTTTTATACATTTTCGTCTGTTTTTTTACGTATTCATTCATTTTTTTAACGTCTTTTTATGTTTTCGACCTTTTTTACTTTTATGTCAGTTTTTTTAGGTTTTCATCCGGCTTTTCACGTTTTCGGCTGTCTTTACGTTTTGACCTTTTTTACATTTGCGTTCGTTTTTTTTATGTTTTCGTCTGTTTTTTACGTTCTTGTCTGTTTTTTTACGTTTTCATATGATTTTGTATGTTTGTACGTTTTTTACGTTATTGTACGTTTTCTTACGTCAGAAAACGTAAGAAGGTCGAAAACGTAAAAAAAATAGACGAAAACGTAATTAAATACGAAAATGTGAAAGATATAAGAAAAAGTAAAAATGGGTTGAAAACGTAAAAAAACAGATGAAACCATTAAAAAAAAAGCAAACAAAAACTTAAAAAATTGTCGAAAACGTAAAAAAAACAGACAAGAACAGATGAAAATATTAAAAAATGTAAAAATAACGGACTAAAACGAATAAAAACGTAAAAAAAAAAAAGACGAAAACTTAAAAAAATACGGCGAAAACGTAAAAGGATGGGCGAAAACGTAAAAAACGGACGAAAACGTAAAAAAAATGGGCGAAAACATAGAAAAAGGGCGAAAACGTAAAAAAAACGAGCGAAAACATAAAAAAACGACGAAAACGTAAAAAACAGGCGAAAACGTAAAAAAAACGGACGAAAACTTAAAAAAACGGGAGAAAACGTAAAAAATGGACGAAAACGTAAAAAACGGGCGAAAACGTAAAAAAACGGACGAAAACGTAAAAAAAAGGACGAAAACGTAAAAAAAGGGCGAACGTAAAAAAAAGGCGAAAACGTAAAAAACTGTCAAAAACGTAAAAAAACGGACGAAAACGTAAAAAAACAAATGAAAACATATAAAAATGGATATTGAGAAAGAGATGTAAGGTTTGTGAAAGAAGAGGCAAGAAGTGAAAGATAATGTCTGAAATTTAGAAGAGGAAAGAAGTGAAAAGAAGCACTTATGTCTGCAAAAAAACAAACAAAAACCTCTGCCCTCCTGCAGACAAAAGAAGTGAAAAGAGGAAAAAAGTGTTTATTGTGAAAAAACAAACGACACCTAAGTGTCAAAGCTTTTTTCTCAAGTGTTGAAATGGGTTAGTGAAAGGAAAACTTTTTGGGTGTTTGTGCAGTTATTTTCTGGGTAGGTCTGGAATGATGAATTTTTAAAGGGTACTTACACTTATTTATAAAATCTGAAAAAAATTTAGTAACTACTTAACTTATGTGGGAAAAAATTGGGAGAGTCTCTAGAGTTCATTTGATGTGTCTTAAAATTCGTGAGAAACTGACCCAGATTGTAAAACAAACCTAAAATAAGTTATGAGTATAACTATAAATATAAATCATTAAAAACCATTTGTAACTTATGAAATAAACATATAAGTATTAAGTGACCCCTATTTCATGTAGTTCATTTAAAGAGGCGTGACGTTGTTTCCGTCCCTTTAAATAAACTTTGAATTGTGAGTTACATACTCCGGTATCGTAACACTGTTGCAACCCCCCACTGGCTCCGTCCCTGTTAAACTGTACTAATTAAGCTCTATATATACGTTTCCGGCACATTGCTTTGATTTCATCCTTTTCTTAAGTATTTTTCTTTTCTATTCAGGTGCAACCAAAACATGGATGCTGTTGTTGGTCCTGTTGTTGAACCTGTTGTTGAATCTCTCGTGGGACGCATCAAGAAGCAGGCAGGCTATATCATTTCCAGCAAAAAGTATGTGGAGGATATGCGTACGGAAAAACAGAAGTTGAAGGATTTATATGATGGTGTTGAAGGCCACGGGAAGCGTAATACAGTTAACAGCCGGGTGGTTCCACCTGAAGTCACAACTTGGTTGAAAAATGCAAAAGATATCATTGCCCAAGTGGATGGCAGTGATATTAAGGCTGGCAGCTGTTATAATTTTATGAATAGGCGTGCGGTTGGGAGCGAAGCCGACAAGATGACCATAGATATTAAAAAGTTCATTGATGAAGGCAAGAACTTGACATGGTTTGATGATCGAATTCCTGGTGGTATCGTCAATAATTCAACTGCGGCATCCACCTCTGCACCACCATCTAGTGATTACATTGAATTTCCCTCAAGAAATTGGACTTTTACGAGTGCACTTGAAGCTCTCGGACCAGACCACGACTCCAGCATGGTAGCCTTTTGGGGAATGGGCGGAGTGGGAAAGAGCAAAATGGTGGAAAAGCTGAAGGAGGTTGTGGAGAAAAGGGGATGGTTTCAGTTGATTGTTGATGTGGCTGTAGGGAAAAATATGAACATTATAAATCTTCAGGATGATGTAGCAAGTGACGTTTGTGAAGCCTTGAAAGAAACAGGTGAAAAAGCAAGGGCTAAAAAGCTTCGTGCAAGTTTCGAGGCCCATTCGAAAGATGAAAAAATAAAAAACATCCTAGTAATATTAGATAATGTTTGGGAGTATTTTGAACTGAAAGATATTGGTTTAGATCCTTTGCCAAATGAAGGTGCTCGCATCAAGTTCTTGTTAACATCACGGGACAATAATGTTTGCAATATGATGGGTTTGAATAAGAAGATTTCAATTTTTAAAGTGGAATGTTTAGAAATTTCAGAATCACAGGATTTATTCCACCAACTTGTAAGAGATCCTCTTGATTCTGAATTTCAGGAGATAGGAGATGGTATTGCGAATGGATGTCACGGTTTGCCTATCGCCATCAAAACCGTTGTCCCTCTTATTAAAGGCAAGACAAAGAATGAATGGGGAGATTCACTTAATCGTTTAAAGAACCATGATCCTTCCATTGTAGCGAATGTTGTTTTTGAATTGAGCTACGAAAAGCTCAAACATCCTGAGGCTGAAGATATTCTTTTGCTTTGTGGTGTGTTTCCCAAAGATACAGATATTCTTTTAGAAGAATTGATGATATATGGATGGGGTTTGAATTTGTTTATAAAAGTGTATACCATAGAAGAAGCAAGAAAAAGGCTGTCCACTTGCATTAATAGACTTGCAGAGTTAAATTTTTTAAGTGTGAATCATCATTCTGGGTGTGTTAAAATGCATGATCTAGCGCGTGATTTTGTTTGGGGCATGCTTTCTGAAGGCGAGCATGCTTCGATTGTCAACCATGGTAATGTGTCACAGTGGCTTACAGATGCTACAAGCGACTTGTGCACAAGAATCTCAGTTACAAGCACAAATTGGTTTGAGTTTCCTACTGGAGTTAAGTTTCCTAACCTCTCTTTTTTGCAAGTTATGCAAGGAGATGGATCTTTCAAGTTTCCCAAAGACGTATATGAAGGAATGCTGAAACTTAAAGTCATAGGATTCAAAAGAATGGTGGATCCATTGCTTCCTACATTATCTCCATGCTCCAGCAACATTCGAGTGCTTTGCCTCCATCAATGCTCACTGATGTTTGATTACTCTTCTATTGGAAATCTTAAGAATTTGGAAGTGCTTAGCTTTGCTGATTCTGGCATTGAAAAGATACCTTCCACGTTCGGAAATTTGACGAAACTAAAGTTACTGTGTCTTAGCGGTTGCTTTGATATTCTTATAGATGACGACATCTTGAGAAAATTGGTCAAACTTGAAGAGCTTTCTATGATCCCTTCTGACAGAAAGATCATTAGCTTCACAGATGAAAGCTGTAACGGATTAGCAGATATTTCAAAGAACCTTAGTACGTTAGATATCGTGTTTCGTGGAAGGTATTCTCAACCGAAGAAGTTGTCAGTTGAGAAACTTGAACGATTCACTATCTATATGGGACATGATAACGATAGCTTTCGTCCATATGGAAATACCTTGAAGCTGGTCACCTGCACAGCTGATTTACTGGAGTCTAGTATAAATGAGCTGTTTGGGAAAACAGAGACGCTTTATTTACGGGTGGATGATATGCATTCTCTTGAAGATGTCATGGTGAAATCCCCACATATAAGAATCGACAATTCACACTTCTCCAACTTAAAAGTCCTCAAGGTTTCATACTGTAGAGAGTTGGGATACCTTTTCACATTTAATGTTGCAACAACTCTGTCAAAGCTCAAGCATCTAGATATCTCTTACTGCTATAAGATGAAAACAATCATACATGTTGATATTGGTGACAAACGTCCAATTCAATTTCCTCAGTTGAAGGTTTTGTCTTTAGACGGGCTACCAGAGCTATCAGGTTTGTGCAATAATGTCAATGTGATTGAGCTACCACAGCTCCTGGAGTTACAACTTAGCGACCTTCCGAGATTCACAAGTATTTATTCCAATAATAAGTTGGCAACATCTTCTATGTTGAGTAGTATTTCTGCAACAGGACATTTATTGAATGAACAGGTAATTATGTTTTATGCTGATATTATATCGTTTGAACAAAATTTTCTACTAAAAGCATCAAAAAGGTCATCCTCAACGTAGTGTTCTAGTTTCGATAGCTGGTAAATTATGTCACGTCTCTACTCTTTAGGCCTTTTTTATTTTTTTATTTTCCAAAACATAATATTGTTTCTTATTGTTCGGATAAGGCTAGCAACGGGCCCACTAACAAACCTTAATCATTTTGCAGGTTGTGATTCCTATGTTGGAGAAATTGCATATTGAACATATGAACAATCTGAAGGAGATATGGCCTTGTAAATACTTTACTAATGAGGAAGCAAATATTTCCTTGTTGAGAGAAATTACGGTGAATGATTGTACAAGTCTCAAGAATCTGTTTCCGGAGAACCCTATGACATTGCTACATCATTTAGAAAACCTTAACATCCTTGGTTGTAATTCGCTTCCAGTGCTATTCAACATCGACTTGGATTGTCTTGGTAAAACTGAGCAACTATGTAGCAGCTTGAGAAGCATTAAGGCGTGGGATTCAAGAAACTTAAGAGAGATTTGGAGCATAAAAGGTGAAAATGACGTTAGTTTCATTATCGGCGGCGATCAAGTTTTAAAAATAGACATCGATTCTTGTGAGAACTTCAAAACAGTCGCATCTACCACCTCCTTTTTTGATTTTAAGCCACTTATGGACCTTAGGGTATGGAATTTTGGAGCAAATTGGAAGGGTAGCCAAGAGGAAGAGGTATGACTTTAGATTGTTATTTAAGGGGTGTTCGTCTAATCTTATGTCTATAAATAATACTAAGCTCATAAATGTTGGGTGTTTAAGTTAGCTTATTATAGTTAATGAGTTAATACAATTAAAAAGTACACGAACATTTAATATTTTAGTTGTTATGTGAGGGTATAAAAGGTTTTTGTTATGGATTTTGCTACATCCACATAAAATTCTCACAAAAAACTCTCACTCGCTGACGTGTTCGCGGGTGATTGGTTTTTCGTGGGATGTTGTGAGATCCACATCCCACTAAAAACCAATCACCCGCTAACACGTCAGCGAGTGAGAATTTTTTGTGAGGATTTTACGTGAATGTAGCATACCTCGTTTGTTATAGCATCACATCACAGCCCATCCAATAAGTCACAAAATTTTAGCTTCTCACAACATGTTCCTATAAGTTAATAAGCCCAATCATATTAACTTCTCCAAACACTTGATTGTGCTTATTTAAGATGTATAATCTAATAAGTTCTTAAACCCACTAAATAAGCTTAAACAAACACCCCTTAGGTAGCTTTTGTTCAATTTTGAGTTATATATAGAACTACCCTTAGCCTTAACATTTCGACTTATATTTCAAAAGCCTATATATTCTGGCTTTTTTTTTTTTTTTTTTTTTTTTTTTTTTTTTTTTTTTAAGCGTACTATATTTCAAAGATGAAAAATAGGTTATAAATTAAAAAAATAAGAAAAAACAAGCTTATATAAAACATATATAAAAAAAATCATGCTCATAAATGATAAAACCACATATATATGATCTTAAACAAATTAATGTTCCCATTAGTTTGTTGCTTGCGTAGGGCATACCGCATACATGTTGTTAGGAACATGTATATTAATATATTATGTGTGGTAAGAAATATTAAGACATAATAATTTAATGTTTTCATTGTTGACCTTCGTTTTTTCTTGCCTATAATTTATTCAACCCGTAATCACTTGGCTTCATTTAAAGCGGGGTGTTGCTAGGAGCATACTTTAATTCCCCTAAATTGTATAGTTATGACTCACTACTAAAACAATGTCATTTTGTTTTATTTTTTTACACATTTTCAAAACATGTGCATAATATGTTGAGTTTTTTGAAATTATAAATGTATAAAAATTTGTTACATTAATAAGTCTGAACAAGTTTAAACTAAAAAATATATAAACTAAAAAGATACATTTGCTTCAAGAAAAAAACGTTTAGGTGTGAAATAAAATATACGATATGCCTAGGGCTGAGCAAACGACCCGAACAGACCGGACCGACGTGGTCGATTCGGTCCTCGGTCTTAGCTTTTTGGTTAATTCGGTCCTCGGTCCGGTCCGGACCATAAACTGATTATTTGGCCTTGTTAACCGGACCGACCGAGACCGGACCGGACAAACCAAATTCGGTCCGGTCCTCAATCTTGGCTTTTTGGCTAATTCGATCCTCGGTCCGGTCCGGTCCGATCCTGGACCGATGCTCACCCCTAAATATGCCCACATTTAAACTTGTCAAAAACAATTTTATCACCTAATTTCCTCACACAAGAATAAATGTGGAGATATTAGATGTTACAAGTCAAATGCACACTTACCTCCACACTTATAATTTTTTTAACATATACAAGTGTGAAAAATCTCTTTTAAAATAAATAAATAAATACTCACACTTATTAATGTAACTTATTTATTTTTATAAGTAACTTATTTATTTTTACACATTTATAATGTGTTAATAAACACAAGATCTTTTACAGACTTTCTACAAGTGTGTAGAGAAAAGTGTGTCAAAATGATATTTTGTTCGTAGCGAAGGTGCATTAGGAATTTTGTGTTTTTGTATAAGATTTCAAAACTCGTTCATTCTTTGGATTTTGAAAATGATGCAACTTCTCATACGTGTAATTGTTTTGACTTTCCACTTGTGAACTTTGGTTGCATAAGAGTTTGGTTTTAAGTATTTAATCTAAATGTTGCATAATACACTTTAGATTTATTTTTGGACTTATTGACTAACCATGAAGTTCTTTGGTTTTCTTTTTGGGATTCATGCGTGCTAAGTTTCTTACCATAATATGCAGATCAATGTTAATGTGATGTTCCCGTCCTATCTCACACCGATCTCCAATCACCTTGTTAACATTAAGTTGCAAACATCTGAAGAAGTGGATGTGGTGTTTGAGGTTAAGAGTCCAAGTAGTCAAAACTCTGTAAAAGCTCAGATTACAGAACAACCACTACTACCCATTTACCTCAAAAGATTGGAGTTAAGAGGAATGGAGAGGATGAGTCGCGTGTGGAAGTGCAATTGGACTGAATTCTTAATTCTTCAAAAACAACCGCAAGAATGCTCATTCCGCGATCTCACAACCATTGACTTATATGCGTGTAGGAACATGAAGTACTTGTTTTCACCTCTGATGGCTGAACTTCTCCCGAACTTGTCTGAAGTCAAAATCTACCGTTGTGATGGTATGGAAGAAGTTGTGTCAAGTAGAGATGATGGAAAAATGACAACATCTATGCACACAAGAAACCCCTTGTTCCCTCGTCTTAATAAACTTACTCTAGATATCATGAAGAGACTAGAGCGTATTGATGGGGGAGCTACTAGAGGTGCGAGCAATGAAATATCAGATAAGGTACGTTATTTCCTATGTAATTGTGTGTTTCTATTATACTAGGCACTTGAAAGGTTAGGAAAAAGAAAAAGAAAAATCATAATTTGATTTGGGTGGTTGTGTTTGGGTGAGTTTGGTATGGGTATATGGGAATGGGGTTATCGGTTTTATAGTGATTAAAGTTGTTTGTTTAGTGGGTCAAGAATGAAATGGGTATATCATAGTTATAGATTCATTACCCACCAATTTGGTATCTATAAAATTCATTCCGTGGGTCTCTCTCTTTTCCACTACAAAATTCAAATATCTATACATTTTTTTATAACATATTTTATCATCCAAACATTGTTATTCTAGCTCATACTAAATTCAATACCCATTGTGATTCCTAGCAACAAACCAAACGCCCTTATCTTTTTTATGGGTTTATTGGCATATTTAGAAAAAGTAACTTTATACCTAAACACAATTAACGAGGCATGTTTGACACCTAACAATATGAAAAGATTTGGGTCACTTGATTCATACACACTTATGACTTCAACCATACACACTTATAGGTCTAATAATTGTGTTTTATTGTTTTAATTAAATAAAATATAAACATTTCACTGACAAAAGGCAGCAATTTCTCTCTCTTCTAATTGGGCCCCACATCCTACAAACGTGCATTAAAACAAATAAAAATAAACACTTCGCTACCTAGAGGCAGCAATTACCTTTAACTTTTTTGAATATAAAATGAAAACTTACCGAAACCACCCTACACTTTTTAATATTTGCAACTTTTATATATAACAAACTTTTTTATAAAATCATACGTACGTCAAAAGCATATCAATATTGGCTCGTTTTTTGTTCGTAATCTAGAACTTTCGCAACGGTATTTTTTTATTAACGAATTCACTATACACTTACTAAATATTTGAAGAATAAAGTTTGTTATATAAACAGTTGTAAATATTAAAAAAAAAAAAATTAGGGTAGTTTTGGTAAGTTTAATTATTTATTCAAAAAAAGTTGAAAAGTTGAAATCGTTTTGCCCGGATATCTTTGCCTTTTGGCTGCGTAATGGGTAAATTATTATTATTATTATTATTATTATTATTATTATTATTATTATTATTATTATTATTATTTTTAATTTACGATTAATTTGGGCTCGACACGTTTGATTTCTCTCCTAATAAGCAGCGATCAATATGGCCTTATTGGATATGGAAAAAAAGTTGACCTTCTGCGGGACAAGTTGTTTCAAAATAGCCTATGCAGTAATTTTCGCTAACATGTGTTCTATTATAAAGTACAATATAAAAATGAAATAAAAGTAAATACATGTTTAAAAAAGAAATAAAAGTAAATACATGTTTTCAAGTGTATGTTGTCTCATGTTACATATAAAAGTTAGAAATAGTGTCACTTTACTTTGGATTACACAAGTAAAAGAGAAAACAAAAATTTGAAAAATAATAATATACTAATAAATTGGTTTACGTAAAAGTTTTAGGGCCTGTTTGCTTGAGTCAAAGGAATTACTTTAGGATTTGGATCTGATTAAATGTTAAAAATCTGGATTAGATTTAAGTTATTTTGTCTTATATGAATATATATATTTTAAAGTGTTTGAAACACTAAAAAAGTGAATTGTGTAAAAGTAACCAAAAGATGAAAGGACAGGAGTGTACCACGTTATAATTCCATGAATTTACACACTATCCTCAACATTGAGGTTGTCATTTGAAGAAGCCAGATATTTGAGTTTTAGTGGGGCATCCTGACATATCCCCCTTAACCAAACTTTGGTTTTCTAACATAAAGTCAAATCCTAGGACTAAGTCCTCTATACCAAACGCACCCTTAGTGAAAAAAGTAAAAAGACATAATGATTGAGGCATTAATTAGAGTACATTTAGAACACCCTTTAATATTTTCAAGGGATAATTCTTGATTTGGCCCACAAGTACAAGTGTATTTGCCCTTACCACCACAAAATTTTTTTTTCTTTAAATGCCCCAGGGGAGAGGGTCGCTCAAATTTCTTGGGCGGATTTAATATTATAGTGACATGTGTCCCCTATCATGTCCCTACCAAGTACTAACATGGTACCACCCCAACAGGTACTTTCTTGGGCGACTTGGACCACATTTTTTTGGGCGACTTATCTTTTTTGTCTTTTTGTAAAAAAATTATTAACTACATTTTTTGTCCTTGTTGTTTGCTTGGTATTTCATTTTTAATCACAGTCTTTTTTTCTCTTTAATAAATAAAAACTCATCTTCCTATAAATAAAAACTCATTTTTAACATACAAAACATTTAACCACACCATTATTATCTCACTCCTATCGAGATTTCAAAAGCATTTTCTTTTTTCATCTTCTTCAAGATAACCACAATACCACCATCCAGAAAACACAAATACAAAAATACCAGATAGGTTCAACTTCAAGTTGCCATATTTTTGTGTTACAAATTTTGACACCTATTGAAACAACCATTGTAGGCCTAGAAATATCATCAATATACTGTTAATCTTCATGATAAACCATTATATAATTTTTATACAAAACATGGTTACATGAGTTTCCTTTTATAAACCATCAGAAGTTTGGGAAAAGTTAGGATCAGTTGACTCCAACTTGAGTTTTTGTTGGACACTTGCAATTTATGAGAAAACCCAACAACCGAATATATCTTTACATTCCAATAACTAATACCAGTTATGAGAAAACCCACCAACCGAAAAATGATCAACATTTTAAAAGAACTCAAGCTCATCCTCCTGTTAAGGCGAGCATACCTTTTGTCATTGTCGCCTACCTCTCCCAATACTCTACTTTCATCCACCTTCTCACCTATGATATCTTGATTTTTGTTCAAAACCGAAACCCACTTGAGGAAAGCTTATTCCTAGTGCCGGAGTCAACGTAGTGCCACGAAACGTCTCAATCAATAATCTCAACATAAATTTCATATCAAAAAAATAATAATTCAAATTTAAATTCCACAGAAACCACATAATTGAAAACCACGGTTCAAAGTTTACAAATTCATCGCGAATAAATTTCAAATATTTAAAAAAATCATCAACTTTAAAGTAATGCGGGTTTTTAAAATATCTCCCTAAATTGCCAGTTGTCACAAGTATGGCTTTAACTCAGAAAGTTTTCTGTGAAAACAGGTGAGTAAAAACTGGGAGAGAAAAACTAGCTGTTACAGAGGGGACGACACCACTAAATTTAACGGTGCCGTCAGTCCTTTAAAGGTGTCGTGCCAGACAAAAATGCCCGTATTTTTGTTTTTAGTGGGGAAGGATTATTTCAGAATGTTTGGAGCTTTTTTTTAGAGGGGTGGGGGGGAGGAATAGATGTTGGAAATTTTAAACTTATTTTTTCAAATAAAACATTTTTTTTTAGTTCAAAAATAATTTGTAAAATGTACTTTTGAAAAAATATTTGTTATATTAAAAATGTGAAGTTTTAGACCAGATGAGCGAAGTTACGATGTCTATCATTTAAGGCAAAAGACAATAGATTTTAACTAAATGATATTCATGTTAACCTTTGACATAATCATTCTCCTAACCTTGCAACTATGATTAGTAAAAAGAAGAGGAGTCGGGAATATAAAGATTCATTTAATTTAATAACAATGTTTATCAAATATTATTAAAAAATAATTATCAAATTTAATTTAGAGCATCTACAATAATAGAGCTTTTAAAAGTTATATATATATATATATATATATATATATATATATATATATATATATATATATATATATATATATATATATATATGTATTGTATCTTTATTTTCAGAACCCTGTTAACTGCGAGAACTGCGCGAACTTCAATTTTGCATTAAAAAACATGCATGTTCATATAAAACATGTATGTTTTCTTACATACACCTTAATACACATACATGCATAACATACATGTTCATATAAAAACCTGTTAAGTGCAGATCAATGCAAAATGGTTTTATTTTTAGAACCCTGTTAAGTGCGAATTATGCATTAGAAAACATGCATGTAAGAAAACATGCATGTTTTATATGAACATGCATGTTTTCTAATGCAAAATTAGAGTTCTCGCAGTTCCCGCACTTAAGTTCCCGCACTTAACAGGGTTCTGAAAATAAAGTTCCTCTATATATATATATATATATATATATATATATATATATATATATATATATATATATATATATATATATATATGAAATCACCTTGTTGCACTATTTATAAACATTTTCAAGCAAGGCTGTTTCATTGATTTGGATGGTCCGGTGTGAAACTACGAATTAGGCTCCGTAAATCACAAAAAATATAGCTATTATTGAAAATTCAAAACATAATATACTTAGACATGTATAAATACCGATTGACATATATTAAATCGGATGCCCCCTCACATAATATTTAGAAAGGGCGGTAAAAATCCAAGTTAGACATGCATAAATATACGTAGACATGTATAAATACTAATAGACATGTACTGAATCGAGGCCCTGTCACAAATGGTGGCACAAATGGTGGCCATGTGTGGCTGACCCACTTGCACATGTTAATCACCGCCACTGTAATTTTAAGTTTATAAAATTCTTAACAATTACACATGAGAAGTGATTTGCACACTTTTTAAATTTATTGAGACACAGTCCAATGTATAAGCGGTTAAAGCAGATTATATTTAAAGTATAACTGCTTAATGCATCAATTGAAGTGTGCAAATAAAATTCAAGAGTGCAAATCATTTCACATTACACATGCATTTAATTATGAAAATGATCCAATATTTTAGACCTCTTTATTTCATATGGATGTAACACATCAACTCACTATTATTAAAACAAATTATAAACTTTTTCATATGTTTTAAACATTTTTTACGAAACCATTATAGTGGATGCTCTATAAACATTTTTTGATTATTTAAAATAGCATTTATAACCATTACGTTTTATATTTTAATACCTCTTATATTTTAAAACTCGCATTGAAGTTTATTAATAAGTATAAAATAGCCCCGAAACATAGCTTTACATACTGACGTTTGGTAATATAAATAATTGACCCTAACCCGTTGAACTTTATATATTTACTACTCCCTTCGTCCTAAAATTATTGTTCTCCGACAAAAAACACACAGTTTAAGAAATACATAATTAATACAGCTTTATCTCTATTACTTTTTTGTCAAATGATAAATTTACCTTTAACCAATTAATTAACACTTCTTTAAAGTTTGTAATATTAATTTCAACTAAGGGTAATGTAGTAAACTTGACCAAACTCCTCTATCTATTTTTAGTATTGGACAATTAATTTGAGACGTACCAAAAAGAAAAGATGGACAATTAAATTGGGACGGAGGGAGTAGTATTTTTTATTATTTTTTAGAAAGGCAACCTTTATTAAAAAATCACACAAAGAAAGAAATACAAAGCAAGGCATTCCTCCTAATTAATCAAGCCAATTAAAAGAAAAAATGACCCATAGAAAACCAAACAAACTAACTAACATTAACCCACAATGCCTAGCAAAAACTAAACTGTTAACCCACGATGCCTAGCAAAAACTAACTGTTACACAATTATGGAACAAAACAAATTGGGACAGGCCCACATTAAAAAAAAAAAATGCATATAGAACATGACCAACAGTCAGTACATGATATATTTACTAGTACTTCCTTACATCATCCTGTTCGACAATTTTTATAAAAAACCATGTTAAAACTTTATTTTCTAGCTATAAAGTTTGCATAGAAAAACATCTCATTAGATTCCAAAGGAGGATAAATTAGGCATCATACATAAGATGTGACTGTGTTTATAAGTAAGGTTTGGCTAACAAAAGTCATTAGAATTGTGGTTAATAACAATCTTTTCACTTTTATTAAAAAAATATATTTTCTAAATAAAATCACCATCAATTAGTTATCATCTCCTGCGTTTTTCTCAAAGACATTTGTAACTCATTTCATTCATTTGTAACTCATTCGGAAAAACTCACGTGATTTTGTAAAAATCATATGTGATTTGTAAAAAATCACATGTATTTTTCCGAATCACATGTGATTTTTTTAGGCGGAAATTTTGAAGAAAAAAAAAAGATAGTCGAAAGTATATAGAAGTGCATATATATATATATATATATATATATATATATATATATATATATATATATATATATATATATATATATATATATATATATATATAATTTAATTATTGTTGCGATGGTATGATTATTTTCGTGTAACGATTAACGGTTTGCGAGATATTTAATTTTAAAAAAACAAGTGAAACTTTTTTTTTAACCAGCTGCCTAGCGCAGTTGGCCACCAGCTACCTTAGAAGCCTGGACCCAACCATGTGATGTCTTGATTCAATAAAGGACGCGAGTTCGAATCCGTTCCGCAGCATGGTTGGGTATTGGGTGGAGGTATTTCACAGGTATCAAACCTTTGCTGGGTAGGGTTGATAGGTATCATTATGGTACACAGGGTTGATGTGTCCATGCCAATCTACACTTTTTTTTATCCAAACTTTTTTTTTTTTTTTTTTTTTTTTTTTTTTTTTTTTTATATAAAAAAATAAATGGTAGTGATTGATTAATTCGATCTTTAATAAATATTGGATATATATTTATCTTTTCCCTATCCAAACACACATCGTCTAACTATTGTATTATGGTTAAAGTTATGCCAAAAGAACTAATAAATGTTAATAACAAGCTTAACTGTAACATTTCTAGCTTTAAAAAAAAAAACTGTAACATTACGAGTGAAATAATGAAGTGTAAAATATTTAGATGTTTCTTGGTGTGTTAGAAGAATAGGATCGCTATTTCACATTTAATGAAATAATGGTTAGATCATCTACAATGGAAAAAACCTTAAAGACTTTTTGCATTTAATGCATTTAATGACTAAAGCTTTGAGCAAAGACTTGAGGTTCATCAAGTCTTTGAAGAAAAGCTTTTCAAAAAGCTTTTGAAGCAATGCAAAAAACCTCATAAAATGACTTTTTGAAATAGTAAAAAGCTTTTAAAAGCTTTACCCATTGTAGATGCTCTTAGAGAGCATGGTTCCCAGGTAGTTATAGCCTCCTTGCATCCTATCATGTCCTGCGCCATAGATATGTGCCACGCTATGAACAAAAGTATATTATTATTTTTTTCTTTTCTTTTTGAACGTAACTTCCAATAAAAAGTGTGTTTTTTGTGTGTTAAAAGAAATGATATAGGACAAAAGTTGTAAGTGACGAGACTAGTACGCCTATAACAAGTACTACACCTAGCGCTCATTTGATTTACCACAATATATTTGGCTGAAATGGGTCTAAGACTAATGTTAATGTCAACACCATTTCTACAAAAGCAACTCCGTCACGTCAGCGCCACCTCAGCTTTCTCTCTCGACAACTCCACCTCAACCATAACTAGCTAGTAGTGACCATAAAAGCGACCCCGAAAACTACAACAAAAACATATTCCATAAAACAAATAAAAAAAACTACACACACAAATCTTGCAAATGTTTCGGTCGGCTGAGCAACCAAAACTTTGAAATGGTTGCTTGGTGACGCGTCGCTTTGAGGTGAGCTAATGGGGCAACGCGTTGCTTTTATGGGATTGTGGTTGGGAGGCAACTCCCATTGGCATTAGTCTAAAAGAAAAAGTTAGATGCTTGAGTTGCCTCAATATAGATTTGTTTCGATATATGCGTGCCCCTACTAAAAAAAGTTAATATCTAGGCGATTTAGACACAGACAATTGGTTTATCCCATAATGTTTTAATTAATGAAGTTTTACATATATATATATATATATATATATATATATATATATATATATCCGGTGAGAAGAAAAACTTAAATAGGAAGAATAAGAAGGATTTCTAGCCACACATTTCAAATAGGAGGGAGAATTTTAAGGGGAGATGCATCCATTTTTGTAGATGCATCTGAAATGAGTGGTTGTGGTTTCTTCTTATCATTCTTATTTTAAGTTTTCTTCTTATTTGATCATAACTCTATATATATATATATATATATATATATATATATATATATATATATATATATATATATATATATATAGTTATATCATGACATACATTTAAATAATTTTCTAGTTTCTAGTTTCTAGTTTCATCATGTCGTTTAAAGGGAAACCAAATGCCAAACGCCTAAACCTAATCAACTTCTTGTATAAGAGTAGTGTATATGCGGGTAATAAGAGTTAAGGGTGGTTATACAATTGGCTTTGACAGTTACATAATTAATATAAATTTCGTACGTTTTGACTATTTCTTACCTGCTACAGAACACTCAAGTGGGCGCTGTTTCTTGGTCCTTATGCCAATACTCTAGACAAATACGTATAAATTCTTGTGATGCATTGCCATATGTGGTTCCATTTTATGCATCTACAAAAATGCACCAGCTTCAAGATCTGGAAATATATTCTTGTAAATCAATGATGGAGGTATTTGAAAGTCAAGGGATCAACAACAGTGGTGACGGTAGCACTACTTATGCTGATGAAAGACGTGACTGTGGTACTAGTGTAGCACTCGCTACTCCAAGAGTAAAAGATATTGAAGTGCCTCAACTCTCCAACCTAAAGGAAGTTGATATCTATAAGTGTAACATTTTGCAGTATGTATTCACATTTTCCACACTTGAAAGCCTCTCACAACTCGCAGCGTTAAAGATAACAGAATGTGAAGAATTGAAAGTGATCGTGAAGGATGAAGATGCATCTAAAGCTGTGTTCTTTCCTCGTCTAAGGTCCATTGAACTAGACAGTCTCCCAAGCCTTGAAGGTTTCTTCTTGGGGAAGAATGATTTCCAGTGGCCAATATTAGATGATGTTACTATCAGGAATTGCCCAAAAATGACGATCTTCACATCTGGCCAGTCAACAGCTAAGAAGCTCAAGTTCGTACGCACAAGCTTGGGCATACATAGTCTTGAAGGTGACCTCAAAGTAAAGGTATTAAACAGTTTGAAACTTTGTTCAAGTATAAGTTTAGGTAGATAATTAAAATATATACGGAGTACATAATACTTAAAAGGAATGATATATCCAAAAAAAAAGTTTATAAAATAATACCAACCAATGGCGGAGCTAGAAAAAATTTCTTAAGAGGGCCGAAACAATTTTTTTTCCGGAAGAACATTAGATGGGAGGGGCAAGATGAAAAAAATAAAATTTTAACACATGAAATCATGAAAAATACACTAACGGGCTTAGGCCTAGGGAGGTCGGGACCCTTCCCGGTCCCTTAATAGCTCCGCCCATGATACCAACACAATGACTTAACAAGTGTTGTGGTCCAATCATGCATGTTGGATCATAAATTCATAATTCATCTTTCTTCTTTTTTACCCTCAAACATTTAGTCATTGTATGAATATAAATTTTTAAACTTTTTGTGGATTTAATATTTCTCAATACTTATTTCTCCTTTCCCAAAAAATTAAAATAAAAAAATAAATTGAAAAAATAAAAAACATTTCTCAATACTTAATTCCTTGATCGGTAGAAAAAATAGACACTGTTTTAAGTTTTTTTCTTTTAAAAAGATGCATTGTTAAATAGCTAAATGTGAATCTTGGTTTTCTAACTTCAAACAATTTTAAATGAACAATAATGCACTTTTAAAATTGGATATTATCAGTAATAAAAAAACATAGGATCTAATAAAAAGCATCTCCGATAATCATATACTCTTTTATGAATCTCATCTTCGACTCATCATGCACAATCATGGTCGACTGAATTGTAGAGTGAAAGCGTATGACGAAATTCTATTTATCTAATAAATTTTACCTCCTTTTTTTGTTTATCCGCCAATTTTTAAAATATACGTATTTATTAATTATTAGATGAGAATTCATAATATAATAACAAATAAAATGCGTAATAACTCCAAAAAATGTTCTGATACATCTCGACCTTTAAATGTATTCATCCATTTTTAAAACGGGCAAATGTTTTATAAAAGTATCATACTTGTTATAATTTCTTTTTCTGAGTATCGAACAAAATTTTTTTTCCTTATATGGGTACTAATCTTTCAAATTCGGTCTCTTTAAAGTATTTTATGTCATTTTTGCCATTCAAAATATTTAAACTCCTATTAGCTAAGAGGGGCAAAAATGAAATAAGGTACCTCAAAAGAACCGAATTTGAAAGATTAGAACCCGTATAAGGAAAAATTATGTTCGATACAAAAAAAATAAAAATAAAGTGTGATACCTTTATAAAAAACATTTTCCCTTTTTAATACCATCAACTATGACGCTTCACCCAATTCTGAGCACACTAGTCACTAGTTTCAGCTAGGGGTGAAAACGAGCCGAGCCGAGCCCGAGCCTGCCAGAGCTCGAGCTCGGCTCGTTTAAGTTTTAAAAGGCTCGAGCTCGAGCTCGGCTCGTTTCGAGCCTTAAACTTTAAGCTCGAGCTCGGCTCGTGGAATATTATATAGGCTCGGGCTAGGCTCGAGCTTGGCTCGTTTATACGATTTGGCCATGAAAAGTTAAAGGTTGGCTCGAGTTCGAGCTCGGCTCGTAATATATCTTTATTGAGCTCGTTAATAAGCTCGAGCTCGGCTCGTATATAAGTTAAAATATCATATTTTTGTTTTGGCTTGTTTAGGCTCGCGAGCTCAAACGAGCTTTTTACGTAAAGCTCGAGCTCGAGCTCGATTAATAAACGAGCTGCAACTTAGGCTCGAGCTCGTTTAGGCTCGGCTCGTTTGAGCTTTTTACTGATCCAATCCCGAGCTTTTCACGAGCAGCTCGGCTCATTTCCACCCCTAGTTTCAGCTCAAGACGCACACACCAAATATTTAATTGGCCGATGCATATAACTTTTATTATTATTATTATTATTATTATTATTGTTATTGTTATTGTTATTGTTATTGTTATTGAAAAACAAATAAGATTTTACAAGAAATTAGTGGGGAGCCGAGAAACTAACTGAACCCCCACACCTCTAGCTATAGCAAAACCGATCCTATTATTATTATTATTATTATTATTATTATTATTATTATTATTATCACTATCAAAATAGATGCATCTCCCTTTAAAATTCTCCATCTTATTTGAAATGTGTGGCTAGATATCCTTCTTATTATTCTCATTTTAGTTTTTCTTAGCACCGGATGATATAATTGAAAGCGTAGTAATTTGTTTTCCGCTGTAACTTTTTTGGAACAAATTATTAAAAATGAAACTAGCGGCGAGTAATATTTAGTGCAAAAGTTACTTTAGTCCAATTTAACTCTATGGCATTCAAATTTTATTTTTCTCAATATACTTTGGGTAAAAGCCATAAAATATCAACGTACTTTCAAAAAAGTACCAAGTTGAACCATTTACTTATTTATTGCTTACTTGACCAACGAACTTTCAAATTTAAATTCGACTTGACCCATTTTTTTATACCGTTAGTCATCATGTGGCAACGTTAGTCCTTTTAGTTAACGAACGTTTGCAAAGTTAGTCCTTTCATACTAACGACTGTTTTTAATTAACTAAAAATTTGGTTTTTCTTACGTTTTCATACGTTTCAATACTTATTCGCCCGGTTTTACACGTTTTGATCCGTTTTCATAAGTTTTCGCCCCATTTTACACGTATTCGTCCGTTTTTACACGTTTTGATCCGTTTTCATATGTTTTCGCCCCGTTTTACACGTTTTCGTCTGGTTTTACACATTTTCATCCGTTTTACACGTTTTCGTCCTGTTTTACACGTTTTCGTCCATATTTGGGATGAAAGTGGAAGGGACAAACTATTTAGTAGTAAAAAGACCAAATCATCCTTACATATTTCTTTTATTTTTTATTTTGTAAGGGCATGATTGTAAATGTATAACATTCTTTCATTTTCTTTCTTCTTATTTCATTGATACTCGAGAACACAAATAAATATCTATCTTTCTTTCATCTCCGCTCCATTTCTTTTATTCACTTTCATTTTAAGTGAATTGAAGGATTCCAAGAAACATGTGTATTTCATCATGCGATGAAGTTAGCATAGCATATATGATAATATGACACTTCTAATATATGGTGTTGTGTTTATTTGGCCTGACAGACCAAATTCCCAGATACAGAGAGTACACGCTCCCACCCTACTGCATTGGAACTATCAGCTTGGTCTTTCCATAATCTGAGTCAAATGATTGTGGAGGATGATCATTCAATGAGAAGAATTGTTCCATCCAACGAGTTGTTACAATTGCAGAAGCTTGTGAAGATTCTTGTAAGGGAATGTGATCAACTAGAGGAGGTTTTTGAAGTAGTAGCATTGGAAGAGATAAATGACAGAATTGGTTTCAGTGAAGCACAAAAAGCTGTTGTTGAACTTCCAAACCTAACAGAAGTGCACTTAGAGAATCTACCTAGTCTCAAGTATATATGGAAGAGCAATCAGTGGACAGTAGTAAAATTTCCATACCTAACGCGACTGTCAGTTGTTGGATGTGCAAACTTAGAGTACGTATTTACTAGTTCTATGGTTGGTAGTGTACCGCAACTCCAAGAGCTACACGTAAGTGATGCTGATACAAAGGTAATTGTCAAGGAAGAGGAAGAATGTGAGGGTAAAGCGAATGAGCATGAGTTAAGGAATCTAAAGTCCTTAGAACTTGAGAGTCTCCCTTATCTCAAGGGATTTTGCTTAGGAAAAGATGCTTTTTCTTGGCCATCTTTGGAAAGTCTAAGCATTCTTGAATGCCCCAAAATAGATGTGTTCACTAACGGACATTCAGATACTCCAAAGCTAAAAGCAATCACGACAAGCTTTGGGGAGTGTAACGTCGATAACGATCTCAACTCCTTCATCAAAACCAACCAACAATTTGTTCGATCTGGAGGATGTAAAGAAGTTGTCAGAGAGTGATCCCGAATGGGAAATTCATGATATTGAATGACAATTTAATGTAGAGGATGGAAAGGTGAACCATTGGGCGAGTCTGGAAGCCAAGTGAGCAATACCAGAAGCTTGGTATACTGGGGGTGTGTTTGATAGAGGGAGGTCGATGCAAGTAAAAAAGTGAGATTAGGTAATTTCTGGATAAAACAATTTGTGTGTATTGTGATTTCCATCTCACTCGTATTGAAAATGTTGTTTGATGGTTTTGTATCCTTATGGTTCACTCATTGTGCTGGAGGTGGAGTTGGTGCAGGCGTATTTTTCTCTCTTGCTGGGTTCATTTTGCTCTTTTGCTGCTTCTATATGGCTCCAGTCATCTTATGGAAGCTTTTTAGGCGGTCGACCCGATTAATTTATTTCCAACCCGAACCTGATCCATTTAATAACCGGGTTAGATGGGTCAACCCAAACCCGACTCGAAATCTATTTAGGCTCAACCCGAACCTGTTAATTTTCGTGTTGGTTTCAGGTCGGGTTAGAAATTGCCACCCCTATTATTATTGCAGCACAACAGCTTGAAATATGACTGAAATATAGTAGAACAATTTACATTTTTGAGCAGCAACTTATTATTGAGCAACAACACATATAACAGTTTGATAGAAGCCAAAGACTCATATTTATGTAGAAGTAGAACAATAGATTCACATAATAATGGGTTTTACCCCTTGAAATCAATCCACTAAAAGAATAAGAAAATGAGAAAATCATAATAAATAGAAGAGATGTGATAAGAAAGAAGAATCATACCTGCTGATGAGATGGAGGCTATAGAGAAAAAGATAAATGAACGTTAGGTTAATACGGAGTATCAGGTCAAAAATGTAAATGGCTAGGACATTTGCAAAACACCTATTTTGTCTTTTAAAACACTTGAAACGAGTATTAAATTTGTCTTTGTCAAATGCTGCTATTTTTATATAGGGTTTTAAATTGTGCCTTGGGGGCACAAGTTAATCATATTAAAAGTATATAGGGATTCACATAAAAGTACACTTGTGTGTATTTACTTTTTTGTGAGCCCCTGTGTACTTATGTGTACTTAACTTGTGCCTAGGGGCATAAGATAGAAAAACGCTTTTATAAACAAACAAATTAAAAAGTGTTCTAAATCATTTAAAATCATTTTAATCATTTTTTAATTAAGTTAAATCATATTTAATTAAGTTCATTTAAATTAATTATATTTAATTTAGATAATTTGTAACAAAACCCGACACTTTGCATCTTGAAACTTCAAAACAGCTTTGATACTGGGGTTGAAAAGCTTGATTTGTAAAAAAGAAAGAAATATTTCTTTTTCAATCAAGGAGTTGAAAAGCAGGTGGAAATTTTGAAGATAATCGAAATGTTGCAACAAATTAACATCTCATGTCACCCAAAGTACTACTTAGGTCGTGTTTGTTTCGGCTCATATAACTGGCTTATGGATTATTTGGTTTTGGGTTTATGTTTCATAAGCTCACTATTTGTTTTTGAAACTTTTCGGCTTATATAAGTTTATTGTCTCACAGTAAACTTATATAAGCCAAAAAGTTTTAAAATAAGCCACAAAAAATGTGCTAATCTATACTACTTATAATAGAGGAAGGCACTTCCCTCCTCTTTAATATTTTAAGACCACCATTAATACAATTTTAAACAAATACAATCTTGAAAGCATTATTTACAAGTATCTAAAGCACATATAAAACTAAAAACTCTAACCGGACTTCATTTACAATTAATACACTATTAAAAACACCACTTCATTCAAAAATACAAGTGAAAAAGCATAATTTACAAGTAGTTGAAGCACAAATAAAACTAAAAAACACTATTCAATATATACAATTAATACACAATTTAATTTACTCATTAATCAAAATATACAACTATTTAACCATAATGCACAATCTAATTAAGCTTCCAAAATATAAATCTGAATCGAGTAGCCTAAAAAAAAATAACATTTGTTCGCCGGAAAATTTAGTCACATGGTACCCGCCGCCGCATCGCGCGGGTACCCTGCTAGTGAAACATAATCCCAAAACCAAATAAGCCATATAAGCCGAAACAAACAACCCCACCAGTTGCATATACATAAAAATATCAACATCATTAACAAAAATTTATTGGCATCACAAACTAACACATGGTTTATCTGGTACACCAACATTGGCCACCAAGATGAAATAATTGGACAAAACTACATGAAACCCAAACCAACACGATATCCGACTCCATTATCATTAAAATTTCAAATGGTAATCTTCAATAAATTGGTTTGTTCCATTGACATTTAACAAGCTTACAACAGAACAAATGTTGTTCATCTGAGTCTCTTCTTCTACAGCCACTTACAATTCAAACAACGTATCTGTAAGTTACATAACGGCCAGCAGTCTCACTAGATCGAATGATTTTCACCACCTGCCCACGCTTTAGCCCATAATATCGAGCAACCAGATCACTCACTTGAATTCAAGGTAGCTGCAAACAACAAATGTTGTACAGATTAATAACTTACGGCACATGTTTTAGAAAAATATGTAGCTAATACTAATAGAAAGGTAACATCAACTGACCTGAGTTTCTTTAACTGCGTATCTCTCTAGTAAAGTCTTTTTCTCCTCGTTTGTGAGAACCTGATGCTCAGGCACTAGAACATGATTTTTGACGTTCACCAATAACTCTGCTTCCTGCATTATTACATAAAATGGCCTTAATTTTATGCAGAAATCATTAGCTTAGCACGACAGTCAAGTACTCTTCTATCGATAGAAAAATTTCAAGCATAATTTTTTATTGTCTTCATACGGGCGATATAATTTTTTATTGTCTTGACTCCAACTTTTGCTTCATCAGGGAAGAAGACATAGATCTGGTAGAAAAGCATACATTTTAAATAACACAAAGACAAATGCGAAAAAATGTTTGTTACTAAAAACATCCTTTATAGCCTAGGTCGCCAGATCAGTCACCAACAGCCACGCCGGTCTACTAATTTTGACGTGAGGCAGCTCTATAAGAGTGTGTGCCTTAGTCACCACATGTGAGGCGTAATGTGGTTACCAAGTTCACTCAAAATGGGAAAAGCTTATCCTCTGTCTTATACGACGCATAAATTTATACGCTAAACAACTCCTCTAAGGTGCCGTTAGCCACAAAATGACGATCATTTTTGGTTTGTTTATCAGTACGAACTATTCCCCTATATGCTTTAATGTAATTATGTTTATATTCCATTACATTATGCTCTCGTCAAATTTTGTCATATAAATAATTTCAAGACTTGAGCTTTCCTTTAACCAAGCCATCACTGTTTTTTACCTACCACCTAAAAGGATTCACAGAATAAGTCACCCAATCATGTCCGATCAACTCACTCCTCATGCACACCCTGAAAGAATTCTCCCCGACAGGTGGAAAGTGCCCGAGAGCCTTCCCTTGTGATTGTGTGTCGTGAGGTGGTCATGCGGGAAAGAGTGACCACTCCGCTACTCACCATGGTCGATACTCATAACTTCAATTCATCTTGTATAGATTGCCATGAACAATTTAAAAGGTTAGAAGGAAAGGATTTCAACTTGAGGTTATTGTGCTATATGTTGGAGCGTGCATGTGACGTTGGTAAGATATAGTTGAATCAAGTCGTCTTCCTTACTTTTCAAGTTTTCAAATTTTTATTTTACATTTTTTTTTCTTTTCTTGTTGTAATTGTCCTCTAACTTTACTTTATCTTTGGTTGATAAAAGTGATTGTCAATGTATACTTGTTACAATGTTGAGATGAAAAGAGTAGTCCATTAGAGCATATCACACATGAAATGGGACTAAGGAGGCTGAGGCTTCTTTGCTGGCTTCTTCACTGATAGTGTATAAACTGATGATATCTCTAAGAAGACATACCATCACTACATTTGTCCCGATAATATTATGCACGGGAGGTGAAGAATGCACATTTGTAGGTTCTGAGCTCTAGGCAAGCGAAAAGATGGGCAGGCAACTTTAGTCCACTTAAACCTCCCGACAAGATACCCGTCCTAACAGCCTCTTTTATTGGCAAGCACTCCCAAATGTGAGAGATCGCATTCTCTAGCATGTTGCTAATACCATCTTGTGGTGAAACTTTATATGCTTATGTGTCCCATAAACATGGGCGGTTTTGGGCCGGCGCACCATCAGCAACCGAGCCGGGCCCAACCCACTAAGAGGCACTAAAATTTTTTATACTTATTATATGTAATAGGCCCAACCCACTAAGGGGCACTAAAAACAAACCCTATTAATCACTTAAATATATTTTATTTTGTAGAAGTAATACTTTTGTTGCAAGAATGATTTTTATTCATATTTTTTTTTGTACTTGATTATGGTCTATAGATATTATAATATAGGAGCATTTTTTTTTTCGTGCCGGGCCAAATTTTTTTTTAACGTTCTCAGCACCGCCCCGGCTATAAGCCCATTTCATGATACTAGAAAGAGGAAATGTGTAAGTAATAAAAAAACAAATTTAACATTTAAAACTGTGTTAGAAAATTTAACTTTGTCTCTAACTTTTTGAAAGTGCAAACACCGTCTATGTTAGAAAATTTTGAGTTACTAAAATACACGGTATTTGCCCTACCAAAAAGTTAAAGAGAAAGACGCAATTTAGCAAATCAAAAGAACGTTTTGTAGAATGTTGAATGTAACATTTGAACAAATACCAAGTTATTATAGCATCTCCTTCTTGGCAGTTTTTACTCCACCAATCGATGTGGGACAACTATTTTGCTATTTGTTTTTTTTACTTTGATTTTTTTCTTTTCTTTTCTTTTTCTTTTTGAGATACTAGTATTTTGTTCATTTACTTTTTACTAAAAAGATTCACTCGTATTATTTTTCACACATCATTACTACTGTGATTGGATTAATGAGTTGGTTCAAACCATCAAAAGCTATTAGCGTATGTGTCCAACTCGTTGAAAGGCGAAACTTTTTCATGAGCTTGATCTTGGCAATATGATTAAGTTGCGGTTGAGTCTTAATGGTAAGGTGCTTCTTACTTCTTAGTAAGCCCAAGGAAAGGTATGCAAGAATCAAGATTACATCGTATTTGTGTATGCATCTCGACTCATATTTTTCTTGGTTTGTATCCCAAACAAAGTGGTGTTCCCCTTTTAAAGAGGCCGGTTCACATATGTAAGAAAAGCATCTTGAAGTATAATCTTGAAGAAACAAAAGTGCCATGTTTTTTCTAACACTTTTCTTGTACATATTGCATACCAGACCTGTCTTGGAATGGTAGTAGAAAATTGGAAGTCGTGGATGCATACATTTCATGTTCAAATGGTCATATGCCTATTATTAAATACTTTATCAAATGAATTGACCACAAGTTATGTTCAGGATAACAGATTATAAAGTTCATCAAATGATGTTAGACAAGAGTTACTTTGAAAGGCTAGAAGTACATCCATAAGACTGTAACGTCGTAAAGGAACATGCTCTTAATTTCAGAGTCGCGATGTGTACTCGATGTACATGTGATTAACATACAATCCTTTCTAACTTCTGCTGCTATGTGAGAACAAGAGGTTCACCATATCACAGTTCATAAATATCATGAACAATTTTGACTAATAATTATATATTGCAAACCAAAGAGTACGTCTCCATTGGCAATCACTTTTATCATGACCGGCATCCGCATTCTTGATGTATCCGGCATTAGCTCGATCGGGTGATCTCTCACGTACTTGCATACGTGTCCGCGACCCGCAACTGTCAGTGCATACTCTACGGGTTGAAACTGAACTTAGAATAAACGGCAGATACTAACTTAGAATAAACAATACATACAGTTGCATATTCACATAGAAACATTATATCAGACGTGCTTAAGAAACCAACAGCAGCTTGGGAATTAATATACTCATTCCATACCACTTTACGGTCAACACTAACATTACAAACAAGAAACCAACTATTAGTTCATACAAGGCTAATCATCGCATCTGCCCACCGAAAACAAAACAAGAGTATCAAACATACTTTAGCCGAAATTTTACATTAAAGTGCTAATGCGACCATAGATTAACACCATTACCAAAACCATAGGGAAAAGTAGGCAAGTTCAAATTTCTTAGTCACGCCAGTAGATCTTCACTTCAGCGATGGTTGAGGCTCGAGGAAGCTCTAACAACTTGGAAGCAAACATCAACTTCCCTTTTTCACCACCAAACACTTGGGATGGGCTAGGATAGATAGCAATCCTCTTTAGCGAAGGGGAGCAAGCAAGTATACACTTTATCAAGCATATTTCAGTCTCTGAACCTCTAAAGGATATTAAAAAAACAGACTGTAGCTGCAGCATCCCCATTTTGGTATAGTGTACCTCCAAACATTCAAGTGAAGGTGGTGGAACCACATCTTTGTATGTAGCCTACAAGAAGTCAAGAACATATAAATAATGTTCATATGCACAACAATGTGATTGTGAGTAGCACAATAAGATAAAAATGCATTTACTCACTGTTACATAAAGGCTCTGCAAATTTGGCGATCCCCAAATCATACCAAAAGCACATGATAGCATTGCAGAACATCCAAAATCTATCGCGAATAATGTAAGAGTTTTGAGACAAGGAAATACATTAGGGACTAGCTTGCTATCACCAGTTAACTGCAGTCAGTACAAAGCCACTTCATAAAGCTCTGCATAGCTAGTTTGTAAATTCAATTTCAAAGAAACAAGTCTTACCTTGCAGTTTTCAAAATCCAGATAAAGCTGTTGAAGTTTCGGAAGGAAACCAACAAGCTCAAAGATATCTGAACTTTTGATGGCTATGTTTTCAAGGTCGTGTAATGGCAAAGATAAATATTTAAGATTCTCAAGTTTTGTAATCTCAACTAGTTTCAATTTGTCTGAAGGATGGTTACAAGAAATAATCAGAATCTCAAGTAAGGGGCACCAACTTATGAATTCCCCAATATTTCGACCTATAATTTCTACAAGAGTAAAGTCCAAGTTCAATAGATTTGGAAAACCACAAAAGCCAGGTGGCACATGGAAACAGCAATTATCAAGCTCCAAACGTTTGAGCTCTAGGCAAGAGAAAAGATGGGTGGGCAACTTTAGTGGTTTTGGGTGCCTATTTATGACTGTGAACTCCCTAATTCCTTTTCGGGACAAGAACAAAACCCAATGATTAACTTCCTCAGCATCTAATACCTTGTGAGATGGTATAAAGAGGACAAACTTTGTTACGACACCTTTAAGATGGAGGAGAAGTCTACTTATCGTCCTCTCATTGCAGTTATTTCTGCCACTAAAACCTGGTTCAAAGAACTTCTCATCAAATACGAGCTGGCTAATATTAGTCCAGTTATACCTCCAGTTTCTCGACAAGATACCCGTCCTAACAGCCTCTTTTATTGGCAAGCACTCCAAAATATGAGTGATCACATTCTCTGGCATGTCGCTAATACCAGCTTGTGGTGAAACTTTAGATGTTCCATAAGTCCGTTTCATGTTACTAGAAAGAGGAAATGTGTTAGCAATAAGTAGAGTAGTATAATGGAATACGAAATTAGCCATCAAACGCAAATATCATCTTCTAAACTCAAATAGTAAATCAGTTATACGTGTTCATATCCTAAATGAGACGAAACATTAAAAAAAAAGTCCCAAACAGGGGACTTTCCGAAATCAATTTCAAATAAATTAATTTGGACGGGTTTTCTATGGATGATTAACTTCGGAAGGGGACTTTCTGAAATTAATCACTAAAATGATTTACAAAAATCTAATAATCAAATAACATACGAACCAAACGCATATTCACAAATTCATAAACTAAATATTACAATTCTAAACAAGTAATTAACCAAACAAATAAATCAAATCAAATCAAAACATAACAAAAATCAGAAAACGCATATATTAAAAATTACCATATTGCAAAAATTAACAAATAAGAAACAAATAACAAAAATCAATTTAAAAAAACTAAATCTAAAAATGATACCTGGGTTTAGTGTGCTGCAAAAGAGTGATGAAGAATATGGCAGATCTAAGGTTTTTATTATTTTTTAATAAGAGTGAAAGAGACGTGTAGGGGACATTTGCAAAACACCTATTTATTTTGTCTTTTATGAGGACGAAAATTATAAAGTTAAATTAGGGCTGAGCATCGGTTTAAACCCGAAATGAAAACTAAAAACCGGATGAAACCTAAACCGAGAACCGAATCAAAGTTACTCGATTTGGTTCTATTTTTTTCGGTTCGATCACTTTTAGTCAAGTTTTCTTGGTTTTCGACCCGAACCGAAAATCAAAAATTTGTAAAACTTAAACCGAGAACCTAACCGAAGTTACTCGGTTCGTTTCGATTTTTCTCAGTTTTGTTGGATCGATTCGGTTCTTGGTCGGTTTTGCTCAGCCATATTAATATAAAGTGTTCTAAATCATTTTATTTAATTTAAATTATTTTTTAATTAATAGCATATTTAATTAAATTCATTTAAAATTAATTATAGTTAATTTAGATAATTTGTAACAAAACTCGACACTTTGCATCTTGAAACTTCAAAGCAGCTTTGATCTAGATACTTGGGACCCGTTTGGTATGAGGGTTCGCTGGGCATAGTTTAAAAGAAATGTAAAATACATTATTTGGTTCATTTTTATTTGTCTAACAATGGATATAGAATTAAAGATGGGAAACCATGCACTAGTGGCTACTTTGAAAGATACCAACCAATGAGATTTTATCTTTTATTTCCTTAAAATTATCAACCACATATTAATTCATTATTAATCTTATTTTTTATTTTATTTGTATTTCAAAATAATGTATAATATATATAAACAAATATATTAAATATTTTTTTCTCTTTCCTACATAAAATCAAAATCCTAATCTAAATTTAAATCAAAATCCCAAACCCGACCTACAAACCAAACGGGCCCTTGGAGTTGAAAAGCTTGATTTGTAAAAAAGAAATATATTTCTTTTTCAATCAAGGTGAGTTGAAAAGCAGGTGGAAATTTTGAACAACAAATTAATATCTCATGTCACCATAGTCTGACCAGTTGCATATACATAAAAATATCAACATCATTAACAACAAAATTGGCATCACAAACTAACACATTGTACACCAACACTGGCCACCAAGGTGAAATAATTGGACAAAACAGTAGTAATTACAACATCAAACCCAAACCGACACAATATCCGACTCCATTATCATTAGAGGTAATCTTCAGTAAATTGGTTTGTTCCAATGACATTTAACAAGCTACAACAGAACAAATGTTGTTGATCTGAGTCTCTTCTACAGCCACTTACAATTCAAACAACGTATCTGTAAGTTACATAACGACCAGCAGTCTCACTAGGTCGAATGATTTTCACCACCTGCCCACGCTTTAGCCCATAATATCGAGCAACCGGATCACTCACTTGAATTCGAGGCAGCTGCAAACAACAAATGTTGTACAGATTATTAAGTTACGGCAGATGTTTTAAAAAGAAAGGAAACATCAACTGACCTGAGTTTCTTTAACTGTGTATCTCTCTAGTAAAGTCTTTTTCTCCTCGTTTGTGAGAACCTGATGCTCAGGCACTAGAACATGATTTTTGACGTTCACCAATAACTCTGCTTCCTGCATAATTACATAAAATGGCCTTCATTTTATTGCATTGACCCTGTAACAAATGATCTTTTTTCTATTTTTAATTATGCAGAAATCATTATAGCTTAGCACGAGAATCAAGTACTCTTCTATCGATAGAAAATTTTCAAGCAGAGATGACCAAGTGGACATATGAATAGTTCAATTCATCAAACAAAAAAATGAGTTCTTTAAGAGTATGTTAAAAAACGATACCCAATTAATATGCTAATGCTAATACTATATTGGCATATGGTCAACTACTCTTCCCATATATATGCTAACAGGAATAAGCTTCACTCACCTGGAAAACCTCCAAGTGAAACTTCGTTGATATCTCACTAATGCAAGTTCGGGCGAAGGGAGTTAGATTTTGCTGCACGACCAAGATTCCACGGGTAACATTCTCCGTCTTCATACGGGCGATATAATTTTTTATTGTCTTGACTCCAACTTTTGCTTCATCAGGGAAGAAGACATAGATCTGGTAGAAAAGCACACATTTTAAAAAACACAAAGACAAATCGCCAGATCAGTCACCAACAGCCACGCCGGTCTACTAATATTAAACGTGAGGAGGCTCTATAAGAGTGTGTGCCTTAGTCACTAACGTGCTCCACATGTGAGGCATAATGTGGTTACCAAGTTCAACAAAAAGACAATCATTTTATCTTCTTTTTATAAAAGATAGAATTCCCCTGGAGTTAGATGGTCATATTTAGGTTTTAAGTCCACTCAAAATGGGAAAAGCTTATCCTCTGTCTCCTCTGTCTTATTCGACGCATAAATTTATACGCTAAATAATTCCTCTAAGGTGCCGTTAGCCAAAAAATGACAATTATTGTTGCTCTTATTTACAATTCAACTTCAAATTTTGTCATATAAATAATTTCAAAACTTGAAGCTTTCCTTTAACCAAGCCCTCACCGTTTTTCACCTCCCACCTAAAAGGATTCACAGAATAAGTCACCTCATTTCGCCCTTCACCTTTAACCATTACAACCATGATGATTCTTAACCAAACATATTCCATAACCTACACTACTTCTCCATTCACGCTTTCTCACAGTTCAAGACAATATTCAAATATCCTGACATCTTATTTGTTCGCACATGGAAACAACTTCTATACATCATAACAGCTTTTTTATTTTATTTTTTTGCTGCTTATGCTTCTAACTATAAATAAGTACTTATAATCGCCTATTTTGTGAAAACAATAATACTTTCAACCCAATCCATCTATAAAAGGTTTACGGTCAATTCCAAGTAAATAACAGAATTATTTCCTCTTAAATAAACCCCTTGAAACTCATGGGGTGTTTGTTTAAGCTTATTTTCAGGAAGGTTGGCGAGCATGAATTGAACTTGAGACCTCTCAATAGTTACTTAAGCTCCTTGCCACTAGGCCACCCCTAAGTGGTTATGTCATAATAAGCATTTCAAAAAAGCCAGAAGAATAATCACATAAGCTCGTAAACCCAAAAATAAGATTAAGAGGGTTTTTGTTACGGCTTATATAGCTGGCTTATGGCTTATTTGGTTTTGTGCTTATGTTCATAAGCTCACTTTTTGTGGCTTATTTTAAAATTTTTCAGCTTATACAAGCTTATTATGACATGATATGCTTATATAATCCCATATGTCCCAAAATAAGCCAAAATGTTTGGGTTTATAAAACATAACCCGAAAACCAAATAAGCCATAAGCCTGCTATCTATTTATATCTATACTACTATATAATGTATTTGGGCCTATTCTATAATTAGAAAGGCTTAAAATTCAGACTTTTACTTGCTTATTATGGAAAGATTTCAAAATTAATTAGTTAGGAAGGATTGGTTAGGAAGTTTGTTAGGTAGCAGGTTGGTTGTTCAAACTAAAATTATTTGCCTTAACCATCTCTACCATCTCTATTACTAAATGTGTAACCGAATAACGCAAAATATAGTCACATGTACCCGCCGCAGCATTGCGCGGATACCGTTCTAGTATAAGCTTAAACAAACACCCCCTAAGATTAAACATAAGCAGATAAACAGCTAAGAAAACAAACCCTTTAACACATATAACCAATAAGCACAAACAAAATCAAAACTTTTTGAGAAGAAAAAGATGATAAGCACCTGTTCAGAGGAATCATTCTTTAAGGACTTACTAATAACAAGATCTTCACGTTTCATATTATCACCATACTTGGATATAAATTGTCTTTTATCCATCTCAATCTCAAACTCACCCACCAAATAATTCCTGTCTTTCAACATCTCCATCACTGATTTCCTTATTCTAAACAACCTCTTTATTTCTTCCTCTGTTAATGATGTTGACATCTTTTCTTTTCTTTTTTCACCCACCCACAAATTGCTTTTTGGGTTTTTGTGGGTTTTTGAGGAAAGTGAGGAAGGTGAGGCTTAAGTTTGACTCTCTTGGAACATTTAACTCGCAAGTACTGTTGTGTTTGTGTTTTGTTGTTTTTTCAACTAGTTATAATACCTGCGCACACGCGGGTTTAAAAAAAAAAAAAAATTAGTCATATATTTTTATTTATTAAAAAACAAATAATTTAATATTTGTTTTGTTTTATTTATGATGTTTAATTATAGTTTTTTATTATTAAAGATAATTATTCAAAAATTTTAATCTTATTGTTAATTGTATTTTATCTATATTTTTTGTATTTATCTTCTATTCTAATTGTGTTATGGATAAATATAAAATGTTACCTAATAAGAAAAATAATCTTTTTTTTAAATAAAATTATTACTAAATAAAGTATGATTTGATTTTTTTTAAATGAAAAAGTCCCCACTAGAGGTTTTATTTTATTATATAAAAGATGAGGCCCTTTGTAAAACTTTTAGTTGTGTGATTAAATTTAGTTTTTGCAATGAGGCCCTTTGTAAAATTTAGATAACCTGGTGAGCATTATAGATCGCGGACTAGACCGGACTGAACCAATCGGACCGGACTGAATTATTACGGTCCGGCCATCAGCCCACTATTTTAATCATTTTAGGTCCTTGGTCCGATCCGGTCCGATTCGATCTAATGTATAACCGCCTAACCGGACATTATGCTGAACTGGATCAGACCGACCCGAAAATGGACCGAAAATTTGGTCCGGTCATCGGTCCGATGTTTTGGGCCAAAGTTTCCGGTCCCGTCTAATATTTATCGGTCTGGTCTGGTTTCCGGACCGTGCTCAGCCCTATGTAAATGAATGAGATTTTTTCCTGTCATTTTCGTGATAATTTTGAACATTATTTTTGACCATCCTTTAAATAGTTACTACCTAGTAAGATCTGCATTGATATATTTATCCAACACCACGATTAATATATTCTAAAATCTGTACGAACAGTCAGTGAATATATCGTATTGGTCAATATGGATACGCTCAATTGATGTACTTTACGTCTTGGTTGATTTGATGAAGTCTTGAATGGATACGCCGTATTGCTTAGGATGAATACGACGTTTTGAGTCTCTAAACAGTGGATTTTGTTTGATTTATTCCTTTTAGCCCCGATTCATGTCCATTTCCTTAACTTCCATAAATTGCTCCGTTATTTACTGAGATTAACAAAAATAAACAATTATAAACAACATAAAAGGTGCAATGTAAATGAGATAAATGATGAGAATATTTAGTCCTTATTTGATGTCATCACATAGCCATAAATTTATCCAACACCATGTTCCTTGGGCTCTAGTCAGAGCACAATATAGCCTTTTCCAGGCTTATCTTTCAAAGTTGGAAAAGTCACACAAACATGGGAATATAGGTTTGAGAGTAATACTGAGTGTTTGCAAGACTAGTACTAGTACAAGGAAAAAGAGCTTTAAGGATCGTGTCATTAAATAGTTGAATGGTCGTGTTTTTAAACTTGAGACTATTATTCAGGTTGTGTTTTATTGTAAATATTATATCAAGAATATTCAAAGTTAATCTTTTCACATCGGGGTTTGTAATATTAGTTCAAACATTGCATGTTCTTGCTCGTGAGAGAAATGTCGGAGTTGGGGTATAACTTTCAAGTCATTTGTTAAGTTTTGACATCCATTGTATTATTTAACAAAATCACATTTCTTTCACAGGATAAAGTGGATTTTAATGAACATTTTCCAAATATGAGCTTTGACTTTTTCGATTCCCTTAACAAGCATTTTTTTAAATTGATCGACGTGCTTGATTCTGATGAAGATCTTGCTCATGTAATTTACTATAATTGTTCGTTTTTTTAAACCCGTTATTTACCAAAATCTATAATAGAATCTCTAATCAACATTAACTTGTTACCGAATTATCTTCTTGAAGTGGAATTAAGATTGGCATTGGAAGAGGAAGAAAGGTTGCAGTTGGAAGAGGAGAAGATGATGGAAGACGCCAACACGTTGAGGCTGGAAGAGGCTAAGAGGTTGCGGTTGGAAGAAGAGAAGATGTTGCAGTTGGTTGAGGTGAAGAATAAAAAGCATCGCGAGTTTATAAATTCCTTTCATGTCAAAAAATTATTGAGCCGGTGAGCACCTAAGAGGAGGAATTAGCTTGAAGTTGTGACGTCAAAATGCCAAAAGAGCTTGGATAAAAATAAAAAAACACCGTGATCACATTAAATGATCCATTTATGGATGTCCTTTCAAAAAATGTTAAACCTTGGGTTAAGGTATCGAAAAACTTCTAATAATTTACATTTTATTGTAGAATGCTATCATGCCGTAAAACTTAAACATTTACAATCTTTTGTAGGATCTATCACGATAGTTTCATTGTGTCGACACTTCTTTTTAGTCAACCGAGGCAGCTCAAATGTAAGTTTCCATGGTGCGATAATTTTATTTCTGGACATAAATTTCAACCATATTTTAGTTTGCTTAGACCCCGCTAGAAAATGTTGGCTAACTGAAGAGGTGAGTCTTTCTAAATACTACAATTCAAGTGTGTTTAATACTATATTTGTTGTTTACGATTCGTTAAAATAATTATTTTTTTATGGCAATAAGCAACACATAGACTTGTGGGTTGACTACATGTTGCATGTGAGATCCAATAATGCTAATTGGTCCATGATTAGTAGTTACTTTGTTCAGATCCTTCTTCAAAATGAGATGCACTTGTTTTATGCTAACGAGGATAGTTATGCCAATCAATGGAGCGATGTTAATTAGGTAATACCTTTATTAAAACACCAATGCAGTCTATTGGTTTAGAACTTACATCGTTGTCAAAACACATTCTCTTTTTTATCTATCAAAAAGTCGTTTGGAAAAGGAAGTTAGGAGGAAAATTATGTTGGTATTGCTAGTGTATTTGTGAAGGGTAATTGAGTGTTTCTTTTCTTCTTAGTGGGGAAGAAAAGTCGGCCCAAACCCTTAATGCCTCTTAATTGGGAGGAGCATTAAAGCTTCACTCTCCTAATTAAGTGGCTAATTAAGTGGTTCATATGGAACCACTTAATTTGGTAAACACCCCAGGACGCCATCATGCATGTTAGTGCAAAAGGTAATTATTTGGGCAGGGTAATTACAAGTAATTGAATCACAAAAGACATATATAACATTCAAATACCCACACACCTCAATTCATTTTGATAAACTGATTTATAACCTTTGATGTGCATTAATTGATTAGCTAAATAACAAATACAACATACCAATTATGTTACATTCATTATGACAAACTAGACGAGTACCCGTGCATTGCAACGGGATTTTATAGCGACAAATAGTTTATTGATAAAAAAAAGTTTATAGGTTATAAATGAAAAATAATAAAAGTTTGAAGATTTGGGAATTAAACATAATGTTATGAAATCCGGTTCGACCCGGGTGGTTCAACCAGTTGAACCGTTCCGGTCGAAAAACTGGTCGATTTAAACCGGGTCAACTTGCTAGGTTGGGTCGAAAATGGGTAAAATTAAACAGGTTCAACCCGTCGGGTTTGAAGCGTCCCGGGTCAACCCGGTTTGTGATTTGTATTAATTGTTTTAATTGGTTATAAATGAAAAATAATAAAAGTTTGAAGATTTGGGAATTAACATAATGTTTTGAAACCCGGTTCGACCCGGCTGGTTCAACCGGTTGAACCGTTCCGGTCGAAAATTTGGTTGATTTAAACCGGGTCAGCTTGCTAGGTTAGGTCGAAAACGGGTTAAATTAAACCGGTTCAACCCGTCGGGTTTGAAGCGTCCTGGGTCAACCCGGTTTGTGATCTGTATTAATTGTTTTAATTGGTTGTACAATGTGTATAAATTATTGTACTTTTAAGTAATGGGGTGTTTTAATAATAGTATTAATTACATTTCATAATTTCCTTTAATAAATTTTTTCAACATTTCACATTCCTTGACTTTTCAATTTTTCACTTTTCCACTTTGACCATTTTTGCTTTATATGTAGTATAGATAACAATAACTTACATTCCGTCGTGAAATACAACATAACATGCCTTTTAGGTGGTTCACTTGGTCAATGACTTATAGGTTGTTATTGTTGGAAAATTGGTTTTGCAAAATGCGTTTTTACAAATTTTGGACACTATTTAATATATTTATATGTTATATATATATATATATATATATATATATATATATATATATATATATATATATATATATATATATATATATATATATATATATATATATTTCTTGGTAGCTTTGCGTTCTCTTTGACGAGAGCTTCGCAACGAGCTAAAATATGTCAAAAATGGAGTTGATATGAATGAGATATCGTGTTTAAAAGTGAGGCACTTGAAACACAAAAAATGGGTTTTGAGAGAGTATCTACCAACTTAGCTAGACTGGCTTTTGTTTCTGTTCATTTTTCACGATTTAAAATCCCTTCTTAGGATTTGTTACAAACAACTAAACTTTAAATGGCCTTCATAGGATTTGTGATTGTGCCTAACTTGTTGACATTTAAGTACTTTTCTTGCCATGAGTAATTTTTATAATTAATGTAACACCCCCAAAAGTCGTTAATAACAGCGGAAGACTTAACATGTCAGCGGAAGACTTTCGGGGTATTACTTCAAGGATCTTTGTCACAATTATAGTAGACAACACAAAGTGAAGTATTAAAGTTTAATTTATTTCAAAATACCAAATATCTGGGATACAAGACATTATTAAGTTAAGAACGTGTTTTATTCTGAAGGAAAATAAGTAATTTATTATGGTTTTTGTCATGCTTTTGCCCACTCCGTGCCATCCAGATCCATCTTGTTTAGTTACCTGAGATAAACATGCTAAAGTCAACATAAAGTTGAGTGATATTCATAGGTTTGAGTTTAAGAGTTTGAATCACAAGTTAAGAATGTATTGTAATCACATACAATCAATATGTTAAAAAAAAATCAATGTTCCTGTTATTGCCTTAAGCTCATGATACTCAACGATTAACAGCCAATCATAAATGTGAATTATGATGGTAAGTAATAGGCCCCCAAAGATAGGTATTTGTCAATAACCTATTTATAAGAACAATAAAGTGCGCCTGGTGTTTTCTCCAACAACCAAACGAGGATTGTCAATCACTAATAGTACTATCCACAATTATTTACGTTCACCCTTCAAGTGATTAAGGTTCATGATCGAGGGACTTCTGACAATAGTAACTTAAGCAAATAACATTGGCCTGATGGTATTTCAATACCCGGTATAAAAGACTTGTGTTCGAGTTTTAAGCATGTATCTCCCCCACGGAAAAATAGTTAAAGAGTGGGCTATGAAGTCACCTTAGTAGTACAGTGGTATTGTAGTCTCAACAAAGCAAGGAAACGGCTTCACACAACACAACCTAAAAGATAATGCAAGTTTCAGTTGATAGTCTAAATCTGGTTTTATCGCGAATATTAGTTACGAACGAATCTCGTGTTTGTTTAAGTGCTTAAAGTTCAAAAACAAAGTTATATATACATATAACTTGTAAGTAAAAATGATCGATGATTGATATAAAGTTAGTTTTTATAACGGAAATAAAATAAACGTATTGTTTTTCAAGAAATAAATAATGTATCGTTATATCGTTTAACTATAATTACGAATATATATCGTATATATATATATATATAAGTTTATGTTTATATAAGTCTTATATTAATTATATGTTTATATATGTAAAAGGTTAATATTATTTTGTAAAGTAATATTTACAGAAAATTCCTTTAAGTTTCCAAAATTTACATTTTTAACCCTAACGATATATATTTTACACCGTTAGTCCAAAAATATATATAATTTACATTTTAGGTCAAAAAGTATCAATATTTACATTTCTCAACTCCAAGTTTTATTATTTACAGTTTCTAACCCAGAAAACTCAGATTTACAGTTTTGACCCAAAGTTTACAACTTTTGCATTTTTAGTCCCCGGTTTAAGAAATTTTGCAAATCTAATCCAAATTTCGCCAAAGTAAAAGTTTATCATTTTTATTATTTCAATAAGTTCAGAATGTTCAAAAGAGCTTATTAGAACAGCTTATTCCCTTAAAAAGCTTATTTTTCACTATATGGGCTTAACGAGTTCATTTAAAGGCCCGTTAACGTTTTGTCCATGTTCAGATGCTCTAATAGATGTGGAGCCCACCACACTTATAAGCCACTATATCTAGAACAAAAAATAAACAGGCCCTAAGACTATCTAGACATAAACTTTTGTGTTTTCAAATATGTGGCACTTCATTGAAAACCATCATTCTTCGTTAGCAGAGTTGAGTCAAAGTCAACCTCAAATTAAGGCAAACAGAAACACGACTCGATAAACAATATAACCATCACTACTATGGAGGGTCGATACGGCTTCTATGTTTAGCTTTATCATTTTTATATGAAAAGGGATTAAGTTTTAGAATAGTAATTTACTTTTCAAAGTGTCCCGTATTGGTACATGTATTTTTTTTTAAGTTATAGAATAGGATGCACTTTCATAATTGTTTTAATTTTGTACGTGTACCTTTTTTTTTTTAAGTTATAGAATAACAATATACTTTCCATAAGTGTTCTAGTTTGATACGTGGGATGACGTACCAAATTCGAATACTTATGAAAAGTACATTGTTATTTTACAACTTAAAAAAAGTACACGTAACAGAAAGAGATACTTTGAAAATTATATTGCTATTTTACAACTTAAAAAAAGTATGACTTAATCCGTTATATGAAATCTTGTTTAAAAAAACAGAACAAGAATGTAAAGTTTAACATAAGTCGAACCAAATGGTTGACTTTGTTATGGTTACTTGTAGTAGAGACCAGGGATCATAATTGTTATTCTAAACATACGACAAGGACCATCCTTTTAATTTACTCTTTTAGAATTTTGGACTTTGGAGTCTTGCTTAAAAACAAAAGAATTTTGGAGTCGGTCACATATATACCGCCTTATTCCTCTATTTAAACAAACTCGAGTACTCGACCATTCATTCACACTCATATTAAACCCTCAACGATCTAGAACCCTAACCAAACATACCTTCCAAACCGTCTGTTGCAATGGCAGAAGCAAGGTCGGAAGAGAAGGCAAGGAAGTGGTCACAGCTGAACTCGAAACGATACAGTGAAAAAAAGAAATTTGGATATGTCGAGGCTGCTAAAGAAAACATGCCTCCTGAACATGTAAGGAAGATTATTCGCGATCAAGGTGATATGTCATCGAAGAAATATCGACGTGATAAACGTGTATATCTAGGTGCACTTAAGTACATTCCTCATGCAGTGTACAAGCTTCTAGAAAATATGCCAATGCCGTGGGAGCAGGTTCGCAATGTTAAGGTGCTGTATCACATTACTGGGGCGATTACGTTCGTGAATGAGATTCCGTGGGTTGTTGAACCGATATTTATGGCGCAGTGGGGGACAATGTGGATTATGATGAGAAGGGAGAAAAGGGATCGAAGAAATTTCCAAAGAATGCGGTTTCCTCCTTTTGACGATGAAGAGCCTCCGTTGGACTATGTCGATAATCTTATGGATGTGGATCCTTTGGAAGCGATTCAACTAGAGCTCGACAAGGAGGAAGATTCCGCGGTTTTTGATTGGTTTTATGATCATAAGCCTCTAGTAAAGACGAGGCTCATTAATGGACCTAGTTACCGAAAATGGCATCTCTCACTACCTATCATGGCGACACTCCATCGATTAGCAGGACAGGTACTTTCTGATTTAGTCGATCGTAATTATTTTTACTTGTTTGATATGGAGTCATTTTTTACAGCCAAAGCTCTTAATATGTGCATACCAGGCGGTCCAAAATTTGAGCCAATGTATCGTGACATGGATACAGGTGACGAGGATTGGAATGAGTTTAACGATATAAATAAACTCATTATCCGTTCACCTTTGAGGACGGAGTATAGGATTGCGTTTCCTCATCTGTACAATAATAGGCCTAGGAAAGTAAGGTTAGGTGTATATCATACACCAATGGTTATGTATATGAAACCGGAGGATCCTGATTCACCCGCGTTTTATTATGATCGCCTGATACACGTTATAACCTCTGGTAACAAAGATCGGCGTGAGAATGACAAAGATGAGGACGGCTTCTATTTGCCAGATGGTGTTGAGCCCTTGCTTACTAGCACTCCCTTATACACGGACACTACTGCTGATGGTATTTCCTTGTTATTTGCACCTCGTCCCTTTAACATGAGATCTGGTCTGATGCGACGTGCTCAAGATGTTCCTCTTGTGTCCGAGTGGTACAAAGAACACTGTCCGCCTTCTTATCCAGTGAAAGTCAGGGTTAGCTATCAGAAGCTGTTGAAATGTTTCGCTTTGAACGAGCTGCATCGTAGACCCCCTAAAGCTCAAAAGAATAAGCACTTGTTCCGTTCTCTCCAGGCTACCAAATTTTTCCAAACCACAGAACTTGATTGGGTTGAAGCGGGTCTGCAAGTTTGTAAGCAGGGGTATAACATGCTGAATCTGTTGATTCATAGAAAGAATCTAAATTACCTGCATCTTGATTACAATTTCAACTTGAAGCCTGTTAAAACACTTACTACTAAGGAGCGTAAGAAGTCACGGTTTGGCAATGCTTTCCATTTGTGTCGTGAAATCTTGCGGTTGACAAAGCTTGTGGTTGATGCACATGTTCAGTACCGTTTGGGGAACGTAGATGCATTCCAGTTGGCTGATGGTCTACAATATACTTTTTCACATGTTGGTCAGCTGACTGGTATGTATCGTTATAAGTACCGACTCATGAGGCAGATTCGTATGTGTAAAGATCTGAAGCATTTGATCTATTATCGGTTTAATACTGGGCCTGTTGGGAAAGGGCCTGGATGTGGTTTCTGGTTACCTATGTGGAGGGTGTGGCTATTCTTCCTTCGTGGTATTGTGCCTTTGCTTGAGAGGTGGCTTGGAAATCTACTTGCTCGCCAGTTTGAGGGACGACAGTCTAAAGGCGTGGCTAAGACCGTGACAAAGCAACGCGTTGAAAGTCATTTTGACCTAGAGCTTCGTGCTGCTGTGATGCACGATGTTATGGATTCCATGCCAGAGGGTATAAAGAAAAATAAGGCTAGGCCGATTTTGCAACACTTGAGTGAAGCTTGGCGTTGTTGGAAGGCAAATATCCCGTGGAAGGTTCCTGGATTAGCTGCTCCAATAGAGAACATTATTCTTCGATACGTGAAGTCAAAAGCTGATTGGTGGACAAATGTTACTCACTATAACCGTGAGCGTATAAGGAGGGGTGCCACAGTTGATAAGACCGTCTCTAGGAAGAATTTAGGGAGGTTGACTCGTCTTTGGTTGAAGGCAGAGCAGGAGCGCCAACACAACTACTTGAAAGATGGTCCATATGTGACTCCAGAAGAAGCCGTGGCTATCTACACTACTACAGTGCATTGGTTGGAATCTAGAAAGTTTTCACCGATACCATTTCCACCATTGTCTTACAAGCATGATACGAAGCTTCTTATTCTTGCTCTTGAGAGGCTTAAGGAATCTTATAGTGTGGCTGTGAGGTTGAATCAGCTCCAAAGAGAAGAACTGGGCTTAATTGAACAAGCTTATGACAATCCACATGAGGCATTAACAAAGATAAAACGCCATCTTCTGACCCAACGTGCTTTTAAAGAAGTTAGGATTGAGTTCATGGATTTGTATAGCTATCTGATTCCGGTTTATGAGATTGAGCCTCTTGAGAAGATTACTGACGCCTATCTTGACCAGTATCTATGGTATGAAGGTGACAAGCGTCATCTGTTTCCCAATTGGATCAAGCCTGCAGATTCTGAGCCACCACCACTTTTAGTTTATAAATGGTGCCAGGGTATAAACAATTTGCAGGGTGTATGGGACATTGGTGATGGTCAGTGTGTGGTGATGCTTCAAACAAAGTTTGAGAAGTGTTTTGAGAAGATTGATTTGACGATCCTTAATAGGCTTCTGCGATTGGTCCTTGACCACAATATTGCAGATTATGTCACAGCGAAGAACAATGTCGTGCTGTCTTATAAAGATATGAGCCACACAAACTCGTATGGAGTGATACGTGGCCTGCAGTATGCGTCTTTTGTGGCACAATATTATGGATTGGTATTGGATCTTTTGATCCTTGGTTTAACTCGTGCAAGTGAAATTGCTGGTCCACCACAGATGTCAAATGAGTTCCTTACCTTCTGGGACACTGAAGTTGAAACCCGACATCCAATAAGGCTGTACTCTCGGTACATTGACAAGGTCCACATCCTATTCCGCTTTACACATGAGGAGGCTCGGGGTCTTATTCAGCGTTATCTCACTGAGCATCCTGATCCTAACAACGAGAATATGGTCGGTTATAATAACAAGAAGTGCTGGCCGAGAGATGCAAGAATGAGGCTCATGAAACATGATGTGAATCTTGGAAGAAGTGTTTTCTGGGACATGAAGAATCGTCTTCCACGAAGTATCACAACCTTGGAGTGGGAGAACAGCTTTGTTTCTGTTTATAGCAAAGACAATCCAAACTTGCTGTTTAGCATGTGTGGGTTTGAGATTCGTATATTGCCAAAAATAAGAATGACTCAAGAGGCGTTTAGTAACACAAGAGACGGAGTTTGGAATTTGCAGAATGAACAGACAAAAGAGCGTACAGCAGTTGCCTTCTTACGAGTTGATGATGAACACATGAAAATGTTTGAGAATCGTGTGAGGCAGATTCTTATGAATTCAGGGTCTACAACATTCACAAAGATTGTTAACAAGTGGAATACAGCTTTGATAGGTCTAATGACATACTTTCGAGAAGCGACTGTGCATACACAAGAGCTCTTAGATCTATTGGTCAAATGTGAGAATAAAATCCAGACCCGTATCAAGATAGGATTAAATTCGAAAATGCCTAGCAGGTTCCCTCCTGTGATATTCTACACACCCAAGGAGATCGGAGGCCTTGGAATGTTATCAATGGGCCACATATTGATCCCACAGAGTGATCTTCGTTACAGTCAGCAAACAGATGTTGGGGTAACACACTTTAGGAGTGGTTTGAGTCATGAGGAAGATCAGCTAATCCCCAATCTATATCGTTATATACAGCCATGGGAGAGTGAGTTCATTGATTCACAACGTGTTTGGGCTGAATATGCTCTGAAGAGGCAAGAAGCCCAGTCACAAAACAGGCGTTTAACTCTGGAAGATTTGGAGGACTCGTGGGATCGTGGAATACCAAGAATCAATGCCTTGTTTCAGAAGGATCGACATACACTAGCATATGACAAAGGATGGAGGGTGAGGACTGATTTCAAGCAATATCAGGTTTTAAAACAAAATCCATTTTGGTGGACACATCAGAGGCATGATGGTAAACTATGGAACCTGAACAATTACCGAACTGATGTTATCCAAGCACTTGGTGGTGTTGAGGGAATTTTGGAGCATACGCTATTTAAGGGAACATATTTTCCAACATGGGAGGGTCTCTTTTGGGAGAAAGCTTCGGGTTTTGAGGAGTCGATGAAGTACAAGAAGCTAACAAATGCTCAGAGATCAGGGCTGAACCAGATTCCAAACCGTAGGTTCACTCTTTGGTGGTCACCTACCATTAACCGAGCCAATGTTTATGTCGGTTTCCAAGTGCAACTGGATTTGACTGGAATATTTATGCACGGGAAGATTCCCACCTTGAAGATCTCTCTTATTCTGATCTTCCGTGCTCACTTGTGGCAGAAGGTCCATGAGAGTGTGGTCATGGATCTTTGCCAGGTTCTAGATCAGGAGTTGGATGCATTGGAAATCGGAACTGTGCAGAAAGAAACAATCCATCCAAGAAAGAGCTACAAAATGAACAGCTCCTGTGCTGACATTCTTCTATTTGCCGCACATAGATGGCCGATGTCAAAACCGAGCCTGGTGGCTGAGCCGAAAGATATCTTTGATCAGAAAGCAACTAATAAGTACTGGATTGATGTGCAGCTTCGTTGGGGTGATTATGATTCTCATGATATTGAGCGTTACACGAGAGCTAAGTTCATGGACTACACCACCGATAACATGTCTATCTATCCTTCACCAACAGGGGTGATGATTGGACTAGATCTTGCATACAACTTGCATTCTGCTTTTGGTAACTGGTTTCCCGGGTCAAAACCGCTGCTTGCCAAGGCTATGAACAAGATCATGAAGTCAAATCCTGCTTTATATGTTTTGAGGGAGCGAATAAGGAAAGGGTTGCAATTGTATTCTTCAGAGCCAACTGAACCTTACCTGTCGTCTCAGAACTATGAAGAAATCTTTAGCAATCAACTTATCTGGTTTGTTGATGATACAAATGTGTACCGTGTGACCATTCACAAGACCTTTGAAGGAAATCTTACAACAAAGCCAATTAATGGTGCTATATTTATTTTCAATCCCCGCACGGGACAACTGTTTTTAAAGGTTATTCACACAAGTGTGTGGGCAGGGCAAAAGCGTCTTGGTCAACTTGCCAAGTGGAAGACTGCAGAAGAAGTAGCTGCTCTTGTTCGATCATTGCCCGTTGAGGAGCAGCCAAAACAGGTCATTGTCACACGTAAAGGAATGTTGGACCCTTTGGAAGTTCATTTGCTTGATTTCCCCAATATTGTTATCAAGGGAAGTGAGTTGCAGCTTCCATTCCAAGCATGTATGAAAATTGAGAAATTTGGTGATATGATTCTGAAGGCTACTGAACCGAAGATGGTGTTGTTCAATATATACGATGATTGGTTGGAGAGTATTTCATCGTACACAGCATTTTCCAGGCTAATTTTGATTCTTCGAGCTCTAAATGTGAATAATGAGAAGGCAAAGATGTTACTTAAGCCTGATAAGACTATTGTTATGGAGCCCCATCACATTTGGCCATCACTTACGGGTGATCAATGGATGAAGGTTGAATTTGCTTTAAAAGATCTTATATTGTCTGATTATGTAAAGAAGAATAATGTTAACACCTCAGCACTGACACAGTCCGAGATACGTGACATTATTCTTGGAGCTGAAATTACTCCCCCTTCTCAGCAGCGCCAACAAATAGCTGAGATAGAGAAACAGGCAAAGGAAATTAGCCAATTGACCGCTGTAACCACCAGGACTACCAATGTTCATGGTGATGAGCTCATTGTTACCACCACGAGTCCCTACGAACAAGCTGCTTTTTCTTCCAAGACAGATTGGCGTGTGAGAGCAATGTCAGCTACAGACCTTTATTTCCGTGTGAACCATATATATGTAAACTCGGAGGACATAAAGGAAACTGGGTACACATACATTATGCCAAAGAATATCTTGAAGAAATTCATTTGCATTGCTGACTTAAGAACTCAGATTTCGGGCTATTTGTATGGTGTAAGTCCTCCTGACAATCCTCAAGTTAAAGAAATTCGTTGCATCGTCATGCCGCCACAATGGGGTACCCATCAACAAGTGCACCTTCCATCAGCTCTCCCTGAACATGACTTCCTTAATGATCTTGAACCACTGGGATGGATGCACACTCAACCAAACGAGCTCACTCAGTTATCGCCACAGGACCTTACCTTCCATTCTCGGATGTTGGAATACAACAACCAATGGGATGGGGAGAAATCAATCATACTTACTTGCAGTTTCACTCCGGGTTCGTGTTCATTGACTGCATATAAGCTTACCCAAATGGGGTATGAATGGGGCCGTGCTAACAAAGATAATGGAAGCACTCCTCATGGGTATCTTCCAACTCACTATGAAAAGGTCCCGATGCTTCTAAGTGACCGTTTCCAGGGTTTCTATATGGTTCCTGATAATGGTCCTTGGAATTACAATTTCATGGGAGTTAGGCATACAGAAGGCATGAAGTACGGTGTAAAGCTAGGAATTCCACGAGAATATTATCATGAAGATCACAGGCCAACACATTTCTTGGAGTTTAGCAATCTGGAGGAAGATGATATGGCCGCAGGAGATCGGGAAGACACGTTTTCTTAAACATAAATGCTGTAGTTAAAACTAAAACTTGTGTATAAACTGCAACTTTTTATTCAGTGTACAAACTTTTTGATCTATTACCGGTACTTGTAAACCGGCCTTATCCTAAAAATTTTGTAGGCTTTTGACTGTTGAGATTTTTTATCGATTGACTGCTTATTTTGATGTCAAACTTGCTTGATAAATTTACTGCTTCCCTCATCTTGAGAAAGTACGTATAATACCCCCAAAATAATACAGTGATAAGTTTATAAATTTTAGAGCTGTATTTGGAGGATGAGATATACGCCTATATAAAAGGCTTACCTCATCATCTTGTGAAGATAACTAACATAATATCAACAGTTTAGAATTAAGGAAAAGTATGCATCAATGCTTACAAAAATAAGTCATTAGTATACAACATTTGAACTTCTTTCACTGTTCTTAAGCTGAAAACTAAATGGACTAATCTCTAATCATTATGGGCATCCGGTAATTTTGTGTCTCCAGACTCACTTGATTATAACTATACAAATTCAGCTATGAAAAAAAAAATGTTGCAAAATTGTAGCAGAAGTACAATATGAAAGTGGAGGTCAAACTATGGTTTCAACAAAATGCATAGGTCAGTGCTCCCTTTGGTTCCAACAGCAACAAACTTTGTGACAAAAAAAAACATTCCATAAATACCTCACTCAAGCAATTTTTAGCTACTTATAGTACACAAATGGACCTGCACAGGAAATAAAAAAGGAGGCCGTCTTGTGGAAAGGCACCAACGTGTTAAGTTAAAGACATTTAGAAGTCATATCAAATAAGCTTTAGGACAGAAAAGTGTATTTTCAAGCATACAATCTCTAACGAAACAAACAACATCATATTAGCGTATCAAAACAGCCAAAATTCTACATGTTTTGGCCAACAAACAAGAAGAGGCTTTGACTTAATAGTCGATCATCCACTCTACTCATTTTGTCACCTCTAGCACTTGGAATAAGGCCACCAATGTCTACTCTAAAACTTTCTAATTCATCACTTTGCCCTAATTCTGGAAATCAAAAGAAACTAAATAATTCCCATTACCGTATTTGGCCTCTTCTCACCAACAATTTTGACCAAATCAAGACTACAAAGCAAGGAAAACAAACTCCTCAACTGCAGGAATCTCAACAATCTTGTCCAAAGCCTTTTTGCTCGGTTTCTCATCAACAGCAACCACCATGACCGCTTGTTTTCTTGGCGCAGCCCTATTGACACTCATAGAGCTAATATTCACACTCTCTTCACCCAATATACTTGTAACACGACTAATGGTATTAGGCTCAATAACTTGTCGACAAAGTAATATATGTCCGTCCAATCTCACATCCACCTCAAAAGCACCTACTTTCGTCAAATGTGGGACCCCATCTTTCACCCTCCCTTGCAATTTTATTTCCCCAAACTCGGATACTGCAATTGCGAAACGTGATTTGACTTGAGCAATTTGAACTATAATTTCGAGTGGCTTCTCAGATGACCCGTCTAAAATTAACCGTTCTTCATTCCGGATACCTTTGGCAACCAAATTCCGGACTAAAAGGGTGTCGAGATCATCTGTTGCTCTTGAGGATGTGTATGTTATATTTACAGATTCAGCACCACTTCCATCCGCTACCAATTGTACAGCTAACCTATGGAGTTTTTCAGCGAGGATAACATACAGTTCTGTAAGTACCTGCAACGAAGGTCATAACATTAAAATGAATAACGTCACTAGAAAGTTTTGAAAGAAAGAATTTCTCGGCAGATATTTTATTTTTTCTTTTGGGAAAAGAATGGCCAGAGAAAGATTTGAAAGCTTGAAGCCGACAGTTTTAAAGGACTGATTAGAAACCATCTTTGTGGTTTACTGAAAATTGACAATTTCTGTAATACCTTTGATAAAATAAACTACATATGTACATAAAAATGGGTCATTTGAGTTGGGTTTTATCTCATACGGGTCAAATGTTTACGTAAAAAGCAAACAAAGTTGAACATCTTAGAACTATCCAAAAGTCTGTGTCTAATGGATACACCGTATCAAATCATATCTTGGAAATATTCAGACTATTCTTTAAAAAAAACATTGTTTACTAATCCTAACTAACGGATAAATATCTAATAATGTATTTTAATAAATAGACAAAGAACCGGCATGTTTCGACCTGTTGTTACTGACACCGACCAAACTATCCTTTATTACCTCAGTAGAAACCATTGGACGAGTGAGTACCAAAACATCAGCAGAACCATAATCGAGCCACATATACCTTAAAGATTGATTTATGTTAAACACAAAAGTGGCAATTGCTTGCTCGCTAAAGGGACAATCTCGGGGACAATCACACAATCTTAGCTTTCTTAATTTTTTGCACCCTTTTGATAACTCCAAAATTCCTACATCAGATACTCCTGTATCCCATAGAGAGAGACACCTCAAATTATGACCATACTCCCCAATGTATCCTAAACCCACATCCGTCAATCCACCAACACAAAGATCGATATCTAGCCTTTCAAGTTTTCTGCAACCCATTAGCATAGCTCGAACCCCGTTGTCTAGCGGTAAATCTGTTATACTGTCTTCAGTACTCAAGCATATACGTAAATCACGCAGATTCTTCAAATGAGTTCCTACACACTCGAGAGCTTCATTTGAACTATCTAAGAGACGAACATCTAAATAATCGATATCAGGACATCCTTGTGCGAGAGCTATGAGTCCCATGTGAGTCACCTGGCCGCAATGGGTCAATTTGAGCAATTTCTTGCAAAACTGACCAATAACTTGCAATCCCTCGTCTCCACATATATCACGGGTAACTAGAACTTCCAAACTGGGACACCTCTCAAACAAGAAACATTGGCAACCTGCATGTTTTAGATAATAGAGATCCAATTCCCGTAGCTGATTGAGATAAGGGAGTAGAAAAGGGAATGAAGCTTCGCGCAACTCCTCAATATGTAAACCACGAATATTCGGGGGAAATTTAAAAACACTATAGTCCCAATCTTCATCAATGATCCCGTAACCAAAATGATCGAGCTTCTTAGCATGCTTAAACACTTTTCTGAAATCACTTAAAGATCGTGCAAAAATATTCAGGGATACTAAAGAGTTGCTACATTTCTTTGCAAGACGTGTAACATCTTTCATATCGTACGTAGCAAAGGGATCATCAAAACTTAAAGACTCCATAACCGTGTTACACAAAGCCAACTCATGTAACCATTTCCCATTTGGGATGTAATCACTTTGTATCCAATTATTTTCTAAACGCAAACTTCTCAAATCAATACAATACCTAGCGATATCAATTAAACCATCCTCTGAAAACATTTTACACCCCAAAATATCTAAACTCCTTAAATTAGCACCTCGGGTTTTCGCCAAGTGTTTGAGATCAGATGGAGACACAATCATATTCCGAATACGTAGTGAATTCAAACGCGTAAACTTAATTAACAGATATCTCTTGAATCCATTGGGTGACTGAAATACGAATTTTACATGAATGAGACTTAAGTGTTAAGGACTCGAGATTGGGGAATCTGTGGCTTAAACGAGAGGGGCTAGGAAGGTAATGCACGTGGACAGTTAAGTGTTTACGCGTTAATGAATCGATACCAAAATATTTCCGAGAGACTAATGAAACAGAATTAAGGTCATCATTGTCTTGTATGTAAGGCATTACACAATCTAACACTAACTCCATATTTTTTTAACTGTATAAATATCTAATTCATAAACAACAAGAACGAGAGCCTTACCAACGCTGTGTTTCAGAATGTGTTCCCATTGGAAAAGTGTTCATCGATATATATAGGGATAAAAATAAATTACACCTTTTGTCCTTGTGGTTTGGGTTGACCAACAAGGTTCAACCTTTGACCGAAACAAATGTACTTTCAACCTTTGCTCATTAAGTGTACACATATGAGGGCATATTAGCCTTTTTCTTAAAATCTGCCACTACTTACTTTTTTTCTCAATATACTTGCTGCTGCTGCTTTTTTTTTTTTTTTTTTTTTTTTTTTTTTAAATATATATATATATATATATATATATATATATATATATATATATATATATATATATATATATATATATATATATATATATCTTCATCTCTAACAATTTTTTTTTTATTTATTTTTATTTTTTAATTCTCTTTCATTATCCATATCCAAACAAGTTCCTATTTTAGCATGTGGCTACCGCAATCATGCAATGCAAGTAAGAAAACAACATCATGGTAACAAGTATAAGGTATACTGCGTGATTTGTGATTTGTGAATTCGGGCATCTAGCAAACTACAAGTTGATGCAATGAATCATAAGTAACTCAACTTGTAAAAATATGCCACAACACCATACCTCACGACACGTATCGGGTAGCCTTTTTTGCAACTAACCTGTAAAGTTTCGTTGAATTTCTCAAACCTCATATCAAAAGACTGAGTCTTGTTGGTCCTTTTATTTCCACTCAAGTCTCTCCCACCGCTGCCGATAACTAGAAGTAGCGTTGATAGATCAAATGACTTCTCAAACCACTCTCCATGATCCTCATCCTCTTCATTTCCGCTGATAGCGCAACAGATTGTGCACCATAATCAGAGACTGTCTAGATATCCCAACAACATGAGGAAGATGAGTACCCCCACTGTCTATATAAGGAACAACTTTAGAAACCACATCAGCTCTGTCCTTCTTTAGCCTCGAGCACTCAAGTTTCAGACCATCCATTTCCTCTCGCAGCTTGATCTCCTGCTTCCCAAGTTTAACACGCTAAGCCTCAAGACCAGAGCATTTAGACTCGAGAGTAGCTATCCTCTCTTTATACCCAACAACCTTTGAACCCTCCACCCTAAGCCTCCCATACTCAGCATAACTATCCTTAAGTTGAGACTCAAGATCCTGGACATTCGAATGAAGATCAACCACCAAAGGATTTTTCTCGAAATCTCGAGTAGCTTCATCACAGACAGACTTCAACTCAGCATATTGGAGCTCCCTACTCTTCTCCCTAGCTCGGATAACCCCAACCACCTCCTTCGCATTCTTCACAAAATTAACCAATTCCCTAGCACGAGCATTGAGGTGATTGTCCGATACAACTTGTCTAACATAACTCTTATCATGGAGATCACAGAGCTTCTCGATGGGCATGCTCTCCAAGGTACCCATCCAACTAGCAGGGGTCACCTTTTCAACAAGTTGATGACAGGAGAAGGCATTGGGAAGCTCCCTGGTATTGGAAAGACCTGCGAAGGAATTAAAAGATCAGAAAAATAGAAATTGCAAGAACACCAAAAGTAACGAAGAACCACTCACCATGGATGTCCTCGTTAGCATTCTCGAAAGTAGATTCGAGAACACCTTTACCCTTCGGCCCTTTCTGTCTAGTGGTCCTAGTAGGAGGGGTGGGCAACACAAGCTTTCTTTTCGGAGTTGGCTTCAGAGCCTTAGCACTTGTCCCCTTTCTATTCCGGACCCTGTCAGCAATGCCAGAAGAGCCCAGCACAACAACATGTTCATCCCGAGAAAGAGAGTCGTTAGAATCTGCAACGTTCTCAACCAACTAGTTAGTGTCATCCTCCTTCGAAGGCTTCTCCTCCTTTAACTGATGGGAAGGGCTCACTGTTGAAATGGGCACAACAGAAATAGCAGCAGCATGTTTGTTAACAGAGCCAGAGGGGGAGCCAACTCCATAGCTAAACTCCTTCGGATCTTTAGGAACAAAAGTCACCTCTTTAGCAATTCCAGCGCCAATAAAGTTTCGAAAGGCCATCTCTGCAAATATAGAAAGAAAAAGATAAATATCAACAGAAAAGTTGTGAGATATAAGAAAACGAAAATATACATACTCTCTCCATCATATATGATCTCAGGAAGCAATGGAGACCCCTCCCATCGATCAACAATCCCAGCCATAAAAAGAATAGGCTCGGGAAAGGTTTGAACATCCACAGGGTAGCGAGAAAGATGCTGGTACGCAGGGTCCTCTTGGACATAACGAGGCAAAGGATCATTGAAACGCTTCACATCAAACTGGTATCTTTTGTCAAGTAGAGCAGGGTATTCAGCAACAGGTACAATGGTGTTTTGGATATAGAAGAAGCTACCTTTCCAATCCTTAATGTTAGTGAAGGGTTTAACAATCAAAAGGGGCACATCGGACTCAACCCTCTTTGCCAAAGTAAGCCAATTTCCACCGGGATAAAGATTCAAAAAACCCTTCAAAACCAGAAGAGAAGGTTTGAAACCATAGGCTTTGGACATTACAATGTAGGTGGTCAGTTTTGCAAAATCAAAGGGATTAAACCTCAAAATATGCACCTTGTAGTACTGCAACAGCTCACAAACTAAGGGATGAAGGGGTATCCTAAGGATAGATTTTTCGAATGATTGGGTATACATTCCTACATATCCCTCGGGTGCATCAAAGATGTTTTGCCTTTTAGTAGGCAACATGATTTTAAACTCCTTAGGGATAGGGTACTGGCCTAAGAAATCGCGAAGATCCTCCTCAGATAGAGTACACTTGTGTTCCCTAATGATATGTTTGGCATCTTTACTCATAATATCTATCTAAGAGAAAAAGGAGAAAGAAGTTAGCAAGAAAGATTGTTACCTTGTTGATTGGACGATTGATTGAAGAATAGAGGAATGGTAAAATTTTGGGCAAAGAAGTGAAAGTAAAATTAGGGTTTTAGTGGTAGAGATTAAATACTACTTCAATCCATGATCCAGCCCGTACACGTGTCTCAAGAATCCACAAAAATCCGGACTTCAAAAGGCATTCAAAATTTTGAAAAGAAGTTGGGGAAAACAGTGGTGTTTAAACCGTTGGAAAGCTAATGCAAGTGGATACATCATTGATTAGAAACATTTAATGCATATTAGAAACACAAAAATATTGCAAAATCAAGATAAACAAGGGAGGGCAAGTGATAAAAGTCGAGTCGAAAGCCATATACACTTGCTCATGCCTATCACTTTCGACTGGGGGGCTTGATGATGTACCCTCCGAACAGGTCGAAGGACACCCTTCGAGCCTGCATAATACGAAGGTCCAAAGCAACTTCCGAACACCTTCAGTGGCGTAAAACCATTCCTCCGAGACATAGTTACCTTCGGGGAATCCGTCAACCGAAGACACAAGTCCTTCGGGATCAGGACAGTGAAGATACGAAAGGAAGAAGGCCTTTGACATCCTCCTTTGGCTTTCCTGCCAAGGAAAACCTTGAAAAAGGCTAAGATCATGAGACTCCCCCATGTACGCCTTTAAATGGTGGCTATAATCATCGAACTCCCCCATGTACGCCCTAAAATTTAGCTATCATCCCCTTGATACGCGCCCAAACCCTAGCAGTCACTTTAAATCAAGGAACGCCCCCTTGATTTCCGCAGAATGAGCATAGAACACTCCAAGGCCTATTTCCTCCTTTATAAATAGCTTGGACGATTCATTTAGCAAGGTACGTTCACAAAACACATACATAGCCTCTTATACTTACAACTCTCATCACATATACTCATTCACACGCCGAAGGTGATTCGCAGGGCCAACCCCCTGAGCAATCACTTAACGTAGTGTCTTTGTATTTCTTATTTTTAGGTTGACAACAAGCTTGGCATACATTCACAACCCCCATATCATTTGATCGTCATCATAAGGCCTGGTCGTACGATTTATTGTACAATCAATTTTTTTTGGGAAACTAACTATCCGGTGAATAGCACCTAAGTTCTTCCTTGGTGAATAGCATCACGGGGTGTATAGCCTTTCGGTGAGTAGCACCTAAGCATTTTCCTTGTGATTAACAATTTTTGGGAATGTGACTTTCCGGTGAATAGCACCTAGGTCCTCCCATGTGATCAACACGTTTTGGGAGTTTTAAAGTGACGAGCACTTTCCTTAGACATTGACTACACATTTCGACCGGGGGTAGCTAGTCGCCCGTCGGAGTCACTAGCTAGTAACTTATATCTAGAACAAATTTTGCTTCCGGGAAAATTGCTATGATCCCAAATCGGGACGTAACTTTAGGTTAATTGCATTCCATGTTCGCGGAACCTCCTTATCTTCCATCGTCATTGACATTGAGCTTCTACGTGCCAAAACAAAATATCCAAGATTAATTGATTAATTCAGTTGCCTTAAACAAAAGGAAATCATATGAAGATAAGAGTTGAAAAAATAGATTAATAGAAGAAGCGAACATAGTGGCACTTTTTGGATCAATTATAGGTTAAAACATTATTTGTTTGTGTCTTTTTGGATCAATTTATGTTAGGTTACATTATTTCACGAATACGCAATCATCATCTCCACAAGGATAAGAAAATATGCATACATATTGGTACGAATTTTATATGGTGTGACTAAACAATTATGCTTGATTAACCTAGATGACAATTATATATACAAATGTTGTATAACTAAGACCAAAACATTTGATTTTGAAGTCCATCCATGTGATTGCAATTTGCAAGTCTGGTAGTTGGGTCGAGAAGTTATTTGCATACGTGTTCAACTTGTCGAGAGTCAAAACCTTTTCGTGGGCTAACTTGCAATTATTAGTGAATGATCTTGGCAAAATGATTAAATTGTTAGCCCGTATTAATCTTTGGGCTCAAGCCCGTTTCTAGAATGATCTTTGTAATCATATATATTGTATCTCATTATCATTGAATGGATCAATCAAAATCAATTATCTTCAATCATATTCTTACATGGTATCACGAGTCAGACATCATCACCGATCCTAAACCCTAACACAGCCGCTTCTTCCCCTAAACCGCTCCTTCTCCGGCCGTCGGCTTTGGCCGACGGTCCGGAGGGGCTTCATCCCATCATATTCTTCATTATATATAGTTTCTCCTCTTTTCTTAATTATAAATCTTGTTGAATAATACTTCGCAAGGTGTTTCAGTCATGTAGTTTTTGGCGATTTCGGTAGCTTCAGATCATATTAAAACCTGCCTTAAAATCCTCACATAAATCCCGCCTATCTATTCTAGTTTTGTCTTTAGATCTCGTGTTCATAACCGGTCAATATATGTTCCGATACACCCACTTTCTAATATGTTGATCATGATAATACACGAAATGAAAGTATGTTAGTGATTCGTGTTGGGGCTGTTGATGAAATTAATTTGTGATTGTGGATAGTTTGTAGTTATTCAAGCAGTTAACAAGAGAACAGGGACGATTTTTTTCTGTTGATGGCTGCATTTTGTTGAAATAAAAGAGAAAGGGGATTTGGTAAATGTGTATGGCTGGTTTTGATCTACAAAGAGATAACATTGGTTGGTGGTTTTTCTTTATGTATTTTTAAGGTTGTTTAAGTTTTTTAGTTATATATTAAAAAAAAATGTAATATTGGGCCCACCCATGTTTTGACATTTATTTGTGGGGTGGATCTTTATGTTTTTCTAGGGAAAAACACGTCCCGTTTGTTAGGAAGGTTCTTTGGGGGTTGAAGTTTTAAAACCAACTTTCGTTTTCTTATATTTCTGCTGTGTTGGTGATTTGTGCTAAGGTCACAAATCCACACATTATTATTGTGTTGTTCGTGCTTTAGGTCACGAGCCTGTGTGTTGGTGATTTGTGCTAAGGTCACAAATCCACACATTATTATTGTGTTGTTCGTGCTTTAGGTCACGAGCCTGTGTGTTGGTGATTTGTGCTAAGGTCACAAATCCACACATTACTATTGTGTTGTTCGTGCTTTAGGTCACGAGCCTGTTATTTCTCTTTTCCGGTTGTGCTGCTGATGTTTGAAGAATTTCGCTCAAGTTAAGTTGTTTATTATGTTAATGTTTTGTTTGTTTTGTTTTTTTTTTTTCTTTTCTAGTTTACTACTCGAGTCCAAGCTTTCCCGATTTTGCCGCTTGGACTGCAGGGGAGTGTTAGCCCGTATTAATCTTTGGGCTCAAGCCCGTTTCTAGAATGATCTTTGTAATCATATATATATTGTATCTCATTATCATTGAATGGATCAATCAAAATCAATTATCTTCAATCATATTCTTACATAAATTGGAGTTAGTCGTAATGGTGAGGTGCTTCTTTATAAGCCCAAAGAAATATTTACCTCAGAATGCTATTTGAAACATGCAAGAATAAAGAAACAGCTTATTTGTGTATATATGCGTCTCGACACGTATTTCTCTTGGATTGTATCACAAACAAAGTGGCATTCCCCTTTAAAAGAGGTTCACTTTCGTAAGAAAACATCTAAACTATGAAGCTTCAAGAAAAAGCTAAGTGTCTTGTGTTTTTTCACATCTTTCTTGTACATACTGCAAACCAAAGAGTCTCCATTGTCAAGATTCATCCATATATAGATGCATAACACTTCTCAAATATACCACACGACTCTTTACATACTAGTAGTATCACGTATTTAATACGAGTAGCACACGACACTACCAACTATAAACATCACCATCCTAAAATGGCCTCGATTTCTTTTTATTTTCTAGGTGAGTGTTTCCGTGATATGCGTTACGCCTTAGTGACATATCTAAACGTACAAAACTTGGGCCTAATGTTCCATGGCAGCTTCTTGTAATCCATGGTCATAGTTTCCAACTAGTGATAATTTTTTGTGGAATTTCTCATACTATGGCACTACTTTGGAATGGCAGTAGAAGACTACAGGGGTGCACATCGCTGCAGTGACAGCAGACAACAAATCAGCGGTAGGGAGTAAAAAAAAATTTACATTTACATTTTATACCCTTTAGTTATTATCACTTTACACATATGGCCCTTCAATTTTGTCTTACAGCATATATCATTCCGTGCTGTAACACAGCAGGGATCATTTCCCCGAAGACTACAAGTCATGGATGCATACTTTTCATGTGCCAAAAATGGTCATATATTGTGGGCTGTTCAATAGTTTAATGAGATGTTGTTATATAGCATTAGGTCATGTGTCAATGTAATTGTGGGATGCCTTTCAAATCAAAATTCCAAATTCAACAATCAAGTCCTTAATTTAATGGTTTTTAGCATCACATGCACTTAAAAAAGTATATACCCTTACACACTTGCATAAAACGTACTTAGGGTGGTGCGTTTCGTTTGTAAGTGAGATTGAAATTGAATTTGAATTTGGAAAAAGTTTGAAAGAAAACGAAGAGAAAGAAAATTAATAATTATTAATTTATATATTTATTTAAAAATATTTAAATGTTTGACTCTAGAAACTTATAACAAAAAGACAAATAATATCAAAGAAATATATGAATCGTGTAGCTGAGATATGTGTGTCAGAGGGAATGGGTGAAAAATCACCATTTTAACGTGGAATGACTTTTTTTTTTAATATGATTCCATTTCTTTTTCTTTCAAAAACCTACCAAACAGTTCTTTATTAGATTGAATCCATTCTTTGATTAGGACACCCGGATACCAAACGCACGCACCTTATATTTTACGTTACTCGAACCAATAAATATTCAATATGAAATATAAATATCACATCATACACCGTTAAGCCAGGGGCCTATCGGTACTGAGTAAGGTTTCTATCATAATTTAGTGGGTAGAGTCCTAATGAAAATGATTTGACATGGTAAATTAATAAGATTGGTTCTAATCAAAATTAAGATGAGCCAAGTTAAGATGACCCAATTTTAAAGAGATACCATATATATAGAATGCATGTTAATGCCCTCTTTAATGAAAAAATGATCATCAATTACGCAAACTCGACATTATATTTTCAAAACGATTTAATTAGTTAAATCCTGAAAAGGAATATTTATTTTGCGATAAGCTAAAATCATGGACGGACCCACTTGGGAGCCGGGTGTGGCAATCTTATGTCACAAAGTGTAAATTTTTTGGAAAAATGTCGTTTTTTAATACGTGCAACCCTTGATAATATTTAGTGCTACTTAAGTTTATCTCAAATCTTTTTTATGTTTCAAATTTTAGCACTTAGCCACCTATGATCAGAAATTTTTGTGCAAAACTTCTTTTAGAAAATTTGTGCAACACTCATCCACAATTCCTAAATCCGTCTCTGTCTAAAACTGCAATGTAAAACTAACTTGAGATTGATGGAGTAGCAAATTATTACAGGGTAAAGTTGAGTAATAAGTAAGCGAAACATACCATTTCTAATATTGTCTCTATACGTGAAACTATTTAGTTTTTTTTCTTTCTAATTTTTGATTTACAATTTTTTGTATTTTATTCCAATATGTACAAATACATGGTTGGGTTGGGTTGGGTTGGGTTGGGTCTTGGGTATTAGATGGGTATGGGTATAGATGGGTATGGCCGTATGGGTATAGATGGATCACTTGGAAGGATGAGTCTAGATGAGTTTGGGTCAAACGAGTCTTGGGTCGAGTCGGGTCGGGCTTTTTTGGGTATTTCATCTTTATCCTTTTATTCATCATTAATTATTCGGTCTCCTTTTGTTTTCGTCCGTTTTTTACGTTTTCGTTAGTTTTTTTACGTTTTTGTCAGGTTTTTTACGTTTTCGTCCATTTTTTTACGTTTCCTCCGTTTTATTTACGTTTTCGTCCGTTTTTTTGACTCTTTCGTCTTTTTTAGGTTTTCGTCCGTTTTTTTACGTTTTCTCCGTTTTATTTACGTTTTCGTCCGTTTTTTTTTACTTTTTCGTCTTTTTTTACGTTTTCGTCCATTTTTTACGGTTTCAACTGTTTTTATTTGAAAACAATCTTATATCTCAAGAATTCAGTGGGAGAGTTTATGATCTAGAAGATGAAGATACATCACCTTCTGAAAACACTATCTCACTTTCTGTGGAACCTGAGAGTTTAGGTCCTCTACCTGAAGTTGAAGTGGTGCCCATTCGCAGATCTTCAAGACCTGTGAAAGCACCTGAATGTCTATGTCTTAACGTAGAGTGTGAGAAAACTATACTAGGGGATCTTGATGAACCTACTAGTTATAAGGTTGCCATGAATAGTCCTGAAAAGGAAAAATGGCAGAGTGTTATGAATGGGGAAATGCAATCCATGAGAGACAACGAAGTCTGGATAGAAGTAGACCTTCCTCCTAATACCAAAGTAGTTGGAAGTAAATGGATCTACAAGAAGAAAACGGACATGGATGGCATTGTACACACCTATAAGGCTGGTTTGGTAGCTAAAGGCTATACTCAAACATTTGGTGTTGACTACGAGGAGACCTTTTCTCTTGTAGCTGATATTAGAGCTATTAGGATTCTCTTATCTATAGCTGCTTACTATGACTATGAGATATGGCAAATGGATGTCAAGACCGCCTTTTTGAATGGTCGCCTAGATGAAGACATCTATATGGCACAACCTGAGGGGTTTGTGAATCCAAAATTTCCAAACCGTGTATGCAAACTTCAAAGATCCATTTATGGATTGAAGCAAGTATCACATGATCACATCAATGGAATAAAAGATTTGATGCAGAAATTAAAAGTTTTGGATTTACTCAAAATCTTGATGAGCCATGTGTATACCAGAAAGCTAGTGGGAGTAATGTTACTTTCCTTATCCTATATGTCGATGACATATTAATCTTAGGAAATCACATACCAAGTTTAACAGAAGTTAAAGCCTATCTTGGTAAATGTTTTTTTATGAAGGATTTAGGAGAAGCAGCATACATCCTTGGAATCAAAATCGACAGAGATAGATCAAAGCGGTTGATTGGATTAAGTCAGAGTGCTTACATTGATTAAGTATTGAAGAGATTTAATATGCAAAATTCCAAGAAATGATATTTTCCAATGCAAGTAGAACATGGCTTAAGTAGCAAACTATGTGCCTCAACACCTGAAGAGGTTGCACTCATGAAGAAAGTTCCATATGCTTCAGCAGTAGGATCTATCATGTATGCAGTAAGATGCACAAGACCTGATGTGGCGTTTGCACAAAATATGACCAGTCGTTATCAACAGAATCTAGGTGGAAAGCACTGGCATGCTGTTAAAAGTATTTTTAAGTATTTAATATGTTTCTAGTGTATGCGGGAAATCTAGATGCAGAACTTGAAGTTGCAGGTTACTGTGATGCGTCCTTTGAAACTGATAAAGATGATACGAAGTCTCAGACGGGTTATGTCTTTGTTATTAATGGAGGAGCAGTTGACTGGAGGAGCAAGAAGTTGACGACAATTGCGATGTCTATTACAGAAGCTGAGTATATTGCTGCATCGAAAGCTGCAATGGAAGCTGTTTGGATTAGGAAATTCATTTCGGGGATTGGTGTTATGCCGTCAATTGAATTACCTATTAATGTGTATTGTGACAATTCAGCCGCAGTTACATTCGCCAATGAACCTGGAGTTATGAATGGCGCCAGACATTTTCCTAGAAGATATCACTATGTTCGTGAACAAGTCGATATAGGTGAAATCAATTTACTCAAAATTCACACATATAACAATCTAGCTGATCCATTTACGAAGGCTTTATCTAAGGAAAAGCTTACTCAACATGCTAATGGCATTGGACTTCATTTAGCTAGTAGTTTCATGTAGATCTGTGGTTAGTATTTGGATAAAGGATATTGTAAACAATAATTATTCAAATGAAATGAAATATTTTGTTATTTTTATTTTCATTTATAAATATTGTATCCTATATTTGCATGTTTAATCCATGAATAACTTAAGTTATTCTAAATAGTCCGTTGTCAATTAATGATATGGGAGTATCATTGAACTAAGACAAATCTGAGTTTTGGTATAATATAGTTAAATATATTGATGTGTAGACATGCCAAATTCACATGATATTCAATAGAATGAATAAATTGAATATATGACAAAATGCCAATTGCATGATTATACTTATAGATGTTGTAAAGATTACTTCCAGAGGTGATGCGAAGTTCATAGGTTATGCTTGTAGTCAATACAGGATTTGGTTCCTTCAAATTTGTTTTGAAGTTTAATACTATTTGGCCGCTCGTAGGATTAACAAGATGTTTGCATGGCCATGCCCAAGGTCTATCTGGAATGCGTTCAGATGAATTTGTAATTTTGCTTGATCATAAATAACGAGAAACACATAGTTAATTATGGAATGACTTCGATCCATATCCATATTAACATAGTATTAGAATCAAAAGGATAAGTATGATGATGAATCATCAAAGGTGGTTTTTTCTAGGAAACCATACTCGTGATCGTTCTGGGGACATTGACGTGTTATGCTAGACTAACCAATGTCATTATCGCATTTATGTATATCTGAGTGGGAGCTATTAAAAGTAACGGATAAAAATTAATGTATATGGTGAACTCCCTAATTCCTTTTCGGGACAAGAACAAAACCCAATGATTAATTTCCTCAGCATCTAATATCTTGTGTTCTGGTATAAAGAGGACAAACTTTGTTATGACACCTTTAAGATGGAGGAGAAGTCTACTCATAGTCCTCTCACTGCAGTTATTTCCGCCATCTAGACCTGGTACAAAGAACTTCTCATCAAATACGAGTTGGCTGATATTAGTCCAGTTAAACCTCCAATTTCTCAAAAAGATACCCGTCCTAACAACCTCTTTTATTGCCAAGCACTCCAAAATATGACTGATCACATTCTCTGGCATGTTGCTAATACCAGCTTGTGGTAAAACTTTAGATGCTTTATGTGTCCAACAAGCCGACAGCAGGAACGTAGTCTCGGCTTGGGTTCTCGACTTGGATTATGCTGTATCAAAAAAAAATTAAAATAACAAAAATCGGAAAACACATATATAAAAAATTTACATATTGCAAAAATTAACAAATATCAAAAAATTAACATATATAAAAAAAATAACAAAAATGAATAAAATGATACCTGGGTTTAGTGTGGTGCAAAAGAGAGTAAGAATTAGACGAGAGTAAGAGAGGAGAGTCGTGCACAGTGGTGATGATGAAGAAGTGTGTGAGAAAGAGTGAAAGAGATGTGGGTTATGTAGTTGGTTTTTCTAGCGAGGACATTTGGCAAAACCATTTTTTTTCTTTGCTTTTGGCGGGATAAAGTAAATACTTGAGGGTGTGTTTGGCTAAGCTTATATAGTGGGCTTATGGCTTATATAACATAAGCTTATAAGCCCATGCTTAGTGTTTGGATTAGCTCATGTTTAATAAGGTTATAAGCTCAAGGGTTTGGTTTGGCTTATGTTGGTAAATGACTAAAAATGACATGATTTAATAAGCTTATAAGCTCAAGGAATCTTACTCTTATCTCTTGTATCCAGAAATAAAGGATCGTAATACAGTTTATACATCTCCAAATTTTGCCCCCTAAACTTTTCAAGGTCCTCATCCGCCTATAAGATATGAAAAAACCAGGGTAAGAACGACACATATTTAGATATTAATCACTATTATATCATGAAAAAAGAATATAAACCATTACCTTTATTTTCTCATCCCACCATTCTGCAGATGCATCAATTGTCTTTCTGATGGGATCCCACCCAATCCCAAGCTCAAGTCTCATTAAACGATCATATAGCTTCCAATCCTTCTTCATGTTTTCCAAATGGTTTTTTATTTGCTTGTATGTCAAATCTTTTCTTGTCTTCTCTTTCAGATTTTTTATTAAATTTTCATACCCAGTCTTATTAAAGTGAGTACCTGGTTTATTTCCAAGTCTTGCCTCGTTTAAGCATAACTCAACAAATACCAAATGCGTTTTGTTATCCCAAAGGGTTGGTGATTTTAGTTTCTTTTTCCTTCCACTTGTAAGGGCAGTTTCATTGTCCATGAGTGAAGTAACAAGATCAAAATCTATACCGCCAACTTACAAATATTTATTTTTTAGCTTACTAACAACAACAAAAAAACAGCTCGAAAAATAACATATTGCAGCAACACAGGCAACTCAAAATATGACTCAAAAAAGCAGCTTAAAGTGTCAATAGAACAACTCGAAAAAAACAACATATGGCGCAACATAGACAACTTATTATAAAGATTAGGGGTGGCAACTCGGGTCGGGTTCGAGTTAGCGGGTTCGGGTTAACAGGTTGGCGGGTCAGAAAACCCCAACCCGAACCTGACTCATTTAAATCATCAGGTCAACCCTAACACGGGTTTAATAGGTTAAATAGGTTTCGGGTTGACTCATTTAACCCGTTTTATATACAAAAGTTAGCACAATACACGAGTAAAACAGGTTAAACGGGTTTGCGGGTCGACTCATTTAACCCATTTAACTCGTATAATAAAATATAAATAATTTTTAATTTAAGAAAAAAAATCTTAGGGTCCGCTTGGTTCAAAGTGGAGAAAGGGAAAGGAAATGCAAAGGAATGAGTGGGGCGGGTAATCAATCCCTTACCCTTCAATTTACTCTATAATGGTTGATTATCCACTACGGGGTAATCAATCCCTTTGCACTCACTAACCAAGCACAATATAATGAGTGAGGTGGACCCTAATTGAATACCTTACCCATTCCCCACCCTCTTAACCCTCTTCAAAGCACCCTTTAAATTTTACGATAAGTGCATTGATTCTTTACATTTATGGTTGATGGCCCTTGCCTTTCAATAATAAGTTGATGGATAGTACAAATAATTTACTCTATGGGAGGTGATTGGCACACTCATACTTTTGATTAGGAATTCAATTGTACAATCAGTTAAAGCACACAGTAAGTACTATACAAGTATGTAATGCATATAAAAGAGTGTCTCAATCAAAATAGTGAGTGTGCAAATCATTTCCCTTTACTGTATAGTACCAATAATTTACTCTTTCATAGTACAAATAATTTACTCTATATATAGTACCAATAATTTAGTCTTTCATAGTACCAATAATTTACGGCATGTGATATCCACGCCCTTCCTATTTGGTTAACCAAGCCCTCCCTAATACATAGGGTGTACTTGTTGTTTTTTGACTTTTACCCTTTTTTGTCGTTTTTTTTTTTTTTTTTTTTTTTTTTTTTTTTTTTTTTTTTTTTAGAAAAGAGTATGCTTGTATATGTATAATGTTTGATATATTTGTGTTTAATAATGTTTTGTATATGTATAATTTTTGTATAATAGCACGTTAAATAACTGCAACAACAACTGTTATTATTAAATTAAACGACAACGTTATACATATTATTTAAAAATAACAACAACATCTACGACAACTTTAATTATTTTTTTAACATTTACAAGTTTTTTACAACTTTTATTATTTTTTTAACAAAATACTTTTTTAACATTAAACTTTACCACATTAGCACGTTAAACGTTACCACATTAAACGACTATACAACTTTTACAAAAATATTACAACTTTTTTTTAACTTTTACAATTAAACAACATTAACACATTTTTTTTTTACAAAAAAAAATTTTTAATAAAAATTTACAACTTTTATTTTGTTAACAAAATACCTTTTTAACATTATTTTTAACAAAATACTTTTTTTAAAAAACTTTTACAACTTTTATTAAAAAATATATATATATATATATATTTTGACCGAAAAGAAAGGGGAAAAAAAAATAATGCGGCAGTGGGGCTAGAGGGTAGGTAGGGTGGAGATAACAATAATTTACTCTTTTTATAGTACCAATAATTTAGTCTTTAATGAATGTGTCACCATCCACTAACAAATTATAGAGACACACAATCAATAATATACCAAACACAACCCACATTATCTTCTTCAAAACACTGTGAAAAACACACTGTACTACACACACGCTTAACAAACACAACCCATTTAAATCGCAAAGAAAAAGAAAGAAAAGGTGCGTTGAACGCTGTTGCAACATCACATACTCGGGTATCGTAACGTCGTGGCAGGTAAACATAACGTTTCCATCACAATGCTTTGATTTCCTCCAACCCTGTAATCGATATATAACAACCTGTAAAACATGAGCCTTTGAATTGTCAAGTAATCGGATTAAATTCTACTTACACTTATTAATAAAATCTGAAAAAATTTTAGTAACTACTTAACTTATGTGGGAAAAAATTGGGAGAGTCTCTAGAGTTCATTCATTTGATGTGTCTTAAAATTCGTGAGAAACTGACCCAGATTGTATTGTAAAACAAACCTAAAATAAGTTATAACTATAAATATAAATCATTAAAAACCATTTGTAAGTAGTTCATTTAAAGAGGCGTGACGTTGTTTCCGTCCCTTTAAATAAACTTTGAATTGTGAGTTATATATAACGCTGTTGCAACCCCCCACTGGCTCCGTCCCTGTTAAACTGTCTACTAATTAAGCTCGATATATATACGTTTTCTTAAGTATTTTCCTTTTCTTAAGTATTTTTCTTTTCTATTCAGGTGCAACCAAAACATGAGTGCAGTAATAGATGCTGTTGTTGGTCCTATTGTTGAACCTGCTGTTGAATCTGTCGTGGATCGCATCAAGAAGCAGGCAGGCTATATCATTTCCAGCACAAAGTATGTGGAGGATATGCGTACGGAAAAACAGAATTTGAATGATTTAAGTGATAATGTTGAAGGCCACGAGCAGCATAATAGACGTAACCACCTGGTGGTTCCACCTGGAGTCGCACCTTGGTTGGAAAATGTAAAAAATATCATTACAGAAGTGGATGGCAGTGATATTAAGGCTGGCAGTTGTTTTAATTTCAAGAATAGGCGTGCGGTTGGGAGCAAAGCCTGCAAGATGACCAAACGTATTAAAGAGCTCATTGTTGAAGGCAATAACTTCATATGGTTTAATGATCCAATTCCTCTTGGTATCGTCAATTCAACTGTGGCATCCACCTCTGCACCAGCATCTAGTGATCACAGTGAATATCCCTCAAGAGAGAGGACTTTTACGAGTGCACTTGAAGCTCTCGGACCAGACCACGACTCCAGCAAGGTAGCCTTACTGGGAATGGGAGGAGTGGGAAAGAGCACTATGGTGGAAAAGCTGAAGGAGGCTGTGAAGAAAAGGGGATGGTTTAAGTTGATTGTTGATGGGGCTGTAGGGGAAAATATGAACATTATAACTCTTCAGGATAATGTAGCAACATTCGTTGGTATATCCTTGAAAGAAACAACAGGTGAAAAAGCAAGGGCTGAAAAGCTTCGTATAAGCTTCGAGGCCCATTCGAAAGATGAAAAAATAAAAAACATCCTAGTAATATTAGATAATGTTTGGAAGCCTTTTGATCTGAAAGATATTGGTTTAGATCCTTTGCCAAATGAAGGTGCTCGCTTCAAGTTCTTGCTAACATCACGGGACAACAAGGTTTGCCGTATGATGGGTGTTGAGGATAATTCAATATTCCATGTGAATCTCTTATCATTCACAGAATCACAAAGTTTATTCCTCCAATTTGCAAGAGATAAACATGAAGCTTATCTTGATTCTGAATTGCAGACTATAAGTGATGCTATTGTAAATAGATGTCAGGGTTTGCCTATCGCCCTCAAAACCATCGCCTGTACTCTTAAAGGCCAGGCAAAGGATCAATGGGAAGATGCACTTACTCGTTTAGAGAACCATGATCCTTACGTTGTAGTGAATAATGTTTTTAAATTGAGCTACGAAAATCTCAAAGATACTGATACTGGTACTGAAGCTCAAGCAATTCTTTTGCTTTGTGGTGTGTTTCCGAAAGATGCAGGTATTCCTAAAGAAGACTTGGTGAGGTATGGTTGGGGTTTGAATTTGTTTAAAAGAGTTTATAGTATAAAAGCAGCAAGAGAAAGGCTGTCCACTTGCATTAAAAGGCTTGCAGAGGTAAATCTTTTAAGTGCGAGTCACGATGCTGAGTTTTACAACATGCATGATTTAGTGCGTGCTTTTGTTTTGGACATGCTGTCTAAAGGTGAGTCTGCTTCGATTGTGAACCATGGTGATATGTCAGAATGGCCTTCAGATGATACAGGCGATCTGTGCACAAGAATCTCAGTTACAAGCACAAATCGGTTTGAGTTTCCTACTGGAGTTAAGTTTCCTAACCTCTCTTTTTTGCAAGTTATGCAAGGAGATGGATCTTTCAAGTTTCCCAAAGACGTATATGAAGGAATGGTGAAACTTAAAGTCATAGGATTCAAAAGAATGGTGGATCCATTGCTTCCTACATTATCTCCATGCTCCAGCAACATTCGAGTGCTTTGCCTCCATCAATGCTCACTGATGTTTGATTACTCTTCTATTGGAAATCTTACGAATTTGGAAGTGCTTAGCTTTGCTGATTCTGGCATTGACAAGCTACCTTCCACGTTCGGAAATTTGACGAAGCTAAAGTTACTGTGTCTTAGCGGTTGCTTTGATATTCTTATAGATGACGACATCTTGAGAAAATTGGTCAAACTTGAAGAGCTTTATATGATCCCTTCTGGCGGAAAGATCGTTAGCTTCACAGATGAAAGCTGTAACGGATTAGCAGATATTTCAAAGAACCTTAGTACGTTAGATATCGTGTTTCGTGGAAGGAATTCTCAACCGAAGAAGTTGTCAGTTGAGAAACTTGAACGATTCACTATCTATATGGGACCTGATTGCGATAGCTTTCGTCCATATGGAAATACCTTGAAGCTGGTCACCTGCACAGATGATATACTGGAGTCTAGTATAAATGAGCTGTTTGGGAAAACAGAGACGCTTTATTTACGGGTGAATGATATGCATTCTCTTGAAGATGTCATGGTGAAATCCCCACATATAAGAATCGACAATTCACACTTCTCCAACTTAAAAGTCCTCAATGTTTCATTCTGTAGAGAGTTGGGATACCTTTTCACATTTAATGTTGCAACAACTCTGTCAAAGCTCGAGCATCTAGATATCTTTGGCTGCCATAAGATGGAAACAATCATACATGTTGATATTGGTGACAAACGTCCAATTCAATTTCCTCAGTTGAAGGTTTTGTCTTTATTCTGGCTACCAGAGCTATCAGGTTTGTGCAATAATGTCAATGTGATTGAGCTACCACAGCTCCTGGAGTTGCAACTTAGCCGCCTTCCAAGATTCACAAGTATTTATTCCAATAATAAGTTGGCAACATCTTCTATGTTGAGTGGTATTTCTGCAACAGGACATTTATTGAATGAACAGGTAATTATGTTTTATGCTGATATTATATCGTTTGAACAAAATTTTCTACTAAAAGCATCAAAAAGGTCATCCTCAACGTAGTGTTCTAGTTTTGATATCTGGTAAATTATGTCACGTCTCTACTCTTTAGGCCTTTTTTTTTTTTTTTTTTTTTTCCAAAACATAATATTGTTTCTTATTGTTCGGATAAGGCTAGCAACCCACTAACAAACCTTAATCATTTTGCAGGTTGTGATTCCTATGTTGGAGAAATTGCTTATTGAAGATATGGAGAATCTGAAGGAGATATGGCCTTGCCAATGTGCTGAAGAAATAAATGTTTCCATGTTGAGAAAAATTCAAGTGCGCAAATGTGATTTGGTTGAAGTGTTATTCAACATGGAAGGGGTAAATATGTTTTATTTTCAATAGCTGGTGTTTTTTTTTCTCGGATAAGGGACCCACTAACAAATCTTAATTATTTTGCAGGTTGTGATTCCTATGTTGGAGATATTGCATATTGAATATATGAAGAATCTGAAGGAGATATGGCCTTGTAAATACGTTACTAATGAGGAAGCAAATATTTCCTTGTTGAGAGAAATTAAGGTGAATGATTGTACAAGTCTCAAGAATCTGTTTCCGGAGAACCCTGTGACATTGCTACATCATTTAGAAAACCTTGAAATCCTTCGTTGTAATTCGCTTCCAATGCTATTCAACATCGACTTGGATTGTCTTGGTAAAACTGAGCAACTATGTAGCAGCTTGAGAAGCATTAAGGCGTGGAGATCAAGAAACTTAAGAGAGATTTGGAGCATAAAAGGTGAAAATGACGTTAGTTTCATTATCGGCGGCGGCGATCAAGTTCTAAAAATAGACATCGATTTTTGTGAGAACTTCAGAACAGTCACATCTACAACCTCCTTTTTTGATTTTAAGCCACTTATGGACCTTAGGGTACAGAATTTTGGAGCAAAGTGGAAGGGTAGCCAAGAGGAAGAGGTATGACTTTAGATTGTTATTTAAAGGGTGTTCGTCTAATCTTATGTCTATAAATAATACTAAGCTCATAAATGTTGGGTGTTTAAGTTAGCTTATTATAGTTAATGAGTTAATACAATTAAAAAGTACACGAACATTTAATATTTTAGTTGTTATGTGAGGGTATAAAAGGTTTTTGTTATGGATTTTGCTACATCCACATAAAATTCTTACAAAAAACTCACTCGCTGACGTGTTCGCGGGTGATTGGTTTTTAGTGGGATGTTGTGAGATCCACATCCCACTAAAAACCAATCACCCGCTAACACGTCAGCGAGTGAGAATTTTTTTTGAGGATTTTATGTGGATGTAGCATACCTCGTTTGTTATAGCATCACATCACTTATATAAGCACAGCCCATCCAATAAGTCACAAAATTTTAGCTTCTCACAACATGTTCCTATAAGTTAATAAGCCCAATCATATTAACTTCTCCAAACACTTGATTGTGCTTATTTAAGATGTATAATCTAATAAGCTCTTAAACCCACTAAATAAGCTTAAACAAACACCCCTTAGGTAGCTTTTGTTCAATTTTGAGTTATATATAGAACTACCCTTAGCCTTAACATTTCGACTTATATTTCAAAAGCATATATATATATATATATATATATATATATATATATATATATTTGCTTTATCTTTTTCTTGTAAGCGTACTATATTTCAAAGATGAAAAATAGGTTATAAATTAAAAAATAAGAAAAAACAAGCTTATATAAAACATATATAAAAAAAAATCATGCTCATAAATGATAAAACGACATATATATGATCTTAAACAAATTAATGTTCCCATTAGTTTGTTGCTTGCGTAGGGCATGCCGCATACATGTTGTTAGGAACATGTATATTAATATATTATGTGTGGTAAGAAATATTAAGACATAATAATTTAATGTTTTCATTGTTGACCTTCGTTTTTTCTTGCCTATATTTATTCAACCCGTAATCACTTGGCTTCATTTAAAGCGGGGTGTTGCTAGGAGCATACTTTAATTCCCCTAAATTGTATAGTTATGACTCACTACTAAAACAATGTCATTTTGTTTTATTTTTTTACACATTTTCAAAACATGTGCATAATATGTTGAGTTTTTTGAAATTATAAATGTATAAAAATTTGTTACATTAATAAGTCTGAACAAGTTTAAACTAAAAAATATATAAACTAAAAAGATACATATGCTTCAAGAAAAAAACGTTTAGGTGTGAAATAAAATATACAATATGTCTAGGGCTGAGCAAACGACCCGAACAGACCGGACCGACCACATTCGGTCCGGTCCTCGGTCTTGGCTTTTTGGTTAATTCGGTCCTCGGTCCGGTCTGGACCATAAACTGATTATTTGGCCTTGTTAACCGGACCGACAGACCGAGACCGGACCGGACAAACCACATTCGGTCCGGTCCTCAGTCTTAGCTTTTTGGCTAATTCGGTCCTCGGTCCAGTCCGGTCCGATCCTGGACCGATGCTCACCTCTAAATATGCCCACATTTAAACTTGTCAAAAACAATTTTATCACCTAATTTCCTCACACAAGAATAAATGTGGAGATATTAGGTGTTACAAGTCAAATGCACACTTACCTCCACACTTATAATTTTTTTAACATATACAAGTGTGAAAATCTCTTTTAAAATAAATAAATAAAGAGGGATGCTACATCCACTCACAAAATCCACATAAATCACCCACACGCTGAGGTGGCGTCTACTTATTGGTGGAATGAGAGGGGAGAGAGAAAAATTATAATAAAGTTCACAAATCAGTGAGTGACACCTCAGCGTGTGGGTGATTTGTGTGGGTTTTGTGAGTGGATGTAGCATTCCTCATAAATAAATACTCAACACTTATTAACGTAACTTATTTATTTTTATAAGTAACTTATGTATTTTTACACGTTTATAATGTGTTAATAAACACAAGATCTTTTACAGACTTTCTACAAGTGTGTAGAGAAAAGTGTGTCAAAATGATATTTTGTTCGTAGCGAAGGTGCATTAGGAATTTTGTGTTTTTGTATAAGATTTCAAAACTCGTTCATTCTTTGGATTTTGAAAATGATGCAACTTCTGATACTTATGTAACTTTTAATTCTACAAAAATTCTACTACTGTGTAATTGTTTTGACTTTCCACTTGTGAACTTTGGTTGCATAAAAGTTTGGTTTTAAGTATTTAATCTAAATGTTGCATAATACACTTTAGATTTATTTTTGGACTTATTGACTAACCATGAAGTTCTTTGGTTTTCTTTTTGGGATTCATGTGTGCTAAGTTTCTTACCATAATATGCAGATCAATGTTAATGTGATGTTCCCGTCCTATCTCACACCGATCTCCGATCGCCTTGTTAACATTAAGTTGCGAAGATCTGAAGAAGTGGATGTGGTGTTTGAGGTTAAGAGTCCAAGTAGTCAAAACTCTGTAAAAGCTCAGATTACAGAACAACCACTACTACCCATTTACCTCAAAAGATTGGAGTTAACAAGAATGGAGAGGATGAGTCGCGTGTGGAAGTGCAATTGGACTGAATTCTTAATTCTTCAAAAACAACCGCAAGAATGTTCATTCCGCGATCTCACAACCATTGCCTTATTTGCGTGTAGGAACATGAAGTACTTGTTTTCACCTCTGATGGCCGAACTTCTCCCGAACTTGTCTGAAGTCAATATCAACTGTTGTGATGGTATGGAAGAAGTTGTGTCAAGTAGAGATGATGGAAAAATGACAACATCTATGCACACAAGAAACCCCTTGTTCCCTCGTCTTAATAAACTTACTCTAGATTCCTTGAAGAGACTAGAGCGTATTGATGAGGGAGCTACTAGAGGTGCGAGCAGTGAAATATCAGATAAGGTACGTTATTTCCTACTAGTATGTAATTGTGTGTTTCTATTATACTAGGCACTTGAAAGGTTAGGAAAAAGAAAAAGAAAAATCATAATTTGATTTGGGTGGTTGTGTTTGGGTGAGTTTGGTAGGGGTATATGGGAATGGGGTTATCGGTTTTATAGTGATTAAAGTTGTTTGTTTAGTGGGTCAAGAATGAAATGGGTATATCATAGTTATAGATTCATTACCTATCAATTTGGTATCTATAAAATCCATTCCGTGGGTCTCTCTCTTTTCTACTACAAAATTCAAATATCTATACACTTTTTCATAACATATTTTATCATCCAAACATTGTTATTCTAGCTCATACTAAATTCAATACCCATTGTGATTCCTAGCAAAAAATCAAACGCCCTTATCTTTTTTATGGGTTTATTGGCATATTTAGAAAAAGTAACTTTATACATAAACACAATTAACGAGGCATGTTTGACACCTAACATTATGAAATGATTTGGGTCACTTGATTCATACACACTTATGACTTCAACCATACACACTTATAGGTCTAATAATTGTGTTTTATTGTTTTAATTAAATAAAATATAAACATTTCACTGCCAAAAGGTAGCAATTTCTTTCTCTCTTCTAATTGGGCCCCACATCCTACAAACGAGCATTAAAACAAATAAAAATAAACACTTCACTAATCACTACCTAGAGGCAGCGATTACCTTCAACTTTTTTGAATATAAAATGAAAACTTACCAAAACCACCCTACACTTTTTAATATTTGCAACTTTTATATATAACAAACTTTTTTTATAAAATCGTACGTACGTCAAAAGCATATCAATATTGGCTCGTTTTTTGTTCGTAATTTAGAGCTTTCGCAACAATATTTTTTTTATTAACGAATTCACTATACACTTGCTAAATATTTGAAGAATAAAGTTTGTTATATAAACAGTTGTAAATATTAAAAAAAAAAATTAGGGTAGTTTTGGTATGTTTAATTATTTATTCAAAAAAAGTTGAAATCGTTTTGCCCGGATATCTTTTGACTTTTGGCAGCGTAATGGCTTTTTTTTTTTTTTTTTTTTTTTTTTTTTTTTTTTTTTAATTTGCGATTAATTTGGACTCGACACGTTTGACTTCTCTCCTAATAAGCAACGATAATATGTCCTTATTGGACATGGAAAAAAAGTTGACCTTCTGCGGGACAAGTTGTTTCAAAATAGCCTATGGAGTAATTTTCGCTAACATGTGTTCTATTATAAAGTATAATATAAAATTGAAATAAAAGTAAATACATGTTTTCAAGCGTATGTTGTCTCATGTTACATATAAAAGTTAGAAATAGTGTCACTTTACTTTGGATTACACAAGTAAAAGAGAAAACAAAAATTTGAAAAGTAAAACATGATTACTTGATAAAAAATAAATAATTGAGTTAACTACATTTTTGGTCCTCGTGGTTTACCGGGTATAACGGTTTTGGTCCAATAGTTTAAAATGTAACGGATCCGGTCCAAAACAAATTATAAACTTTTTCATATGTTTTAAACATTTTTTACGAAACCATTATAGTGGATGCTCTATAAACATTTTTTGATTATTTAAAATAGCATTTATAACCATTACGTTTTATATTTTAATACCTCTTATATTTTAAAACTCGCATTGAAGTTTATTAATAAGTATAAAATAGCCCCGAAACATAGCTTTACATACTGATGTTTGGTAATATAAATAATTGACCCTAACCCGTTGAACTTTATATATTTACTAGTATTTTTTATTATTTTTTAGAAAGGCAACCTTTATTAAAAAATCACACAAAGAAAGAAATACAAAGCAAGGCATTCCTCCTAATTAATCAAGCCAATTAAAGAAGGAATGACCTATAGAAAACCAAACAAACTAACTAACATTAACCCACAATGCCTAGCAAAAACTAAACTGTTAACCCACGATGCCTAGCAAAAACTAAACTGTTACACAATTATGGAACAAAACAAATTGGGACAGGCCCACATTTAAAAAAAAAAAAAAAAAAAAAAAATGCCTCTAGAACATGTCCAACAGTCAGCACATGATATTTACTAGTACTTCCTTACATCATCCTGTTCGACAATTTTTATAAAAAACCATGTTAAAACTTTATTTTCTAGCTATAAAGTTTGCATAGAAAAACATCTCATTAGATTCCAAATATTATCATATTGGCGGAGGATAAATTAGGCATCATACATAAGATGTGACTGTGTTTATAAGTAAGGTTTGGCTAACAAAAGTCATTAGAATTGTGGTTAATAACAATCTTTTCACCTTTATTAAAAAAAATATATTTTCTAAATAAAATCACCATCAATTAGTTATCATCTCCTGTGTTTTTCTCAGACATTTGTAACTCATTTCATTCATTTGTAACTCATTCGGAAAAACACATGTGATTTTGTAAAAATCATATGTGATTTGTAAAAAATCACATGTATTTTTCCGAATCACATGTGATTTTTTTAGGCGGAAATTTTGAAAAAAAAAAGATAGTCGAAAGTATATAGAAGTGCACATATATATATATATATATATATATATATATATATATATATATATATATATATATATATATAATTTAATTCTTGTCGCGATGGTATGATTATTTTCGTGTAACGATTAACGGTTTGCGAGATATTTAATTTTAAAAAATCAAGTGAATTATTTATTTATTTATTTATTTATTTTTATAACCAGCTGCCTAGCGCAGTTGGCCACCAGCTACCTTAGAAGTCTGGACCCAACCATGTGATGTCTTGATCCAACAAAAGACGCGAGTTCGAATCCGTTCCGCAACATGGTTAGATATTGGGTGGAGGTATTTCACAGGCATCAAACCTTTGATGGGTAGGGTTGATGGGTACCATTATGGTACACAGGGTTGAGGTGTCCCTGCCAATCTACACTTTTATTTTTTCAACTTTTTTTTTTTTTTTTTTTTTTTTTTTTTTTTTTTTTTTTCGATAAAAAATAAATGGTAGTTAGATGCTTGAGTTGGTGACGCGTCGCTTTGAGGTGAGCTAATGGGGCAACGCGTTGCTTTTATGGGGTTGTGGTTGGGAGGCAACTCCTATTAGCATTAGTCTAAAAGAAAAAGTTAGATGCTTGAGTTGCCTCAATATAGATTTGTTTCGATATATGCGTGCCCCTACTAAAAAAAGTTAAATATCGATTTAGACAGAGACAATTGGTTTAACCCATAATGTTTTAATTAATGAAGTTTTATATATATATACTAGGTATTCTTTTTGGCCGTGTAACGCACGGCCCACTTGGGTTGATATTTAATTTTTAGGCTACGTGCGAGTTACCTTAACATTTAATGATTTTAACAGCAGCAGCAGGCTTGTTGATTGTAGATGAGGTGACTAAGCTTTTCTTTCCCCTTGTTGATTATAAGGACCCATGAGGATTGATATAATCGTAACGAATAAAACAGAGATTTAATAAGATTTAATATTTCAATTTCTCATTTATGTTATTGAGCGAATTATACATCTTAGTGTTAATGTCTGGCTTGTTTTTCTCATGCCCGAAAAATGAGATACAAGATTCAACATTGCACTTTCACATGACATGAAAATTTTCAAATTTACAATATCATAAATGTTCAATATTGCAAATAGATAAAACCCAAACTTTTATTCAAAACTAACCAATCTACAAATATACGTAGAACTTACGTAATCATAGAAAATAGTAGTCTAAAAGTTTCAAACGTTAGCTATCTCTAAACCTTTCGATGCAAAGTTCCCAATTTGAATTCACTATTCGTACAAACTATTAGATCTACAAATACAAAATATAAGTTATTGGCACAAATATCTTTACGATGTTATCGGCTACTTCAACAATATTCTTCTGCTCTTATTTGCACTTTGTTTGACTGAGCTCTTCAAAGTAGCTCCATGCACACATGAGCTTTCCCTGATACAACTAATAAATTAAAATTAAATGATAATTAACTAAAATTCTCAATCTAATATATTTTAGAAACACAAATACTTTGGCTACTATGCTAAACATATATGCCCCACATTTAAATGTTGAAAACAAAAAAATGGATGTTAAAGTGATACATGTGTTTCTTCGTCTCAACTATCTTTGTCATCCTTATATTCGTCTCGGCATCAACCCTGTCAAGAATGCAAACCAAACACAAAAAGATCAAATATCTAAAGTTGTCATCAAACGATAATAAGAAATCTATGTACATACAAAAACTCTCGGATCCATTATAAAAGGTGAAATACAAAAATGAAATAATATAGAATAAGCAATGTTGTGCAAGTAGCTAAATTGAGAAAGTGAGTCGTAAAAATTACTCTTATATAGTGATGTAAGTACATATGTAAATACACTTGTCACTCTAATAGATCATATAGTAAGGACAATAATCACTTCGACTCAAATTTACTAATTAGTATGTTCACAAGTCAGCACACTTGTCACTCTACTATAATTCATGGTTAGAACACTTGTCACTCTTAAAAGTGTATACGTGTCACTTTAAGGGTTAAAGACTAATGCAACGCTTCTTTCTTATATATATATATATATATATATATATATATATATATATATATATATATATATATATATACGAGAACCATCTTATCTGCAAAAACTGCGAGAACCACCAAAAACATAAATGCACGCCTTTTAAAATAAAATAAAAATACATGCAAATTATCAATAATTGTAAGTATCCACCTATGTTCTTCAATATCATCATGAACTCATCCATTTTTTTCACAAAAACATTACACACGGCCGTAATATTGTCGTTGCACGCCTTATAAGAATATACATGCACACATTCAAAGATAAATTTTGTATTTCCATTTTCTTATCAAATTCTTTAGAACAACTATATTTTTTTAAAACATATATGTTGTTTTTAGAACATATGTGCAAAAATACAATTATTGAAGACGTGCATGTATGTTTTTGGTGGTTCTCTCAGTTCTCGCAGATAAAATGGTTTTCGCAAACTATATATATATATATATATATATATATATATATATATATATATATATATATAATTAGTTATATCATGACATACATTTAAATAATTTTTTAGTTTCTAGTTTCATCATGTCGAGCTCATTACTGATGTCGTTTAAAGGGAAACCAAATGCTAAACGCCTAAACCTAATCAACTTCTTGTATAAGAGTAGTGTATATGCGGGTAACAAGAGTTAAGGGTGGTTATACAATTGGCTTTGACAGTTACATAATTAATATAAATTTCGTTTTGACTATTCCTTACCTACTACAGAACACTCAAGTGGGCGCTGTTTCTTGGTCCTTATGCCAATACTCTAGACAAATACGTATAAAATATTGTGGTGCATTGCCATATGTGGTTCCATTTTATGCATCTACAAAAATGCACCAGCTTCAAGTGCTGGAAATATATGGTTGTAAATCAATGATGGAGGTATTTGAAAGTCAAGGGATCAACAACAGTGGTGACGGTAGCACTACTTATGCTGATGAAAGACGTGACTGTGGTACTAGTGTAGCACTCGCTACTCCAAGAGTAAAAGATATTGAAGTGCCTCAACTCTCCAACCTAAAGGAAGTTGATATCTATAAGTGTAACATTTTGCAGTATGTATTCACATTTTCCACACTTGAAAGCCTCTCACAACTCGCATCGTTAAAGATAAGACAATGTCAAGCAATGAAAGTGATCGTGCAGGATGAAGATGCATCTAAAGCTGTGTTCTTTCCTCGTCTAAGGTCCATTGAACTAGACCGTCTCCCAAGCCTTGAAGGTTTCTTCTTGGGGAAGAATGATTTCCAGTGGCCAATATTAGATGATGTTACTATCAGGAATTGCCCAAAAATGACGATCTTCACATCTGGCCAGTCAACAGCTAAGAAGCTCAAGTTCGTACGCACAAGCTTGGGCATACATAGTCTTGAAGGTGACCTCCAAGTAAAGGTATTAAACAGTTTGAAACTTTGTTCAAGTATAAGTTTAGGTAGATAATTAAAATATATCCATAATACTTAAAAGGAATGATATATCCACAAAAAGTTTATAAAATAATACCAACCAATGGCGGAGCTAGAAAAAATTTCTTAAGAGGGCCGAAACAATTTTTTCCCCGGAAGAACATTAGATGGGAGGGGCAAGATGAAAAAAATAAAATTTTAACACATGAAATCACAAAAAATACACTAACGGGCTTAGGCCTAGGGAGGTCGGAACACTTCCCGGTCCCTTAATAGCTCCGCCCATGATACCAACACAATGACTTAACAAGTGTTGTGGTCCAATCATGCATGTTGGATCATAAATTCATAATTCATCTTTCTTCTTTTTTACCCTCAACATTTAGTCATTGTATGAATATAAAATTTTAAACTTTTTGTGGATTTAATATTTCTCAATACTTATTTCTCCTTTCCCAAAAAATTAAAATAAAAAAATATAATGAAAAAATAAAAAACATTTCTCAATACTTAATTCCTTGATCGGTAGAAAAAATAGACACTGTTTTAAGTTTTTTTCTTTTAAAAAGATGCATTGGTAAATAGCTAAATGTGAAGCTTGGTTTTCTAACTTCAAACAATTTTAAATGAACAATAATGCACTTTTAAAATTGGATATTATCAGTAATAAAAAAACATAGGATCTAATAAAAAGCATCTCCGATAATCATCTACTCTTTTAGGAATCTCATCTTCGACTCATCATGCACAATCATTTAAAGTAGAGTGAAAGCTTATGAACTCAACCGAATCTCTTCTTTGTTTGTCTCATTTAATGTAGGTCTAATATTTTTTATAAATTTATTGACGAAATTCTATTTATCTAATAAATTTTACCTCCTTTTTGTGTTTATCCGCCAATTTTTAAAATATACGTATTTATTAATTATTAGATGAGAATTCATAATATAATAACAAATAAAATGCGTAGTAACTCCAAAAAATGTTCTGATACATCTCGACCTTTAAATGAATTCATCCATTTTTAAAACGGGCAAATGTTTTATAAAAGTATCATACTTGTTATAATTTCTTTTTCTGAGTATCGAACAATTTTTTTTTCCTTATATGGGTACTAATCTTTCAAATTCGGTCTCTTTAAGGTATTTTGTGTCATTTTTGCCATTCAAAATATTTAAACTCCTATTAGCTAAGAGGGGCAAAAATGTAATAAGGTACCTCAAAGGAACCGAATTTGAAAGATTAGAACCCGTATAAGGAAAAATTATGTTCGATACAAAAAAAATAAAAAATAAAGTGTGATACCTTTATAAAAAACATTTTCCCTTTTTAATACCATCAAGGAATCAACTATGACGCTTCACTTAATTCTGAGCACACTAGTCACTAGTTTCAGCTCAAGACGCACACACCAAATATTTAATTGGCCGATGCATATAATTTTTATTTATTATTTATTATTATTATTATTATTATTATTATTATTATTATTATTATTATTATTATTATCAACTAACCTATCTTCAACAGCAGTAACATTTTTAGTAAATTTTCAACCCTCTCTCAATTCTCGATTTATTCTCAACCCACCATTAGAGATGCTTTTACAAAAGCCGACCTATATTTAACTTTTTACATCCAACACTAATAACCTTTTTAATAGTTTTTCTACAATATCTCAACATGTCTCCAAACACCTTTGGATTATGGATATAGAGTTTGGATCAAATGAGAAGAAAAATTAAAATGAGAAGAGTGAGAAGAAAGTACAACCACACATTTCAGATGCACCTACAAAAATAGATGCATCTCCCTTTAAAATTCTCCATCTTATTTGAAATGTGTGGCTAGATATCCTTCTTATTATTCTCATTTTGTTTTCCGGTGTAACTTTTTTGGAACAAATTATTAAAAATGAAACTAGCGGTGAGTAATATTTAGTGCAAAAGTTACTTTAGTCCAATTTAACTCTATGGCATTCAAATTTTATTTTTCTCAATATACTTTGGGTAAAAGCCATAAAATATCAACGTACTTTCAAAAAAGTACCAAGTTGAACCATTTACTTTTTTATTGCTTACTTGACCAACGAACTTTCAAATTTAAATTCGACTTGAACCATTTTTTTATACCGTTAGTCATCATGTGGCAACGTTAGTCCTTTTAGTTAACGAACGTTTGCAAAGTTAGTCATTTCATACTAACGACTGTTTTTAATTAACTAAAAATTTGGTTTTTCTTACGTTTTCATACGTTTCAATACTTATTCGTCCGGTTTTACATGTTTTGATCCGTTTTCATAAGTTTTCGCCCCATTTTACACGTATTCGTCCGTTTTTACACGTTTTGATCCGTTTTCATACGTTTTCGCCCCGTTTTACACGTTTTTGTCTGGTTTTACACGTTTTCATCCGTTTTACACGTTTTCGTCCTGTTTTACACGTTTTCGTTCGTTTTTACACGTTTTCGTCCATATTTGGGATGAAAGTGGAAGGGACAAACTATTTAGTAGTAAAAGACCAAATCGTCCTTACATATTTCTTTTATTTTTTATTTTGTAAGGGCATGATTGTAAATGTATAACATTCTTTCATTTTCTTTCTTCTTATTTCATTGATACTCGAGAAGACAAATAAATATCTATCTTTCTTTCATCTCCGCTCCATTTCTTTTCTTCACTTTCATTTTAAGTGAATTGAAGGATTCCAAGAAACATGTGTATTTCATCATGCGATGAAGTTAGCAAAGCATATATGATAATATGACACTTCTAATATATGGTGTTGTGTTTATTTGGCCTGACAGACCAAATTCTCAGATACAGAGAGTACACGCTCCCACCCTACTGCATTGGAACTATCAGCTTGGTCTTTCCATAATCTGAGTCAAATGATTGTGGAGGATGATTATTCAATGAGAAGAATTGTTCCATCCAACGAGTTGTTACAATTGCAGAAGCTTGTGAAGATTCTTGTAAGGAAATGTTATCAACTAGAGGAGGTTTTTGAAGTAGTAGCATTGGAAGAGATAAATGACAGAATTGGTTTCAGTGAAGCACAAAAAGCTGTTGTTGAACTTCCAAACCTAACAGAAGTGAACTTAGAGAATCTACCTAGTCTCAAGTATATATGGAAGAGCAATCAGTGGACAGTAGTAAAATTTCCATACCTAACGCGACTGTCAGTTGTTGGATGTGCAAACTTAGAGTACGTATTTACTAGTTCTATGGTTGGTAGTGTACCGCAACTCCAAGAGCTACGCGTAAGTTATGCTGGTACAAAGGTAATTGTCAAGGAAGAGGAAGAATGTGAGGGTAAAGCGAATGAGCATGAGTTATGGAATCTAAAGTCCTTAAAACTTGAGAGTCTCCCTTATCTCAAGGGATTTTGCTTAGGAAAAGATGCTTTTTCTTGGCCATCTTTGGAAAGTCTAAGCATTCTTGAATGCCCCAAAATAGATGTGTTCACTAACGGACATTCAGATACTCCAAAGCTAAAAGCAATCACGACAAGCTTTGGGGAGTGTAACATCGATAACGATCTCAACTCCTTCATCAAAACCAACCAACAATTGTTCCATCTGGAGGATGTAAAGAAGTTGTCAGAGTGATCCCGAATGGGAAATTCATGATATTGAATGACAATTTAATGTAGAGGATGGAAAGGTGAACCATTGGGCGAGTCTGGAAGCCAAGTGAGCAATACCAGAAGCTTGGTATACTGGGGGGGGGGGGGGGGGGGGGGGTGTTTGATAGAGGGAGATCGATGCAAGTAAAAAAGTGAGATTAGGTAATTTCTGGATAAAACAATTTGTGTGTATTGTGATTTCCATCTCACTCGTATTGAAAATGTTGTTTGATGGTTTTGTATCCTTATGGTTCACTCATTGTGCTGGAGGTGGAGTTGGTGCAGGCGTATTTTTCTCTTTTGTTGGGTTCATTTTGCTCTTTTGCTGCTTCTATATGGCTCCAGTCATCTTATGGAAGCTTTTTAGGTGGTCGACCCAATTAATTTATTTCCAAGCCGAACCTGACCCATTTAATAAACGGGTTAGATGGGTCAACCTAAACCCGACTCGAAATCTATTTAGGCTCAACCTGAACCTGTTAATTTTCGTGTTGGTTTCAGGTCGGGTTAGAAATTGCCACCCCTATTATTATTGCAGCACAACAGCTTGAAATATGACTGAAATATAGTAGAAGCCAAAGACTTATATTTATGTAGAACAATAGATTCACATAATAATGGGTTTTACCCCTTGAAATCAATCCACTAAAAGAATGAGAAAACGAGAAAATCATAATAAATATAAGAGATGTGATAAGAAAGAAGAATCATACCTGCTGATGAGATGGAGGCTATAGAGAAAAAGATAAATGAACGTTAGGTTAATACGGAGCATCAGGTCAAAAATGTAAATGGCTAGGACATTTGCAAATTAAACACCTATTTTGTCTTTTAGTGCGAGGAGGATTTTGTCCTCGTCAAAAAACAACCCTTTGTTTGTGTGTCGTGTCGTGTGTTTGCCGGGATAAGGAAAACACTTGAAACGAGTATTAAATTTGTCTTTGTCAAATGCTGCTATTTTTATATAGGGTTTTAAATTGTGTCTTAAGGGCACAAGTTAATCACATCAAAAATATATAGGGATTCACATAAAAGTACACGTGTCTGTATTTACTTTTTTGCAAGCCCCTGTGTAATTATGTATACTTAACTTGTGCCCTAGGGGTATAAGATAGAAAAACGCTTTTATAAACAAACAAATTAAAAAGTGTTCTAAATCATTTAAAATCATTTTAATCATTTTTTAATTAAGTTAAATCATATTTAATTAAGTTCATTTAAATTAATTATATTTAATTTAGATAATTTGTAACAAAACCCGACACTTTGCATCTTGAAACTTCAAAACAACTTTGATACTGGGGTTGAAAAGCTTGATTTGTAAAAAAGAAAGAAATATTTCTTTTTCAATCAAGGAGTTGAAAAGCAGGTGGAAATTTTGAAGATAATCGAAATGTTGCAACAAATTAACATCTCATGTCACCCAAAGTACTACTTAGGTCGTGTTTGTTTCAGCTCATATAACTGGCTTATGGATTATTTGGTTTTGGGTTTATGTTTCATAAGCTCACTATTTGTTTTTGAAACTTTTCGGCTTATATAAGTTTATTGTCTCACAGTCAACTTATATAAGCCAAAAAGTTTTAAAATAAGCCACAAAAAGTGTGCTAATGAAACATAATCCCAAAACCAAATAAGCCATATAAGCCGAAACAAACAACCCCACCAGTTGCATATACATAAAAATATCAACATCATTAACAAAAATCTATTGGCATCACAAACTAACACATGGTTTATCTGGTACACCAACATTGGCCACCAAGATGAAATAATTGGACAAAACTACATGAAACCCAAACCAACACGATATCCGACTCCATTATCATTAAAATTTCAAATGGTAATCTTCAATAAATTGGTTTGTTCCAATGACATTTAACAAGCTTACAACAGAACAAATGTTGTTCATCTGAGTCTCTTCTTCTAGAGCCACTTACAATTCAAACAACGTATCTGTAAGTTACATAACGACCAGCAGTCTCACTAGGTCGAATGATTTTCACCACCTGCCCACGCTTTAGCCCATAATATCGAGCAACCGGATCACTCACTTGAATTCGAGGCAGCTGCAAACAAATTTTTTTGTACAGATTATTAAGTTACGCCACATGTTTTAGAAAAATACGTAGCCAATACTAATAGAAAGGTAACATGAACTGACCTGAGTTTCTTTAACTGTGTATCTCTCTAGTAAAGTCTTTTTCTCCTCGTTTGTGAGAACCTGATGCTCAGGCACTAGAACATGATTTTTGACGTTCACCAATAACTCTGCTTCCTGCATTATTACATAAAATGGCCTTAATTTTATGCAGAAATCATTAGCTTAGCACGACAGTCAAGTACACTTCTATCGATAGAAAAATTTCAAGCATAATTTTTTATTGTCTTCATACGGGCGATATAATTTTTTATTGTCTTGACTCCAACTTTTGCTTCATCAGGGAAGAAGACATAGATCTGGTAGAAAAGCATACATTTTAAATAACACAAAGACAAATGCGAAAAAATGTTTGTTACTAAAAACATCCTTTATAACTATAAACAAGTACTTTTATCGCTTATGCTTCTAACTATACATCATAACAGCTTCTTTTTTTTCTGCTTATGCTTCTAACTATAAATAAGTACTTATAATCGCTTATTTTGTGAAAGCAATAATACCTTCAACCATATCCATCTATAAAAGGTTTACGGGCAATTCCAAGTAAATAACATAATAATTTCCTCTTAAATAAACCCCTCGAAACTCATGGGGTATTTGTTTAAGCTTATTTTTGGGCTTACGCGCTTACTGGGTAAAGCCCTCCCCTTTTCAGCCACCCCTAAGTGGTTATGTCATAATAAGCATTTCAAAAAACCGGAGGCTTATGAAACATAAGCCGTAATCACATAAGCTTATAAACCCAAAAATAAGGGGAGTCTTTGTTTCAGCTTATATAGCAAGTTTATGGCTTATTTGGTTTTGGGCTTATGTTCATAAGCTCACATTTTGTGCCTTATTTTGAAACTTTTCTTGCTCATATAAGTTTATTATGTCATATAAGTTTATTATGCAATGCCGCGGGTAATACCTACCTTGTTCCATACGAAGAAACACATAGCAAATGAAAACTCTTTAAGGTGCAAAATCTATTGTTTTTCTGTGGGTGTGTTGTGGTATCATGTATACTCATACATGGTGTGCAACCCATCTTTTTGAGACACTCTAATAGTTGAGTAATTTATTTTAGATTTTCCAAAGTGTTTGCTAACTTTTTGGTATATTGCCCCATATCGAACATTTTGCTATCAATTATCATATATCCCCTATTGTCTTCTCTTAGTTTCTTCAACGCATATACGGTGGTAAATGTGATGAGTGAGTGGGTCATGTGACACGGCGGTGTAGGTGGTGATGACCACCACTATGGAATCTAGTCTTCAATTTTCCAAACCATATCTATATCTATACTATCTATAAAGCATTTACATTATTTTTCTTAATTCTTAAACTTAAAAACTTAATAAATTAAGGGTTGACTTTTACAAATGGAAATGGAAAGTTACACAAAGAGATATTAGACATATACGCTTTGTATGGCTATCAGGATTTAAAACAAAAATACATATCTAATAGTTTTCAAATAATTATACTAATCTCTACATTTTACTAAAACGTTATACAAAATATTTAAACTAGACGTTACACAAAATATTTAACTAAAATATGTGTGATCTTAGGTTCAATTTCTCTAGGTGAGAACAAGTCTAAAGTTCTCGTCGTTAGATAGATGTCAATCAAAAATATGTACAAAGATGCATGCACTCATCTTTATAACATAAGTTTTCATAAAAACTTTTTATATCCAATTCATGAAATTAATACACAAAGTTTTACTTGAGGTTTATGCCAAAACCCTAAGATGACTTTCTACAACATATGATTTTAAAAGTAATTCGTTTAAGACATATTCAAGATTGTGATAACCAAGGCAGACTCTAAGGCTCTTTTCTAAGCCTTCAAATCACGGTTATGAATATCATCTTAAAAGACTTAATTTTAAAAGCATATTTGCACAAAACATCATTCAAGCAAAAGTTTATGGATTCAATCTCAAAATAGTAATAAAGTTTGAATTTTGCTAGTCTCGCCTGGGAGCTGATTACCGTGCGAATCGGACCACGATTGGCAATAAGACCTTGCAAGATTCTTACTTTATCACTTTAGGGTTTCACAATTATTAGTCCGTATTAATTTTCTTTATGAAAACAACCCTTTTATTGCTTACAACAAGTCCAACAAAAAACAATAAAACAAGTATCAAAGAAAATCAAAACAACCAATCATAATAAGTGAAACAATTAGCCACATGCAATCCGTATTAGAAAAGATCCTAATAAAATCAATTCTAGGTATAATAATGCATGTAATCAACTAAGGCCTTCCCCTCTTAATGGAGGTGAGTCACATACATTGACGAATCAATTGCGTAGGCCAAAGCTAAAAACACACCACATAGCATATATAATTGATTTTAATATGTATTGGAGTCTTCCCCAATTTAAGATCTATCTTAACATGTGATAAATAAACAAGATCCATGACAAACATGCATGTAAGTCACGGATTAAAACCTAACAATTAGCAATTAGGTCACAAGATACGTTCAATTAACCGGTTAATGACCTAGGGTTTCTAGTGATTACACATAATCTTAGAAAACCACAAAACCCTAATTAGGGTTTCATGGATAAATCGACCCCCCCCCCAAAATTAGGGTTAGGGTTTCGAAATTTTTAGAAAAAAATAGGAAAAACCCTAGATCAAAAAAAAAAAAAAACATGTATCTAAAACAATTAAAGATCCGGTTTTTATTACGTTTTAGTAATCAATTACATGTTATACATGGCTCGTGATGCCACTGTTAGAGTTTGACAATCAAATAACACATATTGCGGAAGCGTAGGATCAAGTATAACACATAAATATTAACTAAAACATAAATAGTAAACGTACCCGATGCACTTCAAATAAACCTTGATTCTTGTACAATTAGATCAATGATAAACCCCTTACCGTTTTGTTTATCGATCTCTTGATAATTACTAAAGTAAGTAATTACCTCGTTCTTGTACACACAAACTACCAACGAATAAAGGTTTGTTGCAAGTAAACAAAACACTTATGTTTTTGCTTATGGAAAATCGATCCAAGAACCCTAAGGGGAGGGGAGAAACGATCGGCCACAAGAAGAAAGAAAACAAGGATTTTAGGGTTAGAGTGTGTGCACAAAAGATGTGAAAGTCTAACCCTTGGCCTTGTATATATACTATGTGAAACTTGGAGGACAAGACAAACATGGGTTGGGCTTCCCCCACCCTTGTTCGACCGGCCATAGCACCCCCAAAGGGGTGTTCTAGATCCTTCTTGACTCCCAAGTTACACTCTAGTCCATATCTTTCGTATTTAACGATAGTTAGTCCATATGGTTAACAACTAACGACCGTTTAGTCCATTAAGTGTTATAAATATATATATTCGATACATTTAATATATATATATTTATTTTACATTATTCTTGTTTGTAAAGTGTGCAATCCCGAGGTCTCGGGTTCGATCCTAGACATTTACCTATTAATGTTTATACGTAACATTTAACAGCTCCCACTCGTATATCCATTAATAGTAAAATGACAATGGTTAGCGTCTTGCAACACTCCAATGCCCCTAGTTCAATCCGAGCTAGGTTTCCTGGAAAAACCTTTAATGATTCATCATTATAATTATCCTTTCATTACTAATACCACATTAATAAAGATGTGAGTTCCTTTATTAAATTTCTGTTTCTCGTTTCTTCATGATTGAACAAAATTACCAAAACATCTGAACGTATTCCAGATAGACTTTGGGCATGGCCATGCAAACATTTTGTCAACCCTACGAGGGGCCCAGCAGTATTAAACTTCCAAATAAATCAGAAGGAATAAATTCTTTCTTGACTACAAGAATAACCCATGAACTTTGCAACACTTCTGAAAACAATCCTTATGACTCCCTGTTACGGTGAGCGGTAGATTGCTTCACAAAAATGCACTACATCCATGACACTTATCTGGTATCTCAAGTCTGAGGATAACTTTAAATATGATTCTCACATTAAATATTAAATCATATTATTGGGATAAGTCCAATATTCAATTCATCGAATATCATGTGAAATTGGTATGACTACGCATCAATATACTTTCAAGTATATCCTAAACCAATACTCAAATTTGTCTTAGTTTAATGATATTCCTATATCATTAATCGACAATGGACATTTAGAATAATAAATTATTCATGGATCTTAAACATGCAAATATAGGATATATTATTAAGACAATGATAAATAAACATAAAACATATTTTATTCCATTAAAATAATAATTGTACATTACATCCTTTATTCAAACACTAATCACAAATGGGCATGAAACTTTCAGCTAATCTAAGTCCTACACCTTCAGCATGCTTGTAAAGCTTAGAGCCAGGTAGAGGCTTTGTTAATTGATCTGCCAAGTTATCATCTGTGTGAACTTTGAGCATTTCGATTTCACCTATTTCGACTTGTTCTCGAACATAGTGATGCTTAATCGGGAAATGTCTGGTGCCTTTCATGATTCCAGGCTCATTGGCAAATGTAATTGCAGCTGAATTGTCACAATACATTTTAATAGGTCTTTGAATCGAAGGCATGACTCCAAGCCCTGAGACAAACTTCCTAATCTAAACAGCTTCCATTGTAGCTTCTGAAGCAGCTATATACTCACTTTCTGTAGCAGACATCGCTAGTACACTCTGCTTTCTGCTCCTCCAATCCACTGCTCCTCCATTAATGACAAAGACATAACCCATCCTTATCACCTTTCCAAGAAGCATCGCAGTAACTTGTAACATCAAGTTCTGCTGATGTATTTCCCCCATAAACCAAGAACATATCCTTAGTAGCCCTAAGGTACTTAAGAATATTCTTAACAGCAGTCCAGTGAGCTACACCTGGATTTTGCTGATATCGACTGGTTAAATTCTGAGCAAACGCTACATCAGGTCTTGTACTTTTCACCGCATACATAATAGATCCCACAGCTGAAGCATAAGGGACTCTTTTCATGCGTTGCACCTCTGCAGGTGTTGAAGCACAAACCTTGTTGCTCAAGCCATGTTGCTCTTGCATCGGCAAATATCCTTTCTTGGAATTTTGCATACTGAATCTCTTCAGTATTTTATCAATGTAAGCACTTTGGCTTAATCCAATTAATCGCTGAGATCTATCTCTATATATCTTGATTCCCAGAATAAATGCAGCTTCCCCTAAATCTTTCATAGAAAAACAACTTCCAAGATATTCCTTAACCTTTTGTAAACTTGGAATGTCGTTCCCCATGATCAATATGTCATCGACATATAATATAAGGAAAATTACATTACTCCCACTAACTTTGTGATATACACATGGCTCATCAAGATTTTTAGTGAATCCATACTTTTTAATTTCACCATCAAATCTCTTATTCCATTGTCGTGATGCTTGCTTCAATCCATAAATGGATCTTTTAAGCTTGCATACACGATTTAGGAATTCTGGATTTACATACCCCTCAGGCTGCGCCATATAGATGTCTTCATCTAGGCGACCATTCAAGAAGGCGGTTTTTACATCCATTTGCCAAATCTCATAGTCATAGTAAGCGGCTATGGCTATAAGAATCCTAATTGCCCTTATGTCAGCTACAGGAGAAAAGGTCTCCTCATAGTCAACACCAAAAGTTTGTGTATAGCCTTTAGCTACACAACGGGCCTTATAGGTGTGTACAACGCCATCCATGTCTGTCTTTTTCTTGTAGAGCCATTTACTCCCAACTAGTTTGGCACCCGGAGGTAGGTCTACTTCTTCCCAGACATCATTGTCTTCCATGGATTGCATTTCCCCATCCATAGCTTCTTTCCATTTTTCCTTTCAGGACCATTCATGGCAGCTTTATAACTTGTAGGCTCATCAAGATCACCCAGTATATACTCATCACTCTCTACATTAAGACATAGACGAGTAGGAGCTTTTACTGGTCTTGTTGACCCACGAATGGGAATCACTTCAACTTCAGGTGGAGGACCTAAACTTTCAGGTTCTACCGGAAGTTGGTTAGTGTTTTCAGAAGGTTCTACATCTTCTTGACCGTCTTCCAGATCATATATTCTCCCACTGAATTCTTGAGATATGAGCTCCCTTTCAAGGAAGTCTCCATACCTTGCAACAAAAACTTTGTTTTCAGGTGGGTAATAAAAGTAGTATCCCATAGTTTCCTTAGGGTATCCTACGAAGATGCACTTCACAGATCTTTGTTGGAGTTTGTCTGCTGAGTCACGTTTAACATACGCCTCACAACCCCAGACCTTAAGATAAGACAGGTTAGGAGCTTTTCCAGTCCATACCTCATATGGTGTCTTATCAACCTTCTTTGTTGGAACCATATTTAGAATGCGAACCGCAGATTCTAAGGCATAATCCCAAAACGAGAAAGGAAGAGTTGTTAGATTAAACATAGATCGTATCATGTCTTGCAATGTACGATTCCTTCTTTCAGATACACCATTTTGTTGTGGAGTATATGGAGAAGTAAGGTGCTGGACAATTCCCTCATTTGCTAGATAATCTATGAACTCTTGACTCAGGTATTCACCACCTCTATCGGATCGAAGAGCTTTAATCTTCTTTCCAAGTTGCAACTCTACTTCTGCTTTAAACACTTTGAATGTTTCAAACACTTCATGTTTATGTTTAAGTAAATAAACATAACCATAACGGCTGTAATCATCCGTAAATGTTAAGAAGTAGCTAGCACCCCTCCTTGACACATGTCTAAGTGGTCCACACACATCTGTGTGAGTAAGACCAAGTAGATCATTAGCCCTTTCAATCCTATTTTTAAAGGGTTTCTTAGTCATCTTCCCAGCAATGCAAGATTCGCATTTATCAAATGATTCATCATTGATCTTATCTAAAATCCCATCATGTTGCAGCTTTTTCATGCGATCTTTGCCAATGTGAGCTAGTCGACAATGCCAAAGGTAAGACGAATCCAGACCTTTCTTGATTCTCTTATTGTTGATGCTATACATTGAATTATTTGTAACAAAAGCATTATCATTATCATTCATATCAATTTCAAATACACCATTCACAGCAATAGCATTAAAATAAAAAACATTATTTAAAGAAACCGAAATTCCATTGCTTGAAATAGTATGATGAAAACCTTGGTTCAACAAACATGAAAATGAAATTACACCTCTAACAATTGACGGTGCATAATGACAATTATTTAAAGATAGTACTAGGCCCGAAGGCAACACTAAATTAAAAACTCCTATAGCTTCAACTCCTGCATGCGCTCCGTTACCAACGTGCAAGAATTGTTGTCCATAGGCCATCTTTCTCTCAACTCTAAACCCCTGCAAGGTATTGCAAATATGAATGCCACATCCCGTATCATATACCCATGAATTCAATTTAGGAGTAAGAGTGAATAATTCAAGCATAAAGAACGCACCTGATGTGCTGGGGTTACCAGCATCATTCCCCTACTTCTTGAGTCGCAAGTCATGAATGTAGAGAGGGCAATTGCGCTTCCAATGGCCCTTTTCATGACAATGGTGACAAGCCTGATCCTTCTTGTTTGGCGGATTCACCTTGTTCTGCTTAGGCTGATGTTGTTTCATCTTGGGTTGAGGTTGATAGGCCATGACCTGCTTGCCTTTATCACCTTTACCTTTGCCTTTGTTCACATGCGATTTCTTCTGGATTCTCCCCCCATGAATTGCCAACACTTGTGGGGTGGGAGTCTTGACCTTGGCTGGTAGACTTTTCTCATAATCAACAAGCAATGCGAGTAATTCTGAGACTGTCTTCCCCGAGCAATGCATGTTGAAGTTCTGCACAAAACCAGCAAAATCCTTGTTGAGGGATCTGTTGATCAAGTGCACTTGCACATTCTCGGGGTAACCAAAACCAATTATGTGAAGTTGATCAAAGGAATCTTTCATCTCATCCACATAATCGGCTACTGGTTTACCATCACCATGCTTGCAGTTGTGTAGCTTGTCAAGTTCATCATACAATTCAACTGCAGGTGACTTCTCATAAGATTGCCTGAGGTTATCAAGCATATTCTTAGGAGACGAGTACTCATACTTCTTTTGTAATTGAGCACTCATGCTAGTGAGCATTAAACAAGCAATCTCATTATACTTAGCATTTGTCACCTTCCATTCTGCCTTTGCTTCTGGTGTTGCAGTAGCAGCAGGTTCAGCAGGGCATTCCTCGGTCACATAATCAATCTTACCAGACGCCCTCAAGACAATTCTGAGCGAACGGTACCAGTCATTGAAATTCTTTCCAGTCAGTTTTTCCCTCTCAAGATGACTCTTGAAAGCAGAAATCACAGTTTGGTTATCGGGTTGAGCCATATCTACAGATAAAGTTCAAATATTAGTATTTTCGATAATCAATATCTTCAAGAAAAATAAAATACCCAAGGCTATATTCATATAACCAACTAATTTTCTTGAAAATCTAGGATCCAACTTTACATAGATTCCACCACATCAGTTGATCTGCTAGTGGTGAAAGTACAAAAGTTGGTAATCTGTCGAACAATAATTGGCAAACAAGATTTCCAATTCCTAGATCATTATGGGATTTACTACAAATTGATTCATCAATTTGCCTTGTAAGCATGTTTCATCCCATCTCATGCCTTAAGTTCTAGGTCTCACGCACAACTTAATTAAGTCGTCTACCTTAGAAACTGTAAAATTACAATTATGGTCTCACGCGTTAAAAGAATTTTACCTTGTTATAGTAATTTAGCCTAGGTCTCACGTTTACTAAATTAAAATTCCAAGTGTTTCTTATAGATAGATGGCACGTAACTTAAATTATTAACGGTATTAATTTTTGATATGTCAATCAAAAATATGTACAAAGATGCATGCACTCATCTTTATAACATAAGTTTTCATAAAAACTTTTTATATCCAATTCGTGAAATTAATACACAAAGTTTTACTTGAGGTTTATGCCAAAACCCTAAGATGACTTTCTACAACATATGATTTTAAAAGTAATTCGTTTAAGACATATTCAAGATTGTGATAACCAAGGCAGACTCTAAGGCTCTTTTCTAAGCCTTCAAATCACGGTTATGAATATCATCTTAAAAGACTTAATTTTAAAAGCATATTTGCACAAAACATCATTCAAGCAAAAGTTTATGGATTCAATCTCAAAATAGTAATAAAGTTTGAATTTTGCTAGTCTCGCCTGGGAGCTGATTACCGTGCGAATCGGACCACGATTGGCAATAAGACCTTGCAAGATTCTTACTTTATCACTTTAGGGTTTCACAATTATTAGTCTGTATTAATTTTCTTTATGAAAACAACCCTTTTATTGCTTACAACAAGTCCAACAAAAAACAATAAAACAAGTATCAAAGAAAATCAAAACAACCAATCATAATAAGTGAAACAATTAGCCACATGCAATCCGTATTAGAAAGATCCTAATAAAATCAATTCTAGGTATAATAATGCATGTAATCAACTAAGGCCTTCCCCTCTTAATGGAGGTGAGTCGCATACATTGACGAATCAATTGCGTAGGCCAAAGCTAAAAACACACCACATAGCATATAAAATTGATTTTAATATGTATTGGAGTCTTCCCCAATTTAAGATCTATCTTAACATGTGATAAATAAACAAGATCCATGACAAACATGCATGTAAGTCACGGATTAAAACCTAACAATTAGCAATTAGGTCACAAGATACGTTCAATTAACCGGTTAATGACCTAGGGTTTCTAGTGATTACACATAATCTTAGAAAACCACAAAACCCTAATTAGGGTTTCATGGATAAATCGACCCCCCCCCCCAAAATTAGGGTTAGGGTTTCGAAATTTTTAGAAAAAAATAGGAAAAACCCTAGATCAAAAAAAAAAAAAAAACATGTATCTAAAACAATTAAAGATCCGGTTTTTATTACGTTTTAGTAATCAATTACATGTTATACATGGCTCGTGATGCCACTGTTAGAGTTTGACAATCAAATAACACATATTGCGGAAGCGTAGGATCAAGTATAACACATAAATATTAACTAAAACATAAATAGTAAACGTACCCGATGCACTTCAAATAAACCTTGATTCTTGTACAATTAGATCAATGATAAACCCCTTACCGTTTTGTTTATCGATCTCTTGATAATTACTAAAGTAAGTAATTACCTCGTTCTTGTACACACAAACTACCAACGAATAAAGGTTTGTTGCAAGTAAACAAAACACTTATGTTTTTGCTTATGGAAAATCGATCCAAGAACCCTAAGGCCAATATTTCGATTTTTAATTTCTACAAGAGTAAAGTCCAAGTTCAATAGATTTGGAAAACCACAAAAGCCATGTGGCACATGGAAACAACAATTATCAAGCTCCAAAAGTTTGAGCTCTAGGCAAGCGAAAAGATGGGTAGGCAACTTTAGTACATTTGGGTGGTTATTTATGACTGTGAACTCCCTAATTCCTTTTCGCGACAAGAACAAAACCCAATGATTAACTTCCTCAACATCTAATATCTTGTGATCTGGTATAAAGAGGACAAACTTTCTAACGACACCTTTAAGATGGAGGAGAAGTCTACTTATAATCCTCTCACTGCAGTTATTTCCGCCATCTAGACCTGGTTCAAAGAACTTCTCATCAAATACAAGTTGGCTGATATTAGTCCAGTTAAACCTCCAGTTTCTCGACAAGATACCCGTCCTAACAGCCTCTTTTATTGGCAAGCACTCCAAAATATGAGTGATCACATTCTCTGGCATGTCGCTAATACCAGCTTGTGGTGAAACTTTATATGCTATATGTGTCCCATGAGCCCGTTTCATGATGCTAGAAAGAGGAAATGTGTAAGCAATAACTAGAGTACTATAATGGAATAAGAAATCAGCAAATTAGCCCTCAAATGCAATTATCATCTTCTAAACACATAACTGAATCCACCATATTTTCCAAAATTTCCTTTTTTTTTTTTTAATTTACACATAATTTGATAACATCTAACACTCCTATTATCCTATAAGTGGGTAATAAATCAACGAGATGATGAAAATTTGTAACATTCGAGGGTTGATTAATGAAATCGTATATGCTTCTTGAAGTTCTTATTCCACCCTCAAACAAACAGATTTTTCATCCATCACTTGAAAACGACAAATACACAAATTTTATCAAGCAATCGTTAACACATTTCCTCTAAACACTCCTAATATCCAAGTGTTTATCTGATTATTGCGTTTTCCAAAAGCAGATAAAAAAAATGATCTAATATAAGTACTAGAACATGCTTTTTTGGTTGGAAGTTTGGAACTCACCTATCACTAGTACAATCGAGGCTTTCCCCGGCGACTTTTTTAAGCCCTTTCCGTCGACATGTCGCCGGAATCATACGTTACCGTCGACATGTCGACGGTACCACATTGACGGCTGTGCTTCGACGGGAACAGTGTTCCCGTCGACAATCACCGTCGACACTGTGGGTCCCACGTCGTTTTTCCAGTCAAAGAAATTTGTGTCCGTCAAACTCTTCCCGTCGACATGTCGACGGTACCATATAAATAATTAACGTTTTAATTAGTTGAATATAATTATTGTTTATATGGTACCGTCGACATGTCGACGGTATCATTAAAACAAAAGTATAGTTTTTAATATAATGCCGTCGACATGTCAACGGCATAATATGAAAAACACTGTTTTTGTTTTAATGATACCGTCGACATGTCGACGGTATCATTAAATAACCTTCAAAGTTCAACTCTTAGTTATTACACATTCAAAATAAAGGAAAGTTGTTTTGTTCACCTAGTGCAACTATGGAAGGCAATCCTAACCCACTCTTTGAATGATTCATCTCATATATGAATGCGTATAACTGATTTACTATCTGAGAAAATTTCGGCAGCATTTCCCCTCAACTCCCCAAATATGTACATTAAAGACATATTCGTAGGAGTAAAGGAGAAACACTGTCGAAATCATCTCAAATAGTAAATCAATTATACGCATCCATATCCTAAATGAGACAAAACATTCAAAAAGCAGTCCCAAACAGGGGACTTTCCGAAATTAATTTCTAATAAATTAATTTCGGACGGGTTTTCTATAGGATGATTAACTTCGGACGGGGACTTTCCGAAATTAATCACTAAAATCCTAAAACATTCACAAAAGTCTAACAATAGCATATATTTTAAGTTAAACAATTAGACTATAAACAATTGTTTGGTTTTCGGTTTATGTTTCATAAAACTATTTTGTTATTTTGAAACTTGTTTTTGTGACTTATTTTTGAAACTATTATGAAACATAAGCCGAAAACCAAACAATATATCTACGGGCTTATGGCTTATTTGGTTTTCGGCTTATGTTTCATAAGCTTTTTTTTTTTTTTTTTTTTTTTTTTTTTTTTTTTTTTTTTACTTATTTTGAAACTATTTAAGTTAATAAGTTTCAAAATAAGCCATAAAAATTAAGCTTGTGAAACATAAGCCGAAAACCAAACAAACCATAAGCCCGTTATATAAGCAGAAACATAATCAATCCGCAAAAATTCTAACACAAAACATAACCAATATATTAAAAGTAGTATACCATATATACTAACCAAACGCCAACTAAGCCATAATATTTAACCAATACTAACTTCACATTTTTAAAATACTAACCAATATATACTAACCAAACGCCAACTAACATTTAACCAAACGCAACCAAACAACTAACCAAACGCAATATCCTACGGCTAGTTCAATACCAAGTCCCCCAAGGTGCTATTTGCACCGTGGGTACACAATGAGCACAACCGACCTTGGTTGTGTCGTAAACTAATACTTAATCACATTTCACAATCCGCAACAATCCCTTTTATATCAAAACCTAATATACTAACCAAAGTCCAACATACTATATATACTGATATGTAAAAAATAATACGGATACGAAAAAAAAAAAACAACATACTGTCTCGGCTGTGGTCTCGGGCTCTCGGCTGTGGTCTCGGGCACTGGCTGTGACCTCCGGCTACAGTCTCGGGCTCGGGCTACATTAAAAGAGAGCACATTTATATCTCAAAAGTTTTAAGAAAAACTGTTGTCGTCGACATGTCGTCGGGAAACCAAAAGTTATTAAAAAAATAAAAAAAGAGACACATTACCTGATTTTTAAAGATATATTCCCGTCGACATGTCGACGGGAACAATAAAGCGGGAAAATATCCCGCCCAATATTTTACCCATATATTAAAAATGTTTATAATTAGTAATATACTCCCGTCGACATGTCGACGGGAATCTTAAAACATAATAATTATTATGCTTAATCACACGTTAATTACGAGATAAAACGTTATTAATATATTCCCGTCGACATGTCGACGGGAATATATTAGCGGGTAAATTTCGCGCCCAGCTTTGGTGAATTATTGAGGCTAAAAAAATATTCTAAAATGGTCCCGTCGACATGTCGACGAGAAAATACGATTATGAAAAATTCAACGCAGTTGGCCTCGGTCAATCGTTTTTTTTTGTCGTTTTCTGTATTATGCCGTCGACATAATGTCGACGGGAAACGGTTTGTCGCCTGTTCTCTTGATTCTTGTAGTGTATCTAGCTATATTAATGTGATTTTTCAAGAACTTAAACACTTTAAAGTAATTGCTCAAAAAACTCGCTAAAATGAAAATAGAAACTTAATTAAGGAGGGCGTCAGCGTAATCTTGTTTTAAGCTAAAAGACCCTAATATAGCTTAATCTTCTTTGATAATTTTGCTCTATATAAAAGTCAGTAAGGCATTCTAACCTTCTTTTATAGCATCTTGTGATCTAGTAACATATATAAATAATGGGGTTATCTGGATTAGCTTATTTGGAAGGGTTTGAGCAATTTCAAACGGTTCCGAAAGTTTCTACAAAAATAAGCTGATAAGCCATCAAATACAAGTCATCCACCTGTAATAATGACATGCATGCTTAATATGCTCAATCAAAACTATGCTCTTTACAATCTAAAGTAACACATATTCATGAATTTCAAGCAAAGATAAATAAAGGTTATAGCTACCTCAAATGAAGCTATATATGCGAAGGAGAATTAGTGCGTGTGATTTGTAAACGACAGCAACAAGGATGAATGGTCCCACTAATTAATAATAAAAATTAGGGTTAAAGTCATCTACTAGGAGGGAACTTTCTGAATGTTCACTTAGGGGGTAATTCGGGTCGGGTTATTAGGTTGGTGTGTCCAACTCATCGAAAGTTATTTGCATATGTGTCCAACTCATCGAAAGTCGAAACCTTTCCATAGGTTATCTTGCCAAATATTAGATAATCATCTTGGCCATATGGTTACTTCGGGTTTGACTCTATAAAGTATGTTATGTTAGAGATAGCGTACTGTTAAGCTAGTAGCTGTTCGACAAGAGTTGTTTTTGAAGGCCAGAAGGGGTGGCAACGTAGTCGGTATAGGGTTCGGTATTGCTCGGCGTCCATCGGCAAAACAAAGCTACTAAATCGGCATGGACAAATCGGTGAGACGAGCGGTATACATTACCGATTCGGTGTGGAAGAAACACATTAAATTTTCGACCGTTACTTGCTTTCAAAATTGTACCGTTTGGTACATTTTCAAAAAAAAAATAATAAAAAAAAATAAAAAAAAACTCTTTAAATACTAAACCATTTTCCTTTTCATTTTCACATCTAAACTAACATCAAATCACACATACAATTTACATTCTAAAACCATGTCATCATCGGGTTCATCCTCAAACGACATAATTATTCCACCCGACTCATCCGAAGAATGGTTATCAGGTAGTACAATCGAAACCCTTTTAGCCGCGTACGAAGCTCTTGAAGACACGGGAAGCTCTACCTTCATCCGTGGTTATGTAAAACGTTTTCGTGATAAAGGTTTAGAAAATTATTAATGGAATTTGATGTTTTAAATTAAATTGTTAAATATAATTAAAAAAAAAAAGTTTAGGCATGGTTAGGCATCACATTGCCTCTAAAATTATGAATTTAGGCATCCAAAGGCATGAAATGAGTTGGTTGAATATTAGTGGCTAATTACAATTATTTTCTAGGTATGCTTAGGCAAGGTTGCCACACCCTAAGAATGTATCGTTCTATATTGAAACTAGACAATCAATACCAAACAGACAAACACCAATAAGAGCAAAGGGAGTAATAACACCAACACCAGTGTCACGTTAGCGCCACATCATTTTAACACAAAATAACATAACACCAAAAACACGAACTCATAACACTCAATAACACGGGACCCACCTTTTTTTAAAATAATAATTTTCAAATTCTACCCTCAACAATTACATTTATTAAATAATCTAATACTTCATTAATAAAATTAATTAGTCCAAATTTAACCATAATTCACACAAAACAACCACATTAATTCTAACAAATTACAATTGTAACAAATTTGGGTTACACAAAACAGCCCATTTGAAGCCCAATTGCAAACCCATTTGAAGCCCATTTGAAACCCACACATTTCTTCTTCTTCTTTTACTTCATCTTCTTCTTCTTTGTTGAAAAAAAAAAAAAAAAAAAAAAAAAAAAAAAAAAACAAAAAAAAAAAAAAAACGGTCATCTTCTTCTTCGTCGTTTACTACACACACACTTAAACCCACAAACCACAAACGCAAACCCACAAGCCATCTTTGAGAAGTATGTTTAGGGGTGGGTTTGTAATTTTTTTTATTATTACCTTTCAAAACATGGCAACGCACGTTAATATAGTAACATGAATGGAAACGTGAGACCAAGTTTTGAAGCTGGGAAATGATGGAAACGCCATAATGCCGTTAAAACATGTCCACCTAGACAATAACACCATGCTCACGTTAGAGTAGAGGAACTTTTGCTACAATGTGAGAACAAGAGGTTCACCATTAAACTATCATAGTTCGTAGGGTATGTCTGGTATGTGGGTTTGGGTGGGGTTAGGATGAATGATGAGCAAAATCCATTGTTTGGTTTTATAATTTTTAGTCTTACGCACGGGATTAAGTCCAAATTTTTATGTAGCCTAGTGGGGTTTCGACCATTCATCACATTAAAACATCATTTAATAATTTTAGATATATATTAGCCACTCTTTTGTCTTTTTAATGTTAATTTTAATTATTAATTCTTTCATTAACTGTTAAAATATTTTAAATTGAATATAATATTTTTTCTCATCATAAATCCAAATTCTAAATCAAATCCACTTCTAATCATAAACCCATCTACAACCAAACAAGACCTTAAACATCATAAACGAAAATTTTTGACTAAAATTATAGTATAGTTTATAAATATTAGGGAGTTACTTTTGAAGAAGAAACACATTAACGCCTATATAAAAAGCGTACATCTCCATATATAAAAAAAAAAAAAAAAAAAAAAAAAAAAAAAAAAAAAAAAAACTCATAACATTTATAACTATAAAGTCTTCTATTTCGTTGGTAAATGAAACTAGGTATTGTAACTGAAAATAAACTCCCCCTTTACTTATAGCGCTAGGTATCATTACTAGCCAAACATATGTCACATCAGTGTCACCTCATCCTCTCCTAATAACACAAGAATAATTAAAATACCTCTCCACCATAACACACAAATACATAATTTGTAGGTCCCACAAAATACCCCACCAAATATACCAAGCACTCAAAAAAAAAATGGCTTGAGCCATTCAAATGGCTGAGGGACGTTTGGCTTGTGAATGGCGAAAGGGACGGTAAGGCAATGGCGTGTTATTGGTTTTGAAATGGACGAATGGCGCTTGCCACATAAGCCCATACCATGTGCTCTTATAGTGAATTTGATGGTTATATTTGAATCATGTCCGATCAACTCACTCCTCATGCACCGAAAGAATTCTCTCTGACAGGTGGAAAGTGCCTGAGAGCCTTCCCGTGTGTTCGTGTGTCATTAGGTAGTCGTGCGGGAAAGAGTGATCACTCGGCCACATCCCATCGTTGATGCTCATAACTTCAATTAATGTTGTATAGAATGTCAACAACATTCTTAAAAGGTTAGAAGGAAAGGATTTCGACCCAAAGTTATTGTGCTAGTTGGAGCGTCCATGTGACGTTCACAATCAAGTCGTCTTCCATACATTGTGTTCTATAATTAGCTTTAATGAAATGGGGGGATGGGGGCCCATAACTTGTATTCGAGTAACTAACAATGCATCTTACAACAGAAGGTTTCCCATTAAGGTATTATAGTTGATACATATCATAAACACGGTATTTAAAACTATAGAAGGTACCACGTTAAAAGCTTGATGTGAGACAAACATTTTTACTCTTTCTTTTTTACTTCTAATTTGCTCTTTTGAGAGATATTAGTATTTAGTACACTGTGTTACTAAAGTTTTAAACTAATTTTTTTCACCCATAATAACCTTGACTCGAATCACTATGTTTGATAACAAATCATTTGATTTTGAAGTCCATCCTTGTGATCGAAAATCTGGTAGTTGGGTCGAACCAGCAATGTTATTTGCATACGTGTTCAACTAGTCGAAAGTCGAAACCTTTCCGTGGGCTAACCTGCATATATCAGTCAATTAACCTGGTAAAATGATTACTTTGGGGTTGAGTCTTAATGGTACTAGTACAATGACAACCTCCGGCGTCGACTTTTTTTTAACCGTGCCGACGTCATGACGTCGGCAACATACCTTCTCGACGTCATGTCGTCGGCAACAACTAGTCGACAGAGCCGCGTCGGCAACGTCCCTACCGACGAATAACGCCGACGACAGTGCGGGACCCACACGATTTTTGGTCAAACGAATGGGGGTGTCCGACATTTTGTTACCGACGTCAGGTCGTCGGTAATGTAATAATTATTTAACGCATTAATTAGATTAACTTAATTTAGTCAACGGAATTCAATTTTTTTGTAAAATGGTGCCGACGACATATAGTCGGTACCGTTTGAAATTAGTAACCACGTGCGTTATTATGCCGACGACTTGTAGTCGGCACGGTTTGAAAATAGTTAATATGTGTGTTATATTGCCGACGTCATATAGTCGGTACCGTTTGAAATTAGTCACCATTTGCGTTATTATGCCGACGCCCTGTAGTCGGCACCGTTTGAAAATAGTTAATATGTGTATTATATTGCCGACGACATGTAGTCGGCAAGAAGTTATACTGCAGCTGCACAGCAGCCTGCGCAGCTGCCCTGCCCAGATTTTTGCCGCAAAATTGTGCAGCAAAAATCTACCAATTCCAGTTTCATGTCCTGCTCTCATAACAACACATTCCAACACAAAACAATGGCTAAAACGACTATAAAGTTTATAACGGCTAAAACGGTTATATATAACCACTAAACAATTAATAAACTTTACAAAACGGCCATAAACTTTATAACACCCTCAAAATACATCATAAAGTTTACAAAACTGGTGTTATAATCGCTAAACGTAGCTACTATATCTACAAATGTTGCAATATCCTAAGTGTTCAAAGATAATAAGATTGGGGTCGTCCGGACATAGTTCCAAAGACAAAACAACACAAAATAATACCTCTACAGCCCATCGTCGTCATACAGTCCCTCGTCGTCATCCTGATCATCATCAGAACTCCCGCTGCGAGAGCCACTCCCGCTGCCAGATCCACTCTCGCTGCCAGAGCCACTCTCGCCGCCTGAGCCCTTCGCGGGAGCGCCTGCGCCGCCTCCAGCTGCATGACGAGAACCACTCTGGCTAATAAACGCCTCCCATGTTGGGTTTGTCGAGACAAAACGTGTCAACAACTCAAGCTGCTTTTCGGTTTTCTTGGCTTTCTTTCTTTCTTTCTCCTTCTCTTTCTTAGCTTCATCCACTATCGTTTTAAATTCATCAATCTTCTCCTGAGCTTCAGCAAGCTTCCTGTCAAGCTCGGACGTACCTATAAACGAAATAATCAAAATTTAAAAACGGTCATTTCAATACATAAGATTATCCAACTTTAAATACCTATAAACGAAATAATCAAAATTTAAAAACGGTCATTTCAATACATAAGATTATCCAACTTTAAATACCTGGTGGAGCTGGAGGCGGCAAGTCTACCCGTGGCCTCTTCAAGAAGGGTACCACCTTGCCGATGCCGGGTATATGGCCACGCTGCTTGCCCCCGATTACCCGAGAAAATATCTCCTCCTCCGTGAGGCACGGCTCGTCTGTCGGCATATCGGATCTAGGCTCCCGTAGTCGGACCATCTCTTCCTGTGTAGTTGAAAAGAAATGAGAAAATTAATATATTAGTCGGGTTAATTACTAGATTATGTTTCAATAAATCACTAAGTGCGTGTTTGGAAAAAATAAATAAATAAATAAATAAATAACGATACTTACAAACCGAGCACGAGCCTCGTCCTGCAACCAAACACCATTCTTGAAGTGGGTGTCAAGATAGGTATCGAACATGGACGGATACCGGTGGTCCTCGTTGTTCTCGAACTGTATAAATATATACACATGCATATAGGATGAAACAAATTAAAATGACTAATCAAACACCATATATATTTTATTTAGTATAAATACTTTTAATTAATATATTATTAAAATTAAATAATCTTATAAAAATAAAATGTGTCTTACATATTCGTGTCGAGATGCGGCAAATGATTTCGAACCGTGGCGGCTGAGAATCTTGTTCTTCTTTCTATTCTCTTTGTTCACAGCCGATCGTGTCTGGGCCTTCTCCGTCATGTACTGGTCGACATACTTGTTCCACTCAGCCGGCTCCAAGTTCGGAGGAGGATTTCTTCTGATCTCGTCCACTCTCGCAGCCCCACCCTTTCTCGTAAAGTAATCGCGTTTCAGATCATATTTATTGTCACGGTATCGGGTGTCGAAATATGCTGTGAGCGCCGACCGAATGGTCTCCCACTCCGGTCTGGTGTGGTGGCGCTCCAAATCGAACATACGCTGCAATCAAATATAGTTAAAATTAATATAAAGATATAAATAAATAAAAAAAATGTTAATAAATGTACACATTCAAATAATTAAATATAAAGATATAAATAAATAAACAAATTTAAATAAATATGCACATTTAAATAAATAAACACGGTAACATAACAATATATATAAAAGGAAAATGAAATAACTGACCCCGACGCTTGGAAGGAAGTCGACAGTCAGCTCCGGTTCTATATCGTACCAGGTGTCATAGTTTAGCGGCAGCTGTCGAATGAGCTCACCGACGTAATTGCCAAACCATGCTTGGTTCGGGCCCACATGAGTGTAAGTCCCCTTATCACCAATCTCAAAGTCAATAGACTGTAGGCCACGAAGTCTCACGGCAGCCTTGAGCTTCACATTCTTATTTTCTTCGCGTGGTCGTTGCCTACCGCCATTCTGACCTCCCCTACCCCTGCCTCCCCCCTGGCCCGACCTCCTCGGCGGGGTCGCCCTGATCCTGCAATTGGAGTGAGTGAAAACGTCATAAAGTAACTTATATAGATATATGTATATATATATATACACACATATATCTATATATATATACATAATATGTGTATATATATATATATATATATATATATATATATATATATATATATATATATATATATATATATATATATATATATATATATATATGTAATCTAGAAATTCTTACCACTAGCACGGTGCTCGCCCTCAATCTGACGGGTAGGGGAAGGTGGTGGATCATCGGCAACGTCACCACCATGACTCCGTGCAACTGCTGCTGCCATCTGTAGAAATTCGGGAACAAATTAACATAAGCATGCACACATTCAAATACATACACATTCAAAAGAAATATACACTTTTAAACAATCCATAACAATTTCATTAAAATAAGTGTCGTTTTACAAGTTACATTTTAAGATCAATCTGCACAATCAAAATCACTATCATAAACAACATTAGTCGCAACTTCAACTTCATCATCAGAATTGTTTGCGACTTCATTATCAGAATATGCTAAATCATAAGGATCGTCGTCTTCATCATCAATAAAATCATCGTCGTCATCAACAGGAATGATTGGTGGTGGTGGTGCCTCAACTAACGTTGATTCACCATCGATATTTAAGGTTCCAGGTTCCAAATCATTCAAATTAGCAGACAGTTGGAGATCGGATGAGTTGTTGCCATGTATCACATCATCATCGTCTTCTACCACGATGACATCCCAGATTGTGTGTGATTTACTTCTTGGATGACCTTCCAATGGAGTGGTCATCTGGCAGGATCTTCAAGGTAGAAGACTTGTTTTGCTTGTGTTGCGAGAATGTAAGGTTGATCTTCGAACGCATAGCTACATGCCCAAATTTGTGTCATGTTGTTTCTAGTGGTAAAACGTTGGACTCTACGGTTTTTGTTGCTTAAGTCGAACCACTCAACTCGAAATAACACAACTTTGAACTGGGAATATGCGAACTCCAGAATATCTTCTAGTTGACCATAATACATTTCTCCCTCCGTCTCACCAGGTGAACAAATTCCGCTGTTCTGAGTTGTACGTTTTATATCGCGGCTGTGTACGACAAACCTCACACCGTTGACTACGCAAGAGTTGACTGAGATTGGGGTCGGTGATGGTCCACAAGCCAAAGCGAATAAGTCGGGAGTACAGCTTGGGTCATCGGCTATGTAAAGTTTACGGATCTATGAAAAAAGATAAGAATAGATGGAGATGAGTAATAGTCGTTATTTATACATGGAAATACATACAATAAGTTTACCTTCGTCTCAAACCAGCTCGGAAATGCTTGTTGCATGTCGATATTAGGAAATTCGCTGAAAATGTTCATGATATTAGAATAAATTGAAAAGATAACTTGGGAAACAGAAATTTCAAAATATAAACGCATACCTCTCGAACTCGTCCATGTACTTGTCGATCTCAGGACTGTTGTGAAGTACATACCACATCACTCTCTTCATTTCTGGGAGACCTAACTTAATCAATGTCTCTTTACCAGAATTGGTACATAGTGATCGGAACACCTGGAAATCACTGGTTGGGCGAGGACAGTCCTGAGATGCAGCGGGATGATTAAATTTTGTCCCAACACCACGAAAATAACGAGAACAGAAAGTTAATGCTTCATCTGCAATATAACCCTCCGCTATTGAACCCTTCGGCTTAGCTTTATTTCGGACATAGTTTTTAAGCTTCTTCATGTATCTTTCAAATGGATACATCCATCGGAATGAAACAGGACCGCCTTGAATAGCCTCTTCAGGTAAATGCATAACCAAGTGAATCATAATGTCAAAAAAAGCAGGAGGATATATTTGCTCGAGACTGCACAAAATACTGATCAACTGGTCTTTAGCTTTCTCCATGTCTTTCACCATCAAAGTTCGGGCGCAAATTTGCTTAAAGAAGAAACAAAGCTCGATCAATGGTGTATAAGTCTGTGCGTCCAAGTATTGCTGAAGTCCATAAGGAAGTAACCGTTGCATCATTATATGACAGTCATGAGACTTCATGCCCGTTATATTGTTATCATCTTTGGTCACTTTTGACTTGAACTTGGAACCGAACCCATCTGGTAGCTTAACTGTTTTGATGTATTGACAGAAGAGTTTTCTTTTATCGGGTGTGAAGGAGTACTTTGCATGAGGCTTCGAGCACTTCCCGTTTTTTTTGTTTCCGAGCCACAACCCCTGTCGAATGCCCAGAGCTTCCAAATCTTGTCTTGCCTTCGCGGTGTCTTTAGATTTGTCATTCATTAACAAGGTGTTCAAGATACTCTCTAACACATTTTTTTCGATATGCATGACATCTAAATTGTGTGGTAGAGAAAGAAAAGACCAATATTTAAGATCGTAGAAGATAGACCGTTTAGTCCAGTTCAGCTCGTCGTCATGATTACGTTTTATCTTCCCACCCCCATAATCCGGATGTTTCCTCGGCACACGTGTGGGCAATTTCGCAAGTTGAGTCAAGATATCAACTCTGGTATCTTTTCTAGGAGGCTCTCTATGATCGAGTTCACCACTGAATGTAGTATCGTCCCTCCTCCATTTATGGTTTTTTTTTTTTTAAGAATCTTCTATGACCAACATAAGCTGTTTTGCTTATCACACGCGTAGCCGGAGTGTCTACTTTGCATGTAGAGCAAGCGAAGTAACCTTGCCCTTGCCAACGAGACAAACTACTTCGAGCAGGAAAATCATTGATGGTCCATAAAAGCATCGCTCTCATGTGGAATTGAGTGCCTGTAGCAACGTCCATAGTCAAGATACCTGGTTTTTTCCATAATTTCACAAGGTCATCAATCAAGGGCCTCAAGTAAACATCGATGTCCTTCGCCGGTGATTTAGGGCCAGGAATCAACAACGTCAACATCAAAGAAGTCTCTTTCATGCATAACCACGGAGGCAAGTTGTATGTTGTTAATATAACCGGCCACATGCTGTAAGTCTGACTAAGGTTTCCGAATGGATTGAAACCATCAGCAGCCAACCCTAATCGAACGTTTCGTGGTTCTATAGCAAAATCCAAATATTTATTGTCAAACTTCTGCCATGCTTCACCATCAACCGGGTGTTGCATCTTACCGTCCGTAGACTTTCCAGTAGCATACCAAGTCATATGTTTTGCAGTGTGAATAGACTTGTACAAACGTTGTAGTCTAGGAATGATAGGAAAGTAACGCAACACCTTGTTAGGAACTTTCTTCCCCGTTGTTTTATTGTCTTTCCATCTACTCGTTTTGCAAACCGGACAATACTCCAAATCTTCGTCATCCCCCCGATATAGAAAGCAATCATTTTCACAAGCATGTATCGACTCGTACCCTAACCCGACCTTTTTAAATGTCTTCTTTATATGATAGTATGACGGTGGGAGATTGTAACCTAACCTGGGCGGAAATACCTCCTGGAGAAATTTTAGCGTTTTGTTAAATGAAGTATCACTCCATTTACCGCTGACCTTGAGATGTGTAAACTTTGCCATAAAATCCAATGTTGTCATAAAGTCACAACCCGGGTACAGAGGCTGGTTGGAACTTGCAAGTAACTCTTCATACTCGTTACGCAGAGGAGGTGTCGCTGCTTGAGTAGGCTCGTTACTTGTCACGCCAATATTTCCATGAGTCGTCTCATTATTCGAAGGAATATCAAGAATAGCATTTTGATCATTATTTGGAGGAATATCAAGAATATCATTTAGGCACGCACCCATGTCACTCATCTCACGTTGTGTTGTGTTATCAAGAATAGCATTTTGATCATTATTCGGAGGATCCGGTTCACCGTGATCCTTCCATTGTGTATAAGTTGGGTCCCACCCATTTTGACCTATGTGGTTTTTAAGACCTTCGAGAGATACCCATGGAACATTACAACAACGACGACACGGACATTTTATTTTTCCGGAATTATTCAATAACGGTTTGCAATGATGGAGGAAGGCGGCAAGACCATCAAGAAATTCTTTAGAACCACGATGATCTATACGGGTCCAACTCTTATCAATTATCATAACTGCATTTTTATGATGCAATCGGTTATTAAATGCACTTAATTAATGATTACGAGTTGTTTTGTTCACCTAGCGCAACTATGGAAGGCAATCCTAACCCACTCTTTGAATGATTCGTCCCATATATGAATATGTATAACTGATTTACTATTTGAGAAAATTTCGGCAGCATTTCCCCTCAACTCCCCAAATATGTGCATTAAGATGGACATATTCGTAGGAGTAAAGGAGAAAAACTGTCGAAATAATCTCAAATAGTAAATCAGTTATACACATCCATATCCTAAATGAGACAAAACATTCAAAAAGCAGTCCCAAACAGGGGACTTTCCGAAATTAATTTCTAATAAATTAATTCCGGACGGGTTTTCTATAGGATGATTAACTTCGGACGGGGACTTTCCGAAATTAATCACTAAAATCCTAAAACATTCACAAAAGTCTAACAATAGCATATATTTTAAGTTAAACAATTAGAATATAAACAATTATGAAATATAAGCCGAAAACAAAACAATATAAGCCGAAAACCAAACAATTAAAGTTAAACAATTATATAGTTACTAACAAACACACTCTAAAATCACACTATTTTTTTTCTTTCTTTTACTAGTTGCAACCTTCGGAATATCCTACTTAATACATACCTTGCTTATTTTTTTTTTTTACTTATTTTGAAACTATTTAAGTTAAAAAGTTTCAAAATAAGCCATAAAAATTAAGCTTGTGAAACATAAGCCGAAAACCAAACAAACCATAAGCCCGTTATATAAGCCGAAAACCAAACTAACCAATATATACTAACCATATCCTACGGCTAGTTCAATACCTACGGCTAGTCCAATATATACTAACCATATCCTACGGCTAGTTATATAAGCCGAAAACCAAACTAACCAATATATACTAACCAACTAACATTTAACCAAACCCACCCAATATCCTACGGCTAGTTCAATACCAAGTCCCCCAAGGTGCTATTTGCACCGTGGGTACACAATATCCTACGGCTAGTTCACATTCCGCAACACTATACTAGTAACCAAACTATACATACGGCTGCAATCACTAAACTAGTAACCAAACGCTACAACAAAGCATAAATAAGAAGAAAAAAAAATTAAAAAAAAGGAATACATACCGTACGTATCAGCTGTGGTCTCGGCTGTGGCTCGGCTGTGGTCTCAGCTGTGGCTCAGCTGTGGCTCGGCTGTGGTCTCGGCTGTGGTCTCGTCTTGGGCTCGGGCTATAATAAAAGAGATGCAATATATAATGGTTATATCAAAATTTAAAAAAAAAAAAACTGTTGTCATCGATATGTCGTCGGGATACCAAAAGTTAATAAAAAAAATAAAACGAGGCTCTCACCCTGCTGTTACCCTCGGCTCTCACCTGCTGCTACTGTAACAAGATTTAATACCAATTTTAATACCAATTTTATTAACAATAATAATAACAAATTTTAATAACAACAATAATAATAACAAATTTTATTAACAAATTTTTGCTCACCTGCTGCTGCTACTGTGTCGGAGTGAAGAAGAAGAGAAGTGGGGAAGAAGAAGAATTAAAAAATGGAGGGGGTAGAGGAGAGAATTAAATAATGGAGGGGGTAGAGGAGGAGGTGCACAGTGGTGCGAGTGTCGGAGTGGTGGAGTGGTGTGGTGAGCTGTGGAGTATAATGTGGTTGGGGTGGAGGAGTGGTGGAGGAGTGGTGGAGGATTGGTGGTATAATCGCCGGCGAGAGGGGGGGGATGGTTTTTTGATGGTTCGAAAATTATGAGCAATAATTTTGACCAGATCTGGTTTTGGTATTGCTTTTTATTATCCCGTCGACATGTCGACGGGAATATTAAGGAAATTTTTTATATTATTACTCATACCGTCGACATGTCGACGGTAATATTACAATATTTTGTCGTTTGCGTTTGGCGGGACGTATAAAATTTTCACGAAAATTTTGGCGGTTTTATCCACGTCGACATGTCGACGGGAAAATAGCTTTTATTAATAAAAAATGTTTATAATAAATACTTTGTAAAATTACTTTATTATAAATACTTGGAGTAAATTGCAGAAATCGTCCCTGTGGTTTAACGAAATTGCAGATATCGTCCCTAGAATTCCATAATTGCAGGCGGCCTCCCTAGAATGAAACATTTTGATCAATTTGGTCCCTGGCAATAACGAAGGTTAGTGTCATTCAGTTAGTTGAGGTCCTTTTTCATTCATACCAAGGGCAGTTTTGTCCTTTCACGTGTGGTCCCTTTTTTATATCCAAATTCAACCCGACAAATTGCAGAATCCCTTTTTGGTACAAAATCCAACCCGACACAAACAAAAAACCCAATTTAACCCTACACATATTCTTATAATAAAACCCTAATCCATTATCTTTCTACCCTCAATATTTTTATCTCATTCCACTTACAATCCCTAGGGTTAGCAAGAAGAAACGTGAGTATGTCATTGCAGCTTTGGCACATAAGAGGTGATGGAGAAGAGTTTGATTATAAATCAGTTTATGGTAAAAGCATTAACACAATTTTTATGCTTATTTATTTGTTTCATACTCTTTAAGTTTTTATGTATTTGGTACTCATTTAGTTGTATTTGTTGATGTAACAGCAACGTATCAGGAATTGTTTACAATGATGATCCATCATGGTGGAAGATTCACTGACATACCCAAGAGAAAGTATGTTGATGGTGAGGTAACATACGTAGACTTAATAGACATTAAACAATGTAAGATTGATATCTTAGACACAGTTATGTACCAGAGTTTAGGTTGTGAAGGTAAATTGTTTTATCACTACAAGTTACCAATGAAAAGTTTGGATACTGGATTAAGGGCCTTGACCAGTGATAGTTATATCAGTGAAATGTTAAAGTTTGTGCATAAGCATAGGGTTATTTATGTGTATGTTGAACATGGTACCTCATACTTGGAGCCTGTAGTGAATGCAATTGAATTTGATACACTAGTTGGGCCATCTAATGTTCTAGGTGATAACACTGAGGTTGAGGATCAGGATAACAATGAGGGTGAGAATAATGATGAAACTGAGAATGATGTTGATGATGAGTCTGAGAATGATGAGTCTGAGGATGGTGATCATGATAGCACTGATGTTGAGGATGATGATAAGAATGTGAATGTGGAGGACATAGTTGATGAGGAGCATATAGTTGAAGAGGTTGATGTAAAAATGAATGGTTTTAGGTTTGAAGTAGAAGATGAGGCTGAAGAAACAATGCACCCTAAGTTGAACTTGACTGAAAATGATTTGGAAGAGATAGACTTTGATTCTTTTGAAAGTGATGTTGATGATGAAAGTGAAAGGAGAAAGGGGTTGAGAAAATTAAAAAAAGAAGCTGCAAAAACAAATTCTAAAAACACTTTCTTTGTTGGCAAGGAGTTTGCAAACAGGGATTTAGCAAAGGAAATGGTTAGAGCTCATGCTGTGGAGACAAGGAGAAACATTATGATTGTTAAGAATGATAAAATCCGGATTAGAGCCAAGTGTTTTGGTGTTGTTCCTGTTGGTAAAGATATTGTCAAAAAGGTTGAAAGTGTACAACAAGTTAGTAAGGGTAACAAGGTAAATGTACATGAAAAGGGTAAGGGCATAATGGTAAATGAAGAAGATGAAAAAGACAAAGTTGACTGTCCTTGGGTTGTGTATATTAGCAAAAGTGATAAGGGCAAGTGGTTGGTCAAAACATTTATAGATGAGCATAAATGTTTAAAATCTAGGAAAATAAAATCCTGTACTTCCACCTTTCTCTCAAAACACTTACCAGATCTGTTGGTCATGAACCCAAATATGCCTGTCAGAGCAATTCAAGAGCAGATGCAAAGAAAGTTTCATGTTGGTGTCACTAGGACTAAGGCATTCAGGGCCAAAGCAAAGGCAGAGGTACATCTCAAAGGTGATGCTAACCTACAATATTCAAGACTTAGAGATTATTTGAATGATTTGCAGAAGTGTAACCCAAACACAACTGTAAAGATTGATATGTATGGGGAGGAGAACCCAGATTCACCCACCAGAATGTTTAGGAGAGTTTATGTTTGTTTGGGTGCCTTGAAAGATGGTTTTAGAGCATCTGGTAGAGAATTGTTAGGCTTGGATGGAGCATTTATGAAAGGGCAGTATTCAGGGCAATTACTCACAGCTGTGGGTGTGGATGCAAATAATGGCATCTACCCAGTAGCCTATGGGATTGTAGAATCAGAATCAAAGCACTCATGGACATGGTTCTTGACTTGCCTTGGGGATGATTTGGATTTATACAACAATTCTCATTTCACATTTATCACAGATAGGCAAAAGGTTAGTATATTAATTACTGTTTTTTTTAAAAGGAAATTACTTAAATGTTTAAGATCTTGTTTTAATGTCTTGTTTTAGGGGTTGTTACCAGCAATTGCAAAGCTTTTTCCTTCAGCTGAGCATAGATTTTGTGTGAGACATATTTATGAGAATATGAACCTCACTTGGAAAGGAAATGAATACAAGGAAATGCTATGGAAGTGTGCTAAGGCTTTAACAGTTGTTGAGTTTAACAAACACATGGATGAACTGAAAGCATACAACAAGAAGGCATATGCATGGTTAAAGAAAATTGCACCTGAGCACTGGAGCAGATCCCACTTCTCAGGTATATATTGGCTTGTATTTAATATTTATGTTTTTCTTGTTGTATACTAGTATTTAATATTCATATATGTCACAGGGAGGGCAAATTGTGATCTCTTAATCAATAATGTCTGTGAAGTATTCAATAGACAATTGTTGGATGCTAGGGATAGTCCAATTATTTCTGCACTAGAATATGTTAGGGAATACCTCATGAAGAGGATAGTTATTGTCCAGAAGGTTATTGAAAAGTGTGAGGGGCCTTTAACTCCAGCAGCAACAAAACTTTTTAATTTCACCAAAGAAGCTTCAGCAAACTATAAAGTGGACTGGAATGGGAGAGATTTGTATCAAGTGAAGGGTCCATGGGGTGAGCAGTGTGTTGTCAACTTGAATGCAAGGAAATGCAGTTGTAGGAAGTGGGAGGTATCTGGAATCCCATGCAGGCATGTGGTTGCTTGTATTCATGATATGGCTGACAATGACATGGATGTTGGGTTGCCAGAAAGCTGGGTTCACAAGTCATACACTCTTGAGACATGGAAGGAAGTTTATTCCTTTAAAGTTAACCCAGTGCAGGGTCCACAATTTTGGGAGAAATTTGATTGCCCAACTACATTGCTTCCACCTAAGCAAGTGCCTCAAATTGGTAGGCCACAAAAGAAAAGGAAAAGGAGTGCAGGTGAGATTAACATGGTGAAAGGTGGAAAACTGACAAGGCAAGGCAAAACAGTCACTTGTGGTATTTGTAAGGGTACAGGTCACAACAAGGGAAGCTGTCCAAAAAATGGTGGTACTTCAAAAAAACCAAGAACAAGTAAAGTTGAAGCTGCAACTTCAAAAGACCCAACAACAAGTAAAGCTGCAAGTGCATCTGGGACAAGAAATGTTTCTGCAAGTCAGAATGCAAGTCAAGCTGGAACTCAGGATGGAACTCAAGCTGGACATGTGACTCCAACAAGGATGACAAAGAAAACTGCCTCAAGATTGACACCAACAAAGTAGTTCAGTCAATGTGATGTTTGTGGCTGTTTTAACTTTTAAGACAATTTCTATTTTCAGTAATCTTGTTTGTGGCTGTTTCAACTTTTAAGACAATTTCCATTTTCAGTCAATGTGTGGTCAGTTCTTCTAAGGTTAAAGACTGTATTGTAAGACTTGTTTTAAGTTATGTTATGACTCTATTATGTACTCTATTATGTACACTATGTTTTAAGCTATTGTCAACTGTTAAGTTTTTGTTCATGTCTTATGCATAACAAAACTGCTTTGAATCAGTAATACCATAAATGTAGAATTTCATTAAACTGAACATCACTAAAAACATATCCAAAATTTGTTGACCATTACAAACTAATGAGGTCAACTACTAGTCCAGTTAAATATGAGTAGGACATAATACAACCCAAACAAGATTACTACATGTAGAACTTAACAACCAACAATAACAGACAACAAAACAACATAATCTTTAGACGACGGTTTGCAATTCCCATTGAGTTCAAAGACACTTGTAGTGCATTTCTTGATCTTAGCAATCCAGGGATGATACTCCTTGCCCGAGCACACATAGGAGGATCCAACCATAAGAAAAAACCACAATTCGTACCCTAAAAGGAACAATTAACAAAATACCATAACTAACAACATCACAAAATGGGAAATGTTAATCAAGAAAAAAATCTTACAATTTGTGGACAAGACCAAAACCTACGACCAGGGTTTGTGTCAGTCCAAGAAATGCGAACAACAGCATGATTACCACAAAAGCAGCTCACCACATCCATTAATTTGATGGATTTAACAAATTAGGGTTTTGTATGTTTTAAGATTTGGGGAAAAATGAATAACCCTTTGATTAATATATACACGGGTATAAAAAACAAGGGACCACAATGCGAAAGGACAAAACTACCCTTGTTATTTTTTCAACTAATTGAATGACACTAACCTTCGTTATTGCCAGGGACCAAATTGATCAAAATGTTTCATTCTAGGGAGGCCGCCTGCAATTATGGAATTCTAGGGACGATATCTGCAATTTCGTTAAACCACAGGGACGATTTCTGCAATTTACTCTAAATACTTGTATAAAATTACTTTAATATAATTAAAAAAAATTATTTATTATAAATACTTTTATAAAATATTAAAAAATAAGTTTTATAAAATTAATAAACTAAATTTATATAATTGAAAAAAATTATTTATTATAAATACTTTTATAAAATTAAAAATATATATATATTTAAAATTAATTACTTATATTATAATTAAAAAAATCATTTATTAAAATATAAAATAAAATAACGAACGAGTCGAGATGCAATGGTTATACATGATATGTAAAACGAACGAGTCGAGATGCAATGGTTATACATGATATGTAAAACGAACGAGTCGAGATGCAATGGTTATACATGATATGTTAAATGAACGAGTCGAGATGCTATGGTTATACATGAGATGTTAAACGAACGAGTCGAGATGCAATGGTTATACATGAAATGTTAAACGAACAAGTCGAGATGCAATGGTTATACATGATATGTTAAATGAACGAGTCGAGATGCTATGGTTATACATGAGATGTTAAACGAACGAGTCGAGATGCAATGGTTATACATGAGATGTTAAACGAACGAGTCGAGATGCAATGGTTATACATGAGATGTTAAACGAACGAGTCGAGATGCAATGGTTATACATGATTTGTAAAACGAACGAGTCGAGATGCTATGGTTATACATGAGATGTTAAACAAACGAGTCGAGATGCAATGGTTATACATGAGATGTTAAACGAACGAGTCGAGATGCAATGGTTATACATGAGATGTTAAACGAACGAGTCGAGATGCAATGGTTATACATGAGATGTTAAACGAACGAGTCGAGATGCAATGGTTATACATGATATGTCTCATCTCACTATATCTATCTCTCTACCTAACACCTTATCCTCACAATATAAACACACACACACATACTCATCTCACTATATCTCTCTCTCTCTATCTCTCTCTAGCAGTTTCTGTTTTCTGGCGACACCAGCATTTTCCGGCCGCCGGAATCTTTTTCTGGCCACCACCTTTTATCACCTCAACTTGTAGATCGGGCCACACCGGTCACGATTCAACCACTCAACCTCACAACCACAAACATACACTGTTATCATGGTGAAGAAGATGGCAGAATTTGAAGCTTTTCCTTGTCCTTGTGAACGAGGAGACGTGGTTCTGCGAGAATCGCGTAAATCTTACTCCCGTGGTAAACTATACTATGCGTGTCCTTTCTCGCAGGTGAACAATTACATATTTTTTCTTTAAATAATTTGGTTAGTTGTTAAAAATAATAGTTTTTACTCTTTAACAGCCTGAGACGGACGACCATGGATGTAATTTTTTTTTATGGAAGGAGGAACGACTCGCCAAAATGATGATCGGTTCTCTGGGAGCTTCAACATCAAGTGGTTCTGGATCTGCTCCAAAAAGGTGCTCAAACTGTCATGAAAAAAATCTTAGAATAAACTTGCTGGAGGCACAAAAACATGTGTTGGAGGCACAAAAACAGGTGTTAGAGACAAAATTAAGGGTGCTGGAGGCAAAACTTGACATGGCAACGTATCCCAACCACGACCACACATGTCAGTCGGATGCAATACTCCGTGACCTTGTAGGTGACATGGATAAATTTCATATGTAGTACTGTTATCGTTGTTGTTGCTGTTGTTTGCTGTTGTTGTTGATGTTTTTGATGTTTAATAAAATGTTGTTGTTGTTGTTGTTGTTTAATAAAATGTTGTTGTTGTGGAGCAATAATTATCAAACACAAAGGCAAACTGTTTATTTAAAACAAGCAAGAGTTCTTAACCACATGCATTTTCATACAGACTCAAACTAAACAACTCGACAACCAAACTAAACAACTCAACAACCAAAGGAAACAACTCAAACTAAACAACTCGACAACCAAACAAAACAACTCAAACTAAACAACTCGACAAACAAACGAAACAACTCAAACTAAACAACTCGACAACCAAACGAAACAATTCAAACTAAACAACTTGACAACTAAAACAACAGATCAAACGAAACAACCCGTTTATTTTTTTTTGCAGCTACTTGCCGCTTTACTCGAACTCGCACCATCTTTTCCCTTCCTTGCTCTCATTTCCTTGATATGTGCAAACGTAGCTTCAAGATTTGTGATCCTATTTCCCAGATTATCAAGTTTTGTTTCCAACGTACTTTCAGCTTCGTCGTCAACTCCAACAGCAACAACTTGAGCTTCAGCAGCAGCTTGAGCTTCAGCAGCATCTAGCTCGTCCATGTACTCTTTGTAGTACGGCTTTTTCCTACACCATTCGATAATCTTGTCTCTCATCCACGGTTCAGCATCCTTTAAATCACCATATTCCTCATAAACTGAATGACCAAAAGTTAACATAACTTCATTAAAGAGGAGCTCGTGTGACAAGATTTTTGAGTACTCCTCTTCAACTGTGCAACCACGCCAAGTCATGTGTGTATTGTAAGAATTGACGATTGAATTATTTGTGAGATGTGTAAAATGAGACAGAAATAATTTTGTGAAAATGTATATGTAGATGCGTAGGTAAAAAATGAGACGGGAATATATTTGTTAGGTTATATATAGCCTGAATTTTGGGAGAGATATTCCCGTCGACGGGAAAAAACGCGGGAAAATTCCCGCTCAATTATTGCCGACGTCATGTCGTCGGCGTCGTTAAGGCGGGAAAAAACCCCGCCCAATTATTCGCTATAACTCACTAAAGGAAAAAACCAAAATTTTGACTCAAATTGTTGCCGACGTCATGTCGTCGGCGTTTTTAAACTAGGGGGCTATTAATTATTAATCATTGGTTAATCCCACGCTAACCACAATTATTTGTGTATTTATATATCACCGACGACATGACGTCGGCACGTGTTTTGGCGGTCAAATTCCCGCCTTTTTTTTACCAGGTTTATCAAAAGTCAAACATGTTGTTATTATACCGACGACATGACGTCGGTATAATTCTAGATTAAAAATTCAACGCAGCCTTGCCTGGGTCAAGCCAGTTTTTTGTCGTTTAGCGTATGGTGCCGACGACATTGAGTCGTCGGCATTGCTGTCGTCGCCTGTTCTCCTGATGGCTGAGGGACGTTTGGCTTGCGAATGGCGAAAGGGACGGTAAGGCAATGGCGTGTTATTGGTTTTGAAATGGACGAATGGCGCTTGCCACATAAGCCCATACCATGTGCTCTTATAGTGAATTAGATGGTTATATTTGAATCATGTCCGATCAACTCACTCCTCATGCACCGAAAGAATTCTCTCTGACCGGTGGAAAGTGCCTGAGAGCCTTCCCGTGTGTTTGTGTGTCATTAGGTATATAGTCGTGCGGGAAAGAGTGATCACTCGGCCACATCCCATCGTTGATGCTCATAACTTCAATTAATGTTGTATAGAATGTCAACAACATTCTTAAAAGGTTAGAAGGAAAGGATTTCGACCCAAAGTCATTGTGCTAGTTGGAGCGTCCATCTGACGTTCACAATCAAGTCGTCTTCCATACATTGTGTTCTATAATTAGCTTTAATGAAATGGGGGGACGGGGCCCATAACTTGTATTCGAGTAACTAACAATGCATCTTACAACAGAAGGTTTCCCATTAAGGTATTATAGTTGATACATATCATAAACACGGTATTTAAAACTATAGAAGGTACCACGTTAAAAGCTTGATGTGAGACAAACATTTTTACTCTTTCTTTTTTACTTCTAATTTGCTCTTTTGAGAGATATTAGTATTTAGTACACTGTGTTACTAAAGTTTTAAACTAATTTTTTTCACCCATAATAACCTTGACTCGAATCACTATGTTTGATAACAAATCATTTGATTTTGAAGTCCATCCTTGTGATCGAAAATCTGGTAGTTGGGTCGAACCAGCAATGTTATTTGCATACGTGTTCAACTAGTCGAAAGTCGAAACCTTTCCGTGGGCTAACCTGCATATATCAGTCAATTAACCTGGTAAAATGATTACTTTGGGGTTGAGTCTTAATGGTGAGGTGCTTCTTTATAAGCTTTAATTAAAGTAAGGTATATCTCATTATAAGAATGCTAACTGAAAGATTATAAGGAGAATGGCCAAACCAGAGTCTTGTGTTTTTTTTTCACATCTTTCTTGTACATATTGCAAACCAGAGTCTCCTTTTGCAAGATTCGTTCATATAAAGATGCATATGTATCATGAAACTTATACGACACAATCCTTCACCTGCTCTAAGTATCAAATATTGTAAACGAGCACCACACGACACTACCTACTATAAATATCACCATCCTAAAATGGCCTCGATTCTTTTTGTTTTCTAGGTGAGTGTTTTTGTTGCATAGGCGTTACGCCTTAGTCACATATCTAGACGCAAAAAAACTCGGGCTTAATGTTCCTTGGCAGCTTCCTGTAATCAATGGTCATTGTTTGCTGTATTTCTCATACTTGGGGTTGTTCCACATGTTTGTCATCCTATCAAAGACTAAACAATATGCTATTGAGGAACAAATTTTTTGTCTAACTAGGCAATACAGTAAATTTCTAATGGCAAAACAGAATGTTGGCAAACCGAGCCCGTTTTGGAATGGTAATGAAACCTACAGCATGGGAATTGGCATACTCATTACATACCACTTTACGATCAATACTAACATTACAAACAAGAAACCAAATATTAATTCGTACAAGGCTAATCATCGCATCTACCCGCCGAAAACAAAACAAGAGTATCAAACATAGTTTAGCCGATATTTTACATTAAAGAAATAATGTTACCATAGATTAACACCATTACCAAAACCATAGGGAATAGTTGGCAACTTCAAATATCTATGTGAGACCAGTGGATCTTCACTTCAGCGATGGTTGAGGCTCGAGGGAGCTCTAGCAACTTGGAAGCAAACATCAACTTCCCTTTTTCACTACCAGATGCCTGGAATGGGCCAGGAAAGATAGTAATCCTCTCTAGCGAAGGGGAGCAAGCAAGTATACACTTCATCAAGCATACTTCAGTCTCCGAACCTCTAAAGGATGAAAACAAAACAGACTGTAGCTGCAGCTTCCTCATCTTGGTATAGTGTACCTCCAAACTTTTAAGTGAAGATACAGGTGAAGGTGGTGGAACTGCATCTTTGTATGTAGCCTACAAGAACATATAAATAATGTTCAGATGCAAAACAATGTGATTTTGAGTAGCACAATAAGACAAAAATGCATTTACTCACTGTTATAGTAAGGGTCTCCAAATTCGGCGATCCCCAAATCATACCAAAAGCACATGATAGCATTGCAGAACTTCCAAAATCTATCGCCAATAATGTAAGAGTTTTGAGACAAGGAAATACAGTAGGGACCAGATTGCTACCACCAGCTAACTGCAGTCAGTCAGTATAGAGCCACTTCATATAATTAAGCATTCATAAAGCTCTGCATAGCTAGTTTGTAAATTGAATTTCAAAGAAGCAAGTTAGTCTTACCTTGCAGTTTTGATAATCCAGATAAAGCTCTTGAAGTTTCGGATGAAAACCAGCAAGCTCAAAGACATCTGAACTTTTGATGACTATATTTCCAAGGTCGTGTAATGGCAATGATAACACTTTAAGATTCTTAAGTTCTGTAATCTCAACTAGTTTCACTTCGCCTGAAGGACGGTTATCACTAATTTTCAGAATCTCAAGTAAGGGGCACCTACTTACGAATTTCCCGATATTTCGACTTTTAATTTCTACACGAGTAAAGTCCAAGTTCAATAGATTTGGAAAACCACAAAAGCCAGGTGGCACATGGAAACAACAATTATAAAGCTTCAAAAGTTTGAGCTCTAGGCAAGCGAAAAGATGGGTAGGCAACTTTAGTTGTTTTCGGTGCAGATTTATGATTGTGAACTCCCTAATTCCTTTTAGGGACAAGAACCAAACCCAATGATTAACTTCCTCAACATCTAATATCTTGTGAGGTCGTATAAAGAGGACAAAGTTTGTTACGACACCTTTAAGATGGAGGAGAAGTCTACTTATAGTCCTCTCATTGCAGTTATTTCCGCCATCTATCTCTGGTTCAAAGAACTTCCAATCAAATACGAGTTGGCTGATATTAGTCCACTTAAACCTCCAGTTTCTCGACAAGATACCCGTTCTAACAGCCTCTTTTATCGGCAAGCACTCCAAAATATGAGTGATCACATTCTCTGGCATGTCGCTAATACCAGCTTGTGGTGAAACATTAGATGCTTTATGTGTCCCATAAGCCCGTTTCATGATGCTAGAAAGAGGAAATGTGTAAGCAATAAGTAGAGTAGTCTGTAGTATAATGGAATAAGAAATCAGCAAATTAGCCATCAAACGCAAATATCTTCTAAAAACATAACTGAATCCACCACATATTCCTAAATTTATTTTTTTAATATATAATATAGTACTTGATAACATCATCTATTGCTAATGTGGATGCTTGTGTTCCATGAGACAGTTTCCGGCCAGGGGTTAATAAATCAACGAGTTCTATTATGAGAGGGTGAAAATATGTAACAGTCGAGGGCTGATTGATGATATTGTATATGGTTCTTGAAGTTCTTATTCCACCCTCAAACAAACAGATTCTACATCCAACACTCGAAATAAATCAAACGAGAGGATGAAAATTTGTAACATTCGAGGGTTGATTAATGAAATCGTATACGCTTCTTGAAGTTCTTATTCCATCCTCAAACAAACAGATTCTACATCCAACACTCGAAAACGACAAATACATAATTTTTTTATCATGCAATCGCAAACACGTTTCCTCTAAACACTCCTCTTATCCAAGTTTTTATCTGATTATTGCCTTTTTCTAAATTGCAGATAAATAAATATTATCCAATAGAAGTATCAGAACATACCTATATCTAACTATATCAAATTTATTTTTCAAGAACATAAACACTCTGTAGTAAGTGCTTTCGCTAAAACGAAAATAAAAACTTAATCAGAGTGTCAGCATAAGCTTGTTTTAAGCTCTTTCAAATTAAAGACCCTAATATAGCTTAAGCTTCTTTAATAATTTTGCTCTAAAGAAAAGTCAATAAGGCCTTCTACGCTAACACCTTCTTTTATATGGCATCTTGTGATCTAGTATCATATATAAATAATTATAAGAGGGTGTCTAGATTAGCTTATATTTGGAAGGGCTTGAGCAATTTCAAACGGTTCCAAAAAGTTTCTACAAAAATAAGCAGATAAGCCATCAAATACAAGTCCAGGGCGAAACGTATAACTAGCTTCCAGCAAAGAGTCTACCAAATATATTATAAAGTATAGTTTCTCACAAACCAAACATTAAATTATAATCAATTTTCTAAGAACTATCTTACAAGCTAATAACATGCATGCTAAATATTCTTTACAATCTAAAGTAACACAGATACATGAATTTAAAGCAAAGATCAATAAAGGTTATACCTACCTCAAATGAGGCTAAAAATGTGAAGGAGAATCAGTACCTGTAATTTGTAAACGGTGGTGATTTCTAATAATAAAAAATAATGAGTACTAACTAGTGATTTCTATAAACCCTATGCCTAGTTATAGACTTGCCACACTCATTATTTGATGGCCAACACGTACACCATGTAGCTACTATTATGTGGCAACTTGAGATAAATGAAAAGTAAACAATCCTCATTCTAGTAGTTATTTTCGTGCATTATGTAGTTAGTTATACCACGTTTGTTAGAAAAAGTACGTATTTTAAAAATGGAATACAGTGTATTTCATAAGTTATAGTCTGTAAAATTTTTGTGTTTGACATCTTTAATTCTTTATGCTATGCATGCAATTTTCTAGTCACATCTAATTATACATAGCATTAAGTAATTTTAAAAATAAAATAATGTGACTTGATAAAAGATAGTGATGGTCAAAGAGATAGAAATAAGAGAGTTGAATATTCAACTAACATTTAATATACAAACATTTTAGTGTACTTATTTTCTTATTGGTGGCACTCATGCCACACCATAATTCAACATGATGTAAAATTAACCAATAAAATATTGCCAACAAATTTCATGATTCACCATACCTCACTTTCATTTTTTAGTGACAATCATGATACAAATATTTAAAGAGATTTTTTTTTTCTTTTTTCTTTTTTCTTTTTTTTTTTTTTTTTTTGAAATAGCCTCAAACGGCTAGATATTAATGGCCAACGTTCCAATTTTTGAAATTCATTTGCCATGCCGATTCGGCAATGAATACGATTGGCTTGCCGAATTCTTGATGCCGCTTAACTGGTTTTGGGCATGCCGATTGGCATTGATGAAACCGCATGCGTTGCCAGTCCCCTTAAAGTGCATGATTGCATTACCTTATTATACATTATGCGTGCCTATGACGTCGTTTTAGGTAGTAAAAACCAAACATCGTCGTTTTAGGTAGTCCAACTTTTTATCTTTGTTTTCCTTTCCCTGGCATGTTTTTTTTATGATATGCTCCCACCAAATAGAATGCATTTTTCTTCAATTTTATGGCTACTAACTTGACCTTTTGTTCATCACTCAGATTTTTGATATAAGAAAACCGTTCCACAGTATGTGACCAACCAATAAACTCATCAGGGTGAGGCTTACCTTCAAAAAAAGGGATGTCGACTTTAATACCGAGGTCTTGAGAACGTGCTTGTTGCCTCAGCCTGAAAACACGATCTTGACGATGAAGATTAGCCCCCCCCCCCCAAATCGGTTAACCTTGCTCAGTGACAAGTCTGATTCCCCATCTTCTCCAGCATCACTATTAGAAAAACGATCAGTTTCGTGATTAAAATCACGATGAACGTCTAACTTTGCCGCTACAAGTAGGCGTTCCAACTCTCTGATTCGTCTTCCTTGGGCCGCAATCTCTAGGTCCCACTGGTCGCGACAGTGCGGTTGTGGTTCATCTTCATCAACACCACCGTCCCCACCTCGACGAGGCTACCACGCACTCGTCCTCCTCGACTCCCTCCATGATCACATGGTTGTTCATTAGCCATCGATATGGTTTGAGGCACTGAATGTAATACCAAATGATGTATGCACTAATGCAACAACAATTATTGATGGTAGAAAAGACTCAAAGAGTATAACCGGAGCAAATATGGTGAGAATAGAGTCTCAACTCTTTTATAATATTCTGAAAAATAAAACTTCCACTGTCTCATAGATAAATAAAAATAGAACATGAAAACTGAATAACTGAAACTAACCACCCATGATCTCAAACATGGAACACTCCAAAGGACCAGTTCAAGTGAGATGTATCATCTTTCTATATAGCTTGTGGTTCATAGCTACTTGCACCATTGTATATTAAAACTAGACAATCAATACCAAGCAAACAAACACCAAGACGAGTAGAGAAACATGCTCCGAGTTTCATAGTCGCGATATGTACTCAATGTACAAGTAATTAACTTGCACTGCTTTCTAACTTTCGCAACTATGTGAGAACAAGAGGTTCACCATTAAACTATCACACTTCATAAACATCATAAACAATTTTGACTAATAATTATATAGTTTATAAATATTAAACATAATAAACAATTTTGACTATTAATTACATATTAAGCTTACCTTCCAATCAAAATAAACCGATAACATTTATCTATATCTACACTACTTATAAAAGCTATATAGCCAAAGTGAATTGTTCGAGTGTTGAAAATGGTTATAGGTGAGAGAAATTATAATGTAATTAATACTCTTATTAAAACACTCCATTACTTAAAAGTACAATAATTATTCCCATTATACAACCAATTAAAAGCATGTCTATCAAATTAAATACAAGCAATTAAAACGTCACTTACTAAAAAGTATAATAAAGTTTTCATAATGTACAATTTAAATAAGCTACAATATAATCCATATGAAATAATTAAACACACTAATTAATGTTATTTTTAAACACCCTAAAATGAAAAGTACATGTTGTTATACACATTATACAAATTAATAAAACACACAAAACTTCATACTAACTCCGTCCCACATTAAGTGTCCACTATGACTTTTCTAAATCTTTTTTTCACCAACTTTGACCTTAAATATATTTATTTTTTTTATATAATACTTAATGAAAATTATACAAATGAAAACACAACTTTGACGCTTCAAACCCGACGGGATGACCCGTTTTTGACCCAACTTACAAGTTGACCCGGTTTAAATCGACCAATTTTTCGACCGGAACGGTTCATGAACCGGTTGAACCACTCGGGTCAAACCGGTTTTCAAAACATTATGTTTAATCTCAAAAATCTTCAAACTTTTATTATTTTTCATTTATAACCTATAAACTCTTTTTATCAATAAAATATTTGTCGCTATAAAATTTCATACATAGGTACTCTATAAAGTTCTCCATTGCATTGATAGAAGAAACTTGATATTTAAAATGTTCAGGAGCGCCCCTAGCATCTCCTCCTTATCAATTTCTTCTCCACCAGTCGATGTGGGACAAACAAACATTTTACTCTTTCTTTTCTAATTTTTTGCTTTTATAGAGATATTAATATAGTGCTATTTGTTAAAGTTCATTTGATGTGAATAACATTTTGATAAGTTGAGAAAAGTAAATATCAATGCTATATAAAATAAGTCACTAATGAACGTTCATAAGCATTATGTAGATAGATAATGATAATCTTTTTGATGTAATGCTAACAAAGTATAAAGTGACCATCAATATATCCATTTACACTTCACTTAGTGGATATGGTTATGTATGAATCATGTCCGATCAACTCACTCCTCTTGCACACCCCGAAAGAATTTCCCTGACTAGTGGAAAGTGCCTGAGAGCCTTCCCGTGTGTTTGTGTCGTGACGCGGTCATGCGAGAAAGAGTGACCACTCGGGTACTCACCATGGTCGATACTCAACTTCAATTAATGTCGTGTAGAATGTCATGATCATTTTCAATAGGTTTAGAAGGAAAGGATTTCGACCCAAAGTTATTGTGCTAGTTGGAGCTTACATCTGACATTCAGAATCAAGTCGTCTTCCTTACAACTTTACGATCAACACTAACATTACAAACAAGAAACCAACTATTATTTCATACAAGGCTAATCATCGCATCTGCCTACTGAAAACAAAACAAGAGTATCCAACATAGTTTAGCCGAAATTTTACATTAAAGCATTAATGAGACCATAGATTAACACCAATACCAAAACCATAGGGAATAGTTGGCAAGTTCAAATTTTTGAGTCAGGCCAGTAGATCTTCACTTCAGCGATGGTTGAGGCTCGAGGGAGCTCTAACAACTTGGAAGCAAACATCAACTTCCCTTTTTCACCACCAGATGCTTGGAATGTGCCAAGCACATTCATAGAAATCCTCTTTAGCCAAGGGGAGCAAGCAAGTATACACTTTATCAAGCATACTTCAGTGTCAGAACCTTTAAAGTATACTAAGAAAACAGACTGTAGCTGCAGCTTCCTCATTTTGGTATAGTATCCCTCCAAACATTCAAGTGAAGATACAAGTGCAGGCGGTGGAACCACATCTTTGTAGGTAGCCTACAAGAACGTATAAATAATGTTCATATGCACAACAATGTGAGATTGAGTAGCACAATAAGATAAAAATGCATTTACTCACTCTTATGATAAGTCTCTGCAAATTTGGCGATCCCCAAATCATACCAAAAGCACATGATAGCATTTCAGAACTTCCAAAGTCTATCGCCAATAATGTAACAGATTTGAGACAAGGAAATACAGTAGGGATCAGCTTGCTACCACCAGCTAACTGCAGTCAGTACAAAGCCACTTCATATAATTAAGCAATAAGCATTCATAAAGCTCTGCATAGCTAGTTTGTAAATTGAATTTCAAAGAAGCAAGTCGAATTAGTCTTACCTTGCAGTTTTGAAAATTCAGAGAAAGCTGTTGAAGTTTCGGAAGGAAACCAACAAGCTCAAAGATATCTGAACTTTTGATGGCTATGTTTTCATGGTCTTGTAATGTCAACCATAAATCTTTAAGATTCTCAAGTTTTGTAATCTCAACTAGTTTCACTTTGCCTGAAGGACGGTTACACCAAATTCTCAGAATCTCAAGTAAGGGGCACCAACTTATGAATTGCCCAATATTTCGACCTATAATTTCTACAAGATTAAAGTCCAAGTTCAATAGATTCGGAAAACCACAGAAGCCAGGTGGCACATGGAAACAGCAATTATCAAGCTCCAAACGTTTGAGCTCTAGGCAAGCGAAAAGATGGGTGGGCAACTTTAGTACATTTGGGTGGTTATTTTTGACTATGAACTCCCTAATTCCTTTTTGCGACAAGAACAAAACCCAATGATTAACTTCCTCAACATCTAATATCTTGTGATCCGGTATAAAGAGGACAAACTTCCTAACGACACCTTTAAGATGGAGGAGAAGTCTACTTATAATCCTCTCACTGCAGTTATTTCCACCATCTAGACGTGGTTCAAAGAACTTCTCATAAAATGCAAGCTTGCTGATATTAGTCCAGTTAAACCTCCAGTTTCTCGACAAGATACCCGTCCTAACAGCCTCTTTTATTGGCAAGCACTCCAAAATATAAGTGATCACATTCTCTGGCATGTTGCTAATACTATCTTGTGGTGAAACTTTAGATGCTTTATTTGTCCCATAAGCCCGTTTCATGATACTAGAAAGAGGAAATGTGAAAGCGCGTAATAAGTAGAGCACTATAATGGAATAAGAAATTAAATCAGCAAATTAGCCATCAAATACAGATATCATCTTCTAAACACATAACTAAATCCACCACAGTTTCCTAGATTTCATTTTCTTTATTTACACTATATATATTATAGTACTTGATAACATCTATTGCTAATGTGGATGCTTTATGTGTTTCATGAGACGGTGAAAATCGATGAGAAGTCCATGGGGTAATAAATAAACGAGTTCTAAAGCATTACAAATGTGTCAAGGGTCGAAATCTTCTCACTATTATGAGAGGATGAAAATTTTTAAGAGTCGAAGGTTGATTAATGAAATTGTATATGCTTCTTGCCTTCTTGATATATAAAAAAAATGTATTGATTAAACAACTCTCAAAGTTTTTATTCAAACAAACAGATTCTAATAGTACATAGTTTTAGAACATGCTTTTTTGTTGGAAGTTTGGAACATACCTATCTAACAATATTAAAGTAATTTTCCAACTTACATAGTGATGATTGAATTCTAATCAATTTTCAAGAACTATCTTACAAGCTAATGACATGCATGCTTAATATGCTTAATCAAAACTATGCTCAATATAAAGTAACACATATTCATGAATTTCAGGCAAAGATAAGTAAAGGTTATACCTACCTCGAATGAAGCTAAATATGAAGGAGATAATTAGTGTGTGTAATTTGTAAATTAATAATAATTATGTGGTTCCACTAATTAATAATAAAAATTACAATAATTATGTGGCAATAAGTTAACAAAATTAATGCCAAGTTGTTATAGAATCTCCCTCTTTGCAGTTTGCTCTTTCATTTATTTATTTATTTATTTTTGGCAAAAGCCACTTACATAGTTACATAACTGCATCAACCAAGACGAGTAAATGAAAATGCTCGTTCGCCAAGAAGAGTAAATGAAAATGCTCCTAACCTAATTTTAGAGTCACTTTTGATTTAAAGATATTTTAACGCCTAATAAAAAGGGCTTACACTCTTTCATCTAAAAGAAATTATAACATTTAAAACTAAATTTAAGGTCTCATCTCAAAAACTTTCGAGAATGCACACCTGTCCCGACCCGATACCGACAAGCTCGAATCCCGAGATCGCCGGAAAAACCAACCGACTCCTGACCCGAAACCAGTCGGATCGGTATCGGGACGGTCGGGATCGGTCGGATTTGTCGGTTTTCTTTGTTGTTTTCCGGTTTTCATCCCATCCCGACCCAATACCGACAAGCCCGAATCTCGAGATCGCCGGAAAAACCAACCGACTCCCAAGCCGTTTACTGGTCGGGATCGGAAACGGGCCGTCGGGATGGTCAGAATCGAGACGGTTATCGGTGGTCAGTCGGAAATGCTCACCCCTACTATATAACTATTCAACACTTTTTGATAATAATTATATAGTTTATAATTATCGGACTCCACATTCCAAAAAGGAGTATTGTAACACCTAATCAAAAGGCTTACACTATATTTAAAACTATAGAAAGTTCCCCTTTAAAGCTTAGCAAAAGGAAAACTAGGAAGGTTGATGCCATGCTTGTGAGCACCCTGTGGTTTACAGCATCTCAGTCTTATCAGTTTGCTCTACATCAGTCGATGTGGGACAAACATTTCTACTCTTTCTTTTTTTACATCTAAGGGTCTTGTGTTTTTTTCACATCTTTCTTGTACATATTGCATATGTATCATGAAACTTATACGACACAACCCTTCACCTGCAAGTATCAAATATTTTATACGAGCACCACACGACACTACCTACTATAAACACACCATCCTAAAATAGCCTCGATTTCTTTTTCTTTTCTAGGTGAGTGTTTTTGTCGCATAGGCGTTACGCCTTAGTGGCATATCTAGACGCAAAAAAACTCATGCTTAATGATCCCTGGCAGCTTCTTCTAATCAATGGTCATAAATTCCAACTAGTGATCATTTTTTGCTGTATTTCTCATACTTGGGGTTGTTCCACATGTTTGGCATCCATCAAAGACTAAACAATATGCTATTGAGGAACACATTTTTTGTCTAACTAGGCAATACAGTAAATTTCTCATGGCAAAACAGAATGTTGGCAAACCGAGCCCGTTTTTGAATGGTAATGAAACCTACAGCAGCTTGGGAATTGACATACTCATTCCATACCACTTTACGATCAATACTAACATTACAAACAAGAAACCAACTATTAATCCGTACAAGGCTAATCATCGCATCATGCCCACTGAAAACAAAACGAGTATCAAACATAGTTTAGCCGACATTTTACATTAAAGTACTAATGTTTCCATAGATTAACAGCATTACTAAAACCATAGGGAATAGTAGGCATGTTCAGGTTTCTGAGTGAGACTAGTAGATCTTCACTTCAGCGATAGGTGAAGCTCGAGGGAGCTCTAACAACTTGGAGTCAAACATCAACATCCCTTTTTCACCAGCAGACGCTTTGAATGGGCCATCAGGAAAGATATCAATACTCTCTAGCGAAGGGGAGCAAGCAAGTATACACTTTATCAAGCATACTTCAGACTCTAAACCTCTAAAGGATATAAACAGAACATACTGTAGCTGCAGCTTGCTCATTTTGGTATAGTGTCCCTCCAAACATTTAAGTGAAGATACAGGTGAAGGTGGTGGAACAAAATCTATGTATGCAGCCTACAAGAAGATATAAATAGAGTTCATATGCACAACTATGCGATTTTGAGTAGCACAATAAGACAATATGCATTTACTCACTATTACGGTAAGGGTCTGCAAATTTGGCGATCTCCAAATCATACCAAAAGCACATGATAGCATTGCCGAACTTCCAAAATCTATTGCCAATAATGTAAGAGTTTTGAGACATGGAAATACAGTAGGGACCAGCTTGCTACCATCAGCTAACTGCAGTCAGCACAATTGTACAAAGCCATTTCATATATTTAAAGCATTCATAAAGCTCTGCATAGCTAGTTTGTAAGCTGAATTTTAAAGAAACAAGTTAGCCTTACCTCGCAGTTTAAAAAATTCAGACAAAGCTCTTGAAGTTTTAGAAGGAAACCAACAAGCTCAAAGATATCTATTTTAATGGCTATATTTTCAAGGCCGTGTAATGTCAACGATAACACTTTAAGATTCTCAAGTTTTGTAATCTCAACTCGTTTCACTTTGCCTGAAGGCTGGTTATAACTAATTTTCAGAATCTCAAGCAAGGGGCACCAACTTATGAATTCCCCAATATTTCGACCTATAATTTCTACAAAAGCAAAGTCCAAGTTCAATAGATTTGGAAAGCCACAAAAGCCAGGTGACACATGGAAACAGCAATTATGAAGCTTCAAAAGTTTGAGCTCTAGGCAAGCGAAAAGATGGGTAGGCAACTTTAGTGATTTTCGGTGCTTATTTATGACTGTGAACTCTCTAATTCCTTTTCCGGACAATAACAAAATCCAATGATTAACTTCCTCAGCATCTAATATCTTGTGATCTGGTATAAAGAGGACAAACTTTGTTACGACACCACTAAGATGGAGGAGAAGTCTACTTATAGTCCTCTCACTGCAGTTATTTCCGCCATCTAGACTTGGTACAAAGAACTTCTCATCGAATACGAGTTGGTTGATATTGGTCCAGTTAAACCTCCAGTTTCTCGACAAGATACCCGTCCTAACAGCCTCTTTTATTGGCAAGCACTCCAAAATATGAGTGATCACATTCTCTGGCATGTTGCTAATACCAGTTTGTGGTGAAACATTAGATGCTTTATATGTCCCATAAGCCTGTTTCATGATGCTAGAAAGAGGAAATGTGTAAGGAATAAGCTAGAGTACTACAATAGAAAAAGAAATCAGCAAATTAGCTATCAAACGCAAATATCATCTTCTAAACACATAACTGAATCCACCATATATATATATATATATATATATATATATATATATATATATATATATATATATATATATATATATATATATATATATATGAGGTGAGATCCATGCAAAACATATACTATCTAAAGAACAAATAAAGCAATCTCAACCATCCATTCACCTTTCATCTAATGGCTGAGATGAAGCCAAAAATTACAAGCAAGGGCAACATAGTAAAATCACGTGTCTACATAAAAGGAAAAAAAATATCTCAATCCCCTCATATAATAAATTGCTCTCTCTCTCTCATCAAAACCCAGATCTAAACCAAACTCGTCGGAATCATCAAACTCGTCGGAATCACCATGAATCCGACGGATTCATCATCTAAACAGCCGGATTCGTCATCAAAACAGTCAGATTCGTCATCAAAACAATCGGATTCTCATCAAAACAGTTGGATTCATCATCAAAACAGCTGGATTCATCATCAAAACATTCGGATTCGTCATCAAAACAGTCGGAATTCATCAACAAAACACAATTAATCACTGAAAATCAACAATTAATGACTGATATAGTTACAGATGTTGCTATGAAAGAAGTTAATGTTGTAGATGATGTCGTAACAGATATTGATGATGCAGATGATGTACTTACAGATGTTGCTATGAAGGAAGTTGATAGTAAAATCCCTTAGGATTCTGATTTTGTTCTTTAATGTTATAAAAAAAGTGTAAATCCCATGGGATTATGATTTGTATTTATTTTGTATAAACTTGGAAGTAATAAATCCCTTGAGATTCTATTTTCTTATGTTTAATGATATGAGAAAAGTATAAATCCCATTGGATTTGAATTTTCTTTTGTATATACTTGGAAGTACAAAATCCCATAGGATTCACAGATGAATCCAATGGGATTAACAGATGAATCCCATGGGATTCACAGTTGAATCCCATGCCCATAGGATCATTATAAATACCAAATGGATTCACAAATGAATCCCATGGGATCAATATAAACACCATTGGATTAACAGATGAATCCTATTGGATTCATAGATGAATCCCATTGGATTCACAGATGAATCACATGGGATCATTATAAATACCATTGGATTCACAGATGAATCACATGGTATTAACTAATGGATCCTATGGGATTCATCTATGAATCCCATGGGAACATTATAATACCATAGATGAATCTCATGGGATCATTATAAATACCATTGAAATCCCATTGGATTCACAGATGAATCCCATGAGTTATCTTAATCCCTTGACTTATCTTAATCCGTGGGATTATAGAATCCTAAATAAGAAAGTTGCAAAAGAACAAGAAGAAGAAGGCGAAACAGTAGCAACAAAAAATTTTATAGACTATGAGGTATGATATAACATGTATTCAATAAATAGTCAAATGTTATTCATTATGAATCCCATGGGATTCACTGTGAATCCTATGGGATTCATTAGATAATCCCATATAATCCCATGGTATTCATTATGAATCCCATGGGATTCACTGTGAATCCCATGGGATTCACTGTGAATCCCATGGGATTCACTGTGAATCCTATGGGATTCATTAGATAATCCCATGGGATTCATAATGAATCCCATGGGATTCATTAGATAATCCCATGGTATTCATTATGAATCCCATGGGATTATCTAATGAATCCCATGGGATTCATGTTGAATTACATGTGATTCGGTATAAACTCCATGAATTTTAATTCTTTAAAGGTACTGCGAATTATAGAAGATGGGTCGGTTGTATGTACTTGTAGACATTTTTCCCGATACTGTTTTCTATGCCGACACATATTCTGTGTCTTTAAGAATCGTTATATTAATGTCATTCCAAAACAATATATTTTGAGGCGTTGGACAAGAGATATAATACCACCTGATTTGATAAGAAAAAGAAACAGATATGGGGAAAAAATGTAGAAGTTGAAAGACTAACAAACGAAGCAACTTGTGTAGTGGACGATTGTTTATTCAGGTTGAGCAATAATGTAGAGAAGATGGGTTCTCTTGTAGAAAAATTGAAGACTTTGAAGAAAGAAGTGGAGGCTGAGGTGCCAAATCCTCCTTCAACGGGAGATGTAATTGCTGAACATTTTGCAATTTCTAAACCAGAGAAGAAAATAGTTAACAATCCAACAAGGGCAAGCAACAAAGGAAATATTACAGAAGCAGAACGCAATAAAAGGCGAAAGAGTGAGAAAGAAAAAGCACTTGGAGTTAAAAAGAAACAAAAGAAGCCTTGTGGCCATTGAGGAGAGAAGACCAACTTGCATACAAAAACAACTTGTCCAAAGAACCCAAAGGCAAAGAGAAAGGCGAAACCGATTGATGTTTGAACAAACTTCATATATTCTTCTTTTTATCTTAGTTACTTTTATACTTTACTCGAATATTTAGATGATTTGCAAAGAAAATTCTTTTGTACTTTGAAAATGTTCTTAACTTTGAATATACCATATTTCTTACTTATATTATGTTTCAATAACATGTGGATTACATGAATCCCATGGGATTTCTGTATGAATCCTATGGGATTTCTGTATGAATCCCATGGGATTTCTGTATGAATCCCATGGGATTCACTGCCCAATAAAATGTGGATTACATGAATCCAACAGGATTTCTGTATAAATCCCATAGGATTCACAGTGAATCCCATGGGCTTAAATGTGAATCCCATGGGATTAACTGTGAATCCCATGGGATTGTTTATGAATCCCATGGGATCCTAAACATGCTCACACATAAAGTAGTATCACAAGAAAATAAAACAAGGAATTAATAGTTAATCCCATGGGATTGTGTATTTAATCCCATGGGCTTAAATGTAAATCCCATGGGATTAACTGTGAATCCCATGGGATTGTGTATGAATCCCATGGGATCCTAAACATGCTCACACGTAAAGAAGTATCAGAAGAAAATAAAACAAGGAATTAACAGTTAATCCCATGGGATTGTGTATTTAATCCCATGGGATTAACTGTGAATCCCATGGGATTGTGTATGAATCCCATGGGATCCTAAACATGCTCACACATAAAGAAGTATCACAAGAAAATAAAACAAGGAATTAACAGTTAATCCCATGGGATTGTGTATTTAATCCCATGGGATTCACAATTAATCCCATGGGATTCATAGTTAATCCCATGGGATTAACTGTTAATTCCTTGTTTTATTTTCTTGTGATACTTCTTTACGTGTGAGCATGTTTAGGATCCCATGGGATTCATACACAATCCCATGGGATTCACAGTTAATCCCATGGGATTTACATTTAAGCCCATGGGATTAACTGTGAATCCCATGGGATTAAATACACAATCCCATGGGATTAACTGTTAATTCCTTGTTTTATTTTCTTACACAATCCCATGGGATTCACAGTTAATCCCATGGGATTCATACACAATCCCATGGGATTCACAGTTAATCCCATGGGATTCACCGTTAATCCCATGGGATTCACATTTAAACCCATGGGATTAAATGTGAATCCCATGGGATTAAATACACAATCCCATGGGATTTATTTCTTTACTTTTAATATATCATATTTCTTACTTATATTTTGTTTCAATGACACAAGGGATCAAAGAATCCCATGGGATTAGTGATGAATCCCATGGGATTTATTTATGTACTTTAAATATATCATATTTCTTACTTATATTCTGTTTCAATAACACAAGCGATCAAAGAATCCCATGGGATTAGTGATGAATCCCATGGGATTTATTTCTGTACTTTGAATATATCATATTTCTTACTTATATTTTGTTTCAATAATACAAGGGATCAAAGAATCCCATGGGATTAGTGATGAATCCCATGGGATTCATAATGAATCCCATGAGATTCTGTATTAAATCATAAATATACATGAGAAGTTATCATAAAAGACAGATTTGTAGGAAACTACACAACAGTTACGTCACCACTAAAAGATCAGTTACTTTAACACTTAATTCTACCATGGACATAAAATGATCTACCATGGAAACTGTTCTACCATACATAAGTGTTACTTCACCACTAAAGCATAACTACTAACTAAACATTCAAAATGTTAACTAAACAATCATATTTCATTGTTTCTTCACCGTTGTAAGATTCCATATGTAACATAGTGAAAATGCCGCAATCTCGGAAATTTTTCTTGGTACTCCACTTGAGATTTAGGATTCTTGGCTTGACTTTATGAAAGCTAGCATGTTTTGTGTGACTATACAGCTTGAGATGACGGGCAAACAACTTCTTCTACAAAAAAATATAACCAAAAAAAGAGCATGAATTATTATAATAATGGGAAATTGTCAATTGGGATTCATAATGAACCCCATGGGTTTCAAAATGAATCCCATGGGATTCAGTATGAATCTCAAGGGATTCATACTAGAATCCTATAGGATTCTGTATCAATCTCAAGGGATTCAACTATAATCCAATGGGATTTTGTATGAATTAATTTACAACAGAAAAGTAAAATACTTACAAGAAGTTCACATATATCTTTATACTTTTCAGCGTACTTTGCTCCAGAACCACTATTATCTAGTATCGTCATTGTTGTTATTTTTTTAGACGACAACTATGTCACATTCTCACCCGTCCATTCCTAGATCGAGCTATAAAATACGAACGGTGGCTGGCTTGAATTGACATAGTAAAAAACACCCACGGGATTCGTAAAAAAATCCAACGGGATTCGTAAAGAAATCCCACGGGAATCATAAAAAGACGAATTTTTTTTTTCAAAATTTTCGTCCAGAAAAATCCCACGGGATTCGTAAAAAATCTCACGGGATTCATAAAAAATCCCACGGGATTCGTAAAAAAATCCTACGGGATTCTTAAAAAGAGTAACTGTTTTTTGTTATCCCTTTCATAAAGCTATTAATTGCTGTGAAGCCAACTCATTTTGTCATTTTCATTTTAGACAAAGTGACAACTATTACAAATCAAGTAGAGCAACAACTACCTACATCACAGTTCAGCTTTAAAGAGGAACATAATATGGTTCCTTTAGATATTGCTTAGTTATGAACATTCTTGAGGTAGTTCGGATTGTTTTAGTTAATCCTACTCTAAACTCTAAATAGTAAATACTGCTTTCATTAAGAAATTTGAAAGTATCTAAAGAAGGATAGATTCTAAGGCGAAAAATATCATGTTGCAACACAATTTGTAGCTAGTAGATGACAAATCTCATCATGTAAGCGCTAAAAAGAGTTGAGGTAAAAAAAATGTATCACTACACGCAAAAGTCACTCAAGACAAAAACCACCACAATTAAACTCAATGAATATTATTATCAATCAATATGTGGAAATGAAAGACTGCACTTCGAGCCAAATCTAAGTGGATACAAATGAAAACGACCTAAAAATACAACATTTTTTCGAGTATCTATAAAAACGAAAATGCAAGTATAGGTATGTAGTGTTACCAGTCACCACCATTGATGAACAAGTACTCCAAGTTGTCTCAATTGTTTAAACAATCCATACATTGCCCGTAACTCTTCTGATACTTCGGACTCCTAACCCCGGGGAAATATTTCTGCCACCGATTATAATGACACTCATGAAAAACCTCATCAACCAAATAAATCGCTCCAGTTTCAATCAACCTCGGTATCAAATCAAATTCCGTCCCTTCAACATCCATTTTCATCACTACAAAATCCTGCTCGGTCACCATATCCTTCAACCACTCAGCAAAATTAAACCCTTGTATCTCATCTACTGAATTCACAATCCCACCACCCGACTCAACCGATTGAATCCTCCCCATCCCTCTCCCTTTCTCGACATTCTCATCACCCGACATCTGATTAATCTCGAAAACTAAACTCTCGTTCTTAACCCAAGCATCATACGGCAACAGAGTCACCCCCTTTTTCCCCTTATACTGATCATGAAAATGTTTATCCGCTTCAACCGCATAAACATGAAACGTCTTGTTTTGCTTCGGATACTGTTTCTTAAACCAACTAACTATACTCAACCCATAACTCCTCGACCCCACATCCACATAAACATACCTCCTCTTAAAACTAGTATCAACCATACTACTCAAATACTTCACATACAGAACTTTGTCACCAAAAACTTAACTGAACCTCATAAACTACGCGTACGATGCCAAACTCGAAACATGCGAAAACTCGTAACACTCTCTTCATCGTTAAATTAAGAATTTCAATTGATCTAACTTATAAACACACAATTACAAATAGTAAATAGCAAATTCGTGATATAAATATATCAAACAATAAATTAAACTAATTCATTATTCAATAAAACCTAATTTAAATTTAAATCGATGAATATATACCGATGAATATTCCGGTGATGGTGGTAATGACGGAGGAGTAGATCTGATGAATATTCCGGTGACGGTGGTGATGACGGAGGAGTAGATCTAATGAATATTCCGGTAAATCGATGAACATATAACTGAAAGAATTTTCCGATGAATATTCCGGTGATCGTGGGGATCTGAGAGAATTGGAGATGTGTGAGAGAGATAGAGAGACGAGTGTATGTATAGTGTGTGTTTAGTGGATTAGGTAGAAAGTATGGAATGACTAAAATGGCCCTCAGTATATTTGTGCATTTTAATCTAAACCATTGGATGAAAGAAGAATAGATGGTTGAGATCTTGTTATATGTACTTTAGATAAATCTTGTTTCGTAATGAACTTTTCTCATATATATATATATATATATATATATATATATATATATATATATATATATATATATATATATATATATATATATATATATATATATATAGAGAGAGAGAGAGAGAGATAGAGTTAGGATCAAATAAGAAGATTACTTAAAATAAGAAGGAATAAGAAGAACTATAACCACAAATCCGATATGCACCGACTTAAATTAGATGCATCCCTATAATCTTAGATGCATTATAAAACACCATAATGTGTTTTCTAGCTTTTAATCAGATGCATATACGTATATTAGATGCATTAATCAATTTGCACCATCTATGCATCAAATTAACTTTCGAAACTTAAGATGTTGCATCTATATGAATAGAAATGCATCTATTGCAAGTCGTTGAATCTCAAATACGTGGTTTTGATCACTTCTTACCACTTCTTATTTTAATTTACTTCTTACTGGATCCCTACTATATATATATATATATATATATATATATATATATATATATATATATATATATATATATATATATATATATATATATATATATATAGGGTCATTCATGTGAGAAATCTAATTTTTCTGAGAAGGTGAGAACTAATCTTAGCCACTCATTTTATCCTTCTTTAATTTTGAAAAAAAAAATTCATATGTGAAGAAAAAAAAATCGAAAAATAAAAATTTCGGAAAAAAAAATTTCGAAAAAAAAATTTTCGGGAAAAAAAGTTTCGAAAAAAAAAATTTCGATTTTCACATGTGAATTTTTTTTTTATTTTTTCACATCATGTAAATTTTTTTTTTCATTTTTTTCACATGTGAAAATTTTTTTTCACATGTGAAAATTGAAAATTTTCACATGTAAATTTTTTTTTCATTTTTTTCACATGTGAAAATTGAAAATTTTCACATGTGAAAAAAAATTTTCACATGTAAATTATTTTTTTTCATTTTTTTCACATGTGAAAATTTAAAATTTTCACATGTGAAATATTTTTGACATGTCACGAAAAAAAATTTCGAAAAAAAAATTCGAAAAAAAAATTTCGAAAAAATAATTTTCGGAAAAAAAATTTCGGAATTTTTTTTTCACATGTGAAAAATGACGGAAAAAAAAATCGAAAATTTTTTGAAAATTTTTTTTGAAATTTTTTGAAAATTTTTTTGAATTTTTTTTTAAAATTTTCAGAAAAATTGGTTAACTAGTATTAGGCATTAGATCAAAATTAAAGAAAGATAAAATGAGTGGCTACGATCCCTTCTCACCTTCTCACAAAAATATGACTTCTCATTTGAACGCTTGACTATATATATATATATATATATATATATATATATATATATATATATATATATATATATATATATATATATATATATATATATATATACTTGATAAAATCATCTATTGCTATTTGCTAATGTGGATGCTTTATATGTTCCATGCATGAGGCAGTTTCCATGGGGTAATAAATCAACGAGTTCTATTATGAGAGGGTGAAAATATGTAATAGTCGAGGGCTGATTAATGATATTGTATATGCTTCTTGAAGTTCTTATTCCACCCTCAAACAAACAGATTCTACATCTCGAAATTACAAATACACATTTTTTTATCAAGCAATCGTAAACATGTTTCCTCTGAACACTCCTCTTATCCAAGTGTTTATGTGATTATTGCCTTTTTCTAAAGCAGATAAAAAAAATGTGATTTAATAGAAGTATCAAAACATGCTTTTTTTTTGTTGGAAGTTTGAAACATACCTATCTAACTATATTAAAGTTAATTTTCAAAGAACATAAACACTTTGAAGTAAGTTCTCAAAACACTCGCTAAAACGAAAATAGAAACTTAATTAAGGAGGGTGTCAGCATAAGCTTGTTTTAAGCTCTTTCAAAAGACCCTAATATAGCTTAATCTTCTTTGATAATTTTGCTCTAAATAAAAGTCAATAAGGCCTTCTATGCTAAGACCTTCTTTTATAGAATCTTGTGATCTAGTAACATATATAAATAAGGGGGTTGTCTGGATCAGCTTATTTGGAAGGGCTTGAGCAATTTCGAACGGTTTCGAAAGTTTCTACAAAAATAAGCTGATAAGCCATCAAATACAAGTCATCCACATGTAATAAAGAATAGTTTCTCGTAAGCTTAATATGCTTAATCAAAATTATGCTCTTTACAATCTAAAGTAACACATATTCATGAATTTCAAGCAAAGATAAATACTCCGTAAAGGTTATACCTACCTTGAATGAAGCTAAATGTGAAGGAGAATTAGTGCGTGTGATTTGTAAACGGCAGCAAAAAGGATGAATGGTCCCACTAATTAATAATAAAATTAGGGTTTTAAAGTCATCTAATAATAGGTATTAGGAGGGAACTTTGTATCGGGTGGGTAGTCGGGTTATTAGGTTGGTGGGTCAAATTATTTCAACTTGAACCTGACCCGTTTAAATAATCAAGTCAGTTATATTAACCATATCCTGTTTATACATAACCCAAACATAACTTATTTAACCCGTATACATATATGAGTTAGCGGGTTAAATAGGTTAGTGAGTCGACCTATATAACCCATTTAACCGTATAATAAAGTATATATATATATATATTTTAATTTTTTTTAAAAAAATCTTAAACGAGTTGGTGGGTTGACTCGTTTAACCTATACTTAACCCGAGTCGGGGCTGTTTAATAAACGGGTTACATAGGTCGACCCAAACACGACCCGAAACCTATTTAGAGTCAACCAAAACCAAGACAAACACCAAGACGAGTAGAGAAACTTGCTCCTAGTTGCATAGTCGCGATATGTACTCAATGTACAAGTAATTAAAATGCATTGCATTCTAACTTTTGCAACTATGAGAGAACAAGCGATCCACCATTAAACTATCATACTTCATAAACATCATAAACAATTTTGACTAAAAATTATTTAGTTTATAAATATTAGCGGAATATTAAGAATGGAACGCTTATATATTAAGCTTACCTTCCAGTCAAAATAAACCGATAACATTTATAACTATAAAGGTTCTCCATTGCATTGATAGAAGAAACTGGATGTTGAAATTGCTAATGAGCACCCCCTTACTTATAGCATCTCCTACTTATCATTTTCTTCTCCACCGGTTGATGTGGGACAAACAAACATTTTACTCCTTTTCTTCTTGTTTTGATCTTATAGAGATATTAATAAAGTACTATTTGTTAAAGTTCATTTGATGTGAATAACATTTTATAAAATTGAGAAAAAGTGTATATCAATACTTTATAAAATAAGTAACTAATGAACGTTCACAAATATTATGTAGACAAGCAGGGTAATCGCGCGTTGCAGTGGCGGGTACCCTGTGATAATTAACCGGATAAATAGATCACGATGAGGCATGGCTCACAAGTTTGTATCGATTCCAACGAGTCCTCTTGGGTTCATTTTCGGATGGCTTTTATTGGCTAGCCGAACCAGTAGCGACACCGGTTCCCTGTTGAACCCGTGGTCCAGAACTTTTGTGTGTTTTATTAGTTTGTACAATATGTATAATAACATGTACTTTTTATTTTAGGGGTGTTTTAAAAATAACATTAATTAGTGTATTTAATTATTTTATATTTTGGATTATGTTGTAACTTGTTTAGATTGTACATTGTGAAAATTTTATTGTACTTTTTAGTAAGAGGTGTTTTAATTGGTTGCATTTAATTTGATATCTATGCTTTTAATTGGTTGTACAATATGAATAACTCATTGTATTTTTAAGTAATGAGGTGTTTTAATAGGAGTATCTATAATACTATAAGATTCAGTCCCTAAATTTAATGTGGAGGCGTCAAGATTGCATAGGGTACAAGCTAGCTAATGTTAGGAATTCAGTGCAGCCTCATAATAACTATACAATCATGAAAGGAGATGAAGTGCAAGGGTTGCCCGAATTGATCACATGGTATTTAGTATAGAATTAAAATTCGGTTAGATGAAGTGCAAGAGTTGTGAAAGTTTGCAAGAATAATTAATGATTTAACCTAATTCATGCCTATATAAACCGGCCAAAATCACATTTTATATGTACATTTGAAGACGATTCACACATCTTTTAGATCTTTAATTGTTGGTAGCGGTACGTAAATTCTCTTTTGCAACATTTTGGAGATAATTCACACATCTTTTAGATCTTTGTAATTAACTCGGTCTTCTTTTTTTCTTAATTTAGTTATCATACGCAGCTACAATGAAAATCACGCAAGATAATGCATGCTCAGATAAATAGAACCAAAGACTGGGATACCAACTATTTTCTTTATTTCTTACATAATTAGATGATTGTTATAAATAAGCATATATATAGATATATGTATTATGTTAATGCATTTTCATATACAAGTAATTTATGTGCGTTTTCTATTGATGTAGCTCACATGTGCGAATTGATTCAAGAAAATATGGACGAGCATGCATGTAAAGCAACATTTCATTGGTTAAATGATACTTTTTAGCATGATTAGTTTATGTAAGTAGTTGCTTTCAAATGCTCTTTGAGAAATATTATAATGAATTTAGCGTGTGCAATTGAATTATTATTGAAAAGAAGAAGGGTCCGTGCATCGCAAAATGTTTTCTGTTTCTATATGTAGAATCATTAGTGAGAAACCAATATTTACACCCATTAAATGAGTTTTCCATAATAGCAAAATACGACATATTGAAAATATCACATTGAGTAATGAATAGAAAGGAAGAAATACATAATTTGAGTGTTAAACATAAGCAAAAATTCAAACTTTTATCGAAAAACAAAACAGGTGCATTTAATGTGAAGTATATGCAATATCGAGATGGAAGTGCAAGTAGGGGTGTTATCGGGTCGGGTTATCGGGTTATCGGGTCTTGTCGGGTCGGGTGAGTCGGGTTTTGAATTTTTAAAAACTCACCCGCAACCCGACCCAATAAGGAATCGGGTTATCGGGTTCGGGTGGTAATCGGGTCGGGTTATGTCGGGTCGGATGATTCGGGTTATCGGGTTGCATGCTAACCTTAGTTCATAGTACCCATTTTTTCAAGCATAAAATAACAAAAGGTATAGCTAATATTCAATTGTATATTAAGACATTGTTAGCAATTGTTTTCATAGTTTACCAAACAATAGTACCAAAACTAGGCCATGTGTCTGATATAAAATGTTGATATAGATTATGCAAGTTCGAGGCCTACTGTACGTCAACCACAAGCACCTAATAACGTCAGTTCAACATAACTCCAAACATTTTTCTTTTATAAAATAGATGTAACATGTGAATAATTGAAAGTTATACTATCAGTATGTCTTAAATTATACAAATGAAGATTGTAGTCCGCGAGACCTATCATCTGGTGTGTAAATATTCGCAAACTTAAAAAATCAAATATTGTTTTTCGGGTCTTATCGGGTTGACCCGATAACCCGATAATATTAATTATCTCACCCGAACCAGACCCGATAATAATGTCGGGTTATCAGGTTCGGGCAAAACAACCCGACAAGATTTTTAAACCCGATTTAACCCGACCCGATAAGCCTTATTGGGTTCGGGTTCGGGTTCGGGTCGGGTCAACCCGACCCTACTGACACCCCTAAGTGCAAGGCTTGCCGGAATTGATTACATGATATTTGGTAATTAGTATAGAATTAAAAGTCGGTTATGGATTGAGATGAAGTTGAAAAGGTTGCAAGAATAATTGATGATTTAACCTACAGCAATATATATAGATATATGTATTATGTTAATGCATTTTCATATAGAAGTAATTTATGTTTGTTTTCTATTGATGTAGCTCACATGTGCGAATTGATTTAAGAAAATGTGCACGAGCATGTATGTAAAACAACATTTAAATGGTTAAATGATACTTTTTAGCGTGGTTAGTTTATGTAAGCATGCAACTTGAATAATGAATATAAAAGAAAAAATACTTAATTTTTGCTCGAACCCATTTGTAAATTAAAAAAAATAAGTTTAAGACATAATAGTCGAGTCCAAAGGTTTTAGGAATTATTAATAGTGTATTAATTAATATTCATTTGGTTAGCTATTTAGAATTGAGTTTATTGATAAATTTTTTTAATATTAGTTAGACTTTAATGTTAATTTTCGATGAAATTAATTATACAATAAAATGAGATGAAGCTAAAAAGATTTGTAACGATTTTTATAAACTTTATGTGGCATTATGATATATACATTATTACACAAATTTTAACTTACAAACTTAATAAATAAAATATTTAACGCACAGTAAACTATTACCAATTAGATAGACCCCGTGTGCTTCATATTACCATGCAAAAACCATCTAATGGACAAGTATTATAGGGCTACGTTATAGACCAAAAGAAACAAAGCCATTTCTTATCATGCAAATCAGTAATAGGCTAAAAGAAACAAAGCCATAACAACTTAATAACCAAAAGCCTATTTATAAAATACAACACCACAAAACCAAAACAACATCAAACATTTTTAAATTTTTATACAAGAAAGTTAAAACATTTCATACAACATACTAAACAATACTTAAGTATACACTCACCAATATACAGAAAGAATACACGATTAACAATTAGATTCTCAGCCCGTGCGTAACACGGGTTCTACCTGCCTCGTTAATTATGTTTTAATTTAATGTTGTAATGCTGAATTTTAAGGCATTAAATGTATAATTGTGTTAATATTACTTGTACCTTTAGCATTAAAAGGTATAATGTTGAATTTTAAGGTTTGCATTAATTTTTAGGCCATTAATGGCCGAAATTGCCATGTACATGTAGCTACAAAACTTGTAAATGTGTAATTGTATTGATTTTAATGTATTACATGTCTAATTGTGTTGATATTACTTTTACTTTTAGCATTAAAATATGTAATGCTTAATTTTAAGTATTTCTATATTTAGTAGGCCTAAATGCTTTATAAGATAGTTAGATAGATGGTGATATTCCATTTTGAGTACCCTTTTGTGTGTGTGATAATATTATAAATGTAAATAACAAAGTATAAAGTGACCATCAATATTTCCATTTACACTTCTCTTAGTGGATACGGTTATGTATGAATCATGTCCGATCAACTCACTCCTCATGCACACCCTGAAAGAATTCTCCCCGGCCGGTGGAAAGTGCCCGAGAGCCTTCCCGTGTGATTGTGTGTCGTGAGGTGGTCATGCGGGAAAGGGTGACCACTCCGCCACTCACCATGGTCGATACTCATAACTTCAATTCATCTTGTATAGATTGCCATGAACAATTTAAAATGTTAGAAGGAAAGGATTTCAACTTGAGGTTATTGTGCTATATGTGCTATATGTTGGAGCGTGCATGTGACGTTGGTAAGATATAGTTGAATCAAGTCGTCTTCCTTACTTTTCAAGTTTTCGAATTTTTATTTTACATTTTTTTTTCTTTTCTTGTTGTAATTGTCCTCTAACTTTACTTTATCTTTGGTTGATAAAAGTGATTGTCAATGGATACTTGTTACAATGTTGAGATGAAAAGAGTAGTCCGTCAGAGCATATCACATGAAATGGGACTAAGGAAGGCGAGGCTTCTTCACTGATCTAGTTTGTTGGGACTAAGGAAGCTGAGGCTTCTTTGCTGGCTTCTTCACTGATCTAGTTTGTGTATAAACTGATGATATCTCTAAGAAGACATACCATCACTACATTTGTCCCGATAATATTATGCACGGGAGGTGAAGAATGCACATTTGTAGGTTCTGAGCTCTAGGAAAGCGAAAAGATGGGCAGGCAACTTTAGTCCACTTAAACCTCCCGACAAGATACCCGTCCTAACAGCCTCTTTTATTGGCAAGCACTCCAATATATGAGTGATCACATACTCTGGCATGTTGCTAATACCATCATGAGGTGAAACTTTAGATGCTTATGTGTCCATAAGCCCGTTTCATGATACTAGAAAGAGGAAATGTGTAAGTAATAAAAAACAAATTTAACATTTAAAACTGCGATTGGATTAATGAGTTTGTTCAAACCATCAAAAGCTATTAGCATATGTGTCCAACTCATTGAAAGGCGAAACTTTTTCATGAGCTTGATCTTGGCAATATGATTAAATTGCGGTTGAGTCTTGATGGTAAGGTGCTTCTTACTTCTTAGTAAGCCCAAAGAAAGGCATACGTGTCCGACTGTCCGCGACCCGCAACTTTCAGTGCATACTCTACGGCTTGAAACTGAACTTAGAATAAATGGCAGATACTAACTTAGAATAAACAATACATACAGTTGCATATTCACATAGAAACATTATATGTACCGTGCTTATGAATTGACATACTCATTCCATACCACTTTACGATCAACATAACATAACAAATAAGAAACCAACTATTATTTCCTACAAGGCTAATCATCACATCTGCCCACTGAAAACAAAACAAGAATATCAACCATAGTTTAGCCAAAAGTTTACATATCAGTACTAATGAGACCATAGATTAACACCATTACAAAAACCATAGGGAAACTAGTAGGCAAGTTCAAATTTCTAACCAGTCCATCTTAACTTCAGCGATGCTTGAGGCTCGATGGAGCTCTAACAACTTGGAAGCAAACATCAACTTCCCTTTTTCACCACCAACCACTTGGAATGGGTCAGGAATGATAGTAATCCTCTTTAGCAAAGGGGAGCAAGCAAGTATACACTTTATCAAGCATACTTCAGTGTCAGAACCTTTAAAGCATAATTACGAAACAGACTGTAGCTGCAGCTTCTTCATTTTGGTATAGCGTACCTCCAAACATTTAAGTGAAGATACAGGTAAAGCTGGTGGAACCACATCTTTGTATGTAGCCTACAATAACATATAAATAATGTTCATATGCACAACAATGCGAGATTGAGTAGCACAACAAGAAAAAAATGCATCTACTCACTGTTACTACAAGGCTCTGCAAATTTGGTGATCCCCAAATCATACTAAAAGCACATGATAGCATTGTAGAACATCCAAAATCTATCTCGTATAATGAAAGAGTTTTGAGACAAGGAAATACATTAGGGGCCAGCTTGCTATCACCAGTTAACTGCAGTCAGTACAAAGCCACTTCATATATTTAAGCATTCATAAAGCTCCGCATAGCTAGTTTGTAAATTCAATTTCAAATAAACAAGTCTTACCTTGCAGTTTTGAAAATCCAGATAAAGCTCTTGAAGTTTCGGAAGGAAACCAACAAGCTCAAAGATGTCTGAACTTTTGATGGCTATGTTTTCAAGGTCGTGTAATGGCAAAGATAACACTTTAAGCTTCTCAAGTTTTGTAATCTCAACTAGTTTCACTTTGCCTGAAGAGCGGTTATAAATAATTTTCAGTTGCTCAAGCAAGGGGCACCAACTTATGAATTCCCCAATATTTCGACTTTTAATTTCTACACGACTAAAGTTCAAGTTCAATAGATTTGGAAAACCACAAAAACCAGGTGGCACATGGAAACAGCAATTATCAAGCTTCAAAAGTTTGAGCTCTAGGCAAGAGAAAAGATGGGTGGGCAACTTTAGTGGTTTTGGGTGCCTATTTATGACTGTGAACTCCCTAATTCCTTTTCGGGACAAGAACAAAACCCAATGATTAACTTCCTCAGCATCTAATACTTTGTGAGATGGTATATAGAGGACAAACTTTGTTACGACACCTTTAAGATGGAGGAGAAGTCTACTTATCGTCCTCTCATTGCAGTTATTTCTGCCACTCAAACCTGGTTCAAAGAACTTCTCATCAAATACGAGTTGGCTGATATTAGTCCAGTTAAACCTCCAGTTTCTCGACAAGATACCCGTCCTAACAGCCTCTTTTATTGGCAAGCACTCCAATATATGAGTGATCACATTCTCTGGCATGTCGCTAATACCTGCTTGTGGTGAAACTTTAGATGTCCCATAAGCCCGTTTCATGATACTAGAAAGAGGAAATGTGTAAGCAAGAATTAAGTAGAATAGTATAATGGAATAAGAAATAAGCCATCAAACGCAAATATCATCTTCTAAACACATCTGAATCCACCACATTTTCCTAAATTTAATTTTTTTAATTTACACTATATATATTATAGTACTTGATAACATCATTTACTATAAACCATAAACTATCCAGATTAGCAATAGATGATGTGCATAAGACCACTTTATTCGGCTTAAGGGCTTATCAAGTTGAGCTTGCATACTTAGATGAGTTATATGGTCAAGTAGATAAAACGCCTCATATGCCGAAAAAACAGAGCTTGTGAGCTTTTCCAAGATGAACTAATCCTATAACCTCAAATAATAAACTAATGCAAACGCCCCTTAAATACAAAGAATATACTATGGCATAATTAAGTTTTTATCAGTTTGCATATTCCATTTAGAAACTAGTTCACATATGGGAGTATTAAACAAATAATGCAGAACGGATACTAATTTGGTTGCCCGAAACTATTAAAAAAAAAAAAAAAAAAAAAAAAAAAAAAAAAAAAAAAAAAGTAAACACAAAGATCAGCTATGACTAGAACCTGATATTGACCCGTTAACCAGTCAACTACATCAATAACCATTTTTTAAGGTACAAAACATATAGTTGTAACAATTTCTTAATAAATGAGATTAAAAAGGTACAAAGATCCAATTTCTAACATACCCACAAAAACTTTAATGATGAAATGTGTACTCAAGTATCATTTAAAGTTGAAAACCTCATTATTTTTTGACATACCCATTACCTTTTATGGCGGCGTCGGCAGAGATGATGGTGGTCGGCGGATGGAGGTGTGGGGTTATGTAGTTGGTTTTTGTGGCTAGGACATTTGCAAAACACCACCTATTTATTTTGTCTTTTACTGCTCACTTTTGGCTCCAAAACCTTTTTTTTTTTTTTCGGGTGTGGAGTAGTAAATTTTTGGTTAAAACATTTGAAGAAGAGGATATCATCACCAAATGCTATTTTTATAACAAAAATAAAAATAAAAATTAGAAAGTGTTTTAAATCATTTTAATTAATTTAAATATTTTTAACTCATTCTTAATTAATTTAAAACACTTAAATTATTTTAAAATTATTTAATCATTAACAAAAATCTCACAAACTAACACATGGTAGGGGTGTTCATGGCTCGGGTAATAAACCAAATAAACCGAAAACCGAACAGAATCGAACCCAAAAAAAACGGAACCACATTTATAACCGAACTGAATTTTTGCCAAAAATCTATATAATTAAATTTAAAAAAATATTTAAGTGGTGTAATTCAAGTAGAAAATTCGGTTTTTTGTTTTGACCCAGAACCGAACCGAACTTTGGTTCGGTTCTCTGTTCGGTTTGGTCACATATATTTTCGGTTCGGTTCGGTTTTGGGTTATAACCAAAAAAAAATTAATTGAACAACCCGAACCGAATAAACCGATTAACCCGAGAACCGAATCGATGAACACCCTAACTACAAGTGGGAACTTTTGCCAACAAAAACAATTCCATAAGAAGAAACACATATTGTACTCAATATGTACCTGCATTTTTGTTCCACATTGCTACTCAATATGAAAGAACTTAAGTATTTAAGGTGCAAAATCTACTGTTTTTCTGTGGTATGTATACTCATACATGGTGTGCATCACAACTTTTTGAGACACTCTCATATAGTTTATAAATAATCTGCTTTATTAATAATTATATAGTTTTTTTGTTAATGATCTTTTTGGCAATATGATTAAATTGGGTTGAGTCTTAATGGTAAGGTGCTTCTTTGTAAGCCCAAAGAAAGGTATGCAAGAATCAAGATTACATCTTATTCGTGTATGCATCTCGACTCATATTTTTCTTGGTTTGTATCACAAACAAATAGGTGTTCCCTTTCTAAAGGAGGTTCACATATGTAACAAAGAATCTGAAGTATGATCTTCTAGAAAAAGTGCCATGTTTTTCCGACACTTTTCTTATACATATTGCAAACCAAAGAGTCTCTCCATGGGCAAGATTCATCCATATAAAGATGCATATGCATTACTCCGTATAAAACTTCTCAGATATACCACAAGACTCTTTACCAACTATAAGTAACATCTATTTTATACGAGCACCACACGACACTACCTTGTATGAATTCACCATCATAAAATGACCTCGAGTTTTTTTTCTTCTTGTAGAAGAGTATTCCTGTGGCATTGGCGATACGTCTTAGTGGCATATCTAGACATAAAAAAAACTCGGTCTATACGTTCCTTGGCAGCTTTTTGTAAGCCATGGTCATAGGTTCCAACTAGTGATCATTTTTTTCTGTATTTTTCATACTTGGGGTCATTCCACATGTTTGTTATGTTCAGATGGTCATATGTTATGGCCTGTAAAATACTTTATCGAATGGATTGACCATAAGTTATGTTGGGGATAGCGGATTATAAAGTTGCATCTCATGATGTTTGACAATAGTTGCTTTCAAAGGCTAAAAGTACACATCCATAAGACTAACGTTGCATATTAAAACTAGATAATCAATACCAAGCTGATAAACACAAAGACGAGTACATAAACATGCTCCTAGTTCATTGTCGCGATATGTACGTACAAGTAATTAACTTGCACTGCTTTCTAACTAGAGGTTCACCATTAAAGGCTAAAAGTACATCCATAAACATTGCATATTAAAACTAGACAATCAATACCAAGCCGACAAACACAAAGACGGTAAAGGAACATGCTCTTAATTTCAGAGTCGTGATGTGTACATGTGATTAGCATGCAATCCTTTCCAACTTTTAATGGTATGTGAGAATCAGAGGTTTACCAGTAAAATATCATACTAGTTCCTAAACATCATAACCAATTTTGACTAATAAGCAATATTATGGGCTACATCTAAAGGAGAGATATATTAACGCCTATATAAAAACTTACCTCCCCATCAAAAACAGCCCATAACATTTATAACTATAAAGCAACCCATTTCTTTGGTAGAAGAAAATAGGTATTGTAACTGAAAGTAAGCGCGCCCCCTTACTTATAGCATCTCCTCCTTTATCATTTTCTTCTCCACCAGTCGATGTGGGACAAACAAATAGTATTGTAGAAGTAATAACAAAGTATAAAGTGACCATGAATCCATTTACACTTCACTTAGTGGAGATGGATGTGTTTGAATCATGCCAATCAACTCACTCCTCATGCAGACCCCGAAAGAATTATCCTCAGTGAAAAGTACCTGAGAGCCTTCCCATGTGTTTGTGTGTCGTTAGGTGGTCATGTGGGAAAGAGTGATCACTCGGCCACATCCCATCGTTGATGCTCATAACTTCAATTAATGTTGTATAGAATGTCAACAACATTCTTAGAAGGTTAGAAGGAAAGGATTTCGACCCGAAGTTATTGTGCTAGTTGGAGCGTCCATCTGACGTTCACAATCAAGTCGTCTTCCTTACATTGTGTTCTATAATTACCTTTAATGAAATGGGGGGACGGGGATCCATAACTTGTATTCGAGTAACTAACAATGCATCTTACAACAGAAGGTTTCCCATTAAGGTATTATAGTTGATACATATCATAAACACGATATTTAAAACAATAGAAGGTACCACGTTAAAAGCTTGATGTGGGACAAACATTTTTACTCTTTCTTTTTTACTTTTAATTTGCTCTTTTGAGAGATATTAGTATTTAGTACACTGTGTTACTAAAGTTTTTTAAACTAATTTTTTTCACCCATAATAACCTTGACTCGTATCACTATGTTTGATAACAAATCATTTGATTTTGAACTACGTCCTAATGATCACAAGTCTCGTAGTTGGGTCAAACCAGCAAAGTTATTTGCATACCTGTTCAACTTGTTGAAAGTCGAAACCTTTCCGTGGGCTAACCTGCATATATCAGTCAATTATCCTGGTAAAATGATTACTTTGGGGTTGAGTCTTAATGGCGAGGTGCTTTTTTATAAGCTTTAATTAAAGAAAGGTATACCTCATTATAAGAACGCACAAAAATCAAGATTACATCATATTGTTTAAAGAAGCATATGTATCATCAAACTTATACGACACAACCCTTCACCTGCTCAAAGTATCAAATATTTTATACGAGCACCACACGACACTACCTACTGTAAATATCACCATCCTAAAATGGCCTCGATTCTTTTTGTTTTCTAGGTGAGTGTTTTTGCCGCATAGGCGTTACACCTTAGTGGCATATCCAGGCGCAAAAAACTCTGCCTTAATGTTCCTTGGCAGCTTCTTGTAATCAACAATGGTCACAAATTCCAACTAGTGATCATTTTTTGCTGTATTTATCATACTTGGGGTTGGCCACATATTTGTCATCTATCAAAGACTAAACAATATGTTATTGAGGAACAAATTTTTTGTCTAACTAGGCAATACAGGAAATTTCTAATGGCAAAACAAAATGTTGGCAAACCGAGCCCGGTTGGAATGGTAACAAAACCTACAACAGATTGGGAATTGGCATACTCATTCCATACCACTTTAAGATCAACGTAACATAACAAATAAGAAACCAACTATTATTTCCTACAAGGCTAATCATGTCCCACTGAAAACAAAACAAGAATATCAACCATAGTTTAGCCGAAATTTTACATATCAGTACTAATGAGACCATAGATTAACACCATTACAAAAACCATAGGGAATAGTAGGCAAGTTCAAATTTCTAACCAGTCCATCTTAACTTCAGCGATGGTTGAGGCTCGATGGAGCTCTAACAACTTGGAAGCAAACATCAACTTCCCTTTTTCACCACCAAGCACTTGGAATGGGTCAGGAATGATAGTAATCCTCTTTAGCGAAGGGGAGCAAGCAAGTATACACTTTATCAAGCATACTTCAGTGTCAGAACCTTTAAAGCATACTAACGAAACAGACTGAAGCTGCAGCTTCCTCATTTTGGTATAGTATCCCTCCAAACATTCAAGTGAAGATACAGGTGCTGGTGGTGGAACCACATCTTTGTATGCAGCCTACAAGAACATATAAATAATGTTCATTTGCGAAACATTGTGATTTTGAGCAGCACAATAAGATAAAAATGCATTTACTTACTGTTACTGTAAGGCTCTGCAAATTTGGCGATCCCCAAATCATACCAAAAGCAAATGATAGCATTGTTGAACATCCAAAATCTATCGCGAATAATGTAAGAGTTTTGAGACAAGGAAATAAAGTAGGGACTAGCTTGCTACCATCCGCTAACTGCAGTAAGTACAAAGCCACTTCAAAATAGCTAGTTTGTAAATTGAATTTCAAAGAAGCAAGTTAGTCTTACCTTGCAGTTTACAAAATCCAGATCAAGCTCTTGAAGTTTCGGAAGGAAACCAACAAGCTCAATGATATATGAAATTTTGATGGCTCCAAGGTCGTGTAATGGCAACGATAACACTTTAAGATTCTCAAGTTTTGTAATCTCAGCTAGTTTCACTTTGCCTAAAGGAGGGGTATCACTAATTTTCAGAATCTCAAGCAAGGGGCACCAACTTATGAATTCCCCAATATTTCGATTTTTAATTTCTACAAGAGTAAAGTCCAAGTTCAATAGATTTGGAAAACCACAAAAGCCATGTGGCACATGGAAACAACAATTATCAAGCTCCAAAAGTTTGAGCTCTAGGCAAGCGAAAAGATGGGTAGGCAACTTTAGTACATTTGGGTGGTTATTTATGACTGTAAACTCGCTAATTCCTTTACAGGACAAGAACAATACCCAATGACAAACTTCCTCAACATCTAATATCTTGTGAGATGGTATAATGAGGACAAACTTTGTTACGACACCTTTAAGATGGAGGAGAAGTCTACTTATAATCCTCTCACTGCAGTTATTTCTGCCGTCTAGACCTGGTTCAAAGAACTTCGCATCAAATACGAGCTGGCTGACATTAGTCCACTTAAACCTCCAGTTTCTCGACAAGATACCCGTTCTAACAGCCTCTTTTATTGGCAAGCACTCCAAAATATGAGTGATCACATTCTCTGGCATGTCGCTAATACCAGCTTGTGGTGAAACTTTAGATGCTTTATTTGTCCCATAAGCCTGTTTCATGATACTAGAAAGAGGAAATGTGTAAGCAATAAGTAGTAGAGTAGTATAATGGAATAAGTAGTAGAGTAGTAGAGGAAATGTGTAAACTTTAGATGGAAATGAGTTATATGGTCAAGTAGATAAAACGCCTCATATGCCGAAAAAACAGAGCTTGTGAGCTTTTCCAAGATTAACTAATTCTATAACCTCAAATAATAAACTAATCCAAACACCCGCTTAAATACAAACAATATACTATGGCATAATTAAGTTTTTATCAGTTTGCATATTCCATTTAGAAACTAGTTCACATATAGGAGTATTAAACAAACAATACAGAACGGGTACTAATTTGGTTGGCCGAAACTATAAAGATGAAAAAAAGTAGACACAAAGATGAGCTATATAACAAGGGGTGATACTATGACTAGAACCTGATATTGACCAGTTACCCAGTCCACTACATCAAGGGCTGCCATCATTATGCATAGTTCTACATCTTACAAACAAAAGCGTATTCCCAACCACAAAGAACGTAAAAAGAATCATGAATAAGCAATAACCATAATTTTTTAATCATACCTTAATAAATGAGATTAATAGGGTACAATTTCTAACATACCACAAAAACTTTAATGATGAAATGGGTACTCAAGTATCATTTAAGGGTTAAAGATCAAAACTTTAATGGTGGAACCGCATCTATGTATGCAGCCTACAAGAAGATATAAATAATGTTCATATGCACAACTATGCGATTTTGAGTAGCACAATAAGACAATATGCATTTACTCACTATTACGGTAAGGGTCTGCAAATTTGGCGATCTCCAAATCATACCAAAAGCACATGATAGCATTGCCGAACTTCCAAAATCTATTGCCAATAATGTAAGAGTTTTGAGACATGGAAATACAGTAGGGACCAGCTTGCTACCATCAGCTAACTGCAGTAAGTACAATTGTACAAAGCCATTTCATATATTTAAAGCATTCATAAAGCTCTGCATAGCTAGTTTGTAAGCTGAATTTTAAAGAAACAAGTTTGCCTTACCTCGCAGTTTAAAAAATTCAGACAAAGCTCTTGAAGTTTTGGAAGGAAACCAACAAGCTCAAAGATATCTATTTTAATGGCTATATTTTCAAGGCCGTGTAATGTCAACGATAACACTTTAAGATTCTCAAGTTTTGTAATCTCAACTCGTTTCACTTTGCCTGAAGGCTGGTTATAACTAATTTTCAGAATCTCAAGCAAGGGGCACCAACTTATGAATTCCCCAATATTTCGACCTATAATTTCTACAAAAGCAAAGTCCAAGTTCAATAGATTTGGAAAGCCACAAAAGCCAGGTGACACATGGAAACAGCAATTATGAAGCTTCAAAAGTTTGAGCTCTAGGCAAGCGAAAAGATGGGTAGGCAACTTTAGTGATTTTCGGTGCTTATTTATGACTGTGAACTCTCTAATTCCTTTTCCGGACAATAACAAAATCCAATGATTAACTTCCTCAGCATCTAATATCTTGTGATCTGGTATAAAGAGGACAAACTTTGTTACGACGCCACTAACATGGAGGAGAAGTCTACTTATAGTCCTCTCACTGCAGTTATTTCCGCCATCTAGACTTGGTACAAAGAACTTCTCATCGAATACGAGTTGACTGATATTGGTCCAGTTAAACCTCCAGTTTCTCGACAAGATACCCGTCCTAACAGCCTCTTTTATTGGCAAGCACTCCAAAATATGAGTGATCACATTCTCTGGCATGTTGCTAATACCAGTTTGTGGTGAAACATTAGATGCTTTATATGTCCCATAAGCCTGTTTCATGATGCTAGAAAGAGGAAATGTGTAAGGAATAAGCAGAGTACTACAATAGAAAAAGAAATCAGCAAATTAGCTATCAAACGCAAATATCATCTTCTAAACACATAACTGAATCCACCATATATATATATATATATATATATATATATATATATATATATATATATATATATATATATATAGTGTATCTTTATTTTCAGAACCCTCTTAAGTGCGGGAACTGCGAGAACTCCAATTTTGCATTAGAAAACATGCATGTTCATATAAAACATATATGTTTTCTTACATACACCTTAATACACATACCTGCTTAACATACATGTTCATATAAAACCCTCTTAAGTGCAACATATCAATGCAAAATGGTTTTATATGAACATGCATGTTACGCAGGTATTTGTATTAAGGTGTATGTAAGAAACATACATGTTTTATATGAACATGCATGTTTTATAATGCAAAATTGGAGTTCTCGCAGTTCCCGCACTTAACAGGGTTCTGAAAATAAAGCTCCCCTATATATAGAGCTTTATTTTCAGAACCCTGTTAAGTGCGGGAACTGCGAGAACTCCAATTTTGCATTATAAAACATGCATGTTCATATAAAACATGTATGTTTCTTACATACACCTTAATACACATATATGCATAACATACAAGTTCATATAAAAACATGTTTAAGTGCAATAGATCAATGCAAAATGGTTTTATTTTTAGAACCTTGTTAAGTGCGGGAACTGCGAGAACTCCAATTATACATTAGAAAACATGCATGTTCATATAAAATATGTATGTTTTCTTACATATACCTTAATACGCAGGCATGTTTATTAAGGTGTATGTAAGAAAACATACATGTTTTATATGAACATGCATATTTTCTAATACAAAATTGGAGTTCTCGCAGTTCCCGCACTTAACAGGGTTCTGAAAATAAAGGCCCCCTATATATATATATATATATATATATATATATATATATATATATATATATATATATATATATATATATATATATATATATATATATATATATATATATTAGTACTTGATAAAATCATCTATTGCTATTTGCTAATGTGGATGCTTTATATGTTCCATGCATGAGGCAGTTTCCATGGGGTAATAAATCAACGAGTTCTATTATGAGAGGGTGAAAATATGTAACAGTCGAGGGCTGATTAATGATATTGTATATGCTTCTTGAAGTTCTTATTCCACCCTCAAACAAACAGATTCTATATCTCGAAATTACAAATAATACACATTTTTTTTATCAAGCAATCGTAAACATGTTTCCTCTGAACACTCCTCTTATCCAAGTGTTTATGTGATTATTGCCTTTTTCTAAAGCAGATAAAAAAAAATATGATTTAATAGAAGTATCAAAACATGCTTTTTTTGTTGGAAGTTTGGAACATATCTATCTAACTATATTAAAGTTATTTTTCAAGAGCATAAACACTTTGAAGTAAGTGCTCAAAACACTCGCTAAAACGAAAATAGAAACTTAATTAAGGAGGGTGTCAGCATAAGCTTGTTTTAAGCTCTTTCAAAAGACCCTAATATAGCTTAATCTTCTTTGATAATTTTGCTCTAAATAAAAGTCAATAAGGCCTTCTATGCTAAGACCTTCTTTTATAGCATCTTGTGATCTAGTAACATATATAAATAAGGGGGTTGTCTGGATTAGCTTATTTGGAAGGGCTTGAGCAATTTCGAACTGTTCCGAAAGTTTCTACAAAAATAAGCTGATAAGCCATCAAATACAAGTCATCCACATGTAATAAAGAATAGTTTCTCGTAAGCTTAATATGCTTAATCAAAATTATGCTCTTTACAATCTAAAGTAACACATATTCATGAATTTCAAGCAAAGATAAATACTCTGTAAAGGTTATACCTACCTTGAATGAAGCTAAATGTGAAGGAGAATTAGTGCGTGTGATTTGTAAACGGCAGCAAAAAGGATGAATGGTCCCACTAATTAATAATAAAATTAGGGTTTTAAAGTCATCTAATAATAGGTATTAGGAGGGAACTTTGTATCGGGTCGGTAGTTGGGTTATTAGGTTGGTGGGTCAAATTATTTTAACTTGAACCTGACCCGTTTAAATAATCAAGTCAGTTATATTAACCATATCCTGTTTATACATAACCCAAACATAACTTATTTAACCCGTATACATATATGGGTTAGCGGGTTAAATAGGTTCGTGAGTCGACCTATGTAACCCATTTAACCGTATAATAAAGTATATATATTTTTTAATTTAAAAAAAAATCTTAAACGAGTTGGTGGGTCGACTCGTTTAACCTATACCTAACCCGAGCCCGGGCTGTTTAATAAACGGGTTACGTGGGTCGACCCAAACACAACCCGAAACCTATTTAGAGTCAACCAAAACCTATTAATTTCATCTCGATTTCAAGTCGGGTTTCGTACCATGTCAGAAATTGCCACCCCTATGTTTACTTATCAGTCATGGACCCAATAAAATACCGTAATACCCATCAAATTTGGTTGTTTTGGGGTTTATATCAACAAAAAGCCGTTTTTTATCTCTAAAATCCACGTCATCCGTCAAATATATACGTCACATTATAAATTGTACAGTTATTGTCTATGTCAGATATTTATGTTATATAGTTGTTCTTCCTCAAATTAAAGCTATTTTACCAAGAACCCTAATACTCTAAACTCTCAAATTGCACAAGGTAAAACCTAAATTTCACAAGGTAAAACTAACAATGGTAATGTAGAATTTTATTTGGTTCAAGACTAATAAATTAAAATTTGGAAAAGATCTTTGCTATTAGATGGCTTTAACCTACACGTAATTAACTAAGAAAAAAAAATCATGATAATCAATTTAATCGGTGTAGTTTAGGGATGAGCATTTCGAACCGAATCTCGGAACCGAACCGGAATCGTACCGGTACCGTACCGAAACGGTACCGTTCCCGATATACGGTACGGTAAAGGTACTATGAAATAAGGAGGAAAAAAAATCGGGACAACTAATTCGGTACGGGACCGGTACCAAATCGGGAAATTCCCGAAAAAGAACGGGAGAAACCCGGTTTCCCGGTACCGGTACCGGTATCCGAATCCAATTCGGTACGGTACCGGTACCACTAATTTATGCTCTGGAAAAATTCGATACCACTAATTCGATACGAGATTGGTACGGTACCGGTACCGTGCTCATCCTTAGTGTAGTTGGTTGCCGGTCACGACACGTAAGCGAAAATATGATATTGAAATAAAATATAAAATTTGATGGATATCATGATATTTTATCAGGTTTATACGTGATAAAGGAACATTCGAGAAAGTTCTTTTATACGTGATAAAGGAACATTCGAGAAAGTTCTTTGTTATTAGATTACTTTAACCTTAAAAATTAATAATGACTAGTGATTTATCTAAGCCCTATGCTTAGTTATAAACTTGCGACACTCACTATTTGATGGCCAACACGTACACCATGAAGCTATAAGTATGTGGCAACTTGAGATACGTAAATAGTCGTGAAAGATGGTATTAGAACCCATAACTCGTGGAAAACAATATTGGGTGTTACTTTACTTTACTTTTAAGATGATAAATAGTGAACGATACTCATTCTAGTAGATGCTTTAGTGCGTTACCACGTGTGTTATATTAAGTACGTATTTTAAAATTGGAATACAGAGTATTTTATAAGTAATACTCCATAAAATTTTGGTTTTCGACATCTTTCTGCTTTGCATGCAATTTTTTGAGTCACGTCGATGGTCCCAAAGAGAAAAAGAGTCGAGTTTCTACGACATTAAGAACTATAGAATGTTCTAGTTTTTATACAAATATCAGGATCTAGATCAGGATGATTAGTGGATTGGCACATAAAATGCTTGCACCTTATTCTTTAAGATCTCAACTTTTGTAGCTGGGTCGAACCATCAAACTTATTTGCATATGTCTCCAACTCATTGAAAGTCGAAACATTTCCATGAGTTATCATGCCAAATATTAGTCAATCATCTTGGTCGTATGGTTACTTCGGGTTTGACTCTATAAAGTATGTTATGTTAGAGATAGCGTATTATTAAGCTAGTAGCATAAAATGATGTTCGACAAGAGTTGTTTTTGAAGGCTAAAAGCATCCATAAGAATTTAACGCTCTATATTGAAACTAGACAATCAATACCACAAACACCAATAAGAGTAGAGGAACTTTTGGTACAATGTGAGAACAAGAGGTTCACCATTAAGGGTGCGTTTGGTACCCATTCCTGGAAATCAACTATCACTATGAAAGTGATAGTTGGTGTTTGTTTAGGGTGCCTGGGCCCACAACTATGACTATGAAAGTCCATTATTTTCCATACTCCATATATGGCTAGAGAGTAGGGAATGAAACTTTCATAGTTAAGTACTATCAAACTCATACCCATTGTCATTCCTCCCAGCATACCAAACGCACCCTAAACTATCATAGTTCCTAGGGTATGTTTGGTATGTGGTTTTGGGTGGGGTTGGGATGAATGATGAGAAAAATACTTTGTTTAGTTTTATAATTTTTAGTCTTACTCGCGGGATTAAGTCCAAATTTTAATCCTATGTAGCCTAGTGGGGTTTTGACCATTCATCACATTAAAACATCATTTAATAATTTTAGATATATATTAGCCACTCTTTTGTCTTTTTAATGTTAATTTTAATTATTAATTCTTCCACTAACTATTAAAGTATTTTAAATTGAATATAATATTTTTCTTATCATAAATAAAAGTAAAGTAAAGTAAAGTAACTCCCAATACCGTCTTTCACGGGTTATGGGTCCCAATACCGTCTTCCACGGTGTATGGGGGAGGTTGAGACGTAGACAACCATACCCCTACCTAAGGTAGAGAGGTTGCTTCTTGTTCTACCTAAGGTAGAAAAGGACCTCCGGCCTTTTGTAGGGAGTGAGGATCGAACCCTTGACCTCTAGGTTAAGAGGCAAGGGGTTTTCCAACTGATCCAACCCTACTTGTTATAAACTCATCTACAATCAAACAAGCCCCTAATCATCATAAACGAAAATTTTTGACTAAAAATTATAGTATAGTTTATAAATATTAGGGAGTTACTTTTGAAGAAGAGATACATTAACGCCTATATAAAAAGCGTACCTCTCCATCAAAAGAAACTCATAACATTTATAACTATAAAGTCTTCTATTTCTTTGGTAAAAGAAACTAGGTATTGTAATTGAAAATAAACGCCCCCTTTACTTATAGCATTAGGTATCATCACTAGCCAAACGTATGACACATCAGTGCCTGCCACCGCATCCCCTCGAATAACTCATGAATAACTAAAACATCTCTCCTCCATAACACACAAATACATCACTTGTAGGTCCCACAAAATACCCCATCAAATATACCCATGCACTCACAATACCCAAAAAAAAAAAAAAAAAAAAAAAAAAAAAATCACAAATGACTGAGGTACCTTTGGCTTGCGAATGGCAAAAGGGAATGGCGTGTTTTTGGTTTTGAAATGGATGAATGGCGCTTGCTACATAAGCCCATACCCAGGGCCGGCTTTGAGGGTGTGCATGGTAAGCGACCGCACAGGGCCTCAAAATTTGTCCCGTTAATAATTATATGCATGTGTACGCATATTTTTCACAAAGAAAAAAGTATACAGATGAGAAAATATCTTAAATAAGTAATATGTTAGAACGTTTAGCTAACTAATTATATTATATATTATAAATAGTGACACTTTATATAAGCATTCTTTATCGAAATGACTCATTATTTAATTTCGTCCAAGGTCCTCAAAAATTTTATAAATTCGTGGGACGGCCCTGCCTATACCATGTGCTCTTATAGTGAATTAGATGGTTATAATTGAATCATGTCCGATCAACTCACTCCTCATGCGCCGAGAGAATTCTCTCTGACCGGTGGAAAGTGCCCGAGAGCCTTCCCGTGTGTTTGTGTGACGTTAGGTAGTCGTGCGGGAAAGAGTGATCACTCGGCCACATCCCATCGTTGATGCTCATAACTTCAATTAATGTTGTTTAGAATGTCAACAACATTCTTAAAGGATTTCGACCCGAAGTTATTGTGCTAGTTGGAGCGTCCATCTGACGTTCACAATCAAGTCGTCTTCCTTTTGCTCTTTTGAGAGAGATTAGTATTTAGTATAGGGGTGGCAATTTCTGACCCGATACGAAACCCGACCTGAAACCGACACGAAACTTAACAGGTTCGGGTTGAGTTAAATAGATGTCGTGTCGGGTTTGGGTTGACCCATCTAACCCGTTTATTAAACAGGTCAGATTCGGGTTGGGAATAAATTACGTGGGTCGACCCGCCAACCCGTTTAAATTTTTTTTCTTAAATTAAAAAAATTTATATTTTATTATACATGTTAAATGGGTTAAACGGGTCGATCAGCAAACCCATTTAACCTGTTTAACTCGTGTAATGTGGCAACTTGTATATAAAAAACGAGTTAAATGGGTTAACCCGAAACCCGTTTAACCTATTCAGCCCGTCTCACCTATTTAACCCGCCAACCCAAGTATATATACGGGTTAAATGGGTTAGGTTCGGGTTATGTGTAAACAGGTTAGGGTTGATATAGCTGACCCGATGATTTAAATGGGTCAGGTTTCGGTTGAGATTTTCTGACCTGCCAACCTGACAACCCGAACCCACCAACCCGAACCTGACCCGAATTGCCACCCCTAATTTTAGTACACGTTAAAAGCTTGATGTGGGACAAACATTTTTACTCTTTCTTTTTTACTTCTAATTTGCTCTTTTGAGAGATATTAGTATTTAGTACACTGTGTTACTAAAGTTTTTTAAACTATTTTTTTTCACCCATAATAACCTTGACTCGTATCACTATGTTTGATAACAAATCATTTGATTTCGAACTACATCCTAGTGATCACAAGTCTCGTAGTTGGGTCGAACCAGCAAAGTTATTTGCATACCTGTTCAGCTTGTTGAAAGTCGAAACCTTTCCGTGGGCTAACCTGGTAAAATGATTACTTTGGGGTTGAGTCTTAATGGCGAGGTGCTTTTTTATAAGAACGCCCAAAAATCAAGATTTCATCATATTGTTTAAAGAAGCATATGTATCATCAAACTTATACGACACAACCCGTCACCTGCTCTAACTATCAAATATTTTATACGAGCACCACACAACACTACCTACTGTAAATATCACCATCCTAAAATGGCCTCGATTCTTTTTGTTTTCTAGGTGAGTGTTTTTGTCGCATAGGCATTACACCTTAGTGGCATATCCAGGCGCAAAAAACTCTGCCTTAATGTTCCTTGGCAGCTTCTTGTAATCAACAATGGTCACAAATTCCAACTAGTGATCATTTTTTGCTGTATTTATCATACTTGGGGTTGGCCACATATTTGTCATCTATCAAAGACTAAACAATAGGCTATTGAGGAACAAATTTTTTGTCTAACTAGGCAATACAGGAAATTTCTAATGGCAAAACAAAATGTTGGCACACTGAGCCCGGTTGGAATGGTAATGAAACCTACAACACATTGGGAATTGGCATACTCATTCCATACCACTTTGCGATCAACACTAACATTACAAACAAGAAACCAACTATTATTTCGTACAAGGCTAATCATCGCATCTGCCCACTGAAAACAAAACAAGAGTACCGAACATAGTTTAGCCGAAATTTTGCATTAAAGCATTAATATGACCATAGATTAACACCATTACCAAAACCATAGGGAATAGTAGGCAAGTTCAAGTTTCTGAGCGAGACCAGCAGATCTTCACTTGAGCGATGGTTGAGGCTCGAGGGAGCTCTAACAACTTGGAAGTAAACAACTTCCCTTTTTCACCACCAAACGCTAGGAATCGGCCAGGAAAGATAGTAATTCTCTCTAGCGAAGGGGAGCAAGCAAGTATACACTTTATCAAGCATACTTCAGTCTCCGAACCTCTAAAGGATGAAAACACAACAGATTGTAGCTGCAGCATCCTCATTTTGGTATAGTGCACCTCCAAACATTTAAGTGAAGGTGGTGGAACCACATCTTTGTATGTAGCCTACAAGAACATATAAATAATGATCATATGCAAAACAATGTGATTTGAGCAGCACAATAAGACAAAAATGCATTTACTCACTATTACGGTAAGGGTCTGCAAATTTGGCGATCCCCAAATCATACCAAAAGCACATGATAGCATTGCAGAACTTCCAAAATCTATCGTGTCTAATGTAAGAGTTTTGAGACAAGGAAATACAGTAGGGACCAGCTTGCTACCACCATCTAACTGCAGTATAAAGCCATAAAGCTATATGTATTTAAGCATTCACAAAGCTATATGTAAACTGAATTTCAAAGAAGCAAGTTAGTGTACCTCGCAGTTTTCAAAATCCAGAAAAAGCTCTTGAAGTTTCGGAAGGAAACCAACAAGCTCAAAGATATCTGAACTTTTGATGGCTATATTTCCAAGGTAGTGTAATGGCCGCAACGATAACACTTTAAGATTCTCAAGTTTTGTAATCTCAACTAGTTTCACTTTGCCTGAAGGACAGTTATACCTAAGTTTCAGAATCTCAAGTAAGGGGCACCTATTTATGAATTCCCGAATATTTTGACTTTCAATTTCTACAAGAGTAAAGTCCAAGTTCAATAGATTTGGAAAACCACAAAAGCCAGATGACACATGGAAACAGCAATTATGAAGCTTCAAAAGTTTGAGCTCTAGGCAATGAAAAAGATGGGTAGGCAACTTTAGTGCTGTTGGGTACTTATTTATGACTGTGAACTCCCTAATTCCTTTTCGTGACAAGAACAAAACCCAATGATTAACTTCCTCAGCATCTAATACCTTGTGAGATGGTATAAAGAGGACAAACTTTGTTACGACACCTTTAAGATGGAGGAGAAGTCTACTTATCGTCCTCTCATTGCAGTTATTTCTGCCACTCAAACCTGGTTCAAAGAACTTCTCATCAAATACGAGTTGGCTAATATTAGTCCAGTTATACCTCCAGTTTCTCGACAAGATACCCGTCCTAACAGCCTCTTTTATTGGCAAGCACTCCAATATATGAGTGATCACATTCTCTGGCATGTCGCTAATACCTGCTTGTGGTGAAACTTTAGATGTCCCATAAGCCCGTTTCATGATACTAGAAAGAGGAAATGTGTAAGCAAGAATTAAGTAGAATAGTAGTATAATGGAATAAGAAATAAGCCATCAAATGCAAATATTATCTTCTAAACACATAACTGAATCCACCACATCTTCCTAAATTTCATTTTTTAACTTACACTATATATATTATAGTACTTGATAACATCATCTACTATAAACCATAAACCATCCAGATTAGCAATAGATGATGTTATCCTAGTTCAACTATGAAAGGCAATCCTAACCCACTCTTTGAATGTTTTGTCTCATATATGAACGCGTATAACTGATTTACTATTTGAGAAAATTTAGGCAGCATTAACTCCCGAAATATGTGCATTAAAGTCATATTCGTAAGAGTAAAGGGGAAACACTGTCGAAATTTTCTCAAATAGTAAAGCAATTATACACGTTCATATCCTAACTGAGACAAAACATTCAAAAAGAAGTCGCAAACAAGGGACTTTTCCGAAATTAATTTCAAATAAATTAATTTGGACGGGTTTTCTATGGAGGATTGATTAACTTCGGAAGGGGACTTTCCGAAATTAATCAGTAAAATGATTTAGAAAAGTCTAAGAATCAAATAACATACGAACCAAACGCATATTCACAAATTTAGAATTAATCGCTAACAATCATATTCAGCAACTAGGTTTATATCCGCATTCACGATACCATACTAAGCAAACGCACATGCAGAAAACGACTAAAATCCTAAAAGCATTTGCAAAAGTCTAAGAATTATACACAAAATGAGTAATATCCTAAAATCAAATACAGAAACTATAATATCACAATTCTAAAAAGGTAATTAACCAAACAAAAAAACATACTAGCTGTGGTCTCGATAGCAGGCACGTGGTCCCGGATAGTCTCGACTGTGGTTACTTGGCTTGGGTTCCAGCTGTATCAAAAAATAAAAATAAATCAATAAAATAAAAAATAAAATAAAATAAGAAAAAAATAAATAATAATAATAATAATAATAATAAAATAAATAAAAACATAACAAAAATCAGAAAACACATATATCAAAAATTAACAAATATCAAAAAATAAATATAATAATAATAATAATAAAATAAAATAACAAAAAATAAATAAATTATTTAACAAAAAATGTAAAAATGATACCTTGATTTAGTGTGCTGCAAAAGAGAGTGGTGCGATAAGTCTGAAGAAGAAGGTGACAGATCTGATTTTTTTTTTTTTTTTTTTTTTTTTTTTTTTTTTTTTTATTATTATTATTTTTTTAATAAGAATGAAAGAGATGTGGGTTATGTAGTTGGTTTTTGTGGCTAGGGGACATTTGCAAAACACTTATTTTGTCTTTTAGTGCTCACGAGGATTTTTGTCCTCGTCAAAAAATAACCCATGTTTAATGGTTTTTTAGTGGATTTTGGATTTGTAAATAGAAAATTCATATTGGTTGAGATTTGACTAATTTGGATTTGGATTTGTAGTCCAAACGAACGGAGTATCCGCGCGTTCCTGCGAAAATGTTGTGGTTAATATAAACTTGAAAAAAAACGTTTGAAAAAAATTATTGCTGAAATGTTGTGATTAATTTAAACTCGAAATAAAACGATTGAAAAAAATTATTTTTGTTATTAACGACTAAATTTGCAAAAGATCGATAAACGTACGTACTATTTTTTTAAAGTTAGTCTTTTGAGACTAACTTTGAAATTAAAAATTAACCTGAGGTGGTCTAAAAAAAAAAAACTGATGAACATTGTTTTAACGAATGAACAATAATTTTTAACGGGATCGATATGTTGCAAAGTTATTCCTTTTAGACTATCTTTGAAATTAAAATTTAACCTGATGTGCTGTTTTTGTTCAATATTTAACCTTAAAAAAAATAATAAAAAAAAAACGGATGAACAGTACTGCTACAGTAAAAATGCTACAGTACCAGACTCACAAAACCACTGTTTCGTCTACTGTAGCTGCTACAATGCTGCTACAATAACACATTCCCCCTTTTAGTATATATAATAATATATAGGGGTTTTACAAAAAGAAAAGGATACTGTGGGTTTTATAGAAAGTATGAGGACCCATTTTCTTTTCCCTCTTTCTCTTTCTTTTTTTTTTATATAAAATAATAATTTATATTTTTAAAATAATACTTTTAATAATAATTTTATTATAAAATTTATTAAATTAATATATTTTCTCTCTCTAAATTCAAATTAAAATCCTAATCCTAAACCCGTCTACAAACCAAACGGACCCTAAATTTGTCAACCAAGTGATCTTGCTCGCTAGGTTTCTTGGGTCTCTCCTAATGGTTTGGGTCTCGAAGCCTGCTCGTTTGAATGGTTTAACTCAGAGGGTCAGATTGTGCCGTTTTCTAAAAAGTAATAATAATAAATATATATATTAAATTTTTCTTTGTCAAATGCTATTTTTATAAAGAAAAAAAAAATAAAGTGTTCTAAATCATTTTAATTAATTTAATTCACATTTAATTAAGTTCATTTAAATTATTTATATTTTATTTAGATAATTTGTAACAAAACCCGACACTTTTGCATCTTAAAACTTCAAAGCAGCTTTGATCTGGATACTTGGGGTTGAAAAGCTTGATTTATAGAGAAGAAATATCTCCTCTTTTTCAATCAAGGAGTTGAAAAGAGGTGGAAACTTGCGTAGTATTTGGTATATTGTAATCAAAGAATGAATGAAAATCATTATTACGATGGAATGAAAAAATCCTGTTTGTTTACAATTTTACAATGTAATGGTTCATTACAAAGAATAACTCATTACACCAAATTCATTCCTTAGGAGTCCCTTCCTTTTTTTTATTCCATCTTTTAATGGAATCAAAATTACATAAAACTCAACCATTAACTACCTACATTAAATAAACTTCCTATCATCAATGGATATTTTTGTCTTTTTTCTTATCGATTATATTCCGTCGTATCATACCAACCAAACATGATTAATAACGGTAATTAATCATTACATTACATCACTTATTCTATTACGATGGTTATTTCATTCATTTGGCATTTTATTTCGTCCTACCAAACGAACCCTTGAAGATAATCAAAATGTTGCAACAAATTAACATCTCATGTCATCATAGTCTGACCAGTTGCATATAGCCATCTACATAAAAATATAAACATCATTAACAACAATATATTGGCATCACAAACTAACACATGGTTTATCTGGTACACAAAACACTGGCAACCAACTTTGGCCCTGGCCCATTCGATTGGATGTTTGGGCCTTCTGGACTATTGCGCTGTTAAAAAGATTTAGCAATTGCAAGTGGAAACTTTTGCAAAAAAAACAAGATTCCATACGAAGAAACACATATTGCTACTCAGTATGTACCAACATTTTTGTCCCACATTGCTACTCACATAAGTATTTAAGGTGCAAAATCTATTGACTGGGTGTGTTTTATGGTATCATGTAATACATGGTGTGCAACACATCTTTTTGAGACACTCTTTGAGTAATTTATTTTAGATTTTTACTTTAAAACTATAGAAAGTTCCACTTTAATACTTCAGAAAGTTCCACTTTAAAGCTTAGCAAAAGAAAAACTAAGAAGGTTGATGCCATGCTTGTAAGCGCCCTGTAGTTTATAGCATCTCAGTCTTATCAGTTTGCTCTACATCAGTCGATGTGGGACAAACATTTTTACTCTTTTTTTTTTTTTTTTTTTTTTTACTTTTAATTTCTTCTTTTGAGATATATTTTTCACCCAATATTACTATGATGGGATTAAAGAGTTGTTAAGATTGACCATATCCAGATCCAACATATTTTTTGACACCTAAAAAAATAAGGAGTATGTATCAATGCTATCGAGAATTATTAGTAACATCGATGACATACGTGTTCAACTAGTCTGGTAGTTGAAGTCCAACCTTGTGATCGCAAGTCTGGTAGTTGGGTCGAACCAGCAAAGTTATTTGCATACGTGTTCAACTAGTCGAAAGTCGAAACCTTTCCGTGGGCTAACTTGCATATATCAGTCAATAATCTTGGCAAAATGATTACTTTGGGGTTGAGTCTTAATGGTGAGGTTCTTCTTTATAAGCTTTATTAAAGTAAGGTAAACCTCATTATAAGAATGCTTATTTTAGAGTATATGGCAGGAGAATGCCCAAAAATCAAAATTACATCTTATTCTTGTATAGTTGTATGCGTCTCAACTCATATTTTTCTTGTATTGCATCGCAAACAAAGTGGCGTTCCCCTTTAAAGGAGGTTTACGTTCTTAAGGAAACATCTAAACTATAAATCTTGAAGAAAAAGTTAAGTCTCTCGTGTTTTTTTCACAACTTTCTTGTATATACTGCAAACCAAAGAGTACGTCTCCATTGGCAATATTCATCTATATTACAAGACTCTTTACCTACTATAAGTAACATGTATTTTATACGAGCACCACACAACACTACAAACATGTGTTTTCATGGCATTGGCATTACGCCTTAGTTACATATCTAAACGCACAAAACTTAGGCCTAATATTCCCTTGCTGCTTCTTGTAATCCATGCTCATAGTTTCCACTTTCCAACTAGTGATCAGTTTTTGCGGAATTTCTCATATTATCGCAATACTTCTATCATGACCAGCATCCGCATTCTTGATGTATCCGGCATTAGCTCGATCGGGTGATCTTTCACGTACTTGCATACGTGTCCGCGACCAGCAACTGTCAGTGCATACTCTAAGGTTTGAAACTGAACTTAGAGTAAGCGGCACATACCAACTTAGAATAAACAATACATACACTTGCATATTCACATAGAAACATTATATCAGACGTGCTTATGAAACCAACAGCAGCTTGGGAATTAATATACTCATTCCATACCACTTTACGATTAACACTAACATTACAAACAAGAAACCAACTATTATTTCGTACAAGGCTAATCATCGCATCTGCCCACTGAATACAAAACAAGAGTATCCAACATAGTTTAGCCGAAATTTTACATTAAAGCATTAATGAGACCATAGATTAACACCATTACCAAAACCATAGGGAAAAGTAGGCAAGTTCAAATTTCTTAGTCATGCCAGTAGATCTTCACTTGAGCGATGGTTGAGGCTCGAGGAAGCTCTAACAACTTGGAAGCAAACATCAACTTCCCTTTTTCACCACCAAACACTTGGGATGGGCTAGCATAGATAGCAATCCTCTTTAGCGAAGGGGAGCAAGCAAGTATACACTTTATCAAGCATATTTCAGTCTCTGAACCTCTAAAGGATATTAAAAAAACAGACTGTAGCTGCAGCATCCTCATTTTGGTATAGTGTACCTCCAAACATTCAAGTGAAGGTGTATGTAGCCTACAAGAAGTCAAGAACATATAAATAATGTTCATATGCACAACAATGTGATTGTGAGTAGCACAATAAGATAAAAATGCATTTACTCACTGTTACATAAAGGCTCTGCAAATTTGGCGATCCCCAAATCATACCAAAAGCACATGATAGCATTGCAGAACATCCAAAATCTATCGCGAATAATGTAAGAGTTTTGAGACAAGGAAATACATTAGGGACCAGCTTGCTATCACCAGTTAACTGCAGTCAGTACAAAGCCACTTCATAAAGCTCTGCATAGCTAGTTTGTAAATTCAATTTCAAAGAAACAAGTCTTACCCTGCAGTTTTGAAAATCCAGATAAAACTGTTGAAGTTTCGGAAGGAAACCAACAAGCTCAAAGATATCTGAACTTTTGATGGCTATGTTTTCAAGGTCGTGTAATGGCAAAGATAAATATTTAAGATTCTCAAGTTTTGTAATCTCAACTAGTTTCAATTTATCTGAAGGATGGTTACAAGAAATAATCAGAATCTCAAGCAAGGGGCACCAACTTATGAATTCCCCAATATTTCGACCTATAATTTCTACAAGAGTAAAGTCCAAGTTCAATAGATTTGGAAAACCACAAAAGCCAGGTGGCACATGGAAACAGCAATTATCAAGCTCCAAACGTTTGAGCTCTAGGCAAGAGAAAAGATGGGTGGGCAACTTTAGTGGTTTTGGGTGCCTATTTATGACTGTGAACTCCCTAATTCCTTTTCGGGACAAGAACAATACCCAATGATAAACTTCCTCAACATCTAATATCTTGTGAGATGGTATAATGAGGACAAACTTTGTTACGACACCTTTAAGATGGAGGAGAAGTCTACTTATAGTCCTTTCATGGCAGTTATTTCCGCCATCTACACGTGGTTCAAAGAACTTCTCATCAAATACGAGTTGGCTAATATTAGTCCAGTTAAACCTCCAGTTTCTTGACAAGATACCCGTCCTAACAGCCTCTTTTATTGGCAAGCACTCCAAAATATGAGTGATCACATTCTCTGGCATGTCGCTAATACCAGCTTGTGATGAAACTTTAGATGTCTCATAAGCCTGTTTCATGATACTAGAAAGAGGAAAATGTGTAAGCAATAAGTAGAGTACTATAATGGAAATAAGAAATGAGCAAATTAGCCATCAAACACAAATATCATCTTCTAAACACATAACTGAATCTACCACGTTTTCCTAAATTTCATTTTTTAAATTTACACTATATATATTATAGTACTTGATAATATCATCTACTATAAACAATAAACCATAAACCATCCAGATTAGCAATAGATGATGTTATCCTAGGTCAACCATGGAAGGAAATCCTAACCCACTCTTTCAATGTTTCCTCTCATATATGAACGCGTATAACAAATTTACCATTTGAGAAAATTTGGCAACATTAACTCCCGAAATATGTGCATTAAAGACATAATATTCTTAAGAGTAAAGGGGAAACACAGTCGAAATTTTCTCAAATAGTAAATCAGTTATACGCGTTCATATCCTAAATGAGACGAAACATTAAAAAAGAAGTCGCAAACAGGGGACTTTTCCGAAATTAATTTCTACTAAATTAATTCGGACGAGTTTTCTATGGATGATTAACTTCGGGGTCTTTCCGAATTTAATCAATAAAATCCTAAAATCATTTAGAAAAGTCTAAGAATCAAATAACATAACAACAAAAAACGCATATTCACAAATTTAGAAATAATCACTAACAATCATATGCAGAAAATGACTAAAATCCAAAAATGATTTGCAATAAGTAGAGTAGTATAATGATACTAGAAAGAGGAAATGTGTAAGCAATAAGTAGAGTAGTATAATGGAATAAGAAATAAGCCATCAAACGCAAATATCATCTTCTAAACACATAACTGAATCCACCACATTTTCCTAAACTTCATTTTTTAATTTACACTATATATATTATAGTACTTGATAACATCATCTATTATAAACCATAAACCATAAACCATCCAGATTAGCAATAGATGATGTTATCCTAGTCCAACTATGAAAGGCAATCCTAACCCACTCTTTGAATGTTTCCTCTCATATATATGAACGCGTATAACAGATTTACTATTTGAGAAAATTTTGGCAGCATTAACTCCCGAAATATGTGCATTAAAGACATATTCGTAATTGTAAAGGGGAAACACTGTCGAAATTTTCTCAAATAGTAAATCAGTTATACGCGTTCATATCCAAAATGAGACAAAACATTCAAAAAGAAGTCCCAAACAGGGGGACTTTCCGAAATCAATTTCAAGTAAATTAATTTGGACGGGTTTTCTATGGATGATTAACTTCGGACGGGGACTTTCCGAAATTAATCACTAAAATGATTTACAAAAGTCTAATAATCAAATAACATACAAACCAAACGCATATTCACAAATTTAGAATATAGACAAACGACTAATCTATACTATCTATAATGGAAAAATGGTCAAAACTGAAATGTTGAGTTTTCAACAATAGTCAAATGAGAGAGAAAGTGAAATGTAATTAATACTCTTATTAAAACACCTCAATACTTAGAAGTACAATTGTTTATTCACATTGTACAACCAAATTAAAGCATATCTACCAAATTAAATACAACCAATCAAACACAAATCGGGTTGACCCGGGACGCTTCAAACCCGACGGGTTGACCCAGTTTAATTTGACCCGTTTTCGACCCAACCTAGCAAGTTGACCCGGTTTAACTCGGCCCATTTATCGACCGGAACGGTTCAACCAGTTGAACCACCGGGTTGACCCGGGACGCTTCAAACCCGGCGGGTTGACCCAGTTTAATTTTACCCGTTTTCGACCCAACCTAGCAAGTTGACCTGGTTTAAATCGACCCATTTTTCGACCGGAACGGTTCAACCGGTTGAACCACCCGGGTCGAACCGGCTTTCAAAACATTATCCATTACTTAAAAGTACAATGATTTATTCACAATGTACAACCAATTAAAACATATCTACCAAATTGAATACAACCAATTAAAACACAAACCGGGTTGACCCGGGACGCTTCAAACCCGGCGGGTTGACCCAGTTTAATTTGACCCGTTTTTGACCCAACCTAGCAAGTTGACCCGTTTTAAATCGACCCATTTTTCGACCGGAATGGTTCAACCGGTTGAACCACCCTGGTCGAACCGGGTTCAAAACATTATGTTTAATTCTCAAATCTTCAAACTTTTATTATTTTTCGTTTATAACCTATAAACTTTTTTTTATCAACAAACTATTTGTCGCTATAAAATCCCGTTGCTATGCACGGGTACTTGTCTAGTAATATCCTAAAGTCAAATTCACAAACTAAATATCACAATTCTAAACAAGTAATTAACCAAACAAAAAAACATACTAGCTGTGGTCACTTGGCTTGGGTTTAGCTGTAACAAAAAAATAAAAATAAATCAAATCAAATCAAAACATAACAAAAATCAAAAAACGCATATATTAAAAATTAACATATTGCAAAAATTAACAAATAAAAAAAAATCAATTAAAAAAAATCTAAATCTAAAAATGATACCTGGGTTTAGTGTGCTGCAAAAGAGTGATAAGAATATGGCAGATCTAAGTTTTTTATTTTTTTTAATAAGAGTGAAAGAGATGTGTGGGTTAGGGGACATTTGCAAAACACCTATTTTGTCTTTTAGTGCTCACGAGGATTTGTCCTCTTTTGTTTGTCGTGTCTTGTCGTGTGTTTACCGGGATTATAAATTTTAAGGGTGAGCATCGGTTCAAACCCGACCCGAATTGACTCGAACCGAAAACCAGTTGAATCTTGAACTGATTACTGAATCGAAGTTACTCGATTTGGTTCAGTTCGGCTCAGTTTTAGTCGGGTTTTCTTGGTTTTCGACCTGAACCGAATACCGAAAATCGGTAAAACATAAACCGAGAACCGAACCGAAGTTACTCGGTTCGGTTCGGTTTTTGTCGGTTTTGTCGAGTCGATTTGATTCGATTGTTGGTCGGTTTTGCTCAGCCCTATTATAAAGTGTTCTAAATCATTTTAACTCATTTAAATCATTTAAAATTATTTAAATCATTTTTTAATTAAGTTAAATCATTTTTAAATCATATTTAATTAAATTCATTTAAATTAATTATATTTTATTTAGATAACTTGTAACAAAGCTCAACACTTTGCATCTTGAAACTTCAAAGCAACTTTGATCTAGATACTTGGGACCCGTTTAATATGAGGGTTCACTTGGTATAGTTTAAAAGAAATGTTAAATACATAGTTTGGTTTATTATTATTATTATTATTATTATTATTATTATTATTATTATTATTATTATTTATTTTGATTATTTGATTATTATTATTATTATTATTATTATTATTATTATTACTACGGAAGAATTCATTTCCATCATTTTGTGAGTGAAAATCAATTCTTCACTTTTTGTGAAAGATCCATTTCCAAAGAGTTCTAATTCTCCACTTTATTTTTTTATAGATGTATACCAAGAAAATGATTTCATTTTCATTTCTCTCATCTCAATTTCTTGTATCATCTCAATTCTTTGTACCAAACATATGCTCTCAAGGTGAGTTGAAAAGCAGGGGAAATTTTGAACAACAAATTAATATCTCATGTCACCATAGTCTGACCAGTTGCGTATACATAAAAATATCAACATCATTAACAAAATTGGCATCACAAACTAATACATTGTTCACCAACACTGGCCACCAAGGTGAAATAATTGGACAAAACAGTAGTAATTACAACATGAAACCCAAACCGACACAATATCCAACTCCATTATCATTAGAGGTAATCTTCAGTAAATTGGTTTGTTCCAATGACATTTAACAAGCTTACAACAGAACAAATGTTGTTGATCAGAGTCTCTTCTTCTACAGCCACTTACGATTCAAACAACGTATCTGTAAGTTACATAACGACCAGCAGTCTCACTAGGTCGAATGATTTTCACGACCTGCCCACGCTTTAGCCCATAATATCGAGCAACCGGATCACTCACTTGAATTCGAGGCAGCTGCAAACAACAAATGTTGTACAGATTATTAACTTACGGCACATTTTTAGAAAAATATGTAGCCAATACTAATAGAAGAAAGGTAACATGAACTGACCTGAGTTTCTTTAACTGTGTATCTCTCTAGTAAAGTCTTTTTCTCCTCGTTTGTGAGAACCTGATGCTCAGGCACTAGAACATGATTTTTGACGTTCACCAATAACTCTGCTTCCTGCATTATTACATAAAATGGCCTTAATTTTATGCAGAAATCATTAGCTTAGCACGACAGTCAAGTACTCTTCTATCGATAGAGAAATTTCAAGCAGCAACTCAGAGATGACCAAGTGGACATATGAATAGTTCAATTCATAAAACAAAAAATGAGTTATTTCAGATTATGTTAAAGAAACGATACCCAATATGCTAATCCTAATACTATATTAATTTATTTCACAAAATGAACAAATCCATGATTCCATTTATACCGTTACACAATGAACATGGAAAAGCCTGCATGTAGAATAAGTTATCTGATGATGTAAGGAGACAAAGTTAGAGTAATCCAAGTTGAAGTTTTTAGGAATGCTTACAGCCCGTTTGGTTGATGGGTCTTGGATTTGGGGTTGATGGTGAAAGTTGTTGCTTGGTATGTAAATGTGGGTCCCAAAGTTGGGAATGAGTCCCAAACATTTGCTTTGTATGAATCATAGCTAACTTGTCAACTTTTCACATTTAGTGGGTCCTTTTACCGTTTATTAGTACTTTGCTATTTTTTATAAGGGATTTGGTCGAAGAATAGCAATGTACTTTTTCAAATGTACCGATCTATTACGTGACCTTTTTTTAAGTTGTAGAAATGTAACGAACTTTCATAAGTGTTCCAATTTGGTACGTGATGATGACGAGTCATACCTGAAAGTCTGACACGTGGCACCATTTATAACGTGACACGTCATCATCACGTACCAAATTGGAACACTTATGAAAGTTCGTTACATTTCTACAACTTAAAAAAAGGTCACGTAATAGATCGGTACATTTGAAAAAGTACATTGCTATTCTTCGACCAAATCCCTTTTTATAATAAAAAACTTAAACTTTAAATATTGAGCAATGCTATGCTCACATAAATTTTACACAATAAAATCCAAATCCTAATCCTAAACAGATCTACAAACCAAACGGGACCTTAGTTCAATGAAGCAGTTAAAGACTCCACCTTGGCAACAATATTAAGCAGCATAATCCTAGAACTGCTTTCAGTGAATATATCACCCACAGCAGCCTTAACAAAATTGAATACAAAACGAGACGGACATAACTTCTAGATTGCAGTGCAGTAATCCTCCTAAAACTGCTCTAAATAGGTTTGTATGCATCTCCGTGATATTTTGCTGAAAAGATTTTGTCAATTAATAGTACTAGGCTTCCATAGGCATTTACTAGTGAACTCTATTCACATCAACAGGGCAACGAAAGAATGAAAGATTATAAATTGCCGGTTATCATTACAAAATATTGGCATATGGTCAACTACTCTTCCCATATATATGCCAACAGGAATAAGCTTCACTCACCTGGAAAACCTCCAAGTGAAACTTCGTTGAGATCACACTAATGCAAGTTCGGGCGAAGGGAGTTAGATTTTGCTGCACGACCAAGATTCCACGGGTAACATTCTCCGTCTTCATACGGGCGATATAATTTTTTATTGTCTTGACTCCAACTTTTGCTTCATCAGGGAAGAAGACATAGATCTGGTAGAAAAGCACACATTTTAAATAACACAAAGACAAATGCGAAAAAAAGTTTGTTACTAAAAACATCCTTTATAGCCTAGGTCGCCAGATCAGTCACCAACAGCCACGCCGGTCTACTAGTATTGACGTGAGGGGGGCTCTATAAGAGTGTGTGCCTTAGTCACTAATGTGCTCCACATTTGGGGCGTGCCGTTAGCCACAAAATGACAATTATTTTTGGTTCGTTTATGACTTCTTTTTTTCTTGGTAAATTACTAAATTATCAGTACGAACTATTCCCCTATATGCTTTAATTCCATTATATTATGCTCTTATTTACAGTTCGACGTCAAATTTTGTCATATAAATAATTTCAAAACTTGAAGATTTCCTTTAAACAAACCCTCACCGTTTTTCACCTCCCACCTAAAAGGATACACAGAATAAGTAACCTCATTTCGCCCTTCACCTTTAACCATTACAACCATGATTCCATAACCTACACTACTTATCCATTCATACACACTCATGCTTTCCTTTCTCACAGTTCAAGACAATATTCAAATATCCTGACATCTTATTTGTTCGCAAATGGAAACAACTTCTATACATCATAACAACATTATCCCCCACAATCACAGTCCCAACAGCTTACTTTTTTCTTTTCTGCTTATGCTTCTAAGTTCTAATTATAAATAAGTTCTTATAATCGCTCATTTCGTGAAAGCAATAATAGCTTCAACCCAATCCATCTATAAAAGGTTCACGGTCAATTCCAAGTAAATAGCATAATAATTTCCTCTTAAATAAACACCTCGAAATAAGAAGCAGCTTACTCATGGGGTGTTCGTTTAAGCTTATTTTTGGGCATACTTAAGCTCCTTGCCACTAGGCCACCCCTAAGTGGTTATGTCATAATAAGCATTTCAAAAAAGCCGGAAAAAGCACATAAACCCAAAAATAAGATTAAGGGGGTGTTTGTTTCGGCTTACATAGCCGGCTTATGGCTTATTTGGTTTTGAGCTTATGTTCATAAGCTCACATTTTGTGCCTTATTTTGAAACTTTTCTGCTCATATAAGTTTATTATGTCATAATAAGCTTAAATAAGTCAAAAAGATTCAAAATAAGCCACAAAATGTGTGCTTATGAAACATAAGCCGAAAACCAAATAAGGCATAAACCAGCTATATAAGCCGAAACAAACACCCCTAAACGAATAAGAAACTATTTATCATACTACCTCAACATAAGCAGATAAACAGCTAACAAAACAAACCCTTTAACACAATTACACATATAACCAATAAGCACAAACAAAATCAAAACTTTTTGAGAAGAAAAAGATGATAAGCACCAGTTCAGAGGAATCATTCTTCAAAGACTTGCTAATAACAAGATCTTCACGTTTCATATTATCACCATACTTGGATATAAATTGTCTTTTATCCATCTCAATCTCAAACTCACCCACCAAATAATTCCTGTCTTTCAACATCTCCATCACTGATTTCCTTATTCTGAATAACCTCTTTATTTCTTCCTCTGTTAATGATGTTGGCATCTTTTTTTTTTTTTTTTTTTTTTTTTTTTTTACCCACCAACAAATTTGCTTTTTGGGTTTTTGAGGAAAGTGAGGAACATGGGGTCGGCTTAACTTAAACTCTCTTTGGAACATTTAACTTGCAAGTACTATTGTGTTTGTGTTTTGTTGTTTTTGCAATGAGGTCCTTTGTAAAATTTAGTTGTGTGATTAAATTTAGTTTTTGCAATGAGGCCCTTTGTGAAATTTAGATAACCTGCTGAGCATTATAGATCGTGGACCTGACCGAACCGAGAAATTGGACCGAACTGGACCTATCGGATCGGATCAGACCGGACCGAATTATTTTGGTTCGGCCCTCATTCCACCCTTTAATCATTTTCGGTCCTTGGTCCAATCCGGTCCGGTTCGGTCTAATGTATAACCTGACATTAGCTTTGTTGAACCGGAACGGACCGACCCGGACATGGACCGAACATTTTGGTCAGGTCCTCTGTCCGGTGTTTTGGGCCAAATCGGTTTTCGGTCTCATCCGATTTTGGTTGGTCCGGTCCGGTTTTCAGACCGTGCTCAGGCCTATGTAAATGAATAAGGTTTTTTCTTGTCATTTCCGTGATAATTTTGAACATTATTTCTGACCATCCTTTGAATAGTTACTACCTAATAAGATCTGCATTGATATATTTATCTAACACCACGATTAAAATATTCTAGAATCTGTACGAACAGCCAGTGAATACGCCGTATTGGCCAATATGGATACATCATATTGATGTACTTTATGACTTGGTTGATTTGATGAAGTCTTGAATGGATATGCCGTATTGCTTATGATGAATATGGCGTATCTGAACAGTGGACTTTGTTTGATTTCTTCGTTTTAGCTCCAATTCATTTCCATTTCTTTAACTTCCATAAATTGCTCCGTTGTTTCCTGAGATTAATAAAAGTAAACAATTAAGTATCAATTCTCACATAAATAACATAAAAGAAGCAATATAAATGGGATAAATGAATACGTATATTTAGTCCTTATTTGATGTCATCACATAACCATGATTTATCCAACACCACGTTCCCAAGGCTCTAGTCAGAGCACAATATAGCCTTTTCCAGGCTTATCTTTCAAAGTTGGAGAAGTCACACAAACGTGGGAATATAGGTTTGAGAATAATACCAAGTGTTTGCATGACTGATACTAGTACGAGGAAAAAGAGCCTTAAGGATCGTGTCATTAAATAGTTAAATGGTCGTGTTTTCAAACTTGAGACTATTATTCAGGTCGTGTTTTATTGTAAATATTATATCAAGAATATTCAAGGTTAATCTTTTCACACCGGGGTTTCTAATATTAGTTCAAACATCGTAGGTTCTTGCTCGTGAAAGAAATGTAAGAGTTTGGGTATAACTTTCAAGTCATTTGTTAAGTTTTGACATCCATTGTATTAGTTTACAAAATCACATTTCTTTCACATGATAAGCTGGATTTTAATGAACATTTTCCAAATATGAGCTCTGACTTTTGGGATTCTCTTAACAAGCATTTTCTTAAATTGATCGACTTGCCTAATTCGGATGAAGATCTTGCTCATGGAATTTACTGTAATCGATCGTTTTTTTAAACCCATTATTTACCAAAAATCTATTATAACATCTCTAACCAACATTAACTTGTTACATGATTATCTTCTTGAAGAGGAATTAAGATTGGCGTTGGAAAAGGAAGAAAGCTTGCAGTTGGAAGAAGAGAAGATGATGGAAGAGCCTAAGAGGTTGAGACTGGAAGAGGCTAAGAGTTTGCGATTGGAAGATGTGAAGAAAAAAAAGCATCATGAGTTTATAAATTCCTTTCATGTCAAAAATTTATTGGGTCGGTTAGCACGTAGAAAATGAATCAGCTTGAAGTTGTGACCTCAAAAAGTAATGCCAAAGAAACTTGGAAAAAAAATAGTGTTTACGTTAATGATCCATCTATGGATGTCCATCTACAAAATGTTAAACCTTGGGTTGAGGTATCGAAAAACTTATGATAATTTACATTTCATTGTAGATTGCTATCATGCCTTAAAACTTAAACATTTACAATCTTTTGTAGGATCTATCACGATGGTTTCATTGTGTGGACGTTGTTTGGTTGATTGATGATATTCATCTCTTTTATAGTCAACCGGGGCAGCTCAAATGTAAGTTTTCATGGTGCGATAATTTTACCTGTGGACATAAATTTCTATCACAATTTAGTGTGCTTAAACCCCGCTGGAAAAGGTTGGCTAACTGAAGAGGTGAGTCTTTATAAAGACTATAATTCAGGTATTTGTAATACTATATTTGTTGTTTACGATTCATTAAAATAAGGGGCAATTTCATTCATATCCTTGCAAAATTCAAAAATTTCATATATATCCTTTAAATGCATTAAATGCATTGTACTTTATGCATTAAAAACTAGTAAAAAGGATATATATGAAATTTTTGTAATTTTCAAGGATATACATGAAATTTTCCCTTAAAATAATTATTTGTTTCTGGCAATAAACAACACAAAGACTAGTGGGTTGACTACATGTGGCATGTGAGACCCAAAAATGCTAATTGGTCCATGATAGTATTTACTTTGTTCAGATCCTTCTTCAAAACGAAATGCCCTTGTTTTGTGCTAACGGGGATAGGTATGCCAATCAATGGAGCGATGTTAATCGAGTAATACCTTTATTAAAACACCAACACAGTCTATTGGTTTACACTTTTTTAAGAACTTACATCATTGTCAAAATTAGGGATGGCAATGGGCGAGAAAAAACCCACAACTCGCAGGTACCTGTCATAAATGGGTGGGTAAACGCGTCAATTTTCACCCACGGGTGGGTCGTGGGTGAAAATCTTTACCCATCAGTGGGTGGCGGGTGGGTGACGGGTAAGGCATACCCATCGCGGGTAAACCCATAACACCCATTTAAAATACCCACGACTATACCCGTCAAAATACCCGTAGGTGTACCCATAAACCCATGTTAAAATTAATTATACTAATTAAAATATTTATGATGTTGCAGGTATACATTTATTAGTTACTACCAAGTCTCAAAAAAACACATTAACCTAAAAGTTTGTTTGAATTTCAAGACTAAAAAGAGAGTATGAAAGATCAAATAATCAAAGTTGTATTAGGCAAATTGATTGGTGTCTTATTACGCAGAATCATAGTTAGTTTTCATATCATCATTTTGTAATTTTGTTGCCTAACACTAACACATGGGTTTACCCATGGGCAACAAATACCCGCGGGCAAGGGCATGGGTAGAAATTTGTACCCATTGGTGAGTGACGGGTGGGTGATGGGTGAGAAAAAAACTACGTGGGTGGGTGACGGGTTAGAGGTACCCGTGCCCATTACCCACGGGTGCCATCCTCAAAATACACTATTTTCTTTGTCTATCAAAAAGCTTTTTGGAAATGGAAGTTAGGAGGAAAATTATGTTGGTAATGCTAGTGTACAATTTTTATAAGTTTTTCTTATTATAATTTTGACACTTACATTTTTGTATATTTTCTAAGTTTTTATTATTATAATTTCGACATGTACGTTTTTGTACAATTTTTCTGATTAAAATGTATAAGAACGAAGTTTTATAGATTTTGAATAAAGAAATATTTAGAATTTCTTAATTAAACATATTTGAAAAAATAAATAGATTATTATCAAAAGGACTTTGACTCAGTTTGTACCTACTTTCGAAAACCCTATGAGCCTAATGGAGAGATTTTGTGGATAATTGAGTCTCGGCTCTTGCTCACTTTAGTTGGTAGCTAGTAGAGTTACCGGAGCTATTCCCTGTACCAAAAGACATCCATTGGGTTTAGAAAATTGTCGGAGATATTCCTTTTAAAGTGAAAAATGGTTGGTGCCAAAAATCATGGAAGCCACATGTTTTGTGGGATTACTAAGGAAATACGGAGTAATAGATTTTATTGAAATACAAGTTTTGTTTTATTATATAAAAAGTTACACGAATAATATCACACTTTTCAAGATGGGACCATATATATAAACATACGACAAGGACCATCCTTTTTATTTTATTCTTGTTTATAATTTTGGAGTCGGTCGCATATATACCGCCTTATTCCTCTATTTATACAGGCTCGACCGTTCATTCACACTTATATTAAACCCTCAACGATCTAGAACCCTAACCAAACATACCTTCCAAACCGTCCGTTGCGATGGCAGAAGCGAGGTCGGAAGAGAAGGCAAGGAAGTGGTCACAGCTGAACTCAAAACGATACAGTGAAAAAAAGAAATTTGAATATGTCGAGACTACGAAAGAAAACATGCCTCCTGAACATGTAAGGAAGATTATTCGTGATCAAGGTGATATGTCATCGAAGAAGTATCGACGTGATAAACGTGTATATCTAGGTGCACTTAAGTACATTCCTCATGCAGTGTACAAGCTTTTAGAAAATATGCCAATGCCATGGGAGCAGGTTCGCAATGTTAAGGTGCTGTATCACATTACTGGGGCGATTACGTTCGTGAATGAGATTCCGTGGGTTGTTGAACCGATATTTATGGCGCAGTGGGGGACAATGTGGATTATGATGAGAAGGGAGAAAAGGGATCGAAGAAATTTCCAAAGAATGCGGTTTCCTCCTTTTGACGATGAAGAGCCTCCGTTGGACTACGTCGATAATCTTATGGATGTGGATCCTTTGGAAGCGATTCAGTTAGAGCTCGACAAGGAGGAAGATTCCGCGGTTTTTGATTGGTTTTATGATCATAAGCCTCTGGTGAAGACGACGCTCATTAATGGACCTAGTTACCGAAAATGGCATCTCTCACTACCTATCATGGCGACACTTCATCGATTAGCAGGACAGGTACTTTCTGATTTAGTCGATCGTAATTATTTTTACTTGTTTAATATGGAATCCTTTTTTACGGCCAAAGCTCTTAATATGTGCATACCAGGCGGTCCAAAATTTGAGCCAATGTATCGTGACATGGATACAGGTGACGAGGATTGGAATGAGTTTAACGATATAAATAAACTCATTATCCGTTCACCTTTGAGGACGGAGTATAGGATTGCGTTTCCTCATCTGTACAACAATAGGCCTAGGAAAGTAAGGTTAGGTGTATATCATACACCAATGGTTATGTATATGAAACCGGAGGATCCTGATTCACCCGCGTTTTATTATGATCGCCTGATACATGTTATAACCTCTGGTAACAAAGATCGGCGTGAGAATGACAAAGATGAGGACGGCTTCTATTTGCCAGATGGTGTTGAGCCCTTGCTTACTAGCACTCCCTTATACACGGACACTACTGCTGATGGTATTTCCTTGTTATTTGCACCTCGTCCCTTTAACATGAGATCTGGTCTGATGCGACGCGCTCAAGATGTTCCTCTTGTGTCCGAGTGGTACAAAGAACACTGTCCGCCTTCTTATCCAGTGAAAGTCAGGGTTAGCTATCAGAAGCTGTTGAAATGTTTTGCTTTGAACGAGCTGCATCATAGGCCCCCTAAAGCTCAAAAGAATAAGCACTTGTTCCGTTCTCTCCAGGCTACCAAATTTTTCCAAACCACAGAATTTGATTGGGTTGAAGCGGGTCTGCAAGTTTGTAAGCAGGGGTATAACATGCTGAATCTGTTGATTCATAGAAAGAATATAAATTACCTGCATCTTGATTACAATTTCAACTTGAAGCCCGTTAAAACACTTACTACTAAGGAGCGTAAGAAGTCACGGTTTGGCAATGCTTTCCATTTGTGTCGTGAAATCTTGCGGTTGACAAAACTTGTGGTTGATGCACATGTTCAGTACCGTTTGGGGAACGTAGATGCATTCCAGTTGGCTGATGGTCTACAATATACTTTTTCACATGTTGGCCAGCTGACTGGTATGTATCGTTATAAGTACCGACTCATGAGGCAGATTCGCATGTGTAAAGATCTGAAGCATTTGATCTATTATCGGTTTAATACTGGGCCTGTTGGGAAAGGGCCTGGATGTGGTTTCTGGTTACCTATGTGGAGGGTGTGGCTGTTCTTCCTTCGTGGTATCGTGCCTTTGCTCGAGAGGTGGCTTGGAAATCTACTTGCTCGCCAGTTTGAGGGACGACAATCTAAAGGGGTGGCTAAGACCGTGACAAAGCAACGTGTTGAAAGTCATTTTGACTTGGAGCTTCGTGCTGCTGTGATGCACGATGTTATTGATTCCATGCCAGAGGGTATAAAGAAAAATAAGGCTAGGCCAATTTTGCAACACTTGAGTGAAGCTTGGCGTTGTTGGAAGGCAAATATCCCGTGGAAGGTTCCTGGATTAGCTGCTCCAATCGAGAACATTATTCTTCGATACGTGAAGTCAAAAGCTGATTGGTGGACAAATGTTACTCACTATAACCGTGAGCGTATAAGGAGGGGTGCCACAGTTGATAAGACCGTCTCTAGGAAGAATTTAGGGAGGTTGACTCGTCTTTGGTTGAAGGCAGAGCAGGAGCGCCAACACAACTACTTGAAAGATGGTCCGTATGTGACCCCAGAAGAGGCTGTGGCTATCTACACTACGACAGTGCATTGGTTGGAATCTAGAAAATTTTCACCCATACCATTTCCACCATTGTCTTACAAACATGATACAAAGCTTCTTATTCTTGCTCTCGAGAGGCTTAAGGAATCTTATAGTGTGGCTGTGAGGTTGAATCAGCTCCAAAGAGAAGAACTGGGCTTAATTGAACAAGCTTATGACAATCCACATGAGGCATTAACAAAGATAAAACGCCATCTTCTGACCCAACGTGCTTTTAAAGAAGTTAGGATTGAGTTCATGGATTTGTATAGCTATCTGATTCCGGTTTATGAGATTGAGCCTCTTGAAAAGATTACTGACGCCTATCTTGACCAGTATCTATGGTATGAAGGTGACAAGCGTCATTTGTTTCCCAATTGGATCAAGCCTGCAGATTCTGAGCCACCACCACTTTTAGTTTATAAATGGTGCCAGGGTATAAACAATTTGCAGGGTGTATGGGACATTGGTGATGGTCAGTGTGTGGTGATGCTTCAAACAAAGTTTGAGAAGTTTTTTGAGAAGATTGATTTGACGATCCTTAATAGGCTTCTGCGATTGGTCCTTGACCACAATATTGCAGATTATGTCACAGCGAAGAACAATGTTGTGCTGTCTTATAAGGATATGAGCCACACAAACTCGTATGGAGTGATACGTGGCCTGCAGTTTGCGTCTTTTGTGGCACAATATTATGGATTGGTATTGGATCTTTTGATCCTTGGTTTGACTCGTGCAAGTGAAATTGCTGGTCCACCACAGATGCCAAATGAGTTCATTACCTTCTGGGACACAAAAGTTGAAACCCGACATCCAATAAGGCTGTACTCTCGGTACATTGACAAGGTCCACATCCTATTCCGCTTTACACATGAGGAGGCTCTGGATCTTATTCAGCGTTATCTCACCGAGCATCCTGATCCTAACAACGAGAATATGGTCGGTTACAATAACAAGAAGTGCTGGCCGAGAGATGCAAGAATGAGGCTCATGAAACATGATGTGAATCTTGGAAGAAGTGTTTTCTGGGACATGAAGAATCGTCTTCCACGAAGTATCACAACCTTGGAGTGGGAGAACAGCTTTGTTTCTGTTTATAGCAAAGACAATCCAAACTTGCTGTTTAGCATGTGTGGCTTTGAGATTCGTATATTGCCAAAAATAAGAATGACTCAAGAAGCATTTAGTAACACAAGAGACGGAGTTTGGAATTTGCAGAATGAACAGACAAAAGAGCGTACAGCAGTTGCCTTCTTACGAGTTGATGATGAACACATGAAAATGTTTGAGAATCGTGTGAGGCAGATTCTTATGAGTTCAGGGTCTACAACATTCACAAAGATTGTTAACAAGTGGAATACAGCTTTGATAGGTCTAATGACATACTTCCGTGAAGCGACTGTGCATACACAAGAGCTCTTAGATCTATTGGTCAAATGTGAGAATAAAATCCAGACCCGTATCAAGATAGGATTAAATTCGAAAATGCCTAGCAGGTTCCCTCCTGTGATATTCTACACACCCAAGGAGATCGGAGGCCTTGGAATGTTATCAATGGGCCACATATTGATCCCCCAGAGTGATCTTCGTTACAGTCAACAAACAGATGTTGGGGTAACACACTTTAGGAGTGGTTTGAGTCATGAGGAAGATCAGCTAATCCCCAATCTATATCGTTATATACAGCCATGGGAGAGTGAGTTCATTGATTCACAACATGTTTGGGCTGAATATGCTCTGAAGAGGCAAGAAGCCCAGTCACAAAACAGGCGTTTAACTCTGGAAGATTTGGAGGACTCGTGGGATCGTGGAATACCAAGAATCAATACCTTGTTTCAGAAGGATCGGCATACACTAGCATATGACAAAGGATGGAGGGTGAGGACTGATTTCAAGCAATATCAGGTTTTAAAACAAAATCCATTTTGGTGGACACATCAGAGGCATGATGGTAAACTTTGGAACCTGAACAATTACCGAACTGATGTTATCCAAGCACTTGGTGGCGTTGAGGGAATTTTGGAGCATACGCTATTTAAGGGAACATATTTTCCAACATGGGAGGGTCTCTTTTGGGAGAAAGCATCGGGTTTTGAGGAGTCGATGAAGTACAAGAAGCTAACAAATGCTCAGAGATCAGGGCTGAACCAGATTCCAAACCGTAGGTTCACTCTTTGGTGGTCACCTACCATTAACCGAGCCAATGTTTATGTCGGTTTCCAAGTGCAACTGGATTTGACTGGAATATTTATGCACGGGAAGATTCCCACCTTGAAGATCTCTCTTATTCAGATCTTCCGTGCTCACTTATGGCAGAAGGTCCATGAGAGTGTGGTCATGGATCTTTGCCAGGTTCTAGATCAGGAGTTGGATGCATTGGAAATCGGAACTGTGCAGAAAGAAACAATCCATCCAAGAAAGAGCTACAAAATGAACAGCTCATGTGCTGACATTCTTCTATTTGCTGCACATAGATGGCCGATGTCAAAACCGAGCCTGGTAGCTGAGCCGAAGGATATCTTTGATCAGAAAGCAACTAATAAGTACTGGATTGATGTGCAGCTTCGCTGGGGTGATTATGATTCTCATGATATTGAGCGTTACACGAGAGCTAAGTTCATGGACTACACCACCGATAACATGTCTATCTATCCTTCACCAACAGGGGTGATGATTGGACTAGATCTTGCATACAACTTGCATTCTGCTTTTGGTAACTGGTTCCCCGGGTCAAAACCTCTGCTTACCAAGGCTATGAACAAGATCATGAAGTCAAATCCAGCTTTATATGTTTTGAGGGAGCGAATAAGGAAAGGGTTGCAATTATATTCTTCAGAGCCAACTGAACCTTACTTGTCGTCTCAGAACTATGAAGAAATCTTTAGCAATCAACTTATCTGGTTTGTTGATGATACAAATGTGTACCGTGTGACCGTTCACAAGACCTTTGAAGGAAATCTTACAACAAAGCCAATTAATGGTGCTATATTTATTTTCAATCCCCACACGGGACAACTGTTTTTAAAGGTTATTCACACAAGTGTGTGGGCAGGGCAAAAGCGTCTTGGTCAACTTGCCAAGTGGAAGACTGCAGAAGAAGTAGCTGCTCTTGTTCGATCATTGCCTGTTGAGGAGCAGCCAAAACAGGTCATTGTCACACGTAAAGGAATGTTGGACCCTTTGGAAGTTCATTTGCTTGATTTCCCCAATATTGTTATCAAGGGAAGTGAGTTGCAGCTTCCATTCCAAGCATGTATGAAAATTGAGAAATTTGGTGATATGATTCTGAAGGCTACTGAACCGAAGATGGTGTTGTTCAATATATACGATGATTGGTTGGAGAGTATTTCATCGTACACAGCATTTTCCAGGCTAATTTTGATTCTGCGAGCTCTAAATGTGAATAATGAGAAGGCAAAGATGTTACTTAAACCTGATAAGACTATTGTTACGGAGCCCCATCACATTTGGCCATCACTTACGGGTGATCAATGGATGAAGGTTGAAGTTGCTTTAAAAGATCTTATATTGTCTGATTATGTAAAGAAGAATAATGTTAACACCTCAGCACTGACACAGTCCGAGATACGTGACATTATTCTTGGAGCTGAAATTACTCCACCTTCTCAACAGCGCCAACAAATAGCTGAGATAGAGAAACAGGCAAAGGAAATTAGCCAACTGACCGCTGTAACCACCAGGACTACCAATGTTCATGGTGATGAGCTCATTGCTACCACCACGAGTCCCTACGAACAAGCTACTTTTTCTTCCAAGACAGATTGGCGTGTGAGAGCAATGTCAGCTACAGACCTTTATTTCCGTGTGAACCATATATATGTAAACTCGGAGGACATAAAGGAAACCGGGTACACATACATTATGCCAAAGAATATCTTGAAGAAATTCATTTGCATTGCTGACTTAAGAACTCAGATTTCGGGCTATTTGTATGGTGTAAGTCCTCCTGACAATCCTCAAGTTAAAGAAATTCGTTGCATCGCCATGCCGCCACAATGGGGTACCCATCAACAAGTGCACCTTCCATCAGCTCTCCCTGAACATGACTTCCTTAATGATCTTGAACCACTGGGATGGATGCACACTCAACCAAACGAGCTCACTCAGTTATCACCACAGGACCTTACCTTCCATTCTCGGATGTTGGAATACAACAACCAATGGGATGGGGAGAAATCAATCATACTTACTTGCAGTTTCACTCCGGGTTCGTGTTCATTGACTGCATATAAGCTTACCCCAACGGGGTATGAATGGGGCCGTGCTAACAAAGATAATGGAAGCACTCCTCATGGGTATCTTCCAACTCACTATGAAAAGGTCCCGATGCTTCTGAGTGACCGTTTCCAGGGTTTCTATATGGTTCCTGATAACGGTCCTTGGAACTACAATTTCATGGGAGTTAGGCATACAGAAGGCATGAAGTACGGTGTAAAGCTAGGAATTCCACGAGAATATTATCATGAAGATCACAGGCCAACACATTTCTTGGAGTTTAGCAATCTGGAGGAAGATGATATGGCTGCAGGAGATCGGGAAGACACGTTTTCTTAAACATAAATGCTGTTGTTAAAATTAAAACTTGTGTACAAACTGCAACTTTTTATTCAGTCGTGAAAACTTTTTGATCTATACCCGGTACTTGTAAACGAGGCTTATCCTAAAATTTTTGTAGGCTTTTGACTGTTGAGAATTTTTATCAATTAACTGCTTATTTTGATGTCAAACTTGCTTGATAAATTGACTGCTTCCCTCATCTTGAGAAAGTAAGTATAATACCCCCAAAATAATACAGTGATAAGTTTATAAATTTTAGAGCTGTATTTGGAGGATGAGATATACGCCTATACAAAAGGCTTACCTCATCATCTTGTGAAGATATCTAACATAATATCAACACTTTAGAATTAAGGAAAAGTATGCATCAATACTTACAAAAAAAGTCATTAGTAACTTAGATGACAATTATATATACAAATGTTGTATAACTAAGACTAAATAGCATCGATGTTTGAGTACAAAACAGTTGATTTTGAAGTCCATCCATGTGATCGCAAGTCTGGTAGTTGTGTCGAGAAGTTATTTGCATATGTGTTCAACTTGTCGAAAGTCGAAACCCTTTCGTGGGCTAATTTGCAATTATTAGTCAATGATCTTGGCAAAATGATTCAATTGGGGTTAGTCGTAAACTCGTAATGGTGACTGGTGAGGTGCTTCTTTGTAAGCCCAAAGAAATCTATACCTCAGAATGCTATTTGAAACATAGAGCTTATTTGTGTATATATGCGTCTTGACTCGTATTTCTCTTGGATTGTATCACAAACAAAGTGGCATTTCCCTTTAAAGGAGGTTCACTTTCGTAAGAAAACATCTAACCTATGAAGCTTCAAGAAAAAGCTAAGTGTCTTATGCTTTTTTCACATCTTTCTTGTACATATTGCAAACCAAAGAGTCTCCATTGGCAAGATTCATCAATATATAGATGCATAACACTTCTCAAATATACCACACGACTCTTTACATACTAGTAGTGTCACGTATTTAATACGAGTAGCACACGACACTACCAACTATAAACATCACCATCCTAAAATACGAGTAGCACACGACACTACCAACTATAAACATCACCATCCTAAAATGGCGCCGGCCTCGATTTCTTTTTCTTTTCTACACGAATGTTTTCGTGGCATAGGCGTTACGCCTTAGTGACATATCTAAACGTACAAAACTTGGGCCTAATATTCCCTGGCAGCTTCTTGTAATCCATGGTCATAGTTTCCAACCATTGATCCTTTTTTTTGTGGAATTTCTCATACTATGGCACTACTTTTACTTTGGAATGGTAGTAGAAGTCATGGATGCATCACTTTTCATGTGCCAAAATGGTCATATATTGTGGGCTCAATACTTTAATGAGATATTACATGGCATTAGGTCATGTGTCAACATAAATGTGAGATGCCTTTCAAGTCAAAATTCCAAACTCAACAATCAAGTCCTTAATTTAATGGTTTTAAGCATCACATGCACTTAAAAAAAATATACACCCTTACACACTTGCATAAAACATACACGTTACTTGAACCCACAAACATTTAGTATGAAATATAAATATCACATTATAAACCGTTAAGCCAGAGGCCTATCGGTACTATGTAAGGTTTCTAGCTATCATAATTTAGTGGGTTGAGTCCTATTCAAAATGATTTGACATGGTATATTAATAGGAATGGTTCTAATCAAAATTAAGGTGAGCCAAGTTAAGATGACTCAATTTTAAAGAGATACCATATATAGAATGCATGTTAATGCCCTCTTTAATGAATAAATGATTAAGTACGTAAACTCAACATTATATTTTCAAAACGATTGAATTAGTTAAATCGTGAAAAGGGATATTTATTTTGTAATTGTTGATACAAAAGTTGGGCGTACCTTGGTTGTTGGGCTTTGCTCTTATATCAATTGGATCCTTAGCACTTGTTACCTGCGTACTAAGAAAAGAGAATAACACCGTTAGGCTTATCGAGGGATTGTCTCCCCCGATTAGACTCCGGCGTGAGAGTAAGTAATCGAATTTAGGTTTTAGTTGAAGAGTTTTAGGGATTCTGTGAATCGTACCTTTGAATGAGGATGTATCATTCTATATATAGGACGTAGAAACCGTGTAGGTTTCTTGCTCCTCACTCTTCGCACGCGTAGTGCTTATCCGAGGTAAGGATATCTATTCCTTGAATAGATAATCCTTATCGGGTATATGGTGAGTTAGATTGGGCCTTTGGGCTTCATGAGCCCAAGTATTGATACCGCAGCCCATACCATTTGTCATGGTAGCCCATTCGTGATGGGTTTAAGTGTGAGTATAGTCTATCATTTGGGCTTTTGGCCCAAATATAGGCTATACGTCATCATGTCCCCCCAGTCTAGTATGCGCGGCTCGTAGTCGCGGGTACTAGACTTAATGTTAGCAGCGGTAAGCGTGGCGGGAGAATGAACAAATTGTTACCGCCTTTTTGGAGGTGCAATGCACCTAACATAGTTCAAATAGTTACCTCGGTATTCGGGGGTAGTGTCCACGTTTCACTTGGTATTCGGGAAAAAGTGCATGTACCTTTTCGCCTGCTAGCCACACATTTCATTGTGAGTGGGTTCCACGTGGGCAAGGATTAGGGTTTTGCTAACCCTATATAAAGGTCACCGCCCCCCACATTTTTACACACACAGTAAAAACACACAAAGCAACTATTCATCTCCTTCTTCATTTCTATAGCGTCTTTTGCAGAAAAACTTTTTATCCCTCTTAGGTAACTTTTGCGTCCGCTTAGGTTAAGATGAAAATTGTCGCCCAATTAGATGACTTTCGCTCTGCGATGTCCGTCGAGGATGTCATGCACTTCTCTTCCGACTATTTCGTGCCTTTGGATGTACATCCAGAGGCGCCAGATGTCGATGCGTGTATATCTGACTTCCCCGAAGGGAAGATAGGTTTATATACGAAGTTTTTTGAGTACGCCAATTACCGCGTACCTATTTCTATATTCCTGAGCGACTTGCTCAATCATTATCGCCTTCACATCTCGCAGCTGCACTGTATAGGTGCGGCGAAGGTGTCGAATTTTGAAATAAACTGTCGTTTATTGGCGATAGAACCGACAGTGGACTTGTTCCGCTCCTTTTACCACTCAACGTGGTCAAACGGTTGGGTCTCCTTTGCGAAGCGCCCGGGGGCGTTGCAGTGTTATACGGAGAAGGTGGACGCGCTTAAACATTGGAGAGAGTATTTCTTTTGGGTAGACGACGTAGTCTTTCCCTTCGACTTTGAGTTTTATACTCAGGCGTCCTTACCAAAGGATGGGCGCCCCTCACCCGGTTCCTATAGGATCGCTGACGCGCAGACGTTAGATGCCAATCGATTGGCCATTAACCCTTATCCGGAGGAGTTTTTGGTTCATGTAGGATTGAGTCGCGCGTATTTTGGCGCAGCAGATGAGGTTCCCACTTTCCTGAGTGAGGATGGCCGGGGTGGGTGTTCATCCTTTGTAATTTGGTTGTAAGTACTTCTTTCACTTATCTCCGTGCATTTACCAACTGATGTTGTTTGTTTGTTTTGTATGCGTGCAGAGATGGACTTGTTCGCTGTGGTGAAACTTGACAAACCAAAGCAGGTTACGATAGGAGTTCGTCCATTGAAGGATGGGGAGACGCCCCTACTTGATGCGACTGCGGGGCACTTGACTACTTTGCCCGCAGCTACCTCTGAGGGTACGCCTCCACTTGTGGTGGAGCCTGTGCAGACTGTGGCTCCCGAGGTGGTGACGGAGCCAACTGAGAGGGTGGTGCCCGCATTGGAGGTGGCGCATGAAGAGGCGCAGTCATCAGATAGTATTCAGATTCTTAAGCCTGAAGAGGTGTTGAGAGAGGAGGTTGCGCAGAGCTCGAAGCGCAAGGCTTTGGCTGGTGGTAGTGAGAGGAGGAAGAGGCGCCGCCACGTTATAGGAGACGCGGAGTCTAACGCGGAGGAGACCTCGACCTCTGGTGCTCGGGCGAAGGCCGCTGAAGCTTCCCCTTTTTTGTAAGTGTAGCGCTGTCGTCCTTTCTCATTTTCCATTTATATTGTTATTACTTATCGTAACCCTTGGCTATTGTTTGCGCAGTGATGATGGCGCCAAGGATGATGAAATATCCTCTCCGCAGAATGAAAACAAGGAGGAGGATACCTTGGCTGCTGATGGTGATGAGGCGCAGCGTCTGCTTGATGAGTTGGCTGCGACTACTGCCCGTCAGGCTGAGCTGGTGGCGCAGCTGAAGGGAAAGCGCGCTGGGGAGAGTCGTGCTCTGGCCCAGAAGGAGGAAGAGTTGGAGAAGCTGCGCGCGCAATTGGAGGGCGTGCAGGCTGAGCTTGGGGAGTCAAGGGCGTATGGAGAAAAGATCGCCCAGGACAAGATGAGCATCCTGGCTGATCTGCTGTATGCGAGGAGGAAGCTGGAGCTGATAAAGGCCAAGGCGTCGTGGTCTGTGTCCTTCCTTGAGGAGCAAAAATCTGAGTACTATGCTAAGCTCCAAGAGTTCAAGGAAAACATGGAGAAGACGCTTGTGGCGTATGAGGAGAAGTTGCGCGCCCTTAGCATTGAGTACGACGAGGAGCTGTACCCTCATCTCATGTCTGTGATAGCTGAGCGCAGGTATTTTTACACCCTTGTTTATTTATAACTTCTTTCTTCACTCCATTGTTGTCTTATTTTGTTTCTACTTTGTGAATGCAGGTGGTTGATCAGCCATGGGCTGCGTCTGGCCGCTCTAAGTACTTTAGAGTCGGCGGAAGTAGTGGAGGCTTTTGGGAAAGTCGTCCACTGTGCGATGGCGCGTGGCCGTTCGCAGGCTATGGAGGAGCTCCGAGAGGCCAAATTGTTTGAGAAGGATCTGGCGGAGCTGCCTGGTTATAGCGCAACAGCCTATGATGAGCTGGTGCAGGCGATGGCGGGGCTGAAGGTCCTTGAGCTGCCCCATATTGGGAAATTGGAGCGTGATCAGGATGACCCTATTAATGTGCTCATGGCGGGTCTGACGTTGCAGCGTCATCTTGAGGGAAACGCCGAGGAGGAGGTAGACTATTACCTAAAGCCTGACCTCTCGCAGCTACAAGTGCCTGTTTTTGCAAAGCCCCGCGATATTCTCAAGCCCTTTGCTTTGGAGAAGGAAGTTCCTTTAAAGGAGGTGCTGGAACGTCATGAGCAAAGGGTCGCTGTGAAGAAGGGCATTAAAGGCAAGGCCGTGATGTGCGGCTTTGGTGCTGCGCATCTTCCTCGTTCTGATGGCGTGCCCGTCAGTGTCCCCACTGTTTCACTCAAGGATGCCATAACCTTGAGGAAACTGACTGAGGCGGGGAGTTCCGCTGCGCCAGAAGAGAGTCATGAGCACCGCCATAGTATATAGGCGTTTTGTAAATGTATGTGTTTTCCTTGTAATAAAAATATGGAATGAGATATATTTTTATAAGTTCGTAACTTAAATATGTTTGCATTATCTGCTATTGATTTTTTCACTAAGTCTTTTAAGTGCGTAGCTTAAAAATACTTGCATTGTTTGCGAAGTGTTATTTTTTGACTAAGTTTCTTAAGTGCGTGACTTAAATATACTTGCATTGTTTGCGAAGTTTACTATGTGACCAAGTATCTTGGCTCGTTATGTTGCTAAGCTTGTACGGTGTACTTGGTATATGCGCGTCCATCGTGGGATGCGCATGCGAATCTTACCTCAACGTCTCGAGAGTAAGGCGCTTAGCAAGGATTCGTGATCCAACGTTGATGGGTTTGCAACCCTCTTACTCAACAAGTCAATTAGTAGGTTAACTTATCCTGTATGCCGTCGTGGGTCTTTAAGTGGTGCATGCACGCCATGTAGGCAAAAATATAAGATAGACAATATTGACATATATGCAATAAAGTAAAGGTACGCTATGGAGTTAGCTAGAAACCATAACGTTTTATTAATACTTGCAAGTTTTTGAAAAAATAGAAAATAAAATTCCTACAAAATAAAAACAAACACTTATTGGGCACCTCGTAGGGTGTTTGTGTGTTTGTGTGAGGGCCGTAGCCTAAAAGTAACATCTTTTGAGATTGCAGATGTTCCAAGTGCGCGCTAGGTCTTGACCTTCCATATCGCGCAACCTGTATGCGCCGTTGCCGAGCGCGTCTGTGACCTCGTAGGGTCCTTCCCATTTGGGTCCAAGTTTTCCTGTGTCTTCTGCATGGCTTGCGTCATTGGCGCGATAAACAAAGTCCCCTGGTCTAAATGAAGTGTTCTTGACTTTTGCATCATAATACTTCTTCATTTTTGCCTTGGCCTTTGCTTCTCGTATAGCTGCGCGCTCGCGTCTTTCCTCCAGTATATCTAAGTCTATGCGCCGCTCCTCGTCATTTGTCATGACGTTAACTTCTGCTGTGCGTATAGTAGGCATTCCTATTTCAGCTGGTATGACGGCTTCTGTTCCATAGACTAAGGAAAATGGCGTGTCGCCAGTACTGGTTTTGATTGTTGTGCGATGCGCCCACAAGACATGAGAGAGTTCATCTACCCATCTTCCTTTGTGTTTGTCTAGGCGCGCTTTTATTCCTTCGCCCAGACTGCGATTGGCGCGCTCAACTAGGCCATTGGTTTGTGGGTGTTTGACTGAAGCAAAGTGTTGTGTTATGTTCAAATTGGTGCACCAGTCTTTGAATGGGTTGTCACAGAATTGTTTTCCGTTGTCTGATACGATCTCGCCTGGTAGGCCGAAGCGACAGACAATGTTGTCCCAGACAAAGCGCTTGACTTGGTTTCCCGTGATGTTCACTACAGCTTTTGCTTCGATCCACTTTGTAAAATAATCAATGGCTACGATGAGGAATTTAACTCCTCCCGCTGCGACGGGAAAAGGTCCTGCGATGTCAATACCCCATTTATAAAATGGCCATGGTGAGGTGATCGGTGTTAGCTCGTGCTGTGGTCGGCGCGGGATAGGTCTATGTACTTGGCAGTTGCTGCACTTTCTTATTAGGTCGCGTGCATCGCGGTGCATTGTTGGCCAATAGTATCCTGCTCTTAAAGCGCTTGCCACCACTGATCGCGGTCCTGAGTGCATACTACATGATCCAGCGTGAAGTTCGCGGAGTACATAGTCTGCTTGAAGGGGTCCGACACATCTGAGCCATGGTTGTAAGAAAGATCGCCGATAGAGTACGTTGTCGCGGAATTCGAATCGTTGCGCTGTGCGCCGTATTCTTCGGGCGTCTTTATTATCTTGGGGTAGGGTTCCCTTGGTGATAAATTCAATGATAGGTGTCATCCACGTAGGATCTTGTTCTTCTATCACCGTGGATATCTCCATATCAAGGATTGACTTGTTCTTTAAGGTTTCCACCAATACCTGTTTTGAAAGGTGTGCGAAGCTTGTGGATGCGATCTTGCTGAGTGCGTCCGCCTTTCTGTTTTCCCCTCTAGGTATTTGTTTTATTGTGAACCTATCGAAGTTTTTTATCAAAGACTTTGTCTTTTCCAGGTATTGGAGCATATGGTCATCCTTGGCCTCGTATTCCCCTAACACGTGGTTAGCGACTAGCCGAGCATCTACGTTTGCCTCTAGGTTGCGTACACCCATTTGAATTGCGATGCGTAGTCCGGCCAGTAGGGCTTCATATTCTGCCTCATTGTTCGTGGCTGTGAACTCGAAGCGTAGCGCATAGGTGAATTCCATACCTTCTGGATTTGTAAGAATAAGTCCTGCGCCTGATCCATCTGCGCATGAGGATCCATCAGTGAACAGTGTCCATGGTTCTTGTAGATCCGTTTTTGCTGCAGATGTTGGGCTGTCGCCCTCTGGCTTCTCCACGATGAAATCAGCTAGGACTTGCCCTTTGATAGCAGTGCGTGGCCTGTATGAGATGTTGTACTCACTTAGCATTACACTCCATTTTTGTAAGCGCCCTGATGCGTCTAGTTTAGAGATAACTTGTTTAATTGGCTGATCAGTGATTACCGCGATTGGATGCGCTTGGAAGTATCTACGCAGTCTTTTGGCGGAGAACACCAAAGCCAAGACCAATTTTTCCATGGCGGTATAGTTAACCTCTGTTTTCTTTAAAGCTTTGCTTACGAAGTATATGGGTGTCTGGACGGAGTCTCTATCTGTCAGTAGTACTGCGCTAACTGCTCCGTGGGTTGCTGATAGGTACATAATGAGTTCTTCCCCCTGTCGCGGTGCGACTAGTTTGGGAAGAGATGCCAGATGATGTTTGAGTAGTTGGAAAGCTTCCTCCGCTTCATTAGTCCAGCGAAAGTCTCCCTTTTTTGTACACTTCGTGAGTGTTTTAAAGAGAGGAAGGGACTTGTCCGCTGATTTAGATAGGAAGCGATTTAGCCCTGCCAGCTTTCCATTCAGTGATTGGACTTCTTTGAGTGTGCGCGGGGAGGGGAGATCAATAACAGCCTTTGTCTTCTCTGGGCATGGTTTGATTCCATCGGGTTCTATTAAGTATCCGAGGAACATGCCTTCCGTTGCGCCAAAGGTGTACTTTTTTGGATTCAGTTTCATGTTTATCCGCCCCAACGTTCGGAATGTTTCCTCGATGTCGCGCACTAACTCGTCCTCTGTATGGCTTTTTATAACAAGGTCGTCAACGTAGACTTCCAAGTTGCGGCCCACTTGTTTTTCGAAAGCTGTATCCACTAGCCGTTGGTATGTTGCGCCTGCGTTCTTCAGGCCAAAAGGCATTTTTGTGTAGCAGTATACCCCTTGACTGGTGTGGAAAGCTGTTTTTTCTTCGTCGTCCACTGCCATTTGGATCTGATGGTACCCTTTATATGCGTCTAGGAAGCACTTGAAGGGGTATCCACATAAGGATTCGACTTTCCAATCTATTTCTGGCAATGGATAGCAGTCCTACGGGCATGCTTTATTGAGGTCCGTGAAGTCCACGCACATCCTCCAGCTACCATCGCTCTTCTTTACCATGACTGGGTTAGAGAGCCAGTCATGGTAATACACTTCTCGCATGATGCCCGCATCTACTAACTTGTGTACTTCTTCCAAGATAGCTTTTGCACGATCTGGAGCCTGGCCGCGCTTCTTTTGTCGTATTGGAGAGTATCCTTGTCGGATTTGTAGTTTGTGCTCTGTGATAGAGCGAGGCACTCCTGTCATATGCTTTGGTTCCCATGCAAAGATGTCTAGGTTCTTTTGCAAGAGTGCGCATACGGCTGCTTTACCTTTGTCAGATAAAGATCCTCCAATCGAAACTTGTTGTTCCGGATAATCTGGATGAATAGCGACCTTTAAATTTGACGATTTTTCCGTGCGCTGTTCTGGAATAGTATCTGCTTCAGTTGTCACTGCGATGCACTCTCTTGGTGGTACCGTTGTGTTATAGAGAGTAACCACTCCTCCTTCAACTGGGAATTTGAGCATTCCGTGTGCTGTAGATGGTACTGCGCGCATGGATGATATTCCCGGTCTTCCAATTATACCATTGTATGGTGAAGGAGACTTAATCACCATGAAATTTATCCACGCCGCGGTTGAGTGTTGCTCATCTCCTACGACCACCAATAAGCGTAATTGCCCCATGGGCCAAATCTTTTCTCCTGTGAATCCTGTTAGTGACATTGTGGCTGGTATCAATTGACTTTGGATTTCAGGTCGCAGCCTTTTGAAGCAGTGATCATACATGATATCTGCGGATGCTCCTCCATCAATGTACATGCGGTGGATATCGTGTCCTCCTGCATGTATTTCAATGGTCAGAGGTTCCACGACTGCGTTGTCCGCAGCGATTGTAGGGAAGGATATCTCTTTTTCTGGAGAGAATTTCTGGCTGACTCTCTGCTTTATCTTGCGTTGCCATGATTGTATCATGTATATAGTCTCAGCATTCTCCTTTGGAGGTTCTTTCTTGCCACCATTTTTAGATCTATCTTTCCCCTCTTTTATATTCTTTACGAGGTGGTCCATCCTTCCTTCCCTGACTAGTTTCTCGATCAGTTGTTTCAGCTGGACGCACTCGTTGGTTGTATGGCCTTTTTGGCCATGGTACTCGCAGTATCCACCACCTAGGCGCTTTTCTTCCGCCGTGCGCATTGGTGGTGGTCTTGGGAAGTTCGCACCTTCCGTTGCGAATATCTCCCTTGGAGTTTTAGTTAGAGGAGTATACTTGTCGTTGTCTCTTCCACTGCGGTAATTCCTGCTGCGGTTATGTGGATCATTGGATTGTTTCCGCGGCTGTTCTTGTTGCCGATAATTTGAATATCCTTTCTTGCTATCCGCAGCAGCTGCTTCTCCTTGTATAAAGGATCTGGTACGTTTAGTTAGTTCATCGAAAGACTGGGGAACTCTATCGTTGAGCTTTCGGATGAGTTCTGGATTATTAATTCCATTCATGAACCCTGAAATTTTTAGTATTTCGGGACATGCTTTGACTTGTATGCACTCATCCTTGAAGCGCTCCATGAAGGCGCTGGTTGATTCCCCTTGGCGTTGCTTCACCCTTGCCAATTCCACAGGATTTTTAGCGCACTTCTTTCGCTGGGTGAAGTTGTGGCGGAATGCTTTTCGCAATTCCTCAAAGCCGCCAATACTCCTACGTGGGAGTTTGCTAAACCATGTGCGCGCGTTTCCTACTAATGTGGAATTAAACATGTGACACCACACAGGCTGCGACCAGTTTTCGATAGTTGCGGCTGACTCGAAAATTTTGAGGTGGTCGTCAGGGTCACCTGTTCCATCATATGTCTTCACATTAGCGGGCATGCGTCTGCGTCTGTCGTCTGAGTAATCACTTATGCGACGTGTGAACGCATCAATTTTATGGCGTCGCCATGGGAGAGACATATCCTCGTTCTCTTCCTCGCGACGTCGTCCTTTTGATTTCCAGTGACCTGTTTCTTTATCCCTGTTGTCCGAGGAGTCGCTGGAGGAAGGATAATCTCTCCGTCGGCGTTTGCGCCTGCTCCCTTCAGAAGAGGAGCCTGAGGGATCTCTGCTTGGGGATCGTCTTCTTCCCAATCTATCTTGGACCCGCCTACTTCTGGGGTTGGAGGATCCTTGGCTCGGCGAATGCTGAGGGCCTAGTCGATCATGTATTCCCCGACTACCAAGTCTGGAATGAACATTGGTGCGTCTACCACTATCTCCAGAATGTTGTGAGCCAGACACCGTACCCAACCTGTCTTGGACATTGGTGTGTTCTGTACGTCTTCCTCGTGGGTGACGTAGTGGTGATGGTTCACGTTCTGGACCAAAGTTGAGTCGGGTTTGCAGATCCGTACCTGCCCTTCTTGCCGCCTCTTCCTGCATGAGGGCGGCTAGGGTTTCATAATTTTGGGATACAAAATTACCCAAAGTTAGGTCAGGTATGTCCTCAGTCGTTGCAAGGATCTCTGCCTCAGTATGGGACGCCCTGTTTCGTTCAGGCGCGCCTGGCGGTATAGTGTTGTTCACTACGGGTGTAGCCTGATGAGGAGTGGTAAAGAGAGTGCGCTGGAGTTCCTCAGCGCTTGGGACCACTGTCGAGATTATGGGTAATTCCATTGTTGGAATAGGCTGGGTTGTCCCCGCCCCCTGATGATCAGGTGCGCTGGTTGTCCCAGCAACCTGCTTAGGAGTTGAATCTTGTCGATTCTTCTTTTGGTGGTCACGTTTTTCTGACTGCGGAGTCCGCTGGCTCGAATTCTTGTGTTTTGTCATTCTAGTTCGTTGTAGGGTCCCACGGATGGCGCCACTTGTTGATACAAAAGTTGGGCGTACCTTGGTTGTTGGGCTTTGCTCTTATATCAATTGGATCCTTAGCACTTGTTACCTGCGTACTAAGAAAAGAGAATAACACCGTTAGGCTTATCGAGGGATTGTCTCCCCCGATTAGACTCCGGCGTGAGAGTAAGTAATCGAATTTAGGTTTTAGTTGAAGAGTTTTAGGGATTCTGTGAATCGTACCTTTGAATGAGGATGTATCATTCTATATATAGGACGTAGAAACCGTGTAGGTTTCTTGCTCCTCACTCTTCGCACGCGTAGTGCTTATCCGAGGTAAGGATATCTATTCCTTGAATAGATAATCCTTATCGGGTATATGGTGAGTTAGATTGGGCCTTTGGGCTTCATGAGCCCAAGTATTGATACCGCAGCCCATACCATTTGTCATGGTAGCCCATTCGTGATGGGTTTAAGTGTGAGTATAGTCTATCATTTGGGCTTTTGGCCCAAATATAGGCTATACGTCATCAGTAATAAGCTAAAACTGCAATGTAAAACTAACTTGAGATTGATGGAGTAGCAAATTATTACAGGGTAAAGTTGAGTAATAAGTAAGCGAAACATACCATTTCTAATATTTTGTCTCTATATGTGAAACTATTTAGTGTTTTTTTTTTTTTTTAGATTTCCAATTTTTTGTATTTTATTCCAATATGTACAAATAAGTGGTGCGTACATATGTGTAATTTACCAAATTGTTTAAAAAAGTGCTTTACTTGCATGTATAGTATAAAATTTTATAAAAAAAAAAAAAAGTAAAACATGTTTGTTTTGGTTAGAATATTTAAATTGACCTAACGTCCAAATAATACCTACTACTTAATATTTTATATAATAAAAGAATTACATCATTTCGGAGTGTTTTTGCAAATCCCTTCTCAATGAAAAAAAAATGGACCAATAGCAGAGCTCAATTTTGCCACATAAGCGAAATCGAGCAACGTGATTGGTCAATAGAAAGTCAAAATTAAATTGATTTTGGTCAAACTTTAAAAAATTTTGTAGAGAATTTGATTGTGGAAAAAAACACATGAAAATATAGGTGCCAAATTTAAGAAAATAAAAACTTAAAAAAAGAGGAGGTAATTAATAAAACATTAGTGGTTGAATTTTAAATATACTATCTAGAGTTAAGTGTAAAATTAGAGTTAAGTACATTTTTGGTCCTTGTGGTTTGTCGGGTATAACAATTTTGGTCCAAAAGTTTAAAAAGTTCCGGATCCACTACGGTTTTGAAACACCCATAACGGGTTTGGTCCAAAATTAACCTTAACGTTAGTTTAGGGTGTTCAACACACTCACGTGACAAACATGTGAGGGCAAATGTGTCTTTTCACGCCTATTGTTTTTGTATCTTTACAAACGTATCTATATATATGCTGAGAAACATAACATATACTTAAAATCCAGAGTTAAGTACATTTTTGGTCCTTGTGGTTTGTCGGGTATAACAATTTTGGTCCAAAATTTTAAAAAGTTCCGGATCCACTACGGTTTTGAAACACCCATAACGGGTTTGGTCCAAAATTAACCTTAACGTTAGTTTAGGGTGTTCAACACACTCACGTGACAAACATGTGAGGACAACACTTGATAGTAATAACATTTAGGGGGGTATATTGGTCAATTACTCTTTCCCGCTATATCAATTGGGAAGAACGCTGCTATTAAATGGCAGTCTTCTCACAATCAATCCATCTTCCCCCAATTGATTTTCTTCTCACAGTCAAAATATAAAATAAAAACCCTAATTGATTTTCTTCTAGACCTAAAATGGTGATTTCTAACTGGTCTTTGAGACCAAAAGGCACCACATTGAATCCATACGTCAAATATAGTAAGTGCATTTTTTATTTGCCCTAAAATGGTGTATTATTGTTGTTTACAATCGTTATTGATGATCAATTTTTTAAATATTGTTCTTTTTGAAACAGGGAATGATCCTAGTATGTTTTCCCTAAAAATCAACCATGGAGGGTTTTTCACTTACTATCCTGGTCCAAAGCGTACAAGGGCTCCAAGGCGTGTTTACAAAGGTGGGAATGCTGATTGGTTTGATGAAGTTGATGGGGATTTGTTTTCTATTATTGATGTAACAGATATGGTAAAAGAGTTAGGATATTTTAGTGAAGGTATGAAATTCCATTATAAAATTCCTACTTCTGATTTAGATAAAGGTCTTTCACCATTAAAAGAAGATTGTGATGTTTTGGATATGGTTAAGTATGTTACTAAGTTCAAACTACTTGAGTTATATGTGGAGCATCCAGTTGATAAGTCTATTGTTTTAGATGATGATAATGTTGGTTTAGGTCCTGAAAAGATTGATGTAGAGAATGATAATGTTGGTTTAGAAAATGAAATTGTTGGTTTAGAGAATGATCAGGATGGTTTAGGGAATGATCAGGATGACTTAGAGAATGATGATGTTGATATAGAGACTAATTATGTTGATGAAATGCATATGGCTAGTGAGTTTGGAGAGTCAAGTGAAAACCTTATAACAGAGCATGAAGTAGAAAACAATGACAGCCCTAGAACTGAACCTGAAGAAGAAAATAATGTTGATGAAGGTAGGGATGATATTGACAGTCAAGACAGTGATGATAGTCAAGACAGTGACTTTGAGTATGGAACAGATGATATGGATGATATTGATGATGTTGAGGTTGACATGGCAGAGTTTAGAAAAAACATTGATGAAAATGTAGAGTGGGGTGGTCCAACTGAACCTGAAGAAGAAAACAATGCAGAATCAGAACATATAGACTTAGAAGAAGAAGAAGACTTTGACATTGAGGACTTTGATAGTCAAAGTGATTCAGATGAGGATGAAGCTGAAAGGAGGAAAGTTTTAAGGAAGTTAGGTAAAGTTAAAAAGCCTGTAGATGGTAAAATATTTACTGAGAACTTTTATGTTGGTCAAAGCTTTGGTAACAAAGATTTGATAAAAGAGATGGTAACAAGAATCTCAGTGGAGCAAAGAAGACAACTTTACTTGGTTAAAAATGATAAGGAGAGGGTAAGAGCTGAATGCAGGGGTGTTGTTCCAGTTTTTAGCACCAATGATAGTGGATCAAAAAGTGATGGGCCTAATGTGGATAGTGGATCAAAATGTGATGGGCCTAGTGGGTCAGATGCCAAAGTGAAAAAGATAAAAAAGAGTGGGTATATCAAGAAAAAGGCACATGTGGAGGATTTAACTTGTCCCTGGATCTTACATTGTTCTAAACCTAGAAATGAAGAAACTTGGAGGGTTAAAAAGTTTATAGATGAACATCATTGTCTTCAAACAAGGGATGTTAAAAAGTGCACTGCTACATTTCTCTCCAAAGAGATTGAGCATACCATAAAACCAAACCCTAAGATACCTCTTGCAGCTCTGAAAGATCAGTTACAAAAGAATCTATGTTTGTTTGGGGGCCTTGAAACAAACATAGATTCTTTTGAACTCTCTAGTATTACTGTCAACAACATTTGAGTTCCTTTCAACTTCTATCTTAACAGTTGTGTTTGGGTTCTTTTCTTTCAACTCTACCACATATTGCTTCAAATTAGCATACTGTTTTGTGTAATCTCCAATAACCCTTTCTTGTGCCATCTGTTTTGCCCTAAACACTTTCTGCCTTGAAACTCCTAATTCGTACTTCTTTTGTAACTGATCTTTCAGAGCTGCAAGAGGTATCTTAGGGTTTGGTTTTATGGTATGCTCAATCTCTTTGGAGAGAAATGTAGCAGTGCACTTTTTAACATCCCTTGTTTGAAGACAATGATGTTCATCTATAAACTTTTTAACCCTCCAAGTTTCTTCATTTCTAGGTTTAGAACAATGTAAGATCCAGGGACAAGTTAAATCCTCCACGTGTGCCTTTTTCTTGATATACCCACTCTTTTTTATCTTTTTCACTTTGGCATCTGACCCACTAGGCCCATCACATTTTGATCCACTATCCACATTAGGCCCATCACTTTTTGATCCACTATCATTGGTGCTAAAAACTGGAACAACACCCCTGCATTCAGCTCTTACCCTCTCCTTATCATTTTTAACCAAGTAAAGTTGTCTTCTTTGCTCCACTGAGATTCTTGTTACCATCTCTTTTATCAAATCTTTGTTACCAAAGCTTTGACCAACATAAAAGTTCTCAGTAAATATTTTACCATCTACAGGCTTTTTAACTTTACCTAACTTCCTTAAAACTTTCCTCCTTTCAGCTTCATCCTCATCTGAATCACTTTGACTATCAAAGTCCTCAATGTCAAAGTCTTCTTCTTCTTCTAAGTCTATATGTTCTGATTCTGCATTGTTTTCTTCTTCAGGTTCAGTTGGACCACCCCACTCTACATTTTCATCAATGTTTTTTCTAAACTCTGCCATGTCAACCTCAACATCATCAATATCATCCATATCATCTGTTCCATACTCAAAGTCACTGTCTTGACTATCATCACTGTCTTGACTGTCAATATCATCCCTACCTTCATCAACATTATTTTCTTCTTCAGGTTCAGTTCTAGGGCTGTCATTGTTTTCTACTTCATGCTCTGTTATAAGGTTTTCACTTGACTCTCCAAACTCACTAGCCATATGCATTTCATCAACATAATTAGTCTCTATATCAACATCATCATTCTCTAAGTCATCCTGATCATTCCCTAAACCATCCTGATCATTCTCTAAACCAACAATTTCATTTTCTAAACCAACATTATCATTCTCTAAATCAATCTTTTCAGGACCTAAACCAACATTATCATCATCTAAAACAATAGACTTATCAACTGGATGCTCCACATATAACTCAAGTAGTTTGAACTTAGTAACATACTTAACCATATCCAAAACATCACAATCTTCTTTTAATGGTGAAAGACCTTTATCTAAATCAGAAGTAGGAATTTTATAATGGAATTTCATACCTTCACTAAAATATCCTAACTCTTTTACCATATCTGTTACATCAATAATAGAAAACAAATCCCCATCAACTTCATCAAACCAATCAGCATTCCCACCTTTGTAAACACGCCTTGGAGCCCTTGTACGCTTTGGACCAGGATAGTAAGTGAAAAACCCTCCATGGTTGATTTTTAGGGAAAACATACTAGGATCATTCCCTGTTTCAAAAAGAACAATATTTAAAAAATTGATCATCAATAACGATTGTAAACAACAATAATACACCATTTTAGGGCAAATAAAAAATGCACTTACTATATTTGACGTATGGATTCAATGTGGTGCCTTTTGGTCTCAAAGACCAGTTAGAAATCACCATTTTAGGTCTAGAAGAAAATCAATTAGGGTTTTTATTTTATATTTTGACTGTGAGAAGAAAATCAATTGGGGGAAGATGGATTGATTGTGAGAAGACTGCCATTTAATAGCAGCGTTCTTCCCAATTGATATAGCGGGAAAGAGTAATTGACCAATATACCCCCCTAAATGTTATTACTATCAAGTGTTGTCCTCACATGTTTGTCACGTGAGTGTGTTGAACACCCTAAACTAACGTTAAGGTTAATTTTGGACCAAACCCGTTATGGGTGTTTCAAAACCGTAGTGGATCCGGAACTTTTTAAAATTTTGGACCAAAATTGTTATACCCGACAAACCACAAGGACCAAAAATGTACTTAACTCGTAAAATTATAAATCTCCATGTTTTTAATAACTTTAGATAATAAACAAATAACCCCTTACACTTTATACCCCTACACTTTATAATATAAACTTTGTTTACAATTACATGAGTATTAGTATTGACTTGAGACTTCCATCCATTAACTTACAAAATTTTGTAAATGTACGAATTAGGTTTAATATAAGTTAAATATTTTTAAAATAAATATTAGTTTTAAACTTTCATCTATTAAAATATTTTTTTACTATGTCGTTAAATAAAGACTCATGTTATCCTATTTAAAAGTTTAATCTATGGGTACATGAATTTGAATATTAAATAAGGCTAAATTATTATTAACGGTAATATAAATATCAACGACTAATGTAATTATTATTTAAAGTTTATATATGGATATCATGAAAACATTTTTAAAAAACTTTACAGAGTATATTTTAACTTCATCAGCTTATTATGTGCTACTAAACTCGCATATTTCGTACAACATGATACCAATTGTTAAAAGTTAAACAACAACATCGACCATAACATCTATGTCTGCTAAATAAAAGTTTATATACGTATATATTTTAACTTATAACAACGACAATGCTCGTGCTACTAAACTCGCACATTTTGTATAACATTATATCAAATATACGCGATTGTACTTATAACAACGACTCATGTAACTATTATTTAAATTTTATATACGGATATCCGGAAAAACATTTTTAAAAAACTTTACGGAACATTAGATTATTAAGTGGGTAAAATCTAACTTAGGCTGATAATTTATAGGTTAAGATTTGATATTAATGACTTAAAGTAGCTGTGAGCTTAATGAGACTGTTGTTAGATTTCAGAAAACATCTTTTCTAAATTTAAGATTTTGAATTTAAATTAAGCTGAACTGAATTTGGTGCATCATATATATGTGAATTGATGTTTGACGATTAATTTGAAAACCCTAATTTGTTGTTGGAGAAAATTTTAAATTTTGGATTTTAATTAATGTGTTTTACTGATCATTTCGATACTTTAATAATATTTGAGAAGCTAGAACTAATGGGCATCGAATAAGACACTAAATGTTGATTTAAGATGTGGATTATAAACAAAAGGTTCGAATTTCTAAAGTCAAAATTATTGATCACATTTGATCTAATTCTTTGTTTAAATCTTGAATATTTATTAAGTTCTAAGTTTGATCAGGTTATGGAGATTGGATTGTTTTAATGTTTTTGGATGATAATTCATCTATTTTGAGGTCATTTGTAAAAGGGTGGGTTTTAATATTTTATTAATGTTCCTTACGTTAATTTTGGACTTTATATAAACCGGTAGTAAACGATGAGTTAAATGCAGGTTTTAACTTCGAATACTGATGTGTGGGCTATGGGATTGGAGCTACATCTTTGTACGGTTATACCAGTCACATCCTTCTTCCTAATGGAGAGGCATTTGGGAAAGGCACCAGAGCACGTGAAACGACATTCAACATCGAGCAAAATAAGTTTAAATGATATATGTTATAATGCTAAACATGTAAAACGAGAATCATATATTGCAATATCTAACAAATAGGGCTTCGAATTTAATTTTTTTGTGTTTTTTTATCGATAGAGGCTGTCATTGCAAAATGATGGTTACGTTGGGATAAGTCGAAAGATGTTCCGCCAATGGTACTTCTACAAAAGCATACATAAAGCCTTACATTTTACTTGAAGTTGCATTCTCGATGTATCTTAAGTGAAGTGTGAAGTTCAGTATAGTTTGTAAAACTAAATTTAATTTCAAGAGGTGTTGTTAGTGAGTTTTTGGAAGTATAATTAATATTTTTCATATACTGTATATTGATATTACAATTTTAAAATTTTAACATCCACACTGTAGGCATACGTTAGATTTATTAGGCCCATTCTGATATGGTCTAAAAAGTTGTACAAGTCAATACTGAATCGTGCATAATTTTTTATGTAAATATTTGTAAATGATAGTTTAACTTTCCCGACCTGTTTCATAATGGTCAACTTTATTGGTGCTAATGCTACACTTTCAACTTACAATAGCTCAACATATTATACATGCGTGATATAATAGTCCACAATATAACTAACAACATAATATAGTATTACCAAAAGCTTCGATATCTGTTTTTGTTTAAGAAATTAAAATAGAGACTCAATTTATGGGTGGTGATTAACAAAACGGCAGCAAGGCAATTTATACTAATCACCATTGGCGAATAAGACCTTATCACTCTATGTCACGAGTCATCAACACTCCGCTTCTATTCATTTCAGTAAAAAACTTATTTCTAAAACTATTAGTTATACAAGAACCCAAACATAACAACTTTAACAGACTAACAAATAATTGACAGAGAGATAATCAAATGGACCGCACGACTTTAAAAAAGTTACAATCAAATAATATGTATATTTTGTAATGGTTTCATCAAAATGCAAATCGTGTTATGCTATTTGTTTACATCAATAAAAAAACTAACGTGTAAAAAAAGAAAGATACGAGGGTGAAAATAGAAGATTCATAAGCAGTAGATCGTAATAATTTTGTATCAAGTCTTTAAATGCGTCATTGATATACATTATTTAAAAAAAAAAAAAAAAAAAAAAAAAAAAAAAAAAAAAAACGGACAATAACATCTAAAGTAAATATGATCCATCTAAAAGTTATCAAAACCCCGTGCGTGCACGGGTATTATAACTAGTTACATATAAAACAATAAAATAATACTTAATTACACTTTATTCCATAAATGTTCTCCACCTTCCCTTGCACTATCTCTAGTATTACTTATAAAATAAATTTGTTTATTTTTTAAAACTTAAAATCTCTTAAAAATAAATAAAGTTAATTTATCAAAATATTGTTTAAACGATTAACTTACATAAGTCTTAAATGTAATTGAGACATTTTATTAATGGAATATTTAGACATTTTTCATATCTCTTAAAATAAATAACCTAAATAAATCTTACCCTTTATCAATAATAGTAACTTTGACAGTAAATTTAAACTTACAAACACATGATTGTCAACTTTTTTATCGACAAAGAATTGAATTTTACAAAACAACAAAACTAAATCTTGCACCATAATATTAACATCATATATTTCTTTATGAGTTGATTTACAAAATGTTGTTTGTGCGGGTATTCGTCTAGGATCATACGGTTGCAAGCTGTTCAATCAATTAAAAAAAAGGAGAAAAAAAAAAACTGTTGCATTAGAGGTTAGTCGGTTATACCAAAATCATAAGTTCGCAAATACAATTATCTGCCATTATACACATCGTTTTTCGTGAATACGAATAAAGCTGACATCGCCGCTATATGCTGTTTGATTAATTAAGTGTTAGGTTATTTTGAACCCTTCTTTTTACGAATGCTAAAGTTTAATAAGTTAAAAGTAGGGCTGAGCAAAACCGACCAAATCCCGAAAACTGAGTAAAACCGACCGATACCGACTGTCCCGAAACCGAACCGAACATACTCGGTTCGGTACTCGGTTTGGGTTTTCAAGGATTTCCGTTTCGGGTCGGTTCTGGCCGAAAACCAAGAAAACACAGCCAAAACCGAGAAAACCGACCGAAATCAACTCGTCCCGAATCGAACCGAGTAAAACCGAGTAATTTCGTTTTGGGATTCGGTTACGGTTTTACGGGATTTTGGTTTCGAGATGGATCGATTTCGAATCAGTTTCGGCCCGATGCTCACCCTTATTTTAAAGTATTAAACTGACCGAAACTGATAGTAAAAAATGTAAAAAGAAGTGAGCCGGGGCGGAAAATGTAAAAGGTATATATAGAGGGAGGTGGGCGACGGTATCTCTAACTAACATTACATTAAATATTTAAAGTTCCTTTCTTTCTAATTTTCCTTTTGGTACAACCAACCGACAATCATACAAAGAGTCAATTCAATTCAAATATTAAAAATTCCTTCTTTCCCAAATTAAAACCCCCCAATTCTAATTCTAATAATCAAAAAGCCCTAATTCTACTTGTAATCCCTGATCCAATTAATCACAGGTATCTTATAGAATTATGTTAATTGTCTGATTAAAAAGGATATAAAGGGGTGTTTGTTTTTCGGCTTATATAGCCGGCTTATGGCTTATTTGGTTTTCGGCTTATGTTTCATAATCTCACTTTTTGTGGCTTATGTTGAAACTTTTTGACACTTTCCGAATTATATATGGGGTGTTTGGATCAGCTTATTTAGCCGGCTTATGGGCTTATTTGACTTTGGAAAACCCAATAAGCTCACTTTTTGAAGCTTATGATCTTATCAAGTTTAGATTATTGGCTTACGCCAATAATCTGAACTTAATAAGCTTTAAAAAGTGAGCTTATCAGCTTTTCCAAAGTCAAATAAGCCCATAAGCCGGCTAAATAAGCTGATCCAAACACCCCATATATAATTCGAAAAGTTTCAAAATAAGCCGCAAAAAGTGGGCTTATGTAACAAAAGCTGAAAACCAAATAAGCCGTAAGCCGGATATATAAGCCGAAACAAACACCCCTTAAATTTATGTTTTTTTTTTTTTTTTTTAAAATTATATTGGACTGAATTTGATGTTTTTTTTTTGGTTGCGAAAACAGGTGGTTTGAGAAGGGGAGCAGCCTGCTGGACATTTCGACTCGCCGTGGAAATGGATCAGAGTAATAATTACTTAATTCTTAGCGTTAGTTATAACTGTCTGCTATGTTGCTTAGCGTTTTTTGTTTTAATAACGGCTATAGAAGTTGTTAATTGTATGGTATTGCAATATTGTATCGTAAGTGCCGAGTTAGAGATACATGATTCAGTTCTTATTAGAAGCAGTGGCGGAACTTGAACAGGGGGGGGGGGGGGAACGGGATTTGTTTGTAACCTCAACTAAATTACCCCTAAAACCAGAGGACCGGGACCCTCCCCTGCCCCTACATAGTCCTGCCCTTGATTAGAAGAAGTTTGGTTGATGCACAATAGTTAGTGGCCCCTTAGATTCGTAATGCGAAATTTTCACCTAATAAAGGTCTTTGGAGGTGAGAAAGTCGTGCTCATGTGTCTTGCTACAGGTCTTTGTTATTAGAAAAACTACTATGGCTAAGACTAAAACAAATAATTTAGCCCAAACTAGTTAGCGTACGAAAAAGCGAAAGACTAAATGTGATATTAGAAATTACTAGTATATAGAGATGCATTGAAGTATTGCACAATGGTGACATGCATACTTGAAAACATAGAGGATGTTTGTCTAAGCTTATTATGCGGGCATATTTGTGTTGTAATATTGTATTATCTTTGCTTATCGATGTGATTTAGTGCATAAAAGTTCAGATGATAGGTTATAGTTGTTACGTTAGTAGCTCCCCTCCTAGTTTCGTGATACGAAATGTTCATCTAATAGATGTCTTTGGAGCTGTGAAAGTATATGCTCGTGTCTCTTGCTATACTACTTCATTATCAGAACACGTACTACTACAAGAGCAGTGAGAATTAGTTTAACCCCAAACTAGTTGGGTTAGGAAAGACGAAACTTGATATGTAGACTTGAAAACTTAGGGGCTGTTTGTCTAACCGTATATTGTGTGAATAAGCAGCTTATGGCTTATGATCAATAGGCTCATGCTGAGTGTTTGTATTAGCTTATGATAAAATGTTAAAATAAGTGGGCACAAGCCTTTATAAAGCTTATTAGCCCCAAAAAGGAGCTTATCAAAGCCCCCTTAAGTAAGCCTGTATTCGTAGTGCAAATGATTCAAACTACTATTACGTGATACTTGAAGTATCTGTGGAAAATGATTAAGTTTGGTTGAGGCACAATAGTTAGTGGCCCCTTAGATTCGTAGTGCAAAATTTTCACCTAATAAAGGTCTTTGGAGGTGAGAAAGTCGTGCTCATGTGTCTTGCTTCAGGTCTTTGTTATTAGAAAAACTACTATTGCTAAGACTAAAACAAATATTTTAGCCCAAACTAGTTAGGGTAGGAAAGACCAAACGTGATATTAGAAATTATATACAGATAAATTGGAGTATTGCACAGTGGTGACATGCATACTTGAAAACTTAGGGGATGTTTGTCTAAGCTTATTATGGGGGCTTAACGTGGTAGCTTTATCTACAAAAATGATAAACTTTCTACAATGTTTTTATTGATAGCTTTATATGATTATTTGTATGGACTTTGTATTGTGGTATTGTATTATCATTGCTTATCGATGTGAGTTGGGTCAAGTGAGATGTGCTATGCGATTTTATTCAACTTGGTTTATGATAAGTGATTTAGTGAATAAAAGTTTGGATGATTGGTTATAGTTGTTACGTTAGTAGCTCCCCCTCTAGTTTCGTGATACGAAATATTCATCTAATAGATGTCTTTGGAGGTGTGAAAGTGTATGCTCATGTCTCTTGCTATAGAACTTCATTATCAGAACACGTACTACTACAAGAGCAGTAAGAATTATTTTAAGCCCAAATTAGGTGGGGTAGGAAAGACGAAACCTGATAGAGCTATAGAAACCTGATATGTAGACTTGAAAACTTAGGGGGTGTTTGTCTAAGCCTATATTGTGTGCTTAAGCTCATTGTTAATAAGCAGCTTATGGCTTATGATCAATAAGCTCATGCGGAGTGTTTGTATTATCTTATGATAAAAATGTGAGAATAAGTCACCATACGCCTTTATAAAGCTTATTAGCCCCAAAAAGCAGCTTATCAAACCCCCCTTAAATAAGCTTGTATGATGTGCCTCAGATTAAGCTTATCCAAACACTACGGTGAGCTTCTTTTTGCTAAAGAAGCTAATAAGCTCCCAAAATACGCTAACACAAACACCCCTCTTACACTAGCGGAATAGAATCTAGTTTAGTACAAAAGAACCTGGGGATTTTGAACTTGCAACCAATTATTTTTTAAAATGAACCACTAAATCTAAATAAATGCTAATGTCTAAAAATTGGGACTTTCTCGTTTCTCAGATGCTGCTATGGAGGAGGGGAAGGTTTTGAAAAATGGAATTGAATTGGTGAAATCAGTTTCGGATAAGCATCTTGATCTTTTGAGGCCATCATCTCGCTTATTTTCAATCTTTAAAGGTAGATATCCTGTATGATGAACACATATATCAACCATAGAAGCAAATGATGAAAAAATGTCCCGTTAATGCTTAGTCAGTTAATATCAACTCACATTATATTATATACATGAGACCCGTGTATGAGAATATTGAATATGCCTATTTGAAGAGACGGTCTATTGTTTGCTCGTTCATATGTACTGGATAAGAAGTTATGTGGAGTGGTTATACTTATGTAGGAGACACGTGTTGATGGCAGGGCATAACGATCGTGAGAAAGGGAAATATGCGCTTATCAAGGATAGTGATGACTTCCAACAAGGACTTTATGACAAACCGATGCCTTGTTTTGGCTGTGGAATTGGATGGTTCTCGTAAGTACCATTTATTCTCACCACCCTGCCCCTCAACAAAAAAGTATCATGATTAACAATATCCTCTTTCAGTTTCTTAATAGGATTTGCATTCCCTGTGATGTGGTACTATGCCACGTTTCTCTATTTTGGAAACTATTATCGTAAAGATCCTAGGGAACGTGCAGGTCTTGCTGCCTCTGCAATTGCTGTAAGTCCTCTACTCTTCTGGCAGAATGTATGTGGCAAAATCAATGGCTTGGGCAGGTTGGGTAACGGTTTTAAACATGTTGGGTTGACTTGCCACATTTCATTGACAATAAGTATTATCAAATCTGATCTACAAAACTGGAACAATCCGTTTTTATTGAATCTGGTATAGCAATAAGCTGTTAAGGCTTGGGAATGTGTTGGGTGGCTTCTGTAGTCCTTTGACGTGTCCTTTTATAGCCAATTCAAAATATTTCCTATTTGACCTGTTACCGGCTCTATGCAGAGTGTTTACTGATGTGACTGATTGTGATTGTTGCAGGCGATGGGATTTTCAGTTATCTTGTTCATTGTAGCAATGATCCTACTGTTCTAGCTGACGTTGGTGCAAAGATAATGTTCGAAATTTGTTTGCTCGATAGAGATTGAACTGGAACTGCAGCAGCTTGTAGATACAAATACAAGTCTTTATGAACATGAAAATAGTTTAAAATTGCATTACCTACACACATCTTGTATACCGACCCAAATATGTACAATCTTGAGAAATGTTTCCCCATAGTACTTTTGTGCAACTGAACTTGTACAAAAGTTTTCGTTACTGTGAATCAAAACCTCATCTCTCGTCGATCCCTAGTCTGAAGGGCTTCAAGGGTTTATTGTTGGGAGTTGTCTTTTTACTCGATTCGTGCATGTGTTTATTGGTGTCTTGTTATATAAGATTCAAAATTGTGGAGTATTGGAATGATTAATGACTCATTAAAAAATTAAAGATATAAAGTAACCCAGATCGATCCATTTATAAATTATAAGTGAACTAGTTGAAACTGCACATATGCTGCGCAGCACTTATTTCTGAAACATAGTTACTATGTTCGAGGATCTAATCACCTTAACAAATGTATAAGACAGCATGAGAAGTTGAATCCTTGAATGACTAAGCTAGACTGGGATGCTACATTTGTCTCAGACACGAGTTACTGTTACAAAACGAGCGATAATATGGCCATTTACTCATCATGAACCAGATAATGAACGAATGTTCTTGCTGTCAGTAGATAAGAGTTCAGTTAAAACAAAAACTTGCCGAGACCTTCACCAAACAATCATTTCAATTTAAACAATAACAGATCTCTTCATTTGTTTATAAATAAGGCTGCCTCTCAAAATTTTCATCTGCATGAGTCGATCACAAAACAAAAGCTTTGATTCCCAACAACTCGGCAAGGATACTCTCACATTACGAGATCAGGTGATAAAGTTGCAGTTCTCGACGTACTCAGTTTGCAAAATAAGCATTGAAAAAGGACAATGGCTGTAACTTCATTACTTTCCTTGTCAGTTGAATATTGCAACATTCATATTTTAAAATGCCCTGAGAATGTATTTGATGAATTTAGGTGAATTTGTGACGCTGTTAAGCTGTCTATGCATCATTGTATCCTGTGAATGTATAACATAGTTTGTATGTTGTTGCTATTTGGTGAACTACTTGACTGTTTGTTTTGGGGTTGTCCAATATAGCAGCTTGCAGTCTTGTTTTGTAAATATCATTTGAAGATCGTAATATATATCCACCTTTTTAACCAAAAAAAAAAAAAAAAAAAAAAAACATATGTTTTTGTTAGCAGCCACTTGCAGCATCGAAAAGAATTGACTACACTGATTTGGGTCCACAGACTAATATACTTTGTAATAGTTGAACTGAAGGCGACTTTTTCACACGCGAACTAATAAGCAAACAGTTGGATGCATTTCCAGTCAAATGTTGCAATTACCATTGGGCAGTGGGACACTACAACAAAGGCTTTGTTGCGGTAGCTAGTTTAGTCTAAGTAGGCATACTAACAAAAACAAATGTTAATAACAGTACCTTACTGGCAACACTAGAGAATGCAATTGGAAATATACCGAATCGGCTTAAGTGTTATCATTTCAAACAAGCTGAGGCCTGAACACATGTTTCTATTCAAACAGAATCAAGTTATCATGAACCTACATATCTGCGTAAAATAATTCCTAAGAAGAGGTACAAGTGTACAACAGTAAGTAACAGCTACAAAATAAGGCCACTAAAAGAATATAAACCATTCAAAGTAAGGCACAAAGTTGCTGTCTTAGATAAAATCAAAAGATATATAGTACATTAAACTGGGGTCTCTATTACTAAAGATATATAGAACATACCATTAAGAAATTCAGCAAGAGTATAAATACAAGAGAAAGAGGATTCCCAAATGAAGTGCGGCTTGCAAGATGGTCAACGAAACTTTTTGAATTATCTTATCTGTGCTGGAGAACATACTAAACCAGAAGCATCTGATCCAACCACTGCAAGGTCACAAACAGTACAAAGCTGCCCTTCCTGGGAAAGAACAAAGTGTGAAGTGCAGTATGGGCATAATACATCCTTCTGGCCTTGGTATATAGGGACGTAAGTTGCCCCACAAACAACAAACGGGTTTCGGAAGTCATAATTCAGCTGCATTTTATCTTTCATGTTCTTCTCAGCGGCCTGCATAACTGAACGGGCTGATTTCATTTGGTTTTCTGCAGTTGGGTTGGTCTCCAAGAGCCTCCTTGCAAAGTTTGATGCTGTGATTAGATTACCTGCCTTATAGCACACACCCATTGCATTCCACAAGGCAAGTCTTGAATGTTTTAGCTCGAGGTTACAGTGAGTAAAGTAAGCCGCCAATTCCTGTTGCCGAACTGGGTCATCCTTCAGTTCTCTTCTTTTAAGCTCCATCCGTAAGCCCAAAACATACTCTTTCACGATAAAAATCATTTCTTTAACTTGATCCACCTCTGTTCTTGACTCAACAACAATCAGGGGAATGGTATGTAGAATACTCAGAAAGAGCCGCAAGGCATCAGTAAACTTCCCAATGGTGGTGGTTTTCTTACCAGCCTCGAGCTTTTCTTTCAACTGAGAGAAATTGAACACGAGTGCAGGAGGGGCACTCACATTAGGACTTGCTGATTCACTCCAACCCCTCTCAATGCCCAATGTGATCAATGGAGCGGAAGAGAAAGTACGCAAGTAAGTATGACTTCCCATGTGAAGATCAATAAACAATGATTTCATTGGTGTGAAGTTCTTAATTCCTAACTGACGGCTCAATAACCGCATGGCGGTGTCAAAGTTTCCAGCTGCTACATGTTCAGCAGCAAGAGACGATCTCTGAACCCATATTTGACTCACAGGCATATGAGCAGCGGGGGCAACAAACACCGGATGAAGTTCAACATCGGGAGGAAGTTCAAGATCCTCGAGATCCCAACCTCCCTCTTCATTTTCTTCATCATTGATTTCTCCATTCTGAATATTCTCTACATCCACAATATCCAAGTCCTCACCCCAATCAGCATCGTCATAATCTTCATTTGCACCTTTTTCAACATTGTCAAGGCCAACCGCAAATATCCCTTTCATGACCCTCAGGAGTGGCCAGTCTCCACCACATAACACCGGAGTTGGGGGCATTAGAAGAGAAGCAGACCTACCACTGGGCAAAGAAGGAACATTACCTTCAAGTTTCTCAGCAAGGTCTTCCACGATATCGTTCAACCCATGGGTCTTAGCAGTAGCATATGCTAGCGGTAGATGACCTGCATTTACCAAAATCTTTATTCGCTCTCGGACATCACCTAGGTACAAAGCATTATGGAACTGCCCCATAACATCGTTTCTCACCTCAGCAATTTTCATTATTTTGGACAATTTATCCAAATTTCCAGTTATCAGATACAGGAATGACAACCTCTCGAAGTTTTTCGTCTGCTGATATGCATATTCAACGATACCAGCATTGCCCTGACGAAGGGCCTCAACCCCTAACCTATACCAATGATCCTTCTCGTCAATCTCTTCCGCAGAAGCTACCGCTATCTGAATGTTTCCACTTTCAAGTGCTAGATTGAAGCGGGTCCTCTCAACTTTCACTAAATGGAGAGCAACCTCTGGGAAACCTTTTTGCTGGAGATACGCAATCATGGCTTGCCCGCATAGTTCCGAGTCCCTTATCATGCTCATAACATGATCATATCTTTTTTTAAGCAGAGACAGCTTAAAAATATATTCAGTTGAATCAATAACTATTGTGCGGTTTTTCCCATCTCGGTCTAAGCAAAATAATGTATTTCCAAATATCTTTGTTATGTATACGGGAACATCAAGGGTCCTAATGATTCCACTGTCCCCGTTAGGTAGGCAGTACTTAATATGGGTTACGGTTGTGTATATGAACACACCATTGTCATCCCAGGAACCACTCTTGACTCGGATTCTCTCATGAAGGGTGCAACGATGAACAAGTTTCTTATCAGCTATGACTATTGAATGTTTGCTGAGTAACGCGACACTCTCCATGTCATTTGACCAAACGACATACCTGACAAAAGAAGTTTGAAGGTCCGCAAGAACTAATTGCTGTTGAAGGTCAAAGATGAATACTCTATCCTCTGCCCTACATAGCAAGTTACTGTTACCAGCGTAGAATATAGCATCAGTCGCAACAGGAAGATCACTCTTCTTCACAATCTCGTTCTTTAAGTTCTTAACTAACACTTGATTTGCGTTCTTCTCAAGGACTGCAAATCTGTTCCGCGCCACAAACACTGCTGATGCCCCAACGCCCCGTTTAGCCTCTTGAACTGTATCACCTCTACCAAAACCGTCTTTAGGTATGATATAGAGTTCATAAGATCCCCCATCTACGTCTGAACAAATTAGAATCGCATTCTCTGTAGGGTTATAAGAGAGAGTTCTAGGGCCCTGGTTTAAGCAGGCAGAACCAGGCTTACCAATCGGAATTATCTGAGTGTCTTTCTGAGAAGAGTACTCGAATGACCGAAGAAAACAGTCTTTCACAAAGTACAGGGAGTCACCACTAACCGAGAAAGCTGGACGTTCTCTCTCCAACTTGAAAACAATCATACCACTATCATGTCCAGCCGCCAAAAGGTTCATCTCAGGATGACATCCCAGAATCCAGAACCTGTCATCCTCCCTGCGGAACGTTTGAAGACAAGTCCTTTTTGTAGCATCCCAAACACGCATACTTTTATCCTCTGAGGTTGATACAATAACGTCCTGTCTCGAATGGAAAAGAACACATGATACATTATTCGTGTGACCTCTCAACGTGTCTACTTCACATGCTTTTGTATCTGAAACACAAAGTTACCAAGTTTTATGTGAGATTTAAGTATGTTTATAAGCTCAGGTAGCACAGTTAGGGACATACTGAATGACCAATAGAGAAGTTTGGATAATAAATATGTAGTACCATTCATACTCCATATCTTCACTTGGTGATCATCTGCTCCAGACACAATAAGAGGAAGAGTAGGATGGAATGATGCCCAATTGACTCCTTGATCATGTCCCTCCAAGACATACTTGACAATAGCATTTTTTTTCTTCTTGAGGGCAGAAATATCCCAAACACGAACCGTTTGATCTAATGATGCTGACACCATAAGATCCTCCTTGGGATGGAAGGTCGCACACATGACAAAATGGTTGTGTCCAGTCAAACGGGATATACATGTACGTGACTGCCAATTCCATATCCTAATAGTTTGATCATCACTAGCGCTAACAATCCATGGGTTCTCATGGTGAAACTGAACTGTCTGAATATAATCGAAATGACCAAGAAGAGTAAACAAACAACGATGCAATTTGTAGTTCCATACTTTGATCTTGCAATCTTCTCCTGCAAGGACAATCACGCTTTCAAAACCCAAAAAATTCTTAGACACGCACCTGACTAATGTAACATGACATAAGCAGGACAATAATATGTAAAGAAAACACAACAAATTGGTTCAGACCGCTTAATCTCTACTCAAAACAGCACTTAATTGATCGTAAACATAGCATCACATCTAATGTACACATCCAGAAGAAGACCAGAACCATTGTTGTTACTTGTTCATATTCATTGCGGAAAAAAAAACACCAACACGTGCGAAGTTCCAATATCATTATACTTGTGCAGATACTTAAACATATGAATCAATAAGTCCAATGAACACAAACTTGAGCTTCCGATCACATTTTTGCACATAATATCCTAAATGGGTCAACTTGCTAATATCCAAAAATCTTTATCGGCAAGTATGTCAATGCAATTCAAACTTAAAAAACTTACAGAAACAAAATAAAACTATGAACTAAACAATTTTGTATATATGCCAGACCGTCAAATATGCATCTACATATCCTGATCCAAATCCAAATCATTCCACGCACCTTTATATTTCACAATCCAAACATTGCAACAAAAATGATACTACTTTGCTAAACACATTCATCGCCCGAATGCCTTATCACTAACTAACATAACAAACCCTAAATTTAAAAGCAAGTATGTAACACGTCTAGACCCAACTCATTGGGTCAAAAATAATACATATACATCGAAGTATTCTCTAAATACAGATAATGTAGCACAAACAAAATACGGCATCACTACATATAAACATAATTCAATTGAAAAAAACCTAATACACTCCAAATATACTGCGCCACACACAAAAAAACATTCACGGCTAACAAACACAACATCCTAAAGCAAGTAACTAACAAACACAATAATCCCTAAAGTCGCAAGCATCATTACATTAGATCAGAAACAAAACTCGTGACGACTAGCTATAAATAAGCAGAGCAGAATATTGACCTCCGGAGATGAAAAGAGGCTGCGAGTGATGAAAATGGATGCCTCGAACGGGACCATCGTGTTCGTGGAAACTCTCAATAAGCTTGGCCATACGATAATCCCATAGCTGAATAACGCCGCTATGAAGAGAAGCTAAGATCCATGGCCTCTTGCTATGAAAACTTAAACCTTTAACTCGATCACTCTTCGTTTCCAGCTTCGTTAACATTTCTACTGTACTTTAATTCAGTTTCAGTGAAAAAAATTTATTGATCGATTGCTATACAGTAATACAGTGTGCATGGAATATCTACTTATACTATAAAACTAGGGTTTTTATGAAGTCATTTTGCTGATGTGGCATGTTACTAGAGGCTCTATTACAATATGATGATGTCATATGTATGTATAGTTTTTGTATCCTACGATTACTGGTTAAAAATATCATATATAGATGATGTAATATTGGTGAATAATATCTTTTATAGTATTTAAGTTAACAAAATCTTCTTCTCAAATTAACTTCTTTTAAAATACCGTGTTTATTTTTCTTAAATGACATGTTCTGAATAACTTAAATCTCCATGTTTATTTTTCTTAGATGATGTAAAGATGGAGCGGGTTAAATGATAATTGTTTAATGTTCAAGGGGTATCTTTAGGGTTTGTATAGGTTAAACTTGGGCCTCAAATTATGCGTACGTAATATATAATGAAAATTTATCGACTCTTAACACATACGAAACAAAAACACAAAGCAAAAAGATCGACTTGCTGTTTAAAGTTCATAAGAAGGTTTGTTTTTACGTGTATGTTTTTAATAAAACTCATGATGAGATGTATGCATGTTCTTTTATATTACTATGTGTTTGTTATCGTAAAGTGATCCCTAAGATTATATTATGTATCTGCACGATTTTATTGATAGAACTAATAGTTGAATTTAAGTGTAAAAAATTCATATATAAAGTAACTTAATGGACTTTCGATAGATTATATAAATCAAAGTTAATAATAACTTAGTTCGTTCGTAGTTCGATCATCAGTAAGGATCATAGTTTGCTTTATATTCATAAATATAACGAATATATTTACATTGTCAACGGTCCGCAGGTCTATAAGCTGCGATCTAGAAGAATCTGTATTTTATACACAAAATCTTGCTAAAAGATATGGATGAAGATTATGTGGGTCCATACCAAGTTCCCATGCTCAAACCTAGTGAGTTTGAGATATGGAGGATGAGGATTGAAAATTACATCAAGATGATAGACTATTCACTATGGGAAGTAATCGAGAATGGTGCAACCTTGCCAAAAACAAGATTTGTGGAAGGTGTTGAGACAATGTTGCCTATTAATGAAACTGCTGAAGATAAGGCTCAGAGAATACTGGAGATGAAAGCTAAATGTTTTTTAATGATGGGCATTCCCGATGAACATCTGTTAGAGTTTAACTCTATAAAAGATGCTAAGTCGTTGCTGGAAGCTTTAGAAAAGAAATTCGGTATGAATGACGCTACAAGAAAGATTAAAAGGAATCTCTTAAAGCAGCAATATAAAAACTTCACTGCTCGAAGCTCGGAGATGCTTGATCAAACTTTTGATAGGCTTCAAAAGCTTGTGAGTCAGTTGGAGCGTTTGGGTGAAAAGCTTTCAAAAGAAGATGTTAATCAAAAGTTATTAAGAAATTTGTCACCTGAGTGGAACACACATGCTATTGTGTGGAGTTATAGAGTTGATTTGGATACAATGAGTATGTATGATCTCTACCACAATCTCAAGGTGTATGAACCAGAAGTTAAAGGGATGTATAGCTCAAGTTCAAGCTCACAGAACATGGCTTTTGTGCCCTCTTCTAATAGCAACACTAGCAGCACTAATGCTGCTCATGGAGTTTCTACTGCTAGCACTCAAGTTAATACTGCATACTCTACAAATGTTGATAACTTGAGTGATGCTGTTATTTGTGAATTATTTGCTATTCAACCTATTAGTCTTCAACTTTTACATGAGGACTTGCAACAAATTCACCCAGATGACATGGAAGAGATGGATTTGAAATGGCAAATGGCCATGTTGGCTATTAGGGAAAGAAGGTTTTTCAAGAATACAGGAAGGAAGATTACTGTCAATGGTAATGAGACTGCAGGAATTGATAAGTCCAAAGTGGAGTGTTACAACTGCCACAAGAGGGGACATTTTGCTAGGGAGTGCAGAGCTCCAAGAAATCAAGACAACAAGAACAAGGAAAGCTCAAGAGGAAGGGCCTAATTATGCACTCATGGCTTACTCATCTTCAAATTCTGACTCAGAGGTATCCGATGGTTCTATTTGTTCAAAATCTTGTTTGGAAACTGTTGAATCACTTAAATCTCAAAATGATCAACTATTAAAAGATTTAAAGAAATCTGAATTAATGGTTCTAGGTTATAAGACATGTTTAGAGTGAAGAAAAACTTGAATTTTATAAAGCAAGTGAGTTTGTTTATGTACAAGATATTAAGCGCTTAAAAGTTGAAATTCAAGTAGGAGAAATAACTATTAGAGAGCTTCGGAAGAAGCTCGAAATAGTTCAAAAAGAAAAAGATGATATTCAACTTAATGTAAATAAATTTGAACATGCATCTAAAAGTTTAAACAAGCTCATAGAGTGTCAGATAGGGAGGTGCAGTTGCATTACAATTTGATGATGTCATATTATGTGTGTATAATTTTTATATCATGCAATTACTGGTTAAAACTATCATTGATGATGTCATCTTGGCGAATAATATTTTTATAGTATTTAATTAATTTAACAAAAACTTCTCAAATTAACTTCTCTTCTCAAAACACGTATATTTTTCTTAAATGACATGTTCTAAATAACTTATACTCTCCATGTTTTGAATAGTTGTTAATGGTTAATCAACTTCACGTTGTGGGTAAAAGGGATTTTTCACCCTAGTAAAATATATTACTTCAAAAAACCGTTCAAAGTAGTGACTATACATGTATATATTTTTCCACCTTTCTTATTATCACCCTCTGAATTTGTTAATCTTTATTGATTTTGAACAGCATATGTTAATCTTTAATGACATGTATAGGAAGGAGCAAGTTGAAAAGGAAGTCTCCAACAAGTGACGAAATATAAGAAGAAAATGAAATGTCTAAAATGCAGAGTAAGCACAAGAAATAAGAGATTGAGATGATAGAAATGTTTAAACTTTGTTTGTCAAGACTGATATTAGCTTATTTCGCTGTAGGTTGTAGTCATTGAGGTTGTGACTTGAAATTTTTTAACCCATTTAGCGTTGTATGTCATGAACCTCCTGTTCCGTTTGTGGTTATCCATATGTGATTGCAAAAATATTTGCATTGATGTGCTTGTTGAGTATTATGGGTATGCTGATTTTATTTACTTTGCAACACATTAATGAATGATGGGATCAAAAGAGTTTTTAAACGTATTACTACGTACTAGATATTCAGCGTTTACATGGTGCACGGAGAGATACACACGTGTTCTAAAAAAACCTACCCATTGTTACCCAACAAGAATGGTGGAAGCATAAGAAAATATAGTCTATGGTTGCATAAGGAGAGTTGGATTTTTTAGTCTACGTTTATTTTGCTGCTATTCTTGTTGCTGCAATATGATTTGACTAAACATACAAAGATTAAAGATTATAGAATCTGGTAAGTAAGATATATATGACAACAACTAAAATGCAGAAAGTAAGAAAAGACTTTAACCAACGTACTGATTAAGGCCATAATACACAACTGAAATCGGGGTCTAGAAAATCACCCCCCAAGAATGTATAGCTTTTAAAATGTTAAGCAAAATTTAGAAAATAGAGCTACTTCAGCTACCTTAGTGTTGCATCACCGGTTACGAGGTTCTTTTATGAAAGACAATACAATGGAAGCTAAGTCATCTCGATGCTCAGAGAACCTGTGGTCGGCACCTTATATGATTTGTAGCTTGTGGTTTTGTATAACCTTTGCAAAGCTCAATGCCTCTTCTACTTGGACGACTGAATCATCGGATCTGTGAACTGTCAACACCCTGTGTAAAAACAATACTTGATATGTTTCGAAACAACAACAAATGATTCTGGTTACGTTTGACTTTCAAGGGTCAAATGTTGTTTCTTAACTTGTGATTTGTGATGCGTAAGTTGTCAAAATGTATAAGATTTACAGCTACACTTAGTTAGATAAATGATGAATTACATTATAAACGTTATCGAGGTTTAAATCTTTTTGAAAAATGTGTGCAAATTTGAAACTGAAAATCCAAAGGTTTGAAAGTATCCTATATGGCTCTTACTTGCAATCCTTGTCAATTTGCAGGCATGCTTCTTGCATATTTGTATCCAAACGATCAATCAAACTTTCTTCAGTCACACGATACAAGATCTCTCCTACACACCAAGTTTAAATCGTTAGTATTTGCATTTTAAGCTTATCACATGATTGCATATTTGGTATGAATGTTTCAAGAATTCATAAGTAAGAACCTGTTCTGCTTTTAACATCTATGAAACCATCTTCACTTTTTGCAAATAGCCTCTACCCAAACACTCTTCCACGCCTCTTTCTGTCTTATAATGCCCAGACACGTCGATGACACAGTGTACATCATGATATTTAGACGCGTATAAGAGCACCACATTCCCACCCGTAAGAATATTTTTGGATTGCAAGTCAACATTTTTAGTGATCTGGGTTAAGTCTTAGCACGAATCATTTTAGCAAACTCACTGATTAGTCAACGAAGATGACTTTAATTTCGTTTCAAGCCTATTCAATCGCCAATCAATAGCTCACTTACGGAGTTAAGGGGTGTTTGGCATTATGTTTGAAACTGATACTTGTATCAGTGTTTTGCACACTTTGTCTACTGGGGTGTTTGGTAGTGCTTTATGAAAAGCGCTTACCAGTGACAAATCAGCATAACTCTTTTACTCACAAATTATCACGTAAGCAATTTAGGTAATCAATATCAAACACTCTTAAAACTGGCCAAGACTTTCATTAAACAACCATTTCAATTTAAATAATAACATATCTCACTCTTTAGTTTCTCGCTCATTTACCCATTAAGAAAACAACAACGATGCCGATTCTTACTAGATATGAAATATGTAAAAAGGTCAAATATAAGCGTCTGTCTTAGAGAAACTATTTTTAGAAAGACCCCGACTTAACTTTTTCCTCACCAACTATCATTGTTTTATATCGGCAAATCATTTGTAAATGTATGTAGCTAGTCACCATTTCTAACTATGGTATTAAACATTTTGTTTTTAAATGTGGGTACTTTATCATTCAAATTCAATCTTCTTGTGTCAGTGATGACCATTTTACCCTCTTAAGGTAAATTAAATAAATGGTTCATGTGATTGGCAATTGTTGCATCAACCATCCTCAAATTTTAAATTTTTATCAATCGTTCTTGTATTTACTAAAAATAACACACAGTCCTTTTTATAACTTGTTGTCTATTTTATCGTTAATTTCACCCACATTTTTATCTGCTTTTCTATCTACGTTTTTATATATATTCTTATAAACGTTTTTATCTATGTTTTTATATACTTTGAAAATTGATCGAATTCTTATAAACCATATATAACTGTTGTAAAATGTAACTAATCATAGAATAGAGTTTGAGCTTTACAAAAGTCAATTACCCGTAATCATGTTGGAGTCGTTGTAGAAAACGTATATAATACCGTAGATTAAGCCGTAGATACAAGCGTATATAAAAACGTAATGGGTCAAAATCATAAGGAGTGGATCCAAATAAAAGTTAAGTTTAGGTAGGGTGGATGCAAATTTCACCAAACCACAAGGATCATTTATATAATTTACCCTATGGACGGTGGATGCAATTTTTGCAAAACCATAAGACCCATTTATGTTATTTGAAGGGTAAAATGGTCATCATTACCCCAAGAAGACCAAATTTGAAAGATAAGTACCCATATTTATAAAAGAAAAAATCGATACCTCGAAAAAGTAATGGTAACAAGTTAGATACCTTTACAAATGATTTGTCATTTTATATATAACACTGTCACGTCTTGCAATGGTTAGAAAAAAATTCAAAAACATATAAAGCATTGACAGTTATCTCACGTACATCATAAATAACCGTACTTAAATTTTGAGTCGGCTTTATTATTGTTAGAAAAAATTACACGTTTGGTCCTTGTGGTTCACCGCAAATAACAGGTTTGGTCCCTAAGTCGTTTTCATTACATAACACATACCTATTTTTTAAAGGAAAATGATTTGCATGACTAAAATTCATGCCTAAAGATATGACTTACTTTAAGATTAGGACACATGGCAAGATTAATGGTGAGGATTATGAAAGAGAAAATATGCATTCCACATGTCACATGATGAATTATTTAAGCATGAATTTAGTCATATGAATTAGGTCTCCCTATCATTACTCTTTTTAAAACCTGTTGCCCATATAGTCCCTATTTTGGATGGGACGTTAGTTTCTCCGTTAAGTGTTTAAATCTCTTACCGTTAGTCCCTTCGTTAATATTTTTGCACCGTTAGTCCTTGTTTTTGAAATAAATTAAAAAGGGGCAGAGATCGAACTTGGGTGATACGACCCGGTTAGGGGTTATATCGGATAAGACATCACTTTTAGTGTGTGCGAGCTCCTTAAGAAAATAGAGAGAAGAACTTGAGATTTGTTTATCTTAAACTTTGATTGATTCAATCATAATAATGATTCGGTATATATAACCAAATAATCCTAGCTTGTAAAACAAGCCAAACATAAAGACGTATCTAAACAATGACACTTTTCTAATACGGCACAAAGACATATTCTAAATAAATATAACATAACATAAAGCCCGGGGAGTATCATTCTCCATTCCTTCGAAATCACCTTGTCCTCAAGGTCTTGAAAAATTTCTCTTGATTCCGGGATCCCATATCCTAATCCTAATCCTAGTCCTATCTTCCACTCTCATAGTTCTCCTGCCTTCCGCTACCGCAACCAACACTTTTTTCCTCTTCCGCCTTCCACTACCTTTTACATAACACAACACAATTCTTCCGCCTTCCGCTACCCATGCCGTAACATTGGGTCTTTTGCTACACAAAGTAATGCCCCAACCACTGGCCTAAACGGACAAAAACGTAAGAGAACGTATAAAAATGGACATAAAAAGGTTAAAACAAATGTGAAATGGTCTATTTACACCACTGGACGCTTAGTCTAGTGGTTGGGACGTTACTTTGTGAAGCAAAAGACTCAATTTCGATCCCTGCCCCTTTTTAATTTATTTTAAAAATGAGGACTAGTTGTGCAAAAAATATTAATAGGGGGACTAACGGTGAAAATATGATTTAAACACTTAACGGAGAAACTAACGTCCCATCCAAATTAGGGACCGTATGGGCAACAGGTTTCAAAGATAGGTATGTATGGTGTAATTAAAACAGCTTAGGGACTAAACCTGTTATTTGGGGTAAATCACAAGGACCAAACGTGTAGTATTTTCTTATTACTCTAAACGCATAACCCATCATACTATGGACTAACACTTTGTTTCACTGGTACCTCAAGATTTCAATCAGAATATAAGTCTTGCCATTTCTTTAAAAAAGAAAGGTAATCACACCACAACATTCATGTGTTGGTCATAAAACTATATAAGAAGAGATTAATCCTTAGCGTAGCAAGTATAAAAGAATCAAATGACTATCAGCCAAGACCAAAAAGTAATAAACATACTTTCACCCTTTATCATCCTCCCTTCATTTCTTATTTTAGCTTTGCTCAATAGTGTTCTTGTTGCGCACTTTACTTTGGTTAGTAACCAGCAACAGAAATTTCTTACTTGAAGACGTAAGATACATAAGTGAATTATATTATGCTAAAAAAAAGGGTAACTTGTATGGAATTATGTAATTCTCTAAGACTAGAAGCAAAGAAGCAAATAGCAATGCATCTGCAACAGATTCTTAACTGGACCAGAAGAGTTCAACAAATTTCTGCATTAAGAAGGAACCAAATTGTTCAAGTAAACAGATTAGGCCATTTGTTTTGTTTACATTGTTTAGGCCATTTCGTCTTCTGCTAAACAAACCAAACCTTAAGTAATGGACATATGCAAGTTTAACCGGCTAAAACCCCGCACAAAACAAGGTACAGAGTCCTGGAAAGTGATTACATTCATATTTACTGGATATATATAGTGGCCTGATAAAGAAAATGTTAAATTTTATACAACAATTCTCATAGGCCTTCTCAAACTATATGAGACTTATAAAAGAAGTAACAAGTAGTCATCTGATAAACAAACTTTTAGACGTACAAACCAAACCTTAATTAAGTAATGAACAAGGCATTATATATACAAGTTTAACCAGCTAAGATCCTGCACAAAAGAGGGGACAGAGTCCTCGAGAGTAATTACATTCAAATTTACAAGATATATTAGTGACCTGCTAAAAATCATTGTTACGTTGTTTTTGGTCTATTTCCAAAACTGAAGTCTCTATATGGCTGAAAATAAAGAAAATGTAAAATTTTATATAATAATTCACATAGGCCATCTTAAAACCTATAAGGGACTTATGAAAGACGGAACAAGTAGTCATCTGATAAAGTATATTTAACTTAAAATCTTGAAGCATCTTATAATGAAAATATGGAATTTTTCATGGAGGTGAAATTCTATGAATGTAAGGAAACTTGTAGCAAGGAAGAAACCCCTCAATAAAAGACACCATATATAGCTGTCTCATAACTAATTTCCCAATTTTAGGCGATTAAGTAATCATAATATCCAATTAATTTATGTGTGTATCAGAAGTTTTATTCAAAAATGCCATATTCCCTATTGTCCGCTTGACGTGAAATATCAGTGGTTGAATACGAAACTCTCTACACTATGTAACCCCCCCTCGGTCCCTCTCAAAGAACTATATATATAAGCATCAGGATGAACCCATAAGACATATCCACCAAACTCTTCGATTATCTTAACTAGTGATAGATACAATATGTTGCAAACAACGATTGGTTTTGTGTTAATTCTCACATGCACCACCATTTTTAATATATATCCTACCCAAGCCAAAGAACTCAAAACCTACATTGTTCATTTACATTCACCCGAAGGCAAAGAGTTTTCTGAGCCACACAAGCTTGAGGAATGGTATAACTCGTACTTGTCAAAAGTAGCTACCGACACTAACGAGAAACCAAAATTGGTTTATGCGTACCGTCGTGTGATTACAGGATTTGCTGCAAAAATGTCGGCTGAGCAAGCAAAGGAGATGGAGAATTTGGGTGGAGTATTATATGTAAGGCCTGAAAGTAGCTATGAACTGCATACAACTCGTTCACCTCACTTTTTGGGCTTGCGCCAAAATACTGGTTGTTGGAAAGATTCAAACTACGGAAGGGGAATCATTATTGGGCTTCAAGACAGCGGAATTACTCCTAGACATCCTTTGTTTAACGATAAAGGAGTGCCACCTCCACCAGCAAGATGGAAAGGCAAATGTGAAGTGGTAAGATGTAACAACAAACTGATCGGATCAAGAAACTTTGTTAGCAACAATTCTGTAATTGATTTGGATGGCCATGGGACACACACTTCAAGTACTGCAGCTGGGAATTATGTAGACAATGTGAGTATATTTGGACAAGCGAATGGAACTGCAAGTGGGATGGCGCCGCTTGCACACTTGGCAATGTATAAAGTATGTGTTGGGGGTTTTTGTTTAACTACCGACATCTTAGCGGGCATGGATGCAGCTATCGAAGAAGGTGTTGATGTGCTTTCGATTTCGCTAGGTGGACCTCCCGAAAAGTTTTATGATGATACTTTGGCAGTAGCTTCCTATACTGCCACAAAGTCAGGGATATTTGTGAGTTGTGCAGCCGGTAATTCTGGGCCTAGCAGTGGATCGGTATCGAACGATGCCCCATGGATGCTTACAGTTGGAGCTAGTACCACTGATAGAAGCATAAGGACATCAGTTCATCTCGGAAATAACAAGATACTTAATGGTGAAGCCTTATACCAACCAAAGAATTACAAGCCAAAGATTCGTCCCCTTGTTTACCCAGCTGAAAAGGGTTATTCATGCACAAGTGGGTCGCTGAACAACATTAATGTCAAGGGGAAGATAGTATTGTGTGATGCAAACTTTATTATCGTGGGCACTGAAATGGGTCGGGCAGTTAAAGAGGCTGGAGGAGCGGCTATGATTCTCGCAAACAACAATATTACTGGCCGGAGTGTAGCAGCAGAATATCAAGTGCTTCCTTCATCACATGTCGGCTACAAAGAAGGAGTTGCCATAAAAAAGTATTTGAAATCTACTTCATCCCCTGTAGCGACTATCATCCAACATGGAACTGTACTTGGCGTAAAATCAGCTCCAGAGGTAATTTCCTTCACTTCAAGAGGACCTAGCATTATAACTCCTGGAATAATAAAACCAGACATAATTGGGCCTGGTGTTGACATTCTTGCCGCATGGAAAGAGTCCGTGGATAACAAGACACGAAGCAAACCGGTTAATATGATACATGGTACATCAATGTCTTGTCCTCATCTCGCGGGCATAGCAGCCCTTTTAAAAAGCTCACACCCTGAATGGTCTCCCGCTGCAATTAAGTCTGCAATGATGACCACAGCAAGCCACGTAAGCCTAAATGGACATGCCATAATTGATGAAAGAGATCTTCCTGCAGACGTGTTTGCCATGGGCTCTGGTCATGTGAAACCCACAAAAGCCATTGATCCTGGACTTATTTTTGACATCCAACCTGACGATTACATTCCGTATTTGTGTGGATTAGGCTATACACCCAAGCAAGTTCAAATGATCGTTAAAAAGAAAGTATCCTGCTCAAAAACCATAACAGAGGCGCAACTCAGCTATCCTTCTTTTGTGGTTGAATTAGAAAGAGGTGAGAGCAAAACATACTCTAGGACGGTGACTAATGTCGGCAAAGAAGACTTAGATTACGAAATCGGGGATATTTCATTACCAAAAGGTGTAACTATTGATGTCGGCCCTGATTTTCAACAGCTCAGTTTCACAGCGTTGGACCAAAAAGTGTCATACAAAGTAACATTTACCCGATCTAGTAAGGGGCATGTTGATGCTGCATATGGCGGAGGATATATGACTTGGGTATCGGTATCTGGTAAATATTCCGTCCGGACCCCATTCGCGATCATCTTTAAATGAAGCAGGCCAATGTGATCTATTCATAGCGGTTGATATTTTAAGCCTATTGTGTAAAACATCTACGCTCTTTTATGTAAGTTATATTATGGGAAACAATAATGAATGCCAGAACATTTAAAGTTCAATCACAAACTTGTTCGGTTCAATATATATTTGTATCTGGAAGTTATTACATATTTTCAGAATATAGAGGATATAAACGTGTTGCAGCATGTGACAAAAGAGAGTCGGTTACGAAAAATAACATCAAAGGTACGTATATAATTAAGGTATGTTACCAAAATAAATATAATGCACGATTGACGGTGGATATATACACACAGCTATAAATATATCTTGTTATTGCTTCCTAGTTATCGATCGAGCTAGATTACAACTTTTTTTCTCGATCGTTCTTCATTAACAACAAGTTCTTCTTCTGCGTTTCGATGATGAAAAGGTCAATCAGAGCTCGCGTATCCGGTACGTACACTAGTTAATTCATATAGCACTAGCACATTATGTAAATCGATCATGTTAGGTATCTATATAGACATTAATGTTTTGTAATATGAAAAAGATCTTATATGCATGCATGCAGCCGCACTTGTCGGGTTTTTTCAATGGTTTTAGAAGTTAAAGAGTAGCATGATTTCTAAGAATTTGGGAGTTTTGTTATGCTTGGTCGTAGTTCATAATTAACTTAATATGATCGAATGCAGATATAAGGATATTAGTGCATAATTCGAAGGATTTAGTACTAGTAATAAAACATGATTAGTAATTACAGTATGGTCTTATTAGTGTTACATATAATATTTCAATGTAGAAGTTAAAGTTAATGATCTATGGTTCATCTTGTTAGATATGCTTCTAGCTACTTCATTATATTAACTATGTTTAGATGATTTGATAATCATGTTGTTAAGTGTCTAATAAAGCGTTGTTAACTAATTATATCTTATGGAATACGTACATGCATGCAGGCTTGCAAGGCCGTTTGGAAGGCGATATCAAAAAGATTCGAAACCACATCGAAACAAGTGTTGAGAAAAGAGAAGAGTCCTTAAGCCCTAAGTTTCAAAAATCAGGTTCGAAAAAGGGGGGAAAGAGTTTAAGTAGTCCGCCTGCGCCGATAACAAAAAAGCGAAAGAGGCGATTTGTGGGGTTGGTTGATGACGTGGCAGGTGGTGGGAAGAAGTGGCCTGTGAGGAAGCTTTCCGATGAGTTTGATCGGGTTGCGACAAAATGACGACCAAGCTAGCTAGTTCGTACAGTATTTGAGCATATGCTGTTTTCGTATATGAGTTTATGAATTTCTGTTTTCAAAAGATTGTTTTTGGTATTCTGGTAATATGAAGTTTGTGGGTTGAAATTTGTCTTTACCTTTTGATTTTGATTATTATGATCGAGTTGAAACAAGTAAAATCACATGAAACTGAGTGTGATCAAAGTTTCTAGTGTTATTGTAGTTAGAATTATAGTTGCAATTTCAAGATTTCTTCATCACAAAATGACTTTGATTGCTTTTTAGCAACACTTCTGATTCTATTTCAAAATCCTATTGCAGTAATAAGATCTTGAAGACTACCCTTTAATAGTGTGTTGTCAAGTGTGTTTTGAAGAATGAAAGTGAAAAAAAAAAAAAAATGAGTGAAATTAAAAAAGAGGAATGATACATCCACAAACAAACTTCCACAAAACCATCCACAAAATGACGTGTCAGCATATGACTGGTGGATTTTGTGAGTGTTTCTCTCTCATTTCATTGATTAAACCAATCACTTCTAGACATATCATTTTGTGGATAATTTTGTGAAAGTTCTTTTGTGATTGTAGCATTGCTCATTAAAAAAATGTCTTGTTTTTAGAGCACTAGGTGCAACAACAAGCACTTGCCTCCCCATTCGGGCCCTACCATGCCACATCACCAAAACACCTCAACTTCAACTAACCACAACAAACCCCCCTCCCCCCCTCACCAAACAACAAACATCAACTTTCCCGTTAGGGCCCCACCTCTTACACATTTATTTTTTTATTCATTTCATTAAAACATTTTCAAAAATAAAATCACAACCCTCCATTTTTTTTGTCAAAACCTTTTTATTTTATTTAAACCTTTTTTATTATTATTATTATTATTATTATTATTATTATTATTATTATTATTATTATTATTTAAAAAGAAAGAAAGAAAAAAATAAAAATAAAAAAAGAGTATACTACAAAAATCGTCTCCTTCCCTAACACAAACCACCACAACCTCCGCAGCCACCACCGCCTCCTTCCCCAACATAACCGCCGCCCCTAAACCGGCCACCACAGCCACCACCGCCTCCTTCCCCAACACAACCGCCGCCCCTAAACCGGCCACCACAACCACCACCGCCTCCTTCCCCAACACAACTTGTAAACCACCACAACCTCCCATCATATACATTCTTACAAAAAAGAAAGAAAAAAACCCAAGATATAAAACCCAACAAAAAAGAAAGAAAAAAAATGAACCTGCAAGATTGTCAGAATTTTGCTTCGCCGTGGCCACGGGGAGTTTGCCAACGGCGAGGGTGTTCCGGTGTGGCGGCGAGCAACGGCTCGCCGTTGTCCATGCCACATCGGACGGCGAGGTAGCAAAAATCATCTGCACCTTGTGCTCTTAGAGTTTTAGAAAGGAGTAAAAGAGAAAAAGTGAAATGAATGAATGAAAGTATCTTTTGTTTTTCTCAATAAAACTTTCACCCCATATTTGGGTGAAACATAATGTGTTTGACGGATGTAAACTATGTTGTCAAGCTGTAATAATTACTTGTTTTTCCCATTTTGGGTTTTATGCGAGTTGTGCTATAGCATATTTGAATTAACTAGAAACACATTTGACTCGGGTTAAAAGTGATTGTTTGTCACGAGTTTAATTATTGTGCAAGACGTATATCTTATAGTTAATGAGAATCAAGAATTGATTTGTACACTCTTAATATCTTTTTTGCACTCTTATTTGTATATCTTATAGTTGTACATTATTTGAAACATATTTTAATTATTTGTACAATAGAGTGTAAAAAACAAAAACAAATATGTGTAAATCACTTCTCATAATTAATGGTTTAACCATGTTTCACCAAAATATACGTGTACTTTTATCCTCACAAAATTCCAATATGTTAATTTAATCTCAACATTTTTGGCCGAGCCTGTTTGTAACTGTTTGGAGTAGAACTCATATATGCTTAATCTGAGAAAACTAATTTGTCAACTTAACCCGAATAAATATAAGCCGAACCCGTTTGTATATATTTTGACCCTTCCTCACATTTACTCACTTCGTCTCAAAATAATTGTCCTCTTTTAACTTTTTGACATCTTATTTTTTTAACTTTGGTCTTAAATATATTGGTTTGAAGCCTTATTTTTTTAACGTATATAATACCGTAGATAAAGCCGTAGATACAAGCGTATATAAAAACGTAATGGGTCGAAACCATAAAGAGTGGATCCACACAAAGTTAAGTTTAGGTATGGTGGATGCAATTTTCGCCAAACTACAGGGATCATTTATGTAATTTACCCTAAGGACGGTGGATGTAATTTTTGCAAAACCACAGGAACCAGTTATGTTATTTGAAGGGCAAAATGGTCATCATTACCCAAAGAAGACCGAATTTGAAAGATAAGTACACACATTTAAAAATGAAAAAATCGATACCCAAAAAAAAGCAATTGTGACAAGTTAGATAGCTTTACAAATGATTTGCTCTTTTATATATAACATCGTCACGTCTTGCAATGGTTGGAGAAATTCAAATACATATAAACTATAAAGCATTGACAGTCACGTACATCATAAATAACCGTACTTAAAATTTGAGTCGGCTTTATTATTATTAATAAAAATTACACGTTTGGTCTTTGTTGTTTACCCAAATAACAGGTTTAGTCCCTATGTCGTTTTAGTAACACCACACATACTTATTTTTGAAACTTGTTGCCCATACAGTTCCTATTTTGGATGGGACGTTAGTTTCTCAGTTAATTGTTTAAATCATATTTTTACCGTTAGTCCCCCCATTAATATTTTTTGCAATGTTCGTCCTCATTATTTGAAATAAATTAAAAAGGGGCGGAGATCAAACTTGGGTCTTTTGCTTCAAAAAGTAACACACCAACAACTGGACTATGCGTCCAGTGGTGTCAATATTCCATTTCATATTTATTTTACCCTTTTTTCGTGGATTTAGTATCCGTTTTATACGTATGAAAACGTATAAAAATGAACAAAACGTATAAAAATGGATATTAAATCCAACGAAAAAAAAGGTTAAAACAAATTTGAAATGGTATATTTGCACCACTTGACGCTTAGTCCAGTGATTGGGGCGTTACTTTGTGAAGCAAAAGACCCAAGTTCGATCCATGCCCTTTTTTAATTTATTTTAAAAAATGTGGACTAACGGTGCACGGTGAAAATATGATTTAAACACTTAACGGAGAAACTAACGTCCCATCCAAAATAAGACTGATGTAATTAAAACGACTTATGGACTAAACCTATTATTTGGTGTAAGCCACAAGGACCAAACGTGTATTTTTTTCTTATTATTATAAACGCATAACACATTATATAAACGTGTTGCAGCATGTGACAAAACAGATTCGGTTACGAAAAATGCAACCCAAACTTCAGAATGGGATCTATCGTTGCACTTTCAAAGTTTTGGGGACCAAACCTGCAATTTGACCATACCAAAGGGACCAAAAATGCAATTAACTCTAAATATAATACACGATTGACGGTGGATTATACGCACAGCTATAAATATATCTTCTTATTGCTTCCTAGTTATCGATCGAGCTACATTATAACTTTTTTTTCTCGATCGTTCTCCATTAACAACAAGTTCTTCTTCTGCGTTTCGATGATGCAAAGTTCAATCAGAGATCGCGTATCCGGTATGTATAACTAGTTAATCACTCAATCGTATAGCACTAGCACATATATAATGTAAATCAATAAATCATGTTTTATATGCATGCATGCAGCACTTATCGGGTTTTTTCAATGGTTTTAGAAGTTAAAGAACATATATAGCATGATTTCTAAGAATTTGGGGAGTTTTGTTATGCTTGTTCGTAGTTCGTAATTAACTTAATATGATCGAACGGAGATATAAGGATATTAGTGCATAGTTAGAAGGATTTAGTACTAGTAATAAAACGTTATTAGTTAGTTAATGATCTATGGTTCATCGTTGTTACTTGTTAGATACGCTTCTAGCTACTTTATTGTTAATTATGCTTAGATGATTTGATATTCATGTTGTTAAGTGTCTAACAAAGCGCGCGTTAACTAATTATATCTTATGGATCGAATACGTACATGCAGAAATTGTCAAGAATGGATTTTTCTTCAAGAAGGCTAAAGTTGAATGCAGTGAATACACACACAAGTTCGATCCCAAGATAGGATTCATAGAGATAAATACGATCAATAACAACACTCCTTTCCATGTCGCACATGTTATCAAAACAACACATCCTGGGCTCTATAACATAACACCAGATACATTTATCACCAAACCACACACGGAAGGCGTAGTGATTATCATTCGAAAGGTTCAAGATGTAGAGCTATTTGATGCTGAGGAGAAAATATATATAGAATCAATTTGTGTCCCTGAATATAAAGATGATATGGTAATTAAGCCAAAACTGTCTCTAGATTTTATACCCGACGTCCAGGAGGAGATGCAGTCGGAAGTAGAAGAGAGGGATTTAAGAACAGTGACTATAGTTCAAAGAGTCTTTGAGTAGAATTATTACTACCTATTGGTAGATTGTTTATGTTTTGCCAAAAATTTTCAAGGTTTTATCCTCTAATTTCCCCAGACTTATATCGTCTTTATTCTTGTGTATTCGTTTTGTTACACACACGTCTTGTTATTGACGAGTACTAAATATTCGGCCGTTTGTTTGATCACTTAAATCGTTTAATTACTTTACTTCTTTTGCACTAATAATATTGCATATTTCTATACTAGTTTTAGATCCTCTTGCGTCACTGCATAAGATCCGGTTTTTTAATCACTAAAGTTATAACTATACGATACTGTAACCAGATAACGAGCAAATGTTCTTGCTGTCAGTAGATACGTGCTTGCAATTATATCAGAGTTTGGCACAAATAAAAACTAGCCGAGACTTTCATTAAACAACCATTTCAATTAAAATAATATCAGATCTCGTCATTTGTTTATAAATAAGGATGCCTCTCAAAATTTTCATCTACACGAGTCTTATCACAAAACAAGTGCTTTGATGCCCGGAAACTAGGCTAGGTTGCTCTCACATTATGCGATCAGGTAATAAATTTGCAGAAGCTTCGGTCTTTTCAACTTTTTGTAACCAGTTGTACATGCTTCCCGTTAACAGAAAATTTGGAGCTTGAATTGACCTGCACAAAAATGACATTTTGTTAAGACTATGCAAAGGGAGTAAGGACGTTGTTATTGTTGGACATCTCAAGGTAGAGAAAATTATTGTTTCGAACTAACCTTATGCTCAAAGGTTGAGACGAGTTGTTCCTCGGCTATTGTTGAGCCAGATTCCCTAACAATCTTCAAAACTTCTTTTTGTAGCTTTCTCATCTTCAAAGTGCCATCAGCCTTGTATCACACACATCAAATACATCTTAAAATATATAGAAAGAAAAAAACTAAGAACAGGCATGACTAGCTTATGGAACAAGTTTCATACACATACCGATTTTAAGGCTGCGGTTATTAGCTTCTTCCACTTTATTTCCTTCTCACCGTCTTTTTTGTTTCCTTTGACTTTCTTCGTTTTCTCTGATTTGGCATTTTCATTCTGAATCACTTCCCCACTGTTTTCAACTATCTTTCTCTTCTTGCTTTCAGATGCATCCGATTCCTTAACATTCCCGTTCACTGGCAAATCATTATTTTGTACGCTTTCAGATTTAACTTCGGTATCAGGTGTGGGTTCCTCCGCCTCCTTGGGTGGCTGGTTTGCTGCATGGAATGCTCGTGCTTTTGCTCTGTGTTTCTTCCCATCAGCATGTGAAAGCAATGTTTGTTGACTAGTAGCGCTAGTATTGCATAGACTGCAAGTTGAAAGAACATGAAAGAACATTTCCGTAAAAAAATATTATGAAATCATTTCAAAAGCTTTTTATTGTTGGAGTAAAACGAGTTGCTAGTAAAGCAAACCTGCAGAACCATGGAGGACGTCCTGATAATCCGACATTTATATCGACCTCTGGTTTCGGCTTTGAGGCACTGTTTGGTTTTCCTGGTGTGCCGTTAGAAGGTTTATTTAGGCCCTTTGGACCATACTTCTCCTGAAAACCAAACAAATAAATCAATAAGTCCATTGATTAGCGCTAAGAATACAATAATACCAAACAAAATCCCAAGCAAATCTGATCCTGCTCAAAAATATTATTTTTTTATTGTTTTAAATTATTATATTATTTAAAAAAAATGAGTGAGCTAGAGAAAGTTATAGAAAGAGAAGAAAGATGACCGACATGAAAAAGAAAAAAGATATGATACCACCAAAATTATGAGATATCAATTTTAAAGGTGTCTAACATTTCCTCTCTTCTTAAATAACATACCAAACAATTTATTTATCTTTCACACCATTCTTTAATTTGTAAGGTGCAGTTTGGTTTGGGATTTTGGTGTGGGTTAATTGTGACAACTGGCAAAATAGGGAGCCGTTTTTAAAACCCGCATTACATTAAAAATTATGATTTTGGAATTTTTTTTGAAAGGTTTATTGTGACGAGATGTTTTATGAACGTTGGAATGTGTTTTTGATCGTACATTAATTATGAGGATTTGATTATTTATTTATGTTTGGTTTGGTTCGTTTGTGATGATTTATTTTGAGATCGTTATTTTGGCACTACTTTGACTCCGTGTAGCAACCGGCATTTTAAGGCAATACTTTTCATTAAAACTCGAAATCATTTATGACAAACGATAATTTTTGAACTTGTTTTAATAATAAATTTCATTTATTATTATTACCTATTACATATTTTTGAGTTTTTTTTTTGGACATCATTCGAACTGAAAACGAGAAATATCTCGCACACAACACAACACGCGTACCGACATCGTATTAGTAATGGCTTAATTTCTATAACTATTTTTCGGAGTCAATAACTTTGCCCTTATATTATTTTTATAAAAACATTTCCAGAAATATACTTCTCGCATTTACGAAACCAAGATATCGTGTTTTCACCTGAGCTCAACGGGTCACGGGTACACAAAATACACTCTATAATAACAAAATTATTTCTTTCTTCTTATTCCTTGATAGCCTCGCTCCCACTCACACACACTTTATCAGATTTATTTTTTTGGGTTTCTTTTCCATTCTCCCAAAACCACTTTTCAAGATTTATCACATATCACTTTCACAAGGTCAAAGTTCCTGTGCTCTTTCTCTCTTCCCCAGGATAAATCACGAGACCTTCTAAGAACCATCAAGGAGAAATGATATTTGCTAAGTTTGCTCATTCACAAGACCACCATCAAGAAAGCAAGGTCAAGACTATCTTCTTTTTCTCTTTTTATTTCGGTCGAAACCACAGTAGGAGACATACTCATCGCACTCTTTCAAATCTATCACACACAAGATTTTCTCAAGGGTTTGGTCGCCGGAAGTTTTGGAGAGAAAGCTTGAAAGATGGTGGTTGATAAGTCAGTTGGTTAGCAAATTCATTCGGGTCTTCCTCTACACTCGACACACTCATCCCTATCTTGCCCACTGTGAGCCTCGACTTTTCTCATACACGCTTACTACTTGTTTCTTTTCAACTCATGCATGCGTAATATATTTTTGTTCTTGAAAAACTTCATGTATGATTCGTATAAATCATACACGTACATGTTACTAGTGTAATTGTTGTTTATAAAACTTGTGTGGTGGAAACTAGCTAATTCACAATTATAAACTCATTTGGTAATAAGCTTGGGCTTATAGGTCCTTCTTTCGACATATATGTCGAGCCTAGCAAGGATTTTTTAACACAAAATAACTAAAGGAACGTATAAGCTGGTAAACTTGAGTATTGGCTTATAATTGGACAAGGTGCTTATTAGTCGTTTTGCTTATTCGTAGTTTGTTATGGTTCATTTTCGACTCAAAAAGCTTGCGAGCTTTTCTACATATGGGGCTTAACTCTTCTTCTTTTGTTCGACTATTTTGGACCAAGAGAGACTCAAGTCGGGTCTCGGGTTTGCTTATTTCACGTTTGATAACTAGAGTACTCATATCTTTGAACTTATAAATTAACTTACAAACTCACTTTGTTTTAAAAACCAACTTCAAAAACAAAACCAAACACATGCACGTAAAACACAGAACTGTGAAACAATTACCAAATGAAATCACAAACTTAAAATCCTTTAAAAACATATTATTGCAAGACATAACATCAAAGGACTTGTAGTCCAGTGGGAAGGTAATTTGTCTTGTTTTCTTGCAGGCCTGAGTTCGAATCTCTTAATGGTCATTTAGTGGATTTTTTTTTTTTTTTTTTTTTTTTTTTTTTTTTTTTTTTTTTTTTTAAACACAAGTCCTTAAATATCACAGTAAATGTAACTATATATGAAATATATTTTCATTTTCCACATAAGGTACTTTAGTCTAGTGGTTTGGGGCTATTCGCTTTTGGTTCGGGTCCCGTGGTTGTCAATATTTTGGTTAACATTTTTTTTAATGGTTTACTTATATATATTTTACATGCTTAAGAGTATTTAAGCAAACACTTAATAAAAATGTAAAAACTAATATTTTTTTTTCAACACATTTTGTCCAAACTTTTGTCAAAATAATATATTTAGTATTTATTACTAAAACCCGACTAAGAAACGATAATTAAAATAACAAGAAAATATTTATAACAAAAACTAATATAATTATTTTCTAACTTATCATCAACTAACTTTAGATAAATACAAACACATTTATATTATATACACCGTATTGCATAACCATTACTAAACTTAGCGTAAAGTATGTATTATTATCTTACTAACGTTATTTTTCACAAACACTTTTAAAACTTTTAAACTTATCTAAACTTCATTGAGTCTTAAAATTGGAACTGCGAACTAAATTTACCATACTAATCTAGGTCGCGTGTTGGTGCTGCACACTTATACTATTTGACTTTACTCATTTCAGACGACTTATTTCTGAGGTGAGTTCTCGTAGCCCCACTTTTTAATATGCTTTCCTTGGGGTGGAAATGGTACAAATGTTTTTCAAATGTTTTTATGCTGTGACTTACCGTTTCATTGTTTTGGACAATTATGTGCGTTTGATTGCGATTATGTGCTATGTGGTATAACATTATCTCATGTGAGCAAGCATGCGCAACTGTTTAACTCCGTTTGGAGCCGAAGCATTTGATAGTACTATCGGGGTAGCTCCCCTGTGCATCCTGACTGTATGTCGGAAGACCCTTGTGGTGTGTTGTTTCTATTGGCAGGTTCAGTTGTCGCAACAGTAACTATTTCGTTTCAATATGTGCTTATAATTGTGTATCACACTCACATTTGTCCTACGCTTTATGATTCACAGCTTCGTGGTTTAACTTTCAAACCTACGAGCTCACCAACATTATGTTGACGTTTTCTAGTACCATTTTCAGGTGGATCGTTATTAAGGTATTTGAAGGCACGTTTATTGGAGTCAGACTTTTTGTCTTTTGCTACTATGTTTTCAAGACAACAAGGTCTCAAAAGAGACATGTTTTTCTATCATATATGAGACAAGAACCGTTTTGTACCAGTTGTAAACTTTCATGGTAATAATTATAAGGTATGAATCTATGATGTTACGCAATGTGCCTTTCTCGGTTACATCTCGTGTTTCCGCCTTAGACGGGGTGTGACAGAATGGTATCGGAGCCTAAGGTTATAGAGAATGCCGGTTTTTCAAAAATAAAAACCTCAACTATAACCAAACTTAAAGTTTTTATAAAACCCTAAACATGGTACGAGTCGATTAGCCCGAGCATTCCATCGTTTTTCCTAAATTACGCATAGCCTGATCAACTATGCTTAATTCAGGAGGGATCATGGGATGATGGGGGTAGTTACCTTGTATCGTGTTTGGTTGGAGTCGAAGTCTAGATCACCTGAAAATGCATTGGTCTATGTGTGTGCACCTGCCTTATGTGTTATGTGTATCTGTGGTTATGATGCTTTGCCTTCTGTGTGTGCTGAAGCTTTTAGCTTCTAGGACAATATGTGAGCTTGCAATTGCGTATTTAAGTGCCTTGATTCGATTTGATGCGTTATGATATGATTTGATCTGGTTGTTGTGATGTGATTGACTTAAGTTGATATGACATGGCTTGATTTGAATCGAGTTAAAGTATTTTACGTACCATTCCCCATACTCATGCATTGATATTATTTATCATTATTCGCAAACAAAACTCATACTATATATTTTGCTAAACATATATAGCGGTACGTTATTATGGGTAAACTATTTTGGATACACTATATAATTTGAAATAGTATTTTGGACGGTCAACATTGGTTCCACTATTTTGAAAATGCATTATATTGATATGTATTTTGAGAACTATTTTAGGACATACTATTTTGGAAACACTATTTTGGAATACTATTTGAAAACTATTATGGATACACGACTACCCTAGTATTGCCCTATGCCGATACGCCACATGACTTGTCTCCCCACACTACTCCCCTTATTAGCAAGCCTGAACAAACTGCATTATAAGCCGATGAGTCGGTTGACACCATAAGTTGCCTTAGGAAGCAACCCACCAATCAAAATGGACACATTAATGGCTTAGTAGTATGATTAATACCTTGGAGACTACAAGTGAGATAATAGGACTCATGAGAAGCAGTGACCTTGTTAATTGAGTTGATTGTATTGACCATGATAGCGATGTTTGTCTTAGTGTTCGTGTTCCGGAGATGGTACTGATTTAGATAATTTGAATTCTGTTTGTCAAAATTCTCATGCAAAAAAAAAATAATAAAATATATATATATATATATATATATATATATATATATATATATATATATATATATATATATATATATATATATATATATTCTTGCAAACTTTATAAAGAATGACGAACTGGTAATCCTCATTAATTGGATCGTGTTATAATATTTCTTCAAAACAAAATTTAGTTGATAGTCGAAAATCGTTTTGAAATGATTTAAAACAAATTTGTGTGTCTGAACGGTCGGATTGTTTTAGTATAAAAATCGTCTCAAATGCTTGTCCAAACGCCAATCTTCTTGAAAAAAAAAAAAAAAAAAAAAAAAAAAAAAAAATCGCTATTTCAAAATTTCAATTTTTGTAGACATATCTTTTCACTTGACTATAACCATCGAAAAAGTTCGAACAAAGTTGCTCCAAACCACATTTAGGGTCAAAATTTTATAATGTATTACACAAGTAAGTGATGCTAACAATTTCAAAAACCATGACTCCAAGAGGGAACACGTACCAAGCATGGACAAACCTCGAGAAAAATCACAAAGCCTCCATACTATGCGAACTTAGAAGTGAATCTAACACCTCTTTCTGAGACTGATAATGGCGATGTGGTGTGCCTTGACACTATTTCTTTGAAGTACAACCTTCCCACTCATCCCAGAAGATAAGACTCTCGTGTTGATCGAAGCGCGTTGGATTAGACACTTAGTATTACTTAAGAGACGAGCGTATCCTTTCGGAGTCCTAGATAACTTAGTCACATTGGAGCATGTCCACACTTTTACACTTGTATCAAGAAGTTGCACTAGACAATAAGACCTTTGGCTTCCACTTGTAACCAGATCTCTCGACGTAGTAGTCACTTGGAAACAATTTTGAACCATTATATACTATAGTCCTGCCTAGAGGAACTGAGCACTTAGACGTAAGAGTTTCACCTAATAATGATCTTCCAACGTTCCAGTTCGTTGACACCAGGTTCTGCCCATTGACCTTTTGATTAATAGACCATCGCCTATAACTATTCATGCATACCTAACGACACGTTGTTCCCTGATGTTTTCACATCAAGGGCTTTTCCCTTGCAAGCCTTTTTTTTCCGCTGTGAAACTTTTGATGATCTCTATTCTCATTGGTCGAATTCCGCCGAATTCTATTCCCTTTCTTTCAGATGACTACGTCAACAAAACTCTTGCTACATGGTAAGAACACCAACATCGGAACTCTTTAGGTATTAGAACCCCTTTTATGATACATAGGCATGAGACTCTTGTGATTTGAGCAAATAAGACACTGCATACCATACAAAAACCGCCTTTTTGTGATATGACTTCAAAACTGCGAATGCCAACCCCGTGCCACGAGTTGGATATTCCTCCTCGTTTCTTTCATCTGCCTTGGAACAAACTTTCTTCACATTAGAAAGCCGTTATTTTAACTTATTCAATCTTCATAGATGGGGATTGTTCTTTCATTCAGAGACGCAACCTTTATAATTTCTCTATCACATATGATTTTCTTCCTATCGATTTTTGGTCTGCAATTCCCTCCCCATAGTCACAAAAAAATCCACCTAACTACACCGTTATCTACCCCACCATATTTTCTCTCCCTATCCATGCTACTAAGAATATCATCAGTGATTTCTTCAATAATAAAATTTTTTCTTCACCCACAAATTTTACAACAAACACTCTACTTGATTTCATTGATTCGTTTCACACGATAGTATGATGAAGTACCAAACATCTTTTTGGCACCAGCCGTCAGACGAAAACAAGTATGTTATAGACGACGAAGATACCAGACACAACACCCGATGCTACCCTTACTTCCTCATTTTGTTTAGCTCATCGTTTCCTTAGATTCTCCATTTTTCTTGACATGTTGATCTTCCCGATAACGACCTGACCGACTACACTAGTATCAAGTGATTGTGCCAAATCTACGCCATCATACCCTATTCACACTTCTTTTCATATAAGAAAGTCTAACTTTATGTGACTTGCTCTCATTCTTGTGACATTAGCTCCCTCTACAACGTGTACGAATTCTTAGAGGTGAAATTCTAACAAACCATTTTGGGTCTTGATGAAGACCGGATAGAGAATGATTGATCTTCCTTGTCTCGACGGATACTCGATGTTCTACGGGACATCATAACGGTGAAAATTCTTTACATACACTGGAACTAATTTGGTTCGTCGTGTCAAGTTTAGAAAACCTCCTTTAAAGCCTGTGTATGTGACCTTGTAGACAAAACTTCTTCTCATCGCCGTTGCCGATTTTCTCTAATTGACACAACTACCTCGGTAATATATCTTATCTTCTTCGCTAATATCACCAATTCTAGACGAAGGTATCTGTTCGTTTGTTTTGAGCAATTTCTGAACTGAGCCAAATCATCTAAGACGTTAAATCCCTCTTTCTCAATGACTTGATACGTAGCCTAATCTCATGACAGTTCTTGGTTGATGAGTTGCAAGATTATCCTAAAATTAAGTTGATACTTAGTTTAAGGCTTCGATAATTTTGCTAGAAGACGGAAAAGCTTATTCTGTCGAATTTTGCCACCTGACAGTTACCTTCGACTGCCTGTCTAATTTCACTTAGAGGTACCAATTTGGATTCAGCTGTCATAGGTTACAGCTTTTAGTAGTATCTACCCTTGTCACATAAGTTACGACCGCGACATTGGAGCCCTGATTTGAAATCTAGTTCTCCTGTCATGACTCAAACCTTCATTAGGTTCTACGTACATGCGCTGGTCTATTTCAATAAGAGCAGACAGAATTATTCTAACATAGTGGACTAGGTCGCTTACAACAGATTAGCAGTTCCACCAACAAAAATTTGTCACCTTGATCTACAAACATCATCTAGACATTTGTGGTTAACGTCTAAGGAACCATAAGTAATGCCTAGTTGGTAATCAACTAGTTATCACCCAATAAGGTGTCAGCTTGAAGATTTATTTCGTGATTGTGGAAGAGCCAAAAAACCCTCATTAGGGAAGTTGAGCAACTTAGATTAGACAAGATTCCAATTATAAGTCTATTTGAGCTTAGTCCGTGGACATTAGTTACTTGGAAACAAAAGGACCAGGCGAGACTTAAGTACCCACACTTTTTGGCAATGGTATTAGCTGAATTTTGAGGACAAAATTCCATTAACGGGGATGTACTGTAGCAACCGGCATTTTAAGGCAATACTTTTCATTAAAACTCGAAATCATTTATGACAAACGATAATTTTTGAACTTGTTTTAATAATAAATTTCATTTATTATTATTACCTATTACATATTTTTGAGTTTTTTTTTTGGACATCATTCGAACTGAAAACGAGAAATATCTCGCACACAACACAACACGCGTATCGACATCGTATTAGTAATGGCTTAATTTCTATAACTATTTTTCGGAGTCAATAACTTTGCCCTTATATTATTTTTATAAAAACATTTCCAGAAATATACTTCTCGCATTTACGAAACCAAGATATCGTGTTTTCACCTGAGCTCAACGGGTCACGGGTACACAAAATACACTCTATAATAACAAAATTATTTCTTTCTTCTTATTCCTTGATAGCCTCGCTCCCACTCACACACACTTTATCAGATTTATTTTTTTGGGTTTCTTTTCCATTCTCCCAAAACCACTTTTCAAGATTTATCACATATCACTTTCACAAGGTCAAAGTTCCTGTGCTCTTTCTCTCTTCCCCAGGATAAATCACGAGACCTTCTAAGAACCATCAAGGAGAAATGATATTTGCTAAGTTTGCTCATTCACAAGACCACCATCAAGAAAGCAAGGTCAAGACTATCTTCTTTTTCTCTTTTTATTTCGGTCGAAACCACAGTAGGAGACATACTCATCGCACTCTTTCAAATCTATCACACACAAGATTTTCTCAAGGGTTTGGTCGCCGGAAGTTTTGGAGAGAAAGCTTGAAAGATGGTGGTTGATAAGTCAGTTGGTTAGCAAATTCATTCGGGTCTTCCTCTACACTCGACACACTCATCCCTATCTTGCCCACTGTGAGCCTCGACTTTTCTCATACACGCTTACTACTTGTTTCTTTTCAACTCATGCATGCGTAATATATTTTTGTTCTTGAAAAACTTCATGTATGATTCGTATAAATCATACACGTACATGTTACTAGTGTAATTGTTGTTTATAAAACTTGTGTGGTGGAAACTAGCTAATTCACAATTATAAACTCATTTGGTAATAAGCTTGGGCTTATAGGTCCTTCTTTCGACATATATGTCGAGCCTAGCAAGGATTTTTTAACACAAAATAACTAAAGGAACGTATAAGCTGGTAAACTTGAGTATTGGCTTATAATTGGACAAGGTGCTTATTAGTCGTTTTGCTTATTCGTAGTCTGTTATGGTTCATTTTCGACTCAAAAAGCTTGCGAGCTTTTCTACATATGGGGCTTAACTCTTCTTCTTTTGTTCGACTATTTTGGACCAAGAGAGACTCAAGTCGGGTCTCGGGTTTGCTTATTTCACGTTTGATAACTAGAGTACTCATATCTTTGAACTTATAAATTAACTTACAAACTCACTTTGTTTTAAAAACCAACTTCAAAAACAAAACCAAACACATGCACGTAAAACACAGAACTGTGAAACAATTACCAAATGAAATCACAAACTTAAAATCCTTTAAAAACATATTATTGCAAGACATAACATCAAAGGACTTGTAGTCCAGTGGGAAGGTAATTTGTCTTGTTTTCTTGCAGGCCTGAGTTCGAATCTCTTAATGGTCATTTAGTGGATTTTTTTTTTTTTTTTTTTTTTTTTTTTTTTTTTTTTTTTTTTTTTAAACACAAGTCCTTAAATATCACAGTAAATGTAACTATATATGAAATATATTTTCATTTTCCACATAAGGTACTTTAGTCTAGTGGTTTGGGGCTATTCGCTTTTGGTTCGGGTCCCGTGGTTGTCAATATTTTGGTTAACATTTTTTTTAATGGTTTACTTATATATATTTTACATGCTTAAGAGTATTTAAGCAAACACTTAATAAAAATGTAAAAACTAATATTTTTTTTTCAACACATTTTGTCCAAACTTTTGTCAAAATAATATATTTAGTATTTATTACTAAAACCCGACTAAGAAACGATAATTAAAATAACAAGAAAATATTTATAACAAAAACTAATATAATTATTTTCTAACTTATCATCAACTAACTTTAGATAAATACAAACACATTTATATTATATACACCGTATTGCATAACCATTACTAAACTTAGCGTAAAGTATGTATTATTATCTTACTAACGTTATTTTTCACAAACACTTTTAAAACTTTTAAACTTATCTAAACTTCATTGAGTCTTAAAACTGGAACTGCGAACTAAATTTACCATACTAATCTAGGTCGCGTGTTGGTGCTGCACACTTATACTATTTGACTTTACTCATTTCAGACGACTTATTTCTGAGGTGAGTTCTCGTAGCCCCACTTTTTAATATGCTTTCCTTGGGGTGGAAATGGTACAAATGTTTTTCAAATGTTTTTATGCTGTGACTTACCGTTTCATTGTTTTGGACAATTATGTGCGTTTGATTGCGATTATGTGCTATGTGGTATAACATTATCTCATGTGAGCAAGCATGCGCAACTGTTTAACTCCGTTTGGAGCCGAAGCATTTGATAGTACTATCGGGGTAGCTCCCCTGTGCATCCTGACTGTATGTCGGAAGACCCTTGTGGTGTGTTGTTTCTATTGGCAGGTTCAGTTGTCGCAACAGTAACTATTTCGTTTCAATATGTGCTTATAATTGTGTATCACACTCACATTTGTCCTACGCTTTATGATTCACAGCTTCGTGGTTTAACTTTCAAACCTACGAGCTCACCAACATTATGTTGACGTTTTCTAGTACCATTTTCAGGTGGATCGTTATTAAGGTATTTGAAGGCACGTTTATTGGAGTCAGACTTTTTGTCTTTTGCTACTATGTTTTCAAGACAACAAGGTCTCAAAAGAGACATGTTTTTCTATCATATATGAGACAAGAACCGTTTTGTACCAGTTGTAAACTTTCATGGTAATAATTATAAGGTATGAATCTATGATGTTACGCAATGTGCCTTTCTCGGTTACATCTCGTGTTTCCGCCTTAGACGGGGTGTGACACTCCGGCACTAGGTTACCCTAACAATTTTAATTATTTTTAATATTGGTTAAAATATTATTATTTGGGGATGTATCGCGAGGTTTTGATTATTTTTTGAACGAGTTCGGTTTGAGAAGTGGTTTGATTATTTAAGGTTTCGGGTTTGGCCCGTGTATGTACATTGGGCTACTTAGCCCACTATACCCTCACTATTAATATTAATTCTAATAAAAAGAAAACTTTTTTTTTTAACAGTATAATACATGAATCGTCCTTGTGGTCCGGTCATAAGCAAACACACCAACACCACACCCTCACAAATTTCACTCTCTCTCTCTCTCTCACTCTCTCTCTCTCTACACTTATCTTCAACCTCCAAACCCTAGCCGCCCCTTTTTCTGGCCACCACCACCTTCACCGCCGCTCCCCCATCAAAACTAACACCACCAATCAACTCCCCACATCATTCCCTACCCGATCCATATAAACACGCGCCCTAAATCTATTGTTTTCATCTCGTTATCACTACCAATTAGTTATTTCTTGTCTTGGTTTTGAAGATCCTTTCGATTTTGGTCTTGGGAATCGAAGGTAGGATGAGTTTGGCTCGTATTTTGGTTTGAGTCGTGACCTAGGGTCACGGGTTTGGTTTCTTTCCGGGTTTTCTTGGATAATAATGCAAGATTCAAATGGGTTTTGATGAAAATGGGTTAAGAAAAAATGTTTGGTATCCGGGTTTATATTATTTCGATGGGTCGAGGCTAACCGAGAGCATTGGCTCTCGGCTTGGGTCTTGGATGTGTTATCTTTGACCATTTGTTGATTTTTGGATATTTGGTGCTTGTTGGTGATGTTTTGGTCGACCTTGGGGTCGTTTGGTTTTTCGGCCGACACCCCCAAGGGGGCTGTTTGGGTCGTATTGGCTCGAGCTAGAGCTAGCCGAGACCAAATGGTTTCGGGTGGGACTCCCGTGCCTTGTTTCGGGCATATATATTGACCCGGATTGACTTGGTAAATCAACCCGTAATTTATTTTTTATTCGGTTGTATTTTTACTTGCCGAATTATTTTTGTTGTTGTCATGGTTGTGATTCTTGACCATGGTTTCTTATTGGACTTATTGTTTTGGACTTGTTGCGGTATATTTGGATTGCGAGTTACATTGGAGATGTGTTGTCGAGTGTGGAACTTGGGGACCGATTGTGAGACGGTTATTAGATGACGGAGATAGGTTAGTTGGGTGCCGTAGTCGGACCCTCTTGTTGTAGCACGTGGTTATGGGATTGATTTGGACGGTGATGATATATTTATTTTGACTTGATTCTTATATTGGACTTGGACTATGAGCCGAGAGTCATGACTCGGACATGTGACCAAATTCTATGACTCGATAAATATTTAAAAGTCAAATATTAAAAATAATACTCGTAATATTATTATTGAGAATATAATCGTTTATATACGTATATAGACGTGATAAACGTATATATATATATATATATATATATATATATATATATATATATATATATATATATATATATATATATATATATATATATATATATATATAAATGCGTATATTAATAATAAAACGATCATGAGTAAACGTTATAATAATATAACGATAGTTATTATGCTATGCAAATAGCGTAATAAATGTCGGAATATTGTTATAGAATAATAACTATAAATAACGACGAAAAGTAATAAGTCGGGTAAATAATAATTAAAAACATGATTTTTATAAATTTAGAAACTTATCGAGTTATACGAGTTGTGGTTCTTTAAAGTCCAAGTGGGCTTTATAGGGTGACTTTTGTGTTGTCACGGATATATGACGATTAATATAAACATTTTCTATAGCAAGTGACTTATTTAATCGACGGATTAGATCGAGTTATTTGATTATATAAAATGAGTATATTAATGGGCATCGTATCCCACGACACCCATAGGTTGTGGTATATGTTTTAGGGTAATAAATTACTATGTATCTTGTGGAATTTGGCCGATTCGACGATATATATAGGGAATTTATAGGACAACGATATATACCAAATAGAATTCTTTGTGCTATGTGCTTTAGGTTGGGTATAATTTTGGAACGATATATTACGTAAATAAATATGGGAGATTACCAAATCGACGGATTTGATAAGCTTCGATGATTATTTAAATAATATGTTGGGCTAATATTAGACCTATAGTTGGTTTATTATTTCATTTGTTGTGGCTTTTTGGTTTGAGTCGTGTCGACCCTTCATCCATATGGATACCAAACGTCGAATCTCAAATTAATATGAAGTTAATTCGAGAAATGGATATTTTTGGAAAGTAACACGGAATACGTTCGGGAATGGGAATATTTGATTTTTGAGGAAATGATTTCTGAACGAGTTTGATATTGTTAGGAAGTGCCGAGTCTGTAGTTGCCGTTACGTGAGTTGCTTGAGTTTGCTTACGTCTTTCTTCTATCGATTTCGTTTGAGGATTTTCTGGACTTGAGGTGAGTCATAGCCCCACTTTTACTCTTGAACTTTGTTTTCAATACTTGGGGTGAGAAACGTGCAAATGTTTTATGTGGACTATTATCGCTTTATTTATTTATTTCAAAACTTGCTATGCTTATAGAACTAGGTAGGAATAGAGCGAGGCCTATTCCCGAACTAGGTAAGCTAATGATTTGGTTGTTGAACGAGGCCTAGTCCCGAACTAGGTAAGCTATTGGATTGATTATAGTGCGAGGCCTATACTTGAGCTAGGTAAGCTATCGATTGGATTGATTTGACCTATAGCGTGCACCTATAGGGTTGATTTGATTTGGTTGGATTATTTTGGTTGGAATATTTTGGTTGAATTATTTTGGTTGGATATTTTGGTTGGATGATTGAGGCCTAGTCTAGCTAGCAAGCGTTTTGCGTATATGTCTACTATATCGAATTATGAATTTAAACTTACGATCTCACTAGCGAAAGCTGACTTTTAGCACGTTTTCTCTGGTAATTAAGTGATGCTCTATGGATGCTTGGGATTGGAGGCTTGGCAATGGCACCGGTTATGGATCTATTTTTCTAAAACTCTGATAACTATTGTGGACCTATGTTTATTTCTTTTGGGCCTTACTTTGGAAAATTCTTGGGATAAATGTAAACTTTAAAACCAGTTTTGGTTGTGTTTTTCTTATGTTTACTTTATCTCGTTCTTTCATGACTTTGAATGGATACCAATTCCCGTAGCACCCTGAAAGCTTGTTGAGTCTTCCGCTGTATCAAATTTTGGGGGTGTTACAGATTGGTATCAGAGCCAAGGTTATAGAGAACTAGGTAAATAGACACCTAAATTATAACAGATTTTTATAGAAAACGATCCTCGACCATTGCCCGCCAGCCCGCCAAGCAGAAGCATCATTGTTATTATTGAGGTACTATGAGATTATTGAGATGATTATTAGATTTGGGATTCTTGAGATGATTTGAGGTTTTGAGGTTTATTGATTTAGTGATATGATGGCGTTTTGAGGAATTATATGCGTTTTGAGGAATTAGATGGCTTAATTGCTTTACGAATGGTTTTAGTAATGCGGTATTTTAAATCTTTCTTGGTTATATATGATTTGGGATTATATGATGATTTTGATATGGTATTTGAGTTCGCGGTTTAGTTGTTTTGAAACACTTACACCTACCCTACGCCGTTGTAACAGACTATGGCCTCCCGTACGCCCGATGTTGTTGAGGATATTCTTATTGCACCGGTATTTCCAGCACAGTTCACCATGGCTCCTGATGATCCTTACCAGGTTGCCATGCATTCAGCTACTGTGACACCGACAGGTTCTACTTCAGCACCACCTGCTGCATCTACGCAGGGACCCTCATCTTCTCTAGGGCTCCCTGGTACATCGAGGTAGCTTACACTTCATCAGGCTTTGGCTCGTGTGGCTCCACGTTTTGCCCACCGAGCTACGGCACGTAAGTCGGTACACCCTACTTCACCACCTTTACAGATATATGCTCACTCTCTTCTGTCAGAGGCGCCACCTGCATCATTGCGTCGTCGTCCTAGATCACCTACCCCTTCACCACATGGTTCACCTGTTAGGAGACGACGATTGATGATGTACTCTTCCGATGAGGAGGAGGAGGAGTACGAGGGTGAAGACGAGGCTGATGACCCTCAAGAGGCTGAGCAGGGTGATGATGATGACCCTGAGGAGGAGGATGACCCTCAGGAGGAGGAGATGCCTGATGATGATGATGATCTGCTAGTGCCGCCAGCTCAGGCTGAGGAGCCTGATTCACCTATACATCCGATTGAGCCTGTTTCACCTGATCATCCATTATTGTTTGAGTTGCCACCTGGTAGTCCCGTTGAGTCAGATGCATCTTCTGAGGTTTCTGCTGAGCATGCAGAGTTAGGTGAGACTGGTAGGATGTGGGCTCAGATTACTGCACAGGGCGAGAGGATCTCGCGGTTATCTGATCGACTTGAGAGGGTTATTGGAGAGTTTATAGCGGATCTGAGAGTTGATATGACTGTAGTTGTGGGCAGGACTACTGAGATGAGGAGAGTTTTGATGGAGGTTCATGAGCACATTGAGAGTTTACAGCGAGGTTTTATTACAGCTCGAGAGGCCGACCGCAAGTTATGGCAAAGGAATGCCGAGCTGGAGAAGGAGGTGGCTGACCTCAAGAGAGACAGCGACACCCATAGCGTGGAGTTAGGATCATTATGGAGAGATCTTGATGGCTTGAGGCAGGAGTTGAGGAGCCTCCGCCAGTAGCGTGGCTAGATGTTGGAGCTATGTTATCTTGTTGCTTTCCTAACCGAGGAGTGTTCGGTTGGAAAAGCTAGTTATCCTATTTTGATGTATTTTCCATTGATTACTCATCTTGTTGGAACGATTATTATCTTTTGTGTTTTCGGTAGTTGGAACGATGTTGGATCTTTATTGTATGGTTGATGGTTAATATTATATGGTATTATGTGGTTCTTGGATATTATGGAAATTGAGTTCCTACTTGCCTTATTGATGTCTTGTGGTGTACTGTTGATATTCTTTCCATGACTTGGCTTCGTTGATTTAATTCTTGTTGAGCATATGATAAGTTCTATCGGAGACTCACGAACTTGTATGATGTTTCAGATCAATGGCCCCACGACGAAACCCTGTTAGAGCTACCAGAACTGGTCCTGCAACGACTACCCCTGGTCGTCGAGGACGCCGTCCAACTCGAAATGTTGAGACCCCTACTCCTGACAACCTGGACACTACTAACCGCAACAACAGGAATCAAAATGTTGATGTTCAGGGAGACAATGATCATGTTCCACTCAACGCACCTACTGTGGATCAAGCAATGATCAATCAACTTGTGGAGCAACGAGTTGCTGAGCTACTAGCTGAGTCAAATCATTCCAACAATTCTGCTGGAACATTTCCACCTATTCGTGCTAATGGATGTAACTACAAGGAGTTTAAGATCTGTGGACCCGTTGAGTTTGGTGGAACTGAAGGAGTGGTCTACTTGGTCAGGTGGATAGAAAAGACTGAGTCAGTATTTAATGTCAGTGGTTGTGCGGAGAATACGAAGGTAAAGTTTGCTTCTTTTACTTTCAAGGATGAAGCTTTAACTTGGTGGAACAATTACCGTAACTCGGTTGGGAGTGATGTGGCTTATGCTATGACTTGGGAGCAATTTAAGTCTTTGCTGATTCAGACTTACTGCCCAAAGAATGAGATTAAGAAACTAGAGATTGAGTTTTGGAACCATAAGGTGAAAGGTACCGATATGGCAACTTACAATCGCCGTTATCGAGAGTTAGCCTTACTTTGTCCCGATATGGTTAGGACTGAGACTCAAAGAATTGAGAGGTATACCGATGGGTTGCCGGTAGCTACAAGGAACGATGTGATTTCTGCTAAGCCAGCAAACATTCATGAGGCTATCACTATTGCTCAACAATTGATAGACTCGTTGGCATTGGAAGAAGCTGAGAAAGACAAGAATGGAAAGAGGAAGAGGGAGGATCACTCTAAGGGTAATGATCGTCGAAACAAGCGACAAACAACTACTAGAGCTTATGCTATAGGAGATGGAGACAAGAAGAACTATAATGGAGATGCACCTAAGTGTAACCGGTGTTACAAGCATCATTCTGGTCGATGTATTGTGATGTGCAAGAATTGCTCTAAGATGGGACACATAGCTAAGGATTGTAGAGCTCGACCACTTGCTATGGTTCAAGCTACTCCTGAAACTACGAGTAATGCAAATGTTACTTGCTATGGATGTGGAAAGAAGGGACATTATAGGAATAAGTGTAGGGAATCGTGGAACCGAGGAAATCAAGGATTGGGTGGTAATGGGTACAATAATGGAAACCGTGGAGCTGGAGGAAACCGTGGACGACAAGATAATGGGGACCGACGTGTGGAAGCTGGAGCTGCTCATGGAAGAGTGTATGCACTTGGGAACGAGAGAGGAGAAGATCCGAACGTCGTTACTGGTACGTTCCTTCTCAATAATCGTTATGCTTCCATACTATTTGATACTGGTGCCGGTAAGAGTTTTGTGTCCACTAAGTTTGCACCCTTACTAGAGAAACCCCCGATGGCCTTAGGAATTGGTTATGATGTAGAGTTAACTAACGGGAACATAGAGAGGATTAGGACTATCATTCGCGGTTGCACGTTAAACTTTCTGAATCGTCCTTTCAATATAGACCTTCTACCCGTCACGTTAGGAAGTTTTGATGTTATTATTGGTATGGATTGGTTGTCGAAGTATCGTGCTCATATACTTTGCGATGAGAAGATCGTGCGTGTGCCATACGGCAAGGAGATTCTGAACATACCAGGAGATAGAAAGGATTTGAGAGGCCCATCTAGATTAGCGGTCATATCTTGCACTAATTTACCGAAGCTAATGGAAAAAGGAAGTTGCCTTTTCTTAGCTTAAATTTCTGAGAAAGGAGAGAAGGAGAAGAAGGAAAGGTGCATTGGAGATGTACCTATAGTTCGTGATTTTTCGGATGTGTTTCCCGATGATTTGCCGGGAATTCCGCCTATTAGACAAGTAGAGTTTCAGATTGAGTTGATACCTGGTGCTGCACCTGTAGCACGAGCGCCTTACCGTCTTGCACCTACTGAACTGGAAGAGTTGTCGAAACAATTAGCTGAGTTAGCTGAAAAGGGATTCATAAGACCAAGTTCTTCGCCTTGGGGAGCCCCGGTCTTATTCGCGAAGAAGAAGGATGGATCTTTTCGCATGTGTATTGATTATCGAGAGTTGAACAAGTTAACTGTGAAGAATAGATACCCGTTACCGAGGATCGACGATTTGTTCGATCAGCTTCAAGGATCGAGTGTGTATTCGAAAATCGATTTGAGATCGGGATATCATCAGCTTCGAGTTCGCGAAGAAGATATTCCGAAAACGGCTTTCAGAACCCGTTACGGGCATTACGAGTTTCAGGTGATGCCGTTTGGGTTGACTAACGCACCGGCGGTATTCATGGATCTCATGAATCGGGTGTGTAAGCCTTACTTAGATAAGTTTGTGATTGTGTTCATCGATGACATTCTAATTTATTCGAAGAGTGAGAAGGAGCATGAGGAGCATCTAAGACTTATCTTAGAATTGCTCAGGAAGGAGAAACTGTATGCCAAGTTTTCGAAATGTGAATTTTGGATTCCGACAATACAATTTCTGGGTCATGTGATTGATAGACAAGGAGTTCATGTGGATCCTGCTAAGATTGAAGCGATTAATGATTGGGCTGCACCTACGACCCCAACAGAAGTTCGTCAATTTTTGGGATTAGCCGGTTATTACCAAAGATTCATTGAGGGATTTTCGAAGATAGCAAAACCGTTGACCAAATTGACTCAAAAGAGTGTTAAGTATGAATGGGGAGATAAGGAAGAGGAAGCATTTCAGTTACTTAAGGAAATGTTGTGTAGTGCTCCTATCTTAGCGTTACCTGAAGGTAACGAGGACTTCGTCGTCTATTGTGACGCTTCTTATAAAGGTTTGGGAGCTGTGTTAATGCAACGGGAGAAAGTGATAGCTTATGCTTCCCGACAGCTCAAGAAGCACAAGAAGAACTACACCACCCATGATTTGGAGTTAGGTGCTGTGGTTTTTGCCTTGAGGATATGGAGACATTACTTGTATGGAACCAAGTGTGTAGTGTTTACTGACCACAAAAGCCTACAACACATTTTGAATAAAAAAGAGCTCAACATGAGACAGCGACGTTGGATTGAGTTGCTGAGCGATTATGAGTGTGAAATTCGCTACCATCCTGGTAAAGCAAACGCTGTTGCTGATGCTCTTAGTCGAAAGGAGAGAATTCCACCGTTACGAGTTAGGTCATTAGGAATGACCATCGTATCGCCATTACCGTCTCAAATATTAGAAGCTCAAATGGAAGCATTGAAAGCAGAAAATCGACCTGCTGAGAACATATTTGGGATGGCAGAAAATGAGAAGGGATTTGTTAAGCGTTCTGATGGAGTATTATGTTTTGGAGAGCGAAGTTGGGTACCATTGTATGGAGGAATTCGAGAATTGATTATGCATGAGTCGCATAAGTCAAGATACTTTATTCATCCTGGGTCTGACAAGATGTACCAGGATTTGAAAAAGTTATATTGGTGGCTAAATATGAAGGTAGATATAGCATTGTATGTTAGTAAGTGTTTGACTTGCTCTAAGGTTAAAGCCGAACATCAAAGACCGTCAGGATTATTGACGCAGCCAGAACTCGGAATTGGGAGCGTATCACGATGGACTTTATTACCAAATTACCAAAGACAGCTAGCGGTTGCGACGCTATATGGGTAATTGTGGATCGTTTGACTAAGTCTGCTCATTTCCTGGCGATTAGTGAAGATGATAGTGTTGACAAACTTGCGAGATTGTATGTGAAGGAGATTGTTTCTCGTCATGGAGTTCCGATATCGATTATTTCTGATCGCGACAGCCGCTTCACGTCAGCATTGTGGCGATCACTTCAAACTGCTTTGGGGACGAGACTTGATATGAGTACTGCATATCACCCCCAAACCGATGGTCAAAGTGAGAGAACTATTCAGACTTTGGAGGATATGCTTCGTGCATGCATAATAGACTTTGGTTAAGGCTGGGAGAAATATCTACCCCTTGCGGAGTTCTCCTACAACAATAGCTACCACACAAGTCTTAAGGCTGCACCATTTGAAGCTTTGTATGGTCGTAAATGTCGTTCACCTATTGGTTGGGCAGAAGTTGGAGATAACCAACTCACAGGCCCTGAGCTTATTTTAGAAACTACTGAGAAAGTAACGCAAATTCGAGATCGACTGCAAGCAGCTAGAGATAGGCAGAAAAGCTACGCCGATCAGAGGCGTAAACCCCTAGAATTCCAGGTTGGAGACAAAGTGATGCTGAAAGTCTCGCCTTGGAAGGGTGTGATACGTTTTGGGAAACGTGGGAAACTAAATCCCCGCTACATTGGACCATTTCTTATTTTGGAAAGAATTGGGCCCGTAGCTTATCGATTGGAATTGCCAATGGAATTGAATAAAGTTCATGATGTGTTTCATGTTAGCAATTTGAAGAAATGTCTTTCGGAGGAAACGCCAGTTATACCAATCAAGGATATTCGTGTGGATGAGAGTTTAAATTTTGTGGAAGAGCCGATTGAGATATTGGATAGAGAGATTAAACGACTTAAGAGAAGTCGCATCCCGCTCATCAAAGTTCGTTGGAATTCGCGGCATGGACCGGAATTCACGTGGAAACGTGAGGATGAGTTTCGAAAGAGATATCCGAAGCTTTTTACTTCGTAGATGGGCTGTTCCGAGAGAAACCCGGGACGGGTTCCTTCTGAGGCTGGGAGGATGTGACAACTGGCAAAATAGGGAGCCGTTTTTAAAACCCGCATTACATTAAAAATTATGATTTTGGAATTTTTTTGAAAGGTTTATTGTGACGAGATGTTTTATGAACGTTGGAATGTGTTTTTTATCGTACGTTAATTATGATGATTTGATTATTTATTTATGTTTGGTTTGGTTCATTCGTGATGATTTATTTTGAGATCGTTTTTTGACACTACTTTGACTCCGGCACTAGGTTAACCTAACAATTTTAATTATTTTTAATATTGGTTTGAATATTATTATTTGGGGACGTATCGCGAGGTTTTGATTATTTTTGGAACGAGTTCGGTTTGAGAAGTGGTTTGATTATTTAAGGTTTCAGGTTTGGCCCGTGTATGTACATTGGGCTACTTAGCCCACTATACCCTCACTATTAATATTAATTCTAATAAAAAGAAAACTTTTTTTTAAGAGTATAATACATGAATCGTCCTTGTGGTCCGGTCATAAGCAAACACACCAACACCACACCCTCACAAATTTCACACTCTCTCTCTCTCTCTACACTTATCTTCAACCTCCAAACCCTAGCCGTCCCTTTTTTTGGCCACCACCACCTTCACCGCCGCTCCCCCATCAAAACTAACACCACCAATAAACTCCCCACATCATTCCCTACCCGATCCATATAAACACGCGCCATAAATCTATTGTTTTCATCTCGTTATCACCACCAATTCGTCATTTCTTGCCTTGGTTTTGAAGATCCTTTCGATTTTGGTCTTGTGAATCGAAGGTAGGATGAGTTTGGCTCGTATTTTGGTTTGAGTCGTGACCTAGGGTCACGGGTTTGGTTTCTTTCCGGGTTTTCTTGGATAATAATGCAAGATTCAAATGGGTTTTGATGAAAATGAGTTAAGGAAAAATGTTTGGTATCCGGGTTTGTATTATTTCGATGGATCGAGGCTAACCGAGAGCATTGGCTCTCGACTTGGGTCTTGGATGTGTTATCTTTGACCATTTGTTGATTTTTGGATATTTGGTGCTTGTTGGTGATGTTTTGGTCGACCTTGTGGTCGTTTGGTTTTTCGGCCGACACCCCCAAGGGGGCTGTTTGGGTCGTATTGGCTCGAGCTAGAGCTAGCCGAGACCAAATGGTCTCGGGTGGGACTCCCGTGCCTTGTTTCGGGCATATATATTGACCCGGGTTGACTTGGTAAATCAACCCGTAATTTATTTTGTTTTCGGTTGTATTTTTACTTGTCAAATTATTTTTGTTGTTGTCGTGGTTGTGATTCTTGACCATGGTTTCTTAGTGGACTTATTGTTTTGGACTTGTTGCGGTATATTTGGATTGCGAGTTACATTGGAGATGTGTTGTCGAGTGTGGAACTTGGGGACCGATTGTGAGACGGTCATTAGATGACGGAGATAGGTTAGTTGGGTGTCGTAGTCGGACCCTCTTGTTGTAGCACGTGGTTATGGGATTGATTTGGACGGAGATGATATATTTATTTTGACTTGATTCTTGTATTGGACTTGGACTATGAGCCGAGAGTCATGACTCGGACATGTGACCAAATTCTATGACTCGATAAATATTTAAAAGTCAAATATTAAAAATAATACTCGTAATACTATTATTGAGAATATAATCGTTTATATACGTATATAGACGTGATAAACACACACACATATATATATATATATATATATATATATATATATATATATATATATATATATATATATATATATATATATATATATATATATATATATATATATATATATATATATATATATAAATGCGTATATTAATAATAAAACGATCACGAGTAAACGTTATAATAATATAACGATAGTTATTATGCTATGCAAATAATGTAATAAATGTCGGAATATTGTTATAGAATAATAACTATAAATAACGGCGAAAACTAAGAAGTCGGGTAAATAATAATTAAAAACATGATTTTTATAAATTTCGAAACTTATCGAGTTATACGAGTTGTGGTTCTTTAAAGTCCAAGTAGGCTTTATATGGTGACTTTTGTGTTGTCACGGATATATGACGATTAATATAAACATTTTCTATAGCAAGTGACTTATTTAATCGACGGATTAGATCGAATTATTTGATTATATAAAATGAGTATATTAATGGGCATCGTATCCCACGACGCCCATAGGTTGTGGTATATGTTTTAGGGTAATAAATTACTATGTATCTCGTGGAATTTGGCCGATTCGACGATATATATAGGGAATTTATAGGACTACGATATGTACCAAATAGAATTCTTTGTGCTATGTGCTTTAGGTTGGGTATAATTTTGGAATGATATATTACGTAAATAAATATGGGAGATTACCAAATCGACGGATTTGATAAGCTTCGATGATTATTTAAATAATATGTTGGGCTAATATTAGACCTATAGTTGGTTTATTATTTCGTTTGTTGTGGCTTTTGGTTTGAGCTGTGTCGACCCTTCACCCATATGGATACCAAACGTCGAATTTCAAATTAATATGAAGTTAATTCGAGAAATGGATATTTTTGGAAAGTAACACGGAATACGTTCGGGAATGGGAATATTTGATTTTTGAGGAAATGATTTCTGAACGAGTTTGATATTGTTAGGAAGTGCCGAGTCTGTAGTTGCCGTTACGTGAGTTGCTTGAGTTTGCTTACGTCTTTCTTCTATCGATTTCGTTTGAGGATTTTCTGGACTTGAGGTGAGTCATAGCCCCACTTTTACTCTTGAACTTTGTTTTCAATACTTGGGGTGAGAAACGTGCAAATGTTTTATGTGGACTATTATCGCTTTATTTATTTATTTCAAAACTTGCTATGCTTATAGAACTAGGTAGGAATAGAGTGAGGCCTAGTCCCGAACTAGGTAAGCTAATGATTTGGTTGTTGAGCGAGGCCTAGTCCCGAACTAGGTAAGCTATTGGATTGATTATAAAGCGAGGCCTAGACTTGAGCTAGGTAAGTTATCGATTGGATTGATTTGAGCTATAGCGTGTACCTATAGGGTTGATTTGATTTGGTTGGAATATTTTGGTTGAATTATTTTGGTTGGATATTTTGGTTGGATGATTGAGGCCTAGTCTCGCTAGCAAGCGTTTTGCGTATATGTCCACTATATCGAATTATGAATTTAAACCTATGATCTCACCAGCGAAAGCTGACTTTTAGCACGTTTTCTCAGGTAATTAAGTGATGCTCTATGGATGCTTGGGATTGGAGGCTTGGCAATGACACCGGTTATGGATCTATTTTTCTAAAACTCTGATAACTATTGTGGACCTATGTTTATTTCTTTTGGGCCTTACTTTGGAAAATTCTTGGGATAAATGTAAACTTTAAAACCCGTTTTGGTTGTGTTTTTCTTATGTTTACTTTATCTCGTTCTTTCATGACTTTGAATGGATACCAATTCCCGTAGCACCCTGAAAGCTTGTTGAGTCTTCCGCTGTATCAAATATGATTCACTTGGATAAGGGAATCCATGATACCAGGGGTCATGGGTCGGTTTCAATTTTTTATACTTTGAAAAGTGAGCTATAAAACAAAAACATTGCCTTTTCACTCACAAAGTTGGTGGGACCTTTAATTTTTATTTTCTTTTCTCATCTTTTTATATTGTTTTAATTTTAACTTGATTATTTTCAAATTTATATAACAAGAGTTAAATTTATATAATTATTTATTTTCTCTCTCTTACTTTTCTTTCAAACTATTCTCAATCCAATTCTTATTCCATAACTATTTACAAACCAAACGGGACCTTAATACCTTATAATAAATGGGCCCTTAAACCATTATAACCATGTATTGAGCAAATGCTCTTGCTGTCAGTAGATAGTTGCTTGCAATTATATGAGAGTTTGGCAGAAATAAAAATTGGCCGAGACTTTCATTAAACAACCATTAAAAAAAATAAAAAATAAAATAAATACCTACTATTACTAGTATATGAATATGTGAAAAGGTTAAATATAAGCGGTTATAAGTCTGTTGATAGAGAAACTATTTTTGGAAAGACCCCAACTTAAATTTTTCCTCACCAACTATCATTGTTTTATATAGGCAAATCATTTATAAATGTATCTAACTAGTCACAATTTTTAACTATGGTATTAAATTTTTTTTTTTTTTTTTTTTTTTTTTTTTTTCCTTCAAATGTGTGTACTTATATTTCAAATTAGATCTTCTTGCGGCACTGATGACTATTTTACCCTCTTAGGGTAAATTAAATGAATGGCCCCTGTGATTGGCAAATATTGCATCAACCGTACCTGAAATTTCAAAGTTCTATCAATCATCATTATATTTGCAAAAAATAACATTCGCGGTCCTTTTTATAACTTCTTGTCTATTTATCGCTAAGCTAACCCACATTTTATCTGCGTTCCATCTGCGTTCTATCTACGTTTTTATATACGTTTTATCAAATTTTTTTATCTACGTTTTTACATACTCTGAAAATTGATGGTGAGTTCTTATAACCAAATTTAACTGTTGTAAAACGTAACTAGTCATAGAATTTGAGTTTTACACAAATCAGTTACACGTAATCATGTTTGGAGTCATTGTAGAAAACATATATAATACAGTAGATAAAGCTGTAGATACAAGCGTATATAAAAACGTAACGGGTCAAAATCATAAGGAGTGGATCCACAAAAAGTTAAGTTTAGGTACGGTGGATGCAATTTTCACCAAACCACATGGACCATTTATGTAATTTACCCTATGGACGGTGGATGCAATTTTCGCAAAACCACAAGGACTCTTTATGTTATTTGAAGGGTAAAATGGTCATCATTACCCCAAGAAGACCGAATTCGAAAGATAAATACCCACATTTAAAAAAGAAAAAATCGATACCCAAAAAAAGTAATTGTGACAAGTTAAATACATTTACAAATGACTTGCTCTTTTATATATAACGTCGTCACGTCTTGCAATGGTTAGAGAAAAATTCAAAAACATATAAAGCATTGACGATGATTATGTCACGTACATCATAAATAACCGTACTTAAAATTTGAGTCGGCTTTATTATTGTTAGAAAAAATCACACGTTTGGTCCTTGTGGTTTACCTCAAATAACATATTTAGTCCCTAAGTCGTTTTAATTACATCAGACATACCTATTTTTAAAACCTGTTGCCCATACAGTCCCTATTTTAGATGAGACTTTAGTTTCTCCGTTAAGTGTTTAAATCATATTTTCACCGTTAGTCCCTTCGTTAATATTGTTTGCACCGTTAGTCCTCATTTTTTGAAATAAATTAAAAAGGGGCAGGATCAAACTTGGGTCTTTTGCTTCACAAAGTAACACCCCAACCACGGACTAAGCGTCCAGTGGTATAAATATTCCATTTCACATTTATTTTAACCTTTTTTCGTGGATTTAATATCCGTTTTATACGTATAAAAATGTATAAAAATAGACAAAACGTATAAGAATGGATATAAATCCAACGAAAAAAAGGTTAAAACAAATATGAAATGGTATATTTACACCACTTGACACTTGGTCCAGTGGTTGGAGCGTTACTTTGTGAAGCAAAAGACCCAAGTTCAATCCCTGGCCTTTCTAATTTATTTTAAAAAATGAGGACTAACAGTGCAAAAAATATTAACGGAGGGACTAACAGTGAAAATATGATTTAAACACTTAACAGAGAAACTAACGTCCCATCCAAAATAGGGACCGTATGGGCAACATGTTTAAAAATAGGTATGTGTGGTGTAATTAAAACGATTTAGGGACTAAACATGTTATTTGGGGTAAACCACAAGGACCAAACGTGTAATTTTTGTGACAAAAGAGAGTCGGTTACGTAAAATAACATCAAAGGTACGTATATTTACGGTATGTTACCAAAATAAATATATTAGACGATTGACGGTGGATTATACACACACCTATAAATATATCTTCTTATTGCTTCCTAGTTATCGATATCCAGCTAGATTACAACTTTTTTTCTCGATCGTTCTTCATTAACTACAAGTTCTTCTTCTGCGTTTCGATGATGAAAAGGTCAATCAGCGCTCGCGTATCCGGTACATATAACTAGTTAATCGTAGAGCTCTAGCACATAATGTAAATCGATCATGTTTGGTATCTATATACACATTAATGTTTTGTATTGTGAAAAAGATCGTATATGCGTGCAGTACTTGTCGGGTTTTTTCAATGGTTTTTTAACTTAAAGAACATATATAGCATGACTTCTAAGAATTTGGGGAGTTTTGTTATGCTTGTCCATAGTTCGTAATTAACTTAATATGATCGAACAGAGATATAAGGATATTAGTGCATAATTCGAAAGTAATAAAACGTGATTATTTAGAGTATGGTCTTCATTAGTGGTACATATAATATTTCAATGTAGAAGTTAAGTTAATGATCCATGGTTTTGTTAGATATGCTTCTACTTTATTACGTAGTATTAATTATGTTTAGATGATTTGATATTCATGTTGTTAAGTGTCTAATAAATCTTTGTTAACTAACTATATCTTATGGAATACGTACATGCAGCAAGATTCAAAAAGGCTATAGTTCAATGCAGTGAATTCAAACACAAGTTCGATCCCGAGAAAGGATTCATAGGGACATACCCGTTGAATAACAACACTCCTTTCCATATCGCACATGTTATCAAAACAACGCATCCTGGGCTCTATAACATAACACCAGATACATTTATCGTCAAAGCACACACGGAATGCGTAGTGACTATCACTAGAAAGGTTCAAGATGTAGAGCTATTTGATGCTGAGGAGAAAATATATATAGAATCAAGCTGTGTCCCTGAATATAAAGATGATATGGTAAATAAGCCAAAACTGTGTCTGGATTTTATACCCGACATTCAGGAGGAGATGCAGTCGGAAGTAGAAGAGAGGGATTTAAGAACAGTGACTATAGTTCAAAGAGTCTTTGAGTAGAATTATTACTACCTATTGGTAGATTGTTTATGTTTTGCCAAAAAAAAAAAAAAAAAAAAAAAAAAAAAAAAAAAAAAAAAAACCTCAAGGTTTTATCCTCTAATTTCCCCAGACTTATATCGTCTTTATTCTTGCAGTATTTGTGTTGTTACACACACGTCTTGTTATTGACGAGTACTAAATATTAGGCCGTTTGTTGATGTAATGCGCTTAGTATGAGTTTTGATAAAATTAGACGATGTACTGCAATGTTTGCGTTATTTTTGTTATTTAATTGTATCGATATAATGCATGTTATGTGTTATTTACTTTTTAGTCTGCGTAATTAGTGTGTATGTCAATATTTGAGCAAATTGCTTGCAAAGTTTGTTAATAATCTAATGATGTACATTGTTTGTAATTAGTTTGTGGATACACACTATTGGTATTTTGTGTTTTATTAATACTGATAATGTAATCTCTGTAGGAACACCGAACATATACCTGCTCAGGTTAAACTGCATGAAGAAAAGTGCGACACAAATTTTAGACAAGCCTTGCAGCAGTTCTGCAATAAAGTTAAGTGTTTCTATTTTCTAAGTAACTTAAACATTGACCAGCCCGAAGGTTACTTTAGTAACTCTGTGCATGTACCTGCAGCAATGGACAATCCTTGGGCAAGCCTTGCAACAGTGCTGCGCCCGTAGTAACTCTGTACATGTACCTACTAAGGTTAAAATTCCCGAACCAAACTACGGCGCACATTTTGGACAGCCTTTGCAGCAGTGAGCGATCCCAAATTGGGGGTGACGATGTAAGCTGTTTAATAAGGGTGTAGGTGAGGGTTTTGTCGATACTATTTGGGGCTGACAACTTATATTTCAGGTAAGTTTATGATAAGCTGTTTTCTTTTATTTTATATGCAGCTTTTTAAGAATTTGTGTCACGCAACTCTGTAACAATACCATCTTTAGGAAATGCTGCTGCATAACGAACAATGAAGCATCACACACACCGCAGCAGTCGGCTGTTGATTATGCACATGGTCATAAGCATCAGGAAAGAGCAGCTGCTTCATTTTCATGGTCACACCGGAAGAATTTACGTGTTCATGGTCATGTTCTTGAGGTATGCAAATGTTAATTACATACAAAAATCAGACACACCGCAGTAGTCGGCTGTTGATTATGCACATGGTCATAAGCATCAGGAAAGAGCAGCTGCTTCATTTTCCTGGTCATACCGGAAGAATTTACGCATTCATGGTCACGTTCTTGAGGTATGCAAATGTTAATTACATACAAAAATGCTGTTAAGCTGCATTGATGATGCTGAGAATAGTGTTGAGGATATATAAGATAATCCTGTTAAGATGATGAAGCCTGATACCAAGGTTAATTTAGTTGAACATATAGTATGCTTGATGATGCTCCACCATGTGTGAGTCCAATGAATTCATGTAAATGATCTGATGTTCCTAAAAGCCTATGAATGAGTTTTCGGATTTGTAAATGTAGTAGCAAATTCTTGAAAAAATAGAACATTTACATTTTTGTTAAGCTTTTACTTCTGTAACAAATAAAGGATGTCTAATGATTTTTTGGTATGAGTCCAAAAAAATACATGGAAAGTGATGGTACTTTGTCTCATACGATAATTGTGAGCCATTTGGCCGTATCACTAATAACCAATTGTTCGTTGTATCCAGAGCTTATTAGTTCAAGTACTAATTTGCGTATAGTGTTTTTTTAGGAAAGTAATTTCGACTGTTTGGATGTTACTGAACAATGGCAAAAAACACAGGCCCGCCCGCAACGCGACGACCAATGCCATTCTCGTAAAATTTTAAACCGTGAATAATACGGGCATGTTCTTTTCTTTTCTTTTTTTAGTGCTAATCAACGATGACCTCCCCATACCTCCCCATACCAAAATGTTTTGTGGAAAACAAAGAAAACAGATATCGCGTTCAAATTAGTGTTTTCCAATAAAATTCTCTACAACACACAAAATTCCTATTTCCAACTTTAATACACAAAACTACAAAACATTTTTTTTTGTTTTCACCTATTTTCCTTTAAAATACCCGCAATCCGTTTTCATCGATTTTTTTACGTTTTCGTCGGTTTTTATCCGTTTTTAAATGTTTTTGTCTGTTTTCGTCCGATTTTTTACGTTTTCTTCAGATTTTTTACGTTTTCGTCTGTTTTTTACATTTTCGTCCGTTCTTTTACGTTTCTGTCTGTTTTTTTACGTTTTCGTCCGATATTTTACGTTTTCGTTTGATTTTTTACGTTTTCGTCCGTTTCCTTACATTGTCGTCCGTTTTCATCAATTTTTTATGTTTTCGTCTATTTTTTTATTATTTCGTCCAATTTTTTACGTTTTCGTTCAAGTTTTTTACGTTTTCAAATGTTTTTTATGTTTACGACCCTTTTTTTACGTTTATGTCTATTTTACGTTTTTGTCCTTTTTTACGTTTTCGTCTGTTCTTATACGTTTTTGTCCGATTTATTACTTTTATGTATTTTTTACGTTTTCGACTGTTGTTATATGTTTTCGTCCATTTTATTATTCTTTCGTCTTTTTTATTTTATTTTATTTTATTTTATTTTTTATGTTTTTTACGTTTTTGTCTTTTTACGTTTTTTTAGGTTTCGTCTGAGAAAAACGTAAAAATGGACGAAAACGTGGAAAACAGACGAAAACGTAAAAAATGGCCGAAAATATAAAAAAACTGACGAGAACGTAAAAAATTGGACGAAAACATAAAAAAACAGATGAAAACACTATGATTTAGAAAACGTAAAAAAATTTGACGAAAACGTAAAAAAAAACATAAAGGGAAGGACGAAAACATAATAAAACGGTCAAAAACGAAAGAAAACGAACAAAAACGTAAAAAAACGAACGAGAATGTAAAAAAACATACGAAAACGTAAAAATTTTGACAAAAACTTTAAAAAACAGCCGAAATCCTAAAAAAAGGGACAAAAATGTAAAAAAAACATACGAAAACGTAAAAAAATAGGACAAAAACATAAAAAAATCGGACGAAAACATAAAAAAGAGGCGAAAACGTAAGAAAACAGACAAAAACGTAAAAAAACCTGATGATAACGTAAAAAAAACTAAAACGGACGAAAACGTAAAAAAAACAGACGAAAACGTAATAAAACGTAAAGAGCGGGCGAAAACGTAAAAACAGACGGAAAAAAAAACATGTTTTACTTATTTTACGTTTACGAATTGTAGTCGCTTGATGATTTTTTCATGTTATTTGATGTTATATTTTACTTTTTTAATTCTTTATTTTCTCGTATTATATATATATATATTTTTTTTTTATAATTTAGTTGGTTAGTTTATAATATTTGTTTTAGATAAATCACAGAATTTGAATTATTATTGATTGAATTGAAATACAAAACACAAAGTCCTATATATAGGACATCACAGAAAAAGGAAACAAATAAATAATAAAGAAAACACAATCAATCTAATTATTTGATTTCCTATAATTTATCCAGGAATTCCTCACTGTCTATCACCCCCCCGCAAGTTGAGGGCGGGGAATGACCTGCAACTTGGACCGAAGCATTAGAAATCATTGAGTAGGTAGAGGCTTAGTGAACACATCGGGTAGCTGGTCATGCGTTGAAATGAATTTGACATGTAGTTTTCCTTTAGAAACCTTCTCACGAACGAAATGATAATCACACTCAACATGCTTTGTCCGAGCATGGAAAACAGGATTAGCAGACAAGTACGTGGCACCTAAGTTGTCACACCAAAGCGTAGGAGTGACCGTTGAGCCAATTCCAAGTTCCCGTAAAAGGGCCTCTAACCATGTTAATTCAGCAACAATGTCAGCCATGGCTTTATATTCAGACTCAGTAGAGGAGCAAGATACTGTGCGTTGCTTCCTATCATTCCATGAGATGAGGTTCGATCCCAAGTATATAGCAACCCCCCCCCCCCCCCCCCCGTGGAGCGACGATCATCGGGACAGCCAGCCCAATCAGCATCAGAAAAGGCCCGCAAAGTTGAGTTCCAGTTGACTTCAGTAAAGGCATGTAGGGTGGAACCCGAGCCATGAAGAATAAATAGGCCAAAGTGAGAAGTACCTTTTAGATAGCGTAATATCCGTTTAACAGCCTATCAATGGTTTTCAGTGGGAGTGTGCACATACTGACATACTTTGTTGACAGCAATAGTGATGTCAGGTCTGGATAAGGAAGCATACTGAAGAGCCCCCACTATTTGACGATACTTGGTTAGGTCAGCAAGAGTTGGACTGTCATTGCTAGTGAGAATCTGAGAGGTACTCATAGGAGAGGGAACTACTTTGCAATTTGACAAACCTGCCTTCTGAATCAGGTCAGAAATATATTTTTGCTAAGAAAGAATTAAGTGGCTGCCATGACGAATAACTTCAATACCCAGAAAATAGTGCAGGTCCCCCCGGTCTTTGACTGCAAAGGAAGTGCCCAAGTTTGCAATGACATCATTAATAGCATTGATGTTGTTGCATGTAACAATAATATCATTGACATAGACTAAAACATAGACCAAAGTTCCACCATTGTTAAGAATAAAGAGCGAGGGATCCGTTTTGGAGCCAGTGAAACCCAGATGATGCAAAGTGTTACTGAGGCATTCAAACCATGCGTGAGGTGCCTGTTTGAGTCCGTAGAGGGACTTATGTAGTAAGAAGACATGATTAGGTTTGGATGCATCAATAAAGCCAGGTGGTTGGCGTAAATAAACAGTTTTCTTTAATTCGCCGTGAAGAAAAGCATTTTGAACATCTAGTTGGCGAAGCGACCATTTAGTCGTTACAGGAAGAGACAGCAAAACCCGTATTGTTGTTGCTTTCACAACGGGGCTGAAAGTTTCCTGATAATCAATACCAGGCTTTTGGTTAAAGCCCTTAGCAACCAGTCTCGCATTATAGCGTGTAAGATTACCATTTGCATCCCTTTTAATCCTGTAAACCCACTCAGAATCAATAACATTAGTATTTTTAGCACAAGGTACAAGTGACCATGTTCCGTTTCGGACAAGAGCATCAAACTCTTCAGCCATGGCTTGGCACCATTCAGGAGATTTGTTGGCGACAGTGAAGGAAGATGGCTCAATAGAATTGGGAGGATCGGTGGAGACATGATAAGCGGAAGGATTATAGCGAATGGTAGGTTTGGGATTTTGTCGGAGATTGGGTGGACGAGTACGAGGTGGTGGATTAGTGAGAGCTGAGGGCTGGGAGGCACCCAAGGACTGGGAAGTGTGGACATGGTCACCAGAGGAGCAAGGTTGTAAATATCGCTCGGCGGTACCGTGGCGGTCGACCCCCGCCAAGCGCCATATCGGTCTTGGCGATGATATATCAGTTTCTCGGCGGAGACCCTAAATTATAAAGTAATTTATTTAAATATATATATATATATATATATATATATATATATATATATATATATATATATATATATATATATATATATATATATATATATATATTAGCAATATCCTAATAAAATAAGTTAATATCCATACTATTAAAAAGTTTAGTGTTTGTTTAAAAACTACAATAATGATTATTAATATTAATATTAATAGCATAAAAAGGTTAAGGGACTGAAGTTGTAGATAGTTGAAAGATTATAAAGCTAAAGTATTGAAGTGACATTAATAGAGGTGGAAGGGCTCAAGTGAAAATACAATTATAAATGATAAGGACAACTTTTCAGAGTTTCAAGATTAGCAGTTTCAATGTTTTCTTTTCTCCTTCTTCAAGAAGCTATGTGTAGCTTTATAAAAAATTTAAAATTAAGTTATTTCTTCATCTCTTCATTTAAAAAAAGGTATGTACTATCATTTGGAGCTTTAGTCCTATGGTAAAGGTGTTTGGGCCCGAGTCAATAGACCCGGGTTCAAACCTCTTCCTTGGCACTAAAGGCCATTTGATACCATCCCCCAACCGCAAATGCTCAGATTGACTGGTCCGCGAGGGGCCTCCTAAAGAAAATGGCCAGGGTTCATAGCCCACCTCCTGATAAGTACATTCACTGGGACAGGTGCTCATTGCCTGGGGCCGGGTCCTTAGGGGAGGGTCCGGTTGGCATCTTTAGGATGCATGGGACCAGGGTGATCCCACCGATCTTCACCTTTTTGTAGAAAAAAAGGTATGTACTTCTGAAAATAAGCCATCTCTTCATCTCTTATTATTTTTTTTACGGAGTTGACCGGCGGTGATCTGACGTTGATGATGCGTGGTTTTGCAACCTTGCAAAAGGGTTTACGATCTCGAGAGGCTTGCAATCCCCACCAGGCAGTGTACCTGACTGATGTAGTATAGTGTAGTGGCAAGTACCGGGGGATTGATCGTTCTCTAGGGGAATAGTGTAGTTAGGATTGAAAAGCTACTCTAATAGGTCTAAGGGTGGAGGATGATTATTTTTGTATTTTTATATTTTTTTAGAAAGAAAGTAAAATATATCGGTTTTGGAAGAGTGGGCGGAATTAGTTGCTAGTCAACTAACCCAAAAACTACAAACGCAAGTAAAATAAAATAACTGAAAATAAATTGGTTGTGAAACTTATGAGAGAAAAGTGTGTTTACTTAGATTTCCTTACTCTCTAACTATCTTTTACCGGTTGATTAGTGTGTTATAATTGCGTGGATGACGGGTTGTATTCCTTAATACCAGTCGTGGGGGTGTGTACGATCTTCCCCAACTCTATAAGCTCCTACTTCACTCCTATGTCAAGCCGGCTAAGAAGCTCCTAACACGGGATCACTAGAATTCGCCCATGCACTAAATACAGCCATATAACCTTAGTACACCTTGGTTCATGTTTCTTAAGACGTTCAAGCAAGTTACCGAATAGGAGGTTAGCCAGTTTTCTTAAGCCTAACATCGATAAACAATCATCCAATACAACTAATAGCACACAATCAACCAATAATTAATAGTTAGGTTTCATTAGATCTAAGCAAACACAAGAGAAACCTAGCCTAGCATGTTAATTGAAAGACAAGCATGAGATATAATTAACCAACACAAGAGAAACCTAGCCTAGCATGTTAATTCAAGGGTGAAAAACCCCTGAAAAGAGTGTAAAATACGGCCTAGGGTTTATCCCTAAAGGTCCTCCCAAAGTTGCACACTAATGAATGAAAAATAAATGAGTATATATAGATTTTACATTCCGACGGCGTCAGCTTCTACATCCTGACGCCATCAGCTCACCGCTATTAGGGTTCTCGAGTCACCTAGATCCACTTCTGATGCCGTCACTTGTAAATCTGAGCTGGGCCGTCTCTCTTTAACTCAACACCTGACGGCCTAGGATCATTAACACCTGATGCCGTCAGGTGTAAACTTCACATTTCTTGCTTAGGGCGTCTGGTGTAGTCTGATTCCACTCCTTTGTCTTGATGACTGACGGCATCACCTTGTGACTCTGACGCCGTCAGGAAGGATTTCCAGCTTGCTTTTGAGACTTTGTCGTTTTCTTCACTTTATGCTCCAAAAACGTCCAAAATGATGTGTTTTCCCGAATTCTTCTCAAAAGTACCTAAAATGACAAAAGGAATGTTTTAAGGCAATATTTGATCATAAAATCACGAATTAGGGCTTAAATGACCCCCTAAAAGCGGTACACTTTTCACCTCATCAAATACCCTTACACTTGAGATTTGCTTGTCCTCAAGCAAATGAGCTTTTATTCCAATCAAAATATGAGCTAGGGGTCATTTAACACTAATATAAAAGTAATTACAACAAATAGTCATTCAACCCTAGTCATAATAAGCACGAAAATCATACACTAGCACCTCACAAATAGTCTTTGGATACTCTCATCTCTCGGGTGTTATAAACCTATATAAGTAAATTGGAAATGGAATAAAATAACTCACTACCTGTCATAGCAAATAGATTGCCATAGGCTTGGGAGAGGATCAATTTCTCCTCCACTAGGCGTAAGCACATAAGATAAACTATCAAAGAGGGCTTTCCAAAGGGTTGTTACATGAGGTGTAGGGATATGATAAACACGGTTTTGTTGGAATAAAGGGTATTTTACTGGTGGCAAGTTAATTATCATGATCAAATACATATACAATGCGGCGTTGCTAAGCCAAGACTCGACTCAACTTAAGCTAAAAACAAAATATCAAAAACATAAACAAACATAAAATGAAACGGGATGGTAGTCCATATATTTTTTTTCTTTTTCTTTTTTTTCTTTTTTTTTCTTTTTCTTGATTTTTTTATTATTTTATTATTATTTTTTGCATACATTCTTACCCTACCATCCAAAATAATACATTATAGGGGAGTTGCATTCCCCTTACACTTGAACTTTTACATAACTTTACAATTACTATTCTAATGACTCGAATTAAGATAATCGAAACACTTGGAGTACTTTTAAAATATTTTGCACATATGGGGGTTATAATGATATTCTTCCCCATTACTCCATTACACTAGTACTTTACCCATGAGTCCCAATCGTCCCAAAACAATATGTATAAGATATGACTCGACCTACCAACCATGTAAGTGATTAGACAATTAACCAAGGGTTTAACACATATGTTGTAACAATAATGCACTAAAGATGAGCGCATACAAGGTACGCTAAGGCGATTTGGGTGTACATTTAAGTGGGGTGTAACAAATTCTTCCTTTAAGTAAAATGCTTAAAGTTAGAAACGAAAAAGATAGGCTCTCAGGGGTGTACTAGGGGTATCGTGTACCAAAAATGGGTACAACGCAAAGGTGTGGGAGAATTACTTGACCAATGTAGCCAAAGTAATTATAACAAAAACACGGGTGTAAAACAAAGGGTTAATCCTAATGCCTCTTATCATGTAGTAAATCTAACTACACGAATGTAGTCTCACTTGTGGATTTGAGATGGTCCTAACGCAAGCTCTAGAATCTAAGTGCTACCGGTACACACATCATAGCATAAATGCTTTTCCTACCAATTCTAGGGGCGAACCTCACATAGTTGGGGTGGAAAATTTTTTAGTGGTACGGTTTTGTGCTAGTCATATAATTTCCTATCCATGAGACGCTTATTAGGACCAAAGTTTCACTTCTATATGTTGTAAAAAATTTTAAATTTGCGCTAAAATTGCCCTAACAAATATTTCTTTCGGTTTTATTACACATCTACTATCAAACAAACAAAAATCAAGTGCAATTGTAATCTCTAAGGTGTCTTCATTTAACCCCCCCTACACTTAAGCTGAACATTGTCCCCAATGTTCAATTAAAGGGAATAGAAGTAACGTAAATGAAAGAATGAAACAAATTCTCCCCTGTTTCGTCTGGTGTGGATAGTGCGGTAACATGGTTAGATCTTCTTCCAAGAAAATGAACGCTCAAAGCTTCCCTTCCGAAATATAAATCATCTTCTTGTCCAAAATAACCTGTTAACCTAAAAACAATATAGGCGAACCTAGCGTAAAATCAGCGGCAAAATCTATAATAGGATATAATGCTTGTGGAATGAATATTTTGCAGAATTCTTGGAGCTTATAAGTTAAAGAATTAACAAAACCTTTTATGATTCTGGAAGAAAAACAATACTTTCAAAAATTTCAGAAAATTACTGTCTGACGCCGTCAGGTGTTAATACCTGATGCCGTCAGAAATGATCTGACAGAATTCTCATGTTAAGTTTTCGGAAATTTTTTTGGAAAAACTTTACCTTACTTCCTGGAATTCCTTCAAAACATCATTATGACTCGATACAAGCATTTGACTTAAACAAATACTAATATGTATGTTAATTCAACATTGTTATGATTCATGTTCATTTGTTCTAATAAACCGATTTAGATTTCCCTTACACTTATCTTTTGCAAAATACCTTTATATGTAGTTAAGACGAAGTTAAAAACAAAATAAAGCATTTTCACAATTTAAGTTTTGAAGCATGAATCAATAACAAGAAAAATAAAACATGCATACGGAAACAAATAAAATCAAACAAACAAACAAATAAACACACAAAGCTTGGGTTGCCTCCCAAGAAGCACTTTTCTTTATTAACGAGTCTTGTAGTTAGACTCAAAGTCAGACTCATCTAGTGTCGCTTATGCTCACATATCCGAGTGTGAGCCATCTAATTGTTGCTTCATCTTTCTTGTATTCATCATTCAGCTCCAAACATCCATGATAATATCTCTTATTTTTCTCATGTGGATATTTGAGCCCCATTCTCTTATCATTCTCACTTAACCGGTCAATAGGCATTAGTCTATTACAAGATTCAATGGAGAAGTTCTTAAACCTAGGATGTGATCGGGGCATTTGGTAAACAAAATATTCTTCCCCGTTCGAGAATGCAATTAGCCCGTCCACAAGTTTTTCGTCAAGGTTGGTCAACCTTTTGAAGGGTTCTCCAAAAATGACTTGGGTTAATTTGTTATCAATAAACTCTCCAAAGTTTTCCATAACCATAAAATCCACCAAATACACAAAACTTCCTACGAATACGTGTAGTGGCTAAATCCTAGCAACAATGTTATCTCCTTGATATTCTAGTTCATCTACCATGATTTTATTATAATTAGCGCGAGAGATTATGTTCATAGGTAAAGATGAGTTAAGATAAGCATGAAAACTATGATAACCAATCTTACACAGAAATTGCATGTTAAAGAGGCTATCCTTTTCGATCTTAGTCCTAGGGTCAACATACTTAAGGGGATCAATTTCCTCTTTTCTCCTTACCTCGTTAACTACTTCTCCATCACCAACATCCACATCGGAGTCTGAGTCGTAAAAGGGACTGTTTGCATAGTCGTTCTCATGGTCAGACTCCACCATCTCAAAATTGTTACCAAAATGGTGGTCGGGTGAAAGGTTGTTGTTTTCTACGATGGGGGCGGGAACGGGTAGTTGGAAATTTGCACGGCGGAAAACACGAATAACAGGGATCAAGCGATCGATATTACTCATGAGGTAGGTGGAAGGTGTCACAAACAAAAGCACAAAGAAATAAGATAGACTAAAGAAATCCTAGAAAAGTAAATTAAAAATCTCAATAGAAAGGAATCTAATGAGTAGACCTAATAAAATAAAAATTCAACCTAAACAATAACTATTCCTCGGCAGCGGCGCCAAAAACTTGATGCGTGGTTTTGCAAACTTGCAAAAAGTTTTCCCTCTCAAGGGATCTCGAGAGGCTTTCAATCCCCACCAGGCAGTGTACTTGACCGATGTAGTATAGTGTAGTGGCAAGTACCGGGGGATTGATCGTTCTCTAGGGGAATAGTGTCGTTAGGATTGAAAAGCTACTCTAATAGGTCTAAGGGTGGAGGATGATTATTTTTGTATTTTTATATTTTTTTAGAAAGCAAGTAAAATATCTCGATTTTGGAAGAGTGGGCGGAATTAGTTGCTAGTCAACTAACCCAAAAACTACAAATGCAAGTAAAATAAAATAACTGAAAATAAATTGGTTGTGAAACTTGTGGAAAACTAGAAGGGGGGGTTGAATAGTTTTACGTCCTTTTTAAAATTTATAAGCACAAGTTTGTTTTAAAAACTTCGATTCTGGTTTATGTGAATTCAATACTTGCACTATATGAACTATTGTAAAATAACTAACTAACAAAACTAATATAGTAAAGGTAAATAAATAAGTAATGAGAAGAGTTAGAAAGATCAAACCACAACACAAGGATTTATAGTGGTTCGGCTACAAGGACACCTTCCTTGTTCCTACTCCACTCCCCGAGTCACCTACTCGAGAGTTTTCTTCACTATGTCAACAAACTCCCTTATGGCGGAGAAAACCTTACACACCAATATACACACCAATTTACACACCAATCTACACACCAATCTACACACCAATCTTCACACCAATCTACACGCCAATCTTCTTCACACCTTCTACACGCCAAGCTTCACACCAATCTACACGCCAATCTTCTTCACACCTTCTACACACCAATCTTCACAACTATCCTACTTCACTACTAATCAACTTCTACTATCTACACAACTTCTATATCTTCTAAACAAATAATAACAAGCACAACACAATATTCACAAATGAATATATATACACTATGCACAACAACTCTTCAACACTTCTTGAACTTGGTTGTAGAGAGTTCTTCTTTTGCACTTAGAATGAGAATGGATGATGAGGGATTGAATCACTTGAAACAAGGATTAATATACAAATGATCAAAGGGTTTTTGATGGGTTTTAGATGATTGTAGATCTGAAAATTTCGTGCAAAAGGTAAGGAAAAATTCCAGAATTAAGGTGGTATTTATAGGGGAAGAAATCTGACAGTTTCTGACAGGGGAGCCTGGCCGGTCCCCTTAAAGCATGGCCGGCCCCCTTAAAATTAAGGGGACCGCCCCTTATAATTAAGGGGGCCGCCCAACTGTAACGGCCAGAAAACTTGTCTTTTAGTGGGGAAATTTTATTTAGTGAAAAACTAACTGATTTTGGTTAAATATTTGAAATCATATATTTAGTATGATTAAAACATTTTTTCTTATTACCAAAAGTGTTTTTCAAAAATATATAATAAGATTATATAATTAACTAAACTTTGTATTAGTTAATTAAATACCCCTTTGATCATGAGATGTATTAAGCACTTGTTTATCCATACCTTAAGTGATTAAGTTGGATATAATGATATAGACTAGCTTAATACTTGTTTACGTGGTAATCAAACGATTGACGAGTTTACATTTTGTGATCGTCAAAATATAGAGATATTGAAAAATATAAATAACGTTTTCATTCATTATTTATGTCAACAATCTCCCCCTTTTTGATGATTACAAAATTTAAACTCATTAGTCGAAAATTAGTCTATATACAAGTATTAAAGTGAGTTTATATCACTTCTCCCCCTTTTTGTGAGCATCAAAAAGGTTATCCCGTTTTAATGGAAGCTCCCCCTTGATGTAAGCTCCCCCTCGTTTTGAGGCCAAAAGGAATCGAGAAATGGATATCTTGCAAAAATATTTAGTAGCAAGCAACATATATATGTATATAGCATGCAAAAATATAGACTAACCATAACCATGTCATTAATCAAGTGAAAATAATACATCAAGCATTACATCAACAAAGGAAACAAGTAATGCTACAACCAACAAAAGCCTTTAAAGGTTTACAATCATCATAGAAATAATAAACCAAGTCTCAAACATGAGAGTCCTCTCTAGAGCTTGCCATCCAAAAGGTTTAACATAATTTTATTTGTGAAGCACCAAGCATGTTTAATTGGGAGGAATTGATGGTGAACATGGGGATGGTGATGGTGGAGGTGTGTTTGTTGATGGTGGTGGGGGTGTTGTGTTTGTTGTTGGTGGTTGATGCAACATGTTTTCAATATGAGAAAACATGTATTGGATCTCATCTCTTAATCCGAACACAATTGTTCGGTTGTGAATGCAACAAAGGCATGTGTCTCCATGAGCTTCAAGTAAGCTCCATGGGACGGGGTTATAGGTTGGTGGGTTGATAGGAGATGATGAGAAATGTGCATCAAGAGGTGTTAATGGTGATAATGAGAGAGTGAGTGCGAGGGTGGAGTGTTCATTGGTAGGTTGTGATGGTTGAACCATTGGTGGAGAGGATAAGTGGGTGTTTATGTAGTCATTAATGGATGAAGTGGATGGTATGGAGGAAGTAGAATGTCCATTTGTTGAGGGTGTTTTGGAGGGTGCATTTGGTGCACTAGGAGATGAACATTGAGGTTGTGGTGATGGGGTGGTGTTGTCTTCATTTGTAAGATCAATGAAGAGTTGTTTGGGTGGTATAATGACAAGTTTTTGTTTCTTGGCATTGTTTGAATGGGTGGTTCTTGGTGATGACATGATGATGGTTTATGAGTGATGAGGATGATGAATGATGAATTAAACATGCATGGGAATTATATAGTGGGAAAACATGTTTAGAAGTGGAATTATTTTGAAATTGTAATGTTATATTCCAAAATCAGTTTGGTTTTTAAGAGTAATGATAGCTGGGACTAGCAAAAGGGATCACATGATGCAAAAGAAAACAGTGTAAAAACTGTTTCAGATGGCCGGTCCCCTTAAATGGTGGCCGGTCCCCTTAATTTTAAGGGGGCCGCCCTTTATGATTTAAGGGGGCCGCCCATCTGACGACCCAGAAATCAAAAATTTTCAAAAATTTTCTGGAAAGATGTTATGTTCTGGTTTGAATGTGCAGCAAGCTCAATTTGGACATTTCACATTTGTTTTGGTTTATTAGAAAGCATATATGTCATATAGTTATATAACCATTAACTAATCATGCAAACATATATATAGTTCAAGAGAAACATGCATAAAAATATCAAAGACAATCAAGTTATCATCCTAAACACATATTCAAATAACAAGTATTTCCGAATAAACTTCGGACAAATAGCACACAAGACATAAAAATAAAACATTGTTAAACAAGCATAATCCGACCATATCATTTCTTTTTCTTCCCGAAGATACCCTTCAAAGTCTTCCCAATAGATTTGAAGCCACCTCTAACTTCTTCGTGCAAGCTCTTTTGTCTTCTAAGCATCTCGGTAGTTCGTTCATGAAGCACTTCTTCAGTTTGATCACTTGGAGATGGAGTAGAATAGTTGGGATAATCAAGATCCTCTAAATTGTCAACGAACTCAGAAAACGAAGGGGTACTAGCATCGTCGATGTTTTCCTCCTCATCGTCATCATCTTGCCTTGAGGATGATCCATGAAAGCTATGACGATGAGGTTTACCCTTGTCACTTCGAGTTCGTCGAGCTTGTTTTAGAGCGAGAGTACGTAGAGTGGGGTAGATGGACTCATAAATACTATTGTCAAGATCGGGGTAGTACTCGATAACATGACGATAGATACGAGTAAGGAACATTCCATATGGAAGGTTGGCTTTGGGAGTTTTTCTAGCACACTCAATCCGTTTGATAAAGAAGTAGGCCAAATTGTACGGTTTTTCGACAGCTATACAATACAACATGTGAGCAAGGCTAGCCGGGAGATGGTCCCGGTGACCTCCAGTACCAAACGCATTCTCACGAATGAGTTCTTCCCAACGCTTCATGTGTGGGCTTAATTCTTTGAGGAGAAGTTGGTATGGAGAAATTTGAACGTTTTTGGATTTTATTTTTCGACTTGTGGTGGCACGATCTATACCAAGGATTTGACGAATTTCGTCGGGATGAGGAATTTCGTCGAAATAAGGACCGAAGGTTGGTCGATAGCGATTAAGAGATTCGAGGTCCCACTCGTTTGTGAAAACGGCTTGACCTCTAAAAGGAATTTGAAGGATATGACCAAATTGTTCGAGAGTGAGGGTGATAAATTCATTTTGAATCATGAAGGAGATGGTGATGAAACCAAGATCATTGGTTTGGACGGTGACTTGGCTATAGAAATCCATTATGAAACGAGGAATGATAGGTTCATTTATTTCATAAAGACAATTGAAGTTGATGCTTGTAAACACGCGATTTATGTAGTCGGATTGAGCAAAAGCGAGATCTACTACACGTCCCTCATGAATATTTCTATCTTCAATTTGACGATAGATAAGTCCAATGGAAGGAGATGTGGTAGGGAGTTGAGAAACTTTGGGAATGTAGTTTTTAGTGTGAGAAAGATCTTCGGTAATTGCTTTGGGCATTTTCACCTAAACACATCAACAATTCAAAAAGACCAAAATAAATATAAAGAAAGATAAAAATATATGTTTATTGTCAAGGCTTATGTTGGAACGTAAACATACTTCGTTACTAATCCTAAGAAGTAGATTACCATGTTCCTAAATATTGTTTTTAACTCGTTCTAGATATACTTTACGATGTTTAATTAGTAGTTATGGACAAATCCAAACACCCCTTTAAACATCTTAATACATCATGAAATTTACTAGATTTACATTAGATTGTAAAACTAGCTATTTCTTGCGAGTTTCTTATGCATGTAATTTGTTTTTGAAAAAAAAATGGTTTGTATTTTTAATAAAAGTGTCATTTTTAGTAATAAACCAAACGCTTCCTTAACTAGTGACTTATAACTCAAGAGCGTCAATATATATATGAATTATATATCTTGACGAGTTCGATAAACAATTTTAAGGTTTATAATTATAATGAAGTTTTATAAGAATTATAAAAACTATGTTTTGATATTATTTGGACATAATCCAAACACCCCTATATTGTGAACCAATATAATTTTTCTTAGTCGAAAAATGTAATTTCAAGTTTTATAAGTTACAAAAGTATAATGTGATTAGTTTTAGCACGTTTTCAAATCATTATTCAACAATGAGCTTACTAAAATTTTTGAAAAGGAGTGTATGAAATTTTTCAAAAATTTTCGACATGATAGTTTATAATAACTAGTATCTAGTGTTGATTAATCATCCTAATCCTAGGGGAAGCATTTGGTTATGGAGTTTTAAGGCTTAATTCGAAAGAAATTATGAAATTTGACGAATTTTATAAAACATGCATAATCATGAGTATGATCAAATAAGATGAAATTAGATGAAATGTGTTATGATAAACTTACAATAAGTAATGGTGATTATGTTAGATGAATTTGCCCTTTGCGAATTAACCCGAATTATGTGATTTGGAATTGATTTGAGAGGTTTTTGGATTTTGGTTTTCGTCACAGCAGGAGCAGGGAAAGAGAGGGATGAAAAAATGGAGTGTTTGGCAAAAGGAAGAAAGGGAAAAACGGGCTTGAGCTCTCAGAGGGCCGGTCCCCTTAAACATTAAGGGGGCCGCCCTTGTATTTGCTGCCGGTCCCCTTAAACATTAAGGGGTCCGCCCTTAAAAATTTGATATTTCAAGTTTTGGTTTCTGGAACAAACAAGAAAATATTTATATATATATACTAGATTTATATTTAATCAAAAATACGTTGAAGAGTATACGCACGAGAGGAATTACTTGACATTTTTACTTGACATTTTGTCAATAAAATTTTCTTGATCGTTTCGGATGAAATTCATCAAGTTGTCAAGCACACGAGAAAGTTGTGGAAGGTTTATAGGTATATATATATATATATATATTTTATATAGTATGGGCTTATAAGACGAGAACATAGGAGGGAGACGTATGCAACGGAAGCCGGGAGTTTGTTTCATCCATAGATTTTTCGACTCATCTCACTTCATCAGCATGAGTGTTGATTGAACATTAAAGTTCAATAAGGCAAATGGGGAAAAGAAATGTTCGTAAACGAACAATCTCTAGTTCTAGAAAATCAACAAATGAATTTCCTAGGTTATAAGATCCTAAACATAGCTAAGTATATATATATATATATATATATATATATATATATATATATATATATATATATATATATATATATATATATATATATATATATATGTATATATGTATATTTAGCTATAATATACTTTTAAAAAAAATAGAGATTAATAAGTCAAGTAAAGCCACATAAATATAACACACTAAACTAAGCATGCATTTCTAGACAAGGAACTTAAAAGGAAATGTGTACCTTTTGTCTTTAATGCGTTAATCTTCAGGGTCTTCAAGAAGTAAATCGGACAAGAGGTGACAATGAAAAGTTCCATGTTTGGATGGCGAATATTATTTACGTTGGTGCCCATTGTTTCATTTGTCCAAAGTCATTTGGTCCGAACATGTTTTGTATTTGACTTGGATGCATATAAGGTGGAAACATTCCCCAAGGATTGAAGTTCCACATTTGTTGATTATAGTTAAAGTTTCGTCTATTATGGTTTGTTCTTGGTTGAGGTGTTTTAGGTCTAGGATAAGAATTATTAGGTTTCCTAGGTGGTGGAGTTTTAGATCTTGTTTTAGATTTAGATGATCCAACTTCGGTTTTTAAAGATGGTTTATAAAATGGCTTTATTTCTTCATTACTAGCGATAGGTATTGTTTTATTTTTTATGAGTAAATGTTTAGGATTAAGTATTGAAGGTTTTGGTTCATTTTCAAATTTAACGTTTTTAGCTCCACTTGTTGAAGATTCAGTTGAGTTAAATCCTAGTCCGGTTTTATCTCCTGATAATCTTTGAATACGTATTATTTTACTAAGTGAGTTACTACTATTTTCAAATTTATCAAGTTTGCAGATTTCATCCTTAAGTATGTTGTTTTCACTTTTAAGCTCTTGACATGTTTTACATTCTTCAACAATTTCTTTTCCTTTTTCAAGTTGACGTATTTTAATTTTAAGTTCAAGCACTTCATTTTCTAGTTGGTTGTTTATGTATTTTAGTGATTTATTTTTAGCCATAACCAGTTGTCCTATTTTACATAATCTATTGTATTCACTATCTAAATCTTTTTCATCTAATGATAGATTTTCATCACTAAAGTATTCGGATTCGGAACGTACCTCACTTGGTGATTTGGCCATGAGACACTTTTCATCCTTTGTTGTTTCATTCTCATCTTCATCACTATCACTCCAGGCACCTCCAACGAATGCTCTTTGATTTTGATCTCTTGTCATCATTGGACATTTTCCAATGAGGTGATTCGGATCACCACACTTGAAACACTTTCTCTCATTCTTGCTATACTTGTCATCATTATTCTTTTGAGATGTTCTTCTTTCATCGTGTGGTTGTCTAACGAATCTTCCTCGCCTTTTGAAGAATTTCTTGAAGTCTCTTACGGCCATGGCATATTCTTCGTCATCGCTTTCGGAAGATGAGCTATCTTCGTTGTTGGATTCCTTTCTAGCTTTCAAGGCGATTGACTTGCTTTGCTCACGTTTTCCTTTAACCATTTCAGAGTCCTTCTTTATAATTGCTTCGTAGACTTTCAGATTTCCAATTAATTCATCAAGTTGTAGTGTTGACAAATTCTTTGATTCTTCAATAGCCGTCACTTTAGCTCGCCATTTTGGATGAAGAGCTCTAAGAAATTTCCTAACAAAATTCTTACTAGAGAAATTCTCATCAAGTGCTTTTAAACTTGTGATGATAGTGTTAAATCTAGCAAAAGCATTATCAATTGATTCCTCTTCCGGAATCGTGAATTGCTCATATTGTTGAACAAGTAGATCTATTTTGTTATCTTTGACTTGATTATTACCTTGGTGAGTTATTAATAAAGAGTTCCAAATTTCTTTTGCGGTTTCACACATAAAGATCCTTTCGTACTCTTTACGTGGTAGCGCATTATAAATAACCATTTTTGCTTCATTATTTTTAGCAAGTTTTCTTTTTAAATCATCATTTTGTTTTTCAAAAGGTACGATTTCATCTTTCTTAGTTTCGGGGTTATTTTGAATAGGTAAAAAATCACCATTGGTAATAACATGCCAAAGATCTAGATCTTTTGATTTCACATAAGTTTCGAATCGATTTTTCCAATATAAAAATCCATCACTTTCAAATAGTGGTGGTCTTTGCATAGATTGCCCTTCTAAATATTTTTCAGATTCCATAGATCGTTACAAGTTTTAAAATACAATATATTTTAAAAATCTTGCTAGACGTGGCTCTGGTACCAATTGTGGAAAACTAGAAGGGGGGGTTGAATAGTTTTACGTCCTTTTTAAAATTTATAAGCACAAGTTTGTTTTAAAAACTTCGATTCTGGTTTATGTGAATTCAATACTTGCACTATATGAACTATTGTAAAATAACTAACTAACAAAACTAATATAGTAAAGGTAAATAAATAAGTAATGAGAAGAGTTAGAAAGATCAAACCACAACACAAGGATTTATAGTGGTTCGGCTACAAGGACACCTTCCTTGTTCCTACTCCACTCCCCGAGTCACCTACTCGAGAGTTTTCTTCACTATGTCAACAAACTCCCTTATGGCGGAGAAAACCTTACACACCAATATACACACCAATTTACACACCAATCTACACACCAATCTACACACCAATCTTCACACCAATCTACACGCCAATCTTCACACCAATCTACACGCCAATCTTCTTCACACCTTCTACACGCCAAGCTTCACACCAATCTACACGCCAATCTTCTTCACACCTTCTACACACCAATCTTCACAACTATCCTACTTCACTACTAATCAACTTCTACTATCTACACAACTTCTATATCTTCTAAACAAATAATAACAAGCACAACACAATATTCACAAATGAATATATATACACTATGCACAACAACTCTTCAACACTTCTTGAACTTGGTTGTAGAGAGTTCTTCTTTTGCACTTAGAATGAGAATGGATGATGAGGGATTGAATCACTTGAAACAAGGATTAATATACAAATGATCAAAGGGTTTTTGATGGGTTTTAGATGATTGTAGATCTGAAAATTTCGTGCAAAAGGTAAGGAAAAATTCCAGAATTAAGGTGGTATTTATAGGGGAAGAAATCTGACAGTTTCTGACAGGGGAGCCTGGCCGGTCCCCTTAAAGCATGGCCGGCCCCCTTAAAATTAAGGGGACCGCCCCTTATAATTAAGGGGGCCGCCCAACTGTAACGGCCAGAAAACTTGTCTTTTAGTGGGGAAATTTTATTTGGTGAAAAACTAACTGATTTTGGTTAAATATTTGAAATCATATATTTAGTATGATTAAAACATTTTTTCTTATTACCAAAAGTGTTTTTCAAAAATATATAATAAGATTATATAATTAACTAAACTTTGTATTAGTTAATTAAATACCCCTTTGATCATGAGATGTATTAAGCACTTGTTTATCCATACCTTAAGTGATTAAGTTGGATATAATGATATAGACTAGCTTAATACTTGTTTATGTGGTAATCAAACGATTGACGAGTTTACATTTTGTGATCGTCAAAATATAGAGATATTGAAAAATATAAATAACGTTTTCATTCATTATTTATGTCAACAAAACTTATGAGAGAAAAGTGCGTTTACTTAGATTTCCTTACTCCCTAATGATGAGGCGAAAAATGATCCGTTTTTAGGGGTCATTTAAGCCGGAATTTGAATTTATTTGATCAAATATTGCCCTAAATCATTTCTTTTGTGATTTTAGGTATTTTGGAGTGAATTCTGGAAAAGGAAGCATTTTGGACGTTTTTGGAGCATAAAAGTGAAGAAAACGACAAAGTCTTAATTTTCCTTGCTGGGAACAGTACCTGACGGCGTCAAGAGAATTTTGGTGACGACGTCAAGAGCAAAAGTGATGACTGTCCAGTGGAAATGTGACGGCGTCAAATCAAGGCCTTCAAGAGTAAAAGTGGAGACGGCCCAGAACAGCAATACACATGACGGCGTTAGATCTGGATCTAGGCAGTCCAAGAATATTTTGGGCGGCGGGTTGACGGCGTCAGAAGTTTCTTCTTGACGCCGTCACCTTAGGAAATCTATATATAGTCTTTGTAATTTTCATTCTAAAGGGAGGAGAATTTTAGGGTCGACTTGAATAAACCCTAGCTCGTTTTTAACAGTATTTTCAAGGGTTTTCACCCCTTGAAACCCTTCATGTTCAATTGAGGTAAGTATTCTTTCAATTCATTCAATATGTCTATGTGTTGTTTGAATATATCTTACGCTTGTCTTGATTTTAACATGCTAGGCTAGATCTCTTGTGTGTTTGCTTAGATGTAATGAAACCCAAATGTTGATTATAGGTTGATTGCTTGTTTATAGTTGTAATGGATGAATGATTTCGATGTTAGGCTTAAGAAAACTGGCAGACTTCCATTATGTGACATGCTTGAACGTCTTAAGAAACATGAACCAATGCGTAATAAGGTTTTTATGGTTGTATTTAATGCATGAGCGAATTCTAGTGATCCCATGTTAGGAGCTTCTTGCAGGCTCGGCATAGGAGTGAAGTAGGAGCTTATAGAGTTGGGGAAGTACGTACACCACCCCACGAATGGTATTAAGGAATATAACCCGTCATCCACGCAACTGTAACAAACAATCAACCTGTAAAAGATATCTAGGGAGTAGTGATATCTAAGTAAACACAATTCTCCCATCTATTGTTCACACCACTAGTTTAATTAGTTTTATTTTTATTTTTGTTATTTTATTTTGATTGCATCTTAGTTATTGGGTTAGTTGACTAGCAACTAATTCCGCCCACTCCTCTAAAACCCGAGATTTTTTACTTGTTTTTATTAAAATATAAAAATACAAAAAGAATCATCCCTCACCTCTAGACCTAGTTTTTCGGCTTTCTAATCCTAGCGACACTATTCCTGAGTTGAACGATCAATCCCCCGGTGCTTGTCACTATACTATACTACAACGATCAGGTACATTGCCTGGTGGGGGTTGTAAGCTTCTCGAGATCCCTCGAGAGGTAAAGCCTGGTGCAATTCACACGCATCAAGTTTTTGGCGCCGTTGCCGGGGAATGTCTATCTTTACATTTATTCCTCAACTTTCGCAAAAGAGTGCGGCGCTATCAAGTTTTTGACGCCGCAGCCCGGGGAAATAGTTATTGTCTAGGTTAGAATTTATTTTTATTAGGTCTACTTGCTAGATTCCTTTCTAGTAAGATTTTGTTTTTATTTTTAGGTTTCCTTTAATCTATCTTATTTCTTCGTGTCTTTGTTCGTATTAGGTTGGTCTTTATGGACTTAGAGAATCACCGTTTAGAAGTTAGCAAGAGGCTTTTAGCGCATAAAAGAAGAAAGAGAGAAGTTAACACATTTAAGGAATTTATTAAGCCTCTCCAAATGAAAATTGAGTTTACGGACTTTGCTCCAACCCCTGATGAATTGAGTTACCACAGATTTCTTTTACAACACACCTGCCCCTCAAAGTATAGAAAGCTACCATGGATTAGGAGGCATAACTTTAGGAACATAAAAATTCCTTGCATGATTGGATACATGTCTAGAGAGCATACATACATTGACTTAAAAGCACCCATGAATATTATGTCTAGGCTCTACTACAACTGGATAATGAATGAAAGGTTAAACCCTAGAAAAGACCCCTACAACTCAAATAGACTATGTAATTTCGTCAGGAGAGTTAAAGGGGTACACATCTTTATAGGAAATTTTACTTATCAATGCGACTTTGTAATCCTAGAAGATGTTAGAGGCATTATAGATCCACACCTAGGAGAAATGGTCCTAGGGCAACCTTTTGTTGAGAAGACTAAGATGTATTGTGATCATGAGAAGAGAATAGTTCAGTTTACTGATGGGATAGAAAAGATTACCTTTATGATGCCTCACATGAAGGAAGAATTAAAGGGCATCAAGAATTCACAAATTGATGAGATTCGACCTTATGAGGTTAAGGAAGACGGAATTGATGATGATGTTTATTGTGAGAGGAGGCGAACATACTATTCAGGTTGCATGAATTTAGGCCTTGAGTACAAGCGTGATGAGAATTGGGTTAGATGTTTTGAGTCAGCACAAAAGTGGGAAAGGAAAACGTAACCCACAACCTTGAGTCTAGCTACAAGACTCGTAAATAAAGAAAAGCGCTTCTTGGGAGGCAACCCATGCTTTGTATGATCTTTATTTTGTTTGATTGTTATTTGTTTCCGTATGCATGCTTTATTTTTATTGTTGGTAGATTATGTCTCAAAACTAAATGGTGAAAATACTTTATTTTTTCGTTTGGCTTAGTCTTAACTTCATCCAAAGGTATTTCGCAAAAGATAAGTGTAAGGGGAAACCCCAAATATGTTTTTAAGAAAAAAAATCGATCATGATTCTCCACAATATTAAATGAAAATGTATATTCGTATTTGTTAGAGTCAAATGCTTGTATCGAGTCATAATGATGTTCTGCAGGATTTTCCAGGAAGTAGGACATAAGTTTTCCAGAATTTTTCTGGAAACTTAACGTAAAGATTTCTGCAGGTCACTTCTGACGGCGTCAGGAAGAAATTCCTGACGGCGTCATGTGTAAAAATCTGGAAATTTTGCTACTTTTGTTTTTCTAACGGAGTCGTAAAGTTTTTGTTAAATCTTTAGTTTTATAAACTCCAGGGAATCTGCAAACACTCATTCCACAAGCATTATATCTTACTTTGTTTTCTAGGATTTGTTATCATATATAGATTACCGCCGATTTTACGCGAGGTTGCCTTGTTTGTTTTCTCAGGTTTATCAGGTTATATATGACAAGAAGATGATTTATATTCTGGAAGGGAAGCTTTGATTGTTCATTTTCTTGGAGGAAGATCTAACCTTGTTACCACACTATCCATACCGAGCGAATCAGGGGAGTATTTGATTTCATTCTTTTACCTATTTCACTTTACATTCTTTAATTAAACATTGGGGACAATGTTCATCCTAAGTGTAAGGGGAGGGTAAAATGATGATACCTTATAGTATACACTTTCACTTGAGTTTGTTTGTTTGATGGTAGACGTGTAATAAAACTATGAGAAATACTTGTTAGTGTAATTTTAGCGCCAAATTTAAATTTTTTTACGACATTTAGGAGTGAAACTTTAGCCATAGCAAGCGTCTCATGGATAGGAGTCGTATGACTAGCACAAAACCGTACCATTCAGAAAAATTTTCCACCCAAATATGTGAGGTTCGCCTTTAGATTTGATAGGAAAAGCATTTACTATTAGTGCTTATGAGTGTACCGGTAGCATTTAGATTCTAGAACTTGCGTTAATGATGCATCCCGAGACCGCTAGTGAGACTACATTCGTGTAGTAGGATTTACTACATGATAAGAGGCATTAGGATCACCCTTGTATTAAACCCGTATCATAATTACTTGATCATTTAAGTCATGTTACTTGGCTAGTTAAGTCAATTAATTTTTCCCACACCTTAGCGTTGTACTCATTTTTAGTACACGAAACCCCTAGTACACCCCTCCGAGCCTATCTTTTCGTTTCTAACTTTAAGCATCTTACTTAAAGGAAGAATTTGTTACAACCCACTTAAATGTACACCCAAATCGCCTTAGCCTTCATCTTTACTGTATGCACTCATCTTTAGTGCATTATTGTTATTTGTTTAAACCCTTAGTTAATTATCTAATTGATTACATGGTTGCTAAGTCGAGTCATATCCTTGTACATATTGTTTTGGGACGATTGGGACTCATGGGTAAAGTACTAATGTTATGGAGTAATGGGGAAGAACATGTAACACCCCCAAAATTTGATACAGCGGAAGACTCAACAAGCTTTCGGGGTGCTACGGGGATTGGTATCCAACACAAGACAATATAGAACGAGATAAAGTAAACATAGTAAAAACACAACCAAAATACGGGGTTTTAAGGTTTACATTTATCCCAACATCATTTCAGAGTCAGGCCCAAAATAAAATAACAATAGGTCCAAATTTAATTATCAGAGTTTAGAAAATATAGATCCATAACCGTGTGCCACAGCCGAGCCTTCCAATCCAAGCATGCACCTCAACACTTAATTACCTGAGAAAACGTGCTAAAAGTCAGCTTTCGCTGGTGAGATCATAGGTTTAAGTTCAACTAATAATATAGTGGACATATACGCAAAACGCTTGCTAGCTAGACTAAGGATTCGCTAAAAGCCTGCGGATACCCTCCGCTCTCAACATAACACACGGAAACCCTTCCGCAATAACCAAAACACACGGATACCCTTCCGTACTAACAAAACACACGGATACCCTTCCGTACTAACATAGATATTCGGGTAACCCCCGCAATACCAATAAATACTCGGATAACCTCCGAAGTATTAATAACCTATAGGTGCACACTACAGTATCTAAATAAGTCAACCTTGAATAGTACACACGAATCGCGTGACTAAAGCTGACAATAACAAATAAGCCAACCTTGAATAGTACACATAAGAAGTGACTAAAGCTGACTATACATCCTAGTCCATATGCATAGCAAGTTTAGAAATAATATAAAAACGATAATAGTCCACGTAAAATGATTTGCACGTTTCTCACCCCAATCGTTGAAAACATAGTTCAAGAGTAAAAAGTGGGGCTATGACTCACCTCAAGTCCAGAAATATAGCAAGACGAGGTAGGTAGAAATAAGATGTATGATAACTCACGAAACAGCAACTACGGACTTGGCACGACCTAACAATATTAACTCTTTCAGAAATCATTTCCTCAAATATACAATATTCCCAAACCCGGACGAGAATCCGTTTTATTACCGAAAATCCATTTCGTATTAGTTTGGTGTATTTGCGTTTGGTATCCATACGGGTGGTGGGTCGACTCAAAACAAACCAACAAGATCACACGTAGAAGATATATTAAACTATAGATCTAATATTAGCCCAATATATCATTTAAATAAATCGCCAAAGTTTATCAAATCCGTCGATTTGATAATCCTCATATTTATTTACGTAATATACCGTTCCAAGATTACACCCAATCTAAAGCACATATAAAGCACATAGCACATATATACTATATAGTATATATCGTAGTTTAATAAATTCCTCATATATATCGTCAAATTGGCCAGATTTCCCGATATATACACTCGCAATCTATTACACTTTACATATACTAAAACCTGTGGGCGTCGTAGGATACGCTGCCCACTAATATATTCGTTTCATATAACCAAACAACCCGGCTCAACCTTACAGTTGAGTGGTTATTTACTTATAGAAAACGTCTATATTAGTCGTCATATATCCGAGACAACACGAATGTCACAAATAATGACTTACCTGGACCCGAGTGACAACAATCTCGCCTAACTCAATAAACTTATCCGTTGTATATTTGAAATGACATTTTATTAAATGTTTCATAATTTCGGGAGTTTCCCGTTTATAACACAATTTTTAATAATAATAATACGTTTAATAATATTACGCCACGCTCGTAGCCTAATATATATCTAATCGTATTATTTATAATACGACTCGTGATTATTATTATTATTAATATACGCGTTTATATAGTTATATATACGTTATTCACGTATATACTTTCGTATAAACGTTCATATTATTAATAATTATTATTACGAGTTTTATTATTCTCGTTTCACTTTTAATATTTATTGAGTTATACGAAATGGTCATATGTCCGAGTCATGACCCTCGGCTCATTGTCCAAGTCCAATAATAAACCAAAGTCATAAATAATAAATCTCCGTCCAAATCACAATCTCAACCACGGGCTACAACAATAAGGTCCGACTACGGTACCCGACTAACCTATCTCCGTCATCTAACGACCGTCTCATAACCGGTCCTCATATCACATACCACTCGACAACAACTCCTCAATATCAAAACCATAACCAATCTCCAATTCGATCCAAAGTATTCGGCCGAGAAATAATACCACAACAAAATAACAATAACAATAATGACCAATAATAATATACACTTAGTTCACATTTACCACGAAATAACATTTAACCAAATTAGTGTTCGGGTCGGTTTACCAAGCCGAACCCGAGGCAACACTTCACCACAACTAGTATGGTTCCCACCCGAGACCTCCATGGTCTCGGCTAGCTCTAAATGAGCCAACAATACCACACGACCTACTAGGGTCGTCGGCCACGAACCCATTCGACCACCATGGTCAATTCGGCAAACCACAAAGTACTCGGCTAAAAGCCGCGACTCAAAGAGTCGAACCATATTACCATCGAGTCAATAGACTCGAACCACACTCAAAGAGAATCCCTAAGAGGGTCTCGGTATGGCCATACGAGCGCAAGAAAATAACCCCGAGACCACAAGGTCTCGGCTAGCTCCAACTCGAGGTCACAACACCCTCGACAAACCATGAATCTCGCAAATCCACCACTAATCGAGCCCAACACAACCCAATCGGATACCAAACTTCTTTTTAAACCATTTTTATTGAAACCCACATGATTCTTGTAACAAGAATCATAACCATTCGAAAGAAAATATGCAATCCGTGACTCTTGGTCACGATTCGAACCAACAACTCGAGTTAAAACTCGTCCTACCTTCCAAAATAGAGCCAAATCGAAGAGATCTTCAAGAAATAGTAAGAAAATGATGATGAACTTGTGATTATTTGGTTCGGATTTGGTGTTAATGGGGGAGTTATGGCGCGTGTTCTAGCTCAAAAGAAAGAGGAGAAGGAGAGGAGTAAGATGGTGGTGTTATTTTTGATGGGTGACCGGCGGTGTGGCGGCGGCTGGCCGGAATAGTGTTCGGCGGCTAGGGTTAGGGCTAGTGAGGAAGATGAGAGAGAGATGAGAGTAAAGTTGGTGTTGTGTGTTTGTGTTGTGTGTGTGGTTACAAACCGGCCAAACGCACCCTTATATTAACTCTTCTTTTTTTTTTTTTTTTTTTTTTTTTTTTTTTTTATAATAATAATAAGTGTAATAATAATAATAAGAGTAATAATAAAGATATTATTACGGTTGAGCGGGTAATGTGGGTAGATGTAAAAACACGTGGCCCGAACCCGAACTCATTTTAAAATGTCCATATTACACGAGAACCTCTCGTAATTGATTTAAAATATATAACGGACTCGTAAGACGAATCATAAAATTATGTTAGGTAATCCTAGTGCCAAAGTCAACGTAGTACCAAGTGAGAATTCAATTATACATCACCGATCACATAATCAAAAATGAATTATGAACATAATTCACGAATTCCATAACGTCATTAAATAAAATTTCCATAAAATAGGTCTTACAAGTTCGTTGTGAAATGAAAATTTCAAATAAAAATTATAAACGAACTTATATTGAAATGCGGATTTTTAAAATAGCTCCCTAAACTGCCGGTTGTCACATCCTCCCCGTCTCAGAAGGAAACCCGTCCTGGGTTTCACTCGGAAAAATTTTCATCTACGAAGTGAAAAGCTTCGGATATCTCTTCCTGAACTCGTCCTCACGTTCCCACGTATATTCTGGTCCATGTCGGGAATTCCAACGAACCTTGACGAGTGGAATGCGACTCCTCTTGAGTCTTTTAACCTCACGATCTAGAATCTCAATCGGTTCCTCCACGAAATTCAGTTTCTCATCAACACGAATGTCCCTCATTGGAATGACGGGCATTTCATCAGAAAGACATTTCTTCAAATTACTCACGTGAAACACGTCGTGAACTTTGCTCAGTTCAGACGGTAATTCCAACCTATAAGCCACGGGCCCAATTCTTTCTAAGATCAAGAATGGTCCAATGTAGCGTGGGTTGAGTTTACCATGTTTCCCGAAACGTATTACACCTTTCCAAGGCGAGACTTTCAGCATCACTTTGTCTCCAACCTGGAACTCTAAAGGTTTACATCTCTGATCGGCGTAGCTCTTCTGCCTATCTCTGGCGGCTTGCAACCGATCACGAATCTGAGTTACTTTCTCGGTGGTTTCCAAAATAAGCTCAGGGCCTGTAAGTTGACTATCTCCAACTTCTGCCCAACCAATAGGCGAACGACACTTTCTGCCATACAAAGCTTCGAATGGTGCAGCCTTAAGACTTGTGTGGTAGCTGTTATTATAGGAGAATTCCGCAAGGGGTAAATACTTCTCCCAGCCTTTACCAAAGTCTATGATGCATGCACGAAGCATATCCTCTAACGTCTGAATGGTCCTCTCACTTTGACCATCGGTTTGGGGATGATATGCAGTACTCATATCAAGCCTCGTCCCCAAAGCCGTTTGAAGTGATCGCCACAAAGCTGACGTAAAACGACTATCACGATCCGAAATAATAGATATCGGGACTCCATGACGCGAAATAATTTCCTTCACATATAACCTTGCAAGCTTATCCACACTATCATCTTCACTAATAGCTAAGAAATGAGCAGACTTTGTCAGACGATCCACAATTACCCAGATAGCGTCACAACCGCTAGCTGTCCTCGGTAATTTGGTAATGAAGTCCATAGTAATCCGCTCCCATTTCCAGACTGGAAGTTCTGGTTGCGTTAGCAGTCCTGACGGTCTCTGGTGTTCAGCCTTAACCTTGGCGCATGTCAAGCATTTACTAACGTACGATGCTATATCTGCCTTCATATTTGGCCACCAATAGAACTTCTTAAGATCCTGATACATTTTATCGGAACCAGGGTGAATGGAGTACTTTGACTTATGCGACTCATGCATAATCACTTCTCGAATTTCTCCATATAACGGTACCCAAATCCGATCTCCAAGACATAATAATCCATCCGAACGCTCAACAAATCCTTTCTCATTATCAGCCATCCCAAATATGTTCTCGGCAGATCTATTTTCTGCTTTCAACGCTTCCGTTTGAGCTTCGCGTATTTGAGATGGTAATGGCGATACGATAGTCATTCCCAATGACCTAACTCGTAATGGTGGTACTCTTTCCTTTCGACTAAGAGCATCAGCAACAACGTTTGCTTTACCAGGATGATAGCGAATTTCACAATCATAATCGCTTAGCAACTCGATCCAACGTCGTTGTCTCATGTTGAGCTCTTTTTGATTCAAGATGTGTTGTAGACTTTTGTGGTCGGTAAACACAACACACTTGGTTCCGTACAAGTAATGTCTCCATATTCTTAAAGCAAAAACCACAGCACCGAGCTCCAAATCATGGGTAGTGTAGTTTTTCTCATGCTTTTTGAGCTGTCGGGAAGCATAAGCTATCACCTTCTCTCGTTGCATTAACACGGCTCCTAAACCTTTATGTGAGGCGTCACAATAGACAACGAAATTCTCGTTACCTTCTGGTAACGCTAAGATAGGAGCACTACACAACATTTTCTTAAGCAATTGAAACGCTTCCTCTTCTTTATCTCCCCATTCATACGTAACACTCTTTTGGGTCAATTTGGTCAATGGTTTAGCTATCTTCGAAAATCCCTCAATGAATCTTCGGTAATAACCAGCTAAACCCAAAAATTGACGAACTTCGGTCGGGGTTGTAGGTGCAGCCCAATCTTTTATCGCCTCAATTTTTGCAGGATCCACATGGACTCCTTGTCTGTCAATCACATGACCCAAAAACTGTACAGTCGGAATCCAAAATTCGCATTTCGAAAACTTGGCATAAAGTTTCTCCTTCCTGAGCAATTCCAAAATGAGTCTTAAATGCTCCTCATGCTCTTTCTCACTCTTTGAATAAATCAGGATGTCATCGATGAATACAATCACGAACTTATCCAAGTATGGCTTACACACACGATTCATGAGATCCATGAATATTGCTGGTGCGTTAGTCAACCCAAACGGCATCACCTGAAACTCGTAATGCCCGTAACGGGTTCTGAAAGCCGTTTTCGGAATATCCTCCTCACGAACTCGAAGTTGATGATATCCCGATCTCAAATCGATCTTCGAATACACACTCGATCCTTGGAGTTGATCGAACAAGTCATCGATCCTAGGTAACGGGTATCGATTCTTCACCGTTAACTTATTCAACTCTCTATAATCAATACACATACGAAACGATCCATCCTTCTTCTTCACAAATAAGACTGGGGCTCCCCAAGGTGAAGAACTTGGTCTTATGAATCCCTTTTCGGCTAACTCCGCCAATTGTTTCGACAACTCTTCCAGTTCGGTAGGTGCAAGACGATAAGGTGCTCGTGCTACAGGTGCAGCACCAGGTATCAACTCAATTTGAAACTCCACTTGCCTATTTGGTGGGATTCCCGGTAAATCATCGGGAAACACATCAGGAAAATCACAAACTATAGGCACATCTCCAATGCACCTTTCCTTTTTCTTCGTCTCGCCCTTCTCAGAAATTTGGGCTAAGAAAAGGTAACATCCCTTCTCCATTAACTTCGGTAACTTTGTGCAAGATATAACTGCTAATCGGGATGGGCTCCTATAATCCTTTCGGTCTCCTAGTATATTTAGGACTTCCTTTCCGTAGGGTACACGCACGATCTTCTCGTCGCAAAGTATGTGAGCACGATACTTCGACAACCAATCCATACCAATGATTACATCAAAACTTCCTAACTTGACGGGTAGAAGATCTATGTTGAAAGGGTGGTTCAAGAAATTTAACGTACAACCGCGAATGATGGTATTAATCCTTTCTATGTTTCCATTAGCTAACTCAATATCATATCCAATTCCTAAGGCCATCGGGGGTTTCTCTAGTAAGGGTGCAAAGGTAGTGGACACAAAACTCCTATCGGCACCAGTATCAAACAGTATGGAAGCATAACGATTATTGAGAAGGAACGTACCAGTAACGACGTTCGGATCTTCTCCTCTCTCGTTCCCGAGTGCATACACTCTTCCCTGAGCAGCTCCAGCTTCCACACGTTGGTCCCCATTATCTTGTCGTCCACGGTTTCCATAATTGTACCTATTACCACCCGAGCCTTGATTTCCACGGTTCCGCGATTCTCTACACTCATTCCTATAGTGTCCCTTCTTTCCACACCCATAACAGGTAACATCTGCCTTGTTTCTCATCTCAGGAGCAGCTTGAACCATTGCAAGGGGTCGAGCTCTACAGTCCCTAGCTGTATGTCCTTTCTTTGAGCAATTCTGGCATTTCACACTACACCATCCAGTGTGATGCTGATGGCAACGATCACACTTGGGTGCATCACCGTTCTGATTCTTCTTATCTCCATTCCCAATAGCATAAGCCTTAGCTTGTCTCTTGCTTCGGTGATCATTACTCTTAGAGTGACGGTCTCTCTTTCTCTTTCCATTCTTCTCCTTATCAGCTTCTTCTAATTCCAACGAATCCATAAGTTGTTGAGCAATTGTGATTGCCTCATGGATGTTTGCAGGCCTAGCAGAAATTACATCATTCCTCGTAGCTACAGGCAAACCATCAGTATACCTCTCGATCTTTTGAGTTTCAGTTTTCACCATATCTGGGCACAACAAGGCTAACTCCTGGTAACGACGATTGTAAGTCGCCATATCATTACCTTTCACCTTGTGGTTCCAAAACTCAATCTCTAGCTTCTTGACCTCATTCCTTGGGCAATAAGTCTGAATCAGCAAGGACTTAAATTGCTCCCAAGTCATAGCATAAGCTACATCACTCCCAACTGCATTTCGGTAGTTGTTCCACCAGGTCAAAGCTTCATCCTTGAAAGTAAAAGAAGCAAACTTTACCTTCGCATTCTCCGCACAACCACTGACATTAAACACTGACTCAGTCTTCTCAATCCATCTGACTAAGTAAACCACTCCTTCATTTCCACCAAACTCAATGGGTCCACAAATCTTGAATTCCTTGTATTGACATCCATTAGCACGAACAGGTGGAAAAGTTCCAGCAGAATTGTTGGAATGATTTGACTCAGCGAGTAGTTCAGCAACTCTTTGCTCCACGAGTTGGTTGATCATTGCTTGATCCACAGTAGGTGCGTTAAGTGGAACATGACCACTGTCTCCCTGAACATCAACATTTTGATTCCTGTTGTTACGGTTAGTGGTGTCCAGGTTGTCAGGAGTAGGGGTTTCAACATTTCGAGTAGGTCGACGACCTCGACGAGCAGGAGTAGGAGTAGTCACAGCAGGACCAGTCCTGGTAGACCTACAGGGTTTCGACGGGGTGCCATTGATCTCTAACATCACACAAGTTCATGAGTCTCCAATAGAACTTATTGATATGCTCAACAAAACATTTCAACGAAACCAATCATGGACAGAATAGCAACAATACACCACGTAACAACAAATAAGCGAATAAGGACTCAATTTCCATAACACCCAAAATCACATAATACCATATACTAATAACCATCAACCGTACAATAGCGATCTAACATCGTTCCAACTAACGGATAACACAAAACATACTAATCGTTCCAAAAGAGACGAATACCGTACAGAATACATCAAAATATGATAACTAGCTTTTCTAACCGAACACTCCTCGGCTAAGAAAGCAACAAGATAATATAACTCAAACAACTAGCCACGTGGCTGACGGAGAATCCTCAACTCCTGCCTCAAGCCATCAAGATCCCTCCATAACGATCCTAACTCCACGCTATGTGTGTCTCGGTCTCTCTTGAGGTCAGCCACCTCCTTCTCTAGCTCGGCATTCCTTTGCCAAAGCTTGCGGTCGGCCTCACGAGCAGTAACAAATCCTCGCTGCAAACTATCGATATGCTCGTGGACATCCATCAAAACTCTCCTCAGCTCAGTAGTCCTGCCCACAACGACAGTCAAATCAACTCTCAAATCTGCTAGAAACTCTCCAATAACTCTCTCAAGTCGATCAGATACACGTGCAACTCTGTCACTAAGCTCAGTAATCCGAGCCCACAACCTGCCAATCTCACCCAACTCTGCATGCTCAGCAGAAATCTCAGACGATGCATCCGACTCCACGGGACTACCCGGTGGTAACTCAAACAAGAACGGATGATCAGGTGAATCGGGCTCAATCGGGTGTACAGGTGAATCAGGCTCCTCAGCCTGAGCTGGTGGTGCTAACACATCATCATCATCATCAGGCATCTCATCCTCCTGAGGGTCATCCTCCTCCTCAGGGTCATCATCATCACCATGCTCAGCCTCCTGAGGGTTATCCTCCCGCTCAGGGTCATCAGCCTCATCCTCACCCTCGTACTCCTCCTCCTCCTCATCGGAAGAGTACCTCATCACTCGTCGTCTCCTACTGGGTGAACCATGTGAAGATGTAGTAGGTGATCTAGGACGACGACGCAGTGATGTGGGCGGTGCCTCAGACAGAAGAGAATGAGCATCAATCTGTAAAGGTGATGGAGTAGGGCGTACCGACATGCGTGCCGTAGCTCGGTGGGCAAAGCATGGTGCCACACGAGCCAAAGCCTGATGAAGAGTAAGCTGCCTCGATGTACCAGGGAGCCCTAAAGAAGATGAGGGTCCCTGCGTAGATGCAGCAGGTAGTGCTGAAGTAGAAGCTGCCTGTGATACAGTAGCTGAAGTCATGGCCATCTGGTAAGGGTCATCAGATGCCATAGTGAACTGTGCAGGTAAAACTGGTGCAGTAAGAATGTCCTCGACGACATCGGGCATATGGGAGGCCATGGTTTGTGACAACGGCGTAGGGTAGGTGTAAGTGTTTCAAAAATAACTTAAATCGCAACTCATAATACCATACCAAACATACTCATCAAATAATTCCATATATAATCTTAATAAAAGAATTTCAAACACCGCATTACTAAAATGTTTATAAAACATATAGACCATATAAATCCTCGAGAACGCCATCTTATTACTAAAAATCCATAAACCTCAAATCTTCTCAAATATCTCATAATACCTCAAATAATAGAAGATGCTTCGGCTTGGCGGGCTGGCGGGCGGTAGTCAAGGATCATTTTCTATAAAAATACGGTTATAGTTTAGGCGTTTATTTACCTAGTTCTCTATAACCTTGGCTCTGATACCAATATGTAATACCCCCAAAATTTGATACAGCGGAAGACTCAACAAGCTTTCGGGGTGCTACGGGGATTGGTATCCAACACAAGACAATATAGAACGAGATAAAGTAAACATAGTAAAAACACAACCAAAATACGGGGTTTTAAGGTTTACATTTATCCCAACATCATTTCAGAGTCAGGCCCAAAATAAAATAACAATAGGTCCAAATTTAATTATCAGAGTTTAGAAAATATAGATCCATAACCGTGTGCCACAGCCGAGCCTTCCAATCCAAGCATGCACCTCAACACTTAATTACCTGAGAAAACGTGCTAAAAGTCAGCTTTCGCTGGTGAGATCATAGGTTTAAGTTCAACTAATAATATAGTGGACATATACGCAAAACGCTTGCTAGCTAGACTAAGGATTCGCTAAAAGCCTGCGGATACCCTCCGCTCTCAACATAACACACGGAAACCCTTCCGCAATAACCAAAACACACGGATACCCTTCCATACTAACAAAACACACGGATACCCTTCCGTACTAACATAGATATTCGGGTAACCCCCGCAATACCAATAAATACTCGGATAACCTCCGAAGTATTAATAACCTATAGGTGCACACTACAGTATCTAAATAAGTCAACCTTGAATAGTACACACGAATCGCGTGACTAAAGCTGACAATAACAAATAAGCCAACCTTGAATAGTACACATAAGAAGTGACTAAAGCTGACTATACATCCTAGTCCATATGCATAGCAAGTTTAGAAATAATATAAAAACGATAATAGTCCACGTAAAATGATTTGCACGTTTCTCACCCCAATCGTTGAAAACATAGTTCAAGAGTAAAAAGTGGGGCTATGACTCACCTCAAGTCCAGAAATATAGCAAGACGAGGTAGGTAGAAATAAGATGTATGATAACTCACGAAACAGCAACTACGGACTTGGCACGACCTAACAATATTAACTCTTTCAGAAATCATTTCCTCAAATATACAATATTCCCAAACCCGGACGAGAATCCGTTTTATTACCGAAAATCCATTTCGTATTAGTTTGGTGTATTTGCGTTTGGTATCCATACGGGTGGTGGGTCGACTCAAAACAAACCAACAAGATCACACGTAGAAGATATATTAAACTATAGATCTAATATTAGCCCAATATATCATTTAAATAAATCGCCAAAGTTTATCAAATCCGTCGATTTGATAATCCTCATATTTATTTACGTAATATACCGTTCCAAGATTACACCCAATCTAAAGCACATATAAAGCACATAGCACATATATACTATATAGTATATATCGTAGTTTAATAAATTCCTCATATATATCGTCAAATTGGCCAGATTTCCCGATATATACACTCGCAATCTATTACACTTTACATATACTAAAACCTGTGGGCGTCGTAGGATACGCTGCCCACTAATATATTCGTTTCATATAACCAAACAACCCGGCTCAACCTTACAGTTGAGTGGTTATTTACTTATAGAAAACGTCTATATTAGTCGTCATATATCCGAGACAACACGAATGTCACAAATAATGACTTACCTGGACCCGAGTGACAACAATCTCGCCTAACTCAATAAACTTATCCGTTGTATATTTGAAATGACATTTTATTAAATGTTTCATAATTTCGGGAGTTTCCCGTTTATAACACAATTTTTAATAATAATAATACGTTTAATAATATTACGCCACGCTCGTAGCCTAATATATATCTAATCGTATTATTTATAATACGACTCGTGATTATTATTATTATTAATATACGCGTTTATATAGTTATATATACGTTATTCACGTATATACTTTCGTATAAACGTTCATATTATTAATAATTATTATTACGAGTTTTATTATTCTCGTTTCACTTTTAATATTTATTGAGTTATACGAAATGGTCATATGTCCGAGTCATGACCCTCGGCTCATTGTCCAAGTCCAATAATAAACCAAAGTCATAAATAATAAATCTCCGTCCAAATCACAATCTCAACCACGGGCTACAACAATAAGGTCCGACTACGGTACCCGACTAACCTATCTCCGTCATCTAACGACCGTCTCATAACCGGTCCTCATATCACATACCACTCGACAACAACTCCTCAATATCAAAACCATAACCAATCTCCAATTCGATCCAAAGTATTCGGCCGAGAAATAATACCACAACAAAATAACAATAACAATAATGACCAATAATAATATACACTTAGTTCACATTTACCACGAAATAACATTTAACCAAATTAGTGTTCGGGTCGGTTTACCAAGCCGAACCCGAGGCAACACTTCACCACAACTAGTATGGTTCCCACCCGAGACCTCCATGGTCTCGGCTAGCTCTAAATGAGCCAACAATACCACACGACCTACTAGGGTCGTCGGCCACGAACCCATTCGACCACCATGGTCAATTCGGCAAACCACAAAGTACTCGGCTAAAAGCCGTGACTCAAAGAGTCGAACCATATTACCATCGAGTCAATAGACTCGAACCACACTCAAAGAGAATCCCTAAGAGGGTCTCGGTATGGCCATACGAGCGCAAGAAAATAACCCCGAGACCACAAGGTCTCGGCTAGCTCCAACTCGAGGTCACAACACCCTCGACAAACCATGAATCTCGCGAATCCACCACTAATCGAGCCCAACACAACCCAATCGGATACCAAACTTCTTTTTAAACCATTTTTATTGAAACCCACATGATTCTTGTAACAAGAATCATAACCATTCGAAAGAAAATATGCAATCCGTGACTCTTGGTCACGATTCGAACCAACAACTCGAGTTAAAACTCGTCCTACCTTCCAAAATAGAGCCAAATCGAAGAGATCTTCAAGAAATAGTAAGAAAATGATGATGAACTTGTGATTATTTGGTTCGGATTTGGTGTTAATGGGGGAGTTATGGCGCGTGTTCTAGCTCAAAAGAAAGAGGAGAAGGAGAGGAGTAAGATGGTGGTGTTATTTTTGATGGGTGACCGGCGGTGTGGCGGCGGCTGGCCGGAATAGTGTTCGGCGGCTAGGGTTAGGGCTAGTGAGGAAGATGAGAGAGAGATGAGAGTAAAGTTGGTGTTGTGTGTGTGGTTACAAACCGGCCAAACGCACCCTTATATTAACTCTTTTTTTTTTTTTTTTTTTTTTTTTTTTTTTTTTTTTAATAATAATAAGTGTAATAATAATAATAAGAGTAATAATAAAGATATTATTACGGTTGAGCGGGTAATGTGGGTAGATGTAAAAACACGTGGCCCGAACCCGAACTCATTTTAAAATGTCCATATTACACGAGAACCTCTCGTAATTGATTTAAAATATATAACGGACTCGTAAGACGAATCATAAAATTATGTTAGGTAATCCTAGTGCCAAAGTCAACGTAGTACCAAGTGAGAATTCAATTATACATCACCGATCACATAATCAAAAATAAATTATGAACATAATTCACGAATTCCATAACGTCATTAAATAAAATTTCCATAAAATAGGTCTTACAAGTTCGTTGTGAAATGAAAATTTCAAATAAAAATTATAAACGAACTTATATTGAAATGCGGATTTTTAAAATAGCTCCCTAAACTGCCGGTTGTCACAGAACATCATATTATTACCCCCCATATGTGCGTTAATCTTAAAAGTACTCCAAGTGTTTTGATTATCTTAATTCGAGTCATTAGAGTAGTTTATTGTAAAGTATGTAAAAATTCAAGTGTAAGGGGAATGTTCATTCTCCATGATGTATTATTTTGGATGGTAGGGTAAGAGTGTATGCAAAAAAAAAAAAAAAAAAAAAAAAAAAAAAAAAAAATCGAAAAAAAAATAAAAAAAAAAGAAAGAAAAAAAAAAAGAAAAAGAAAAAAACATACGGACTACCATCCCGTTTCATTCCATGTTTATTTTATGTTTTTGTTATTTTTCATTTATTAGCTTAAGTCGAGTCTAGTCTTGGCTTAGCAACGCCATATCGTACATGTAATTAACCAAGATGATTAACTCGCCACCAGTAAAGATTGCCTATATCCAATAAAACCGTGTATTCCATATCCCTACACCTAACGTTATAACCCTTTAAAAAAACCTCTTTTATCCTAGGTGCTTACATCATGTGGTGGAGGTTTGATCCTTTCCCAAGCCTATGGCAATCTATTTTGCTATGAAAGGTAGTGAGAGATATTTTCCATTTCCATATTGTGATATATACTTTATTACACCCGAGAGATGAGAGTATCTAAACACTATTTGTGAGGTGCTAGAGTATGACCTCCGTGCTTGTCTTTGGTCTTTAGTGGAATGATTATTTGTTGTAATTACTTTTATATTAGTGTTAAATGACCCCTAACTTGTATTTTGATTAGAATAAAAGCGTATTTGCTTGAGGACAAGCAAATCTCAAGTGTAAGGGTATATGATGAGGCGAAAAATGATCCGTTTTTAGGGGGTCATTTAAGCCGGAATTTGAATTTATTTGATCAAATATTGCCCTAAATCGTTCATTTTGTGATTTTAGGTACTTTTGGAGTGAATTCTGGAAAAGGAAGCATTTTGGACGTTTTTGGAGAATAAAAGTGAAGAAAATGACAAAGTCTTAATTTTCCTTGCTGGGAACAGTACCTGACGGCGTCAAGAGAATTTTGGTGACGGCGTCAAGAGCAAAAGTGATGATGGTCCAGTGGAAATGTGACGGCGTCAAATCAAGGCCTTCAAGAGTAAAAGTGGTGACGGCCCAGAACAGCAATACACATGACGGTGTTAGATCTGGATCTAGGCAGTCCGAGAATATTTTGAGCAGCGGGTTGACGGCGTCAGAAGTTTCTTCTTGACGCCGTCACCTTAGGAAATCTATATATAGTTTTTGTAATTTTCATTCTAAAGGGAGGAGAATTTTAGGGTCGACATGAATAAACCCTAGCTCGACTTTTACAGTATTTTCAAGGGTTTTCACCCCTTGAAACCCTTCATGTTCAATTAAGATATGTATCCTTTCAATTCATTCAATATGTCTATGTGTTGTTTGAATACATCTTACGCTTGTCTTGATTTTAACATGCTAGGCTAGATCTCTTGTGTGTTTGCTTAGATGTACTGAAACCTAGATGTTGATTATAGGTTGATTGCTTGTTTATAGTTGTAATGGATGAATGATTTCGATGTTAGGCTTAAGAAAACTGGCAGACTTCCATAGTGTAACTTGCTTGAACGTCTTAAGAAACATGAACCAATGCGTACTAAGGTTTTTATGGTTGTATTTAATGCATGAGCGAATTCTAGTGATCCCATGTTAGGAGCTTCTTGCTGGGTCGACATAGGAGTGAAGTAGGAGCTTATAGAGTTGGGGAAGTACGTACGCCACCCCACGAATGGTATTAAGGATTATAACCCGTTATCCACGCAACTGTAACAAACTATCAACCTGTAAAAGATATCTAGGGAGTAATGAAATCTAAGTAAACATATTTTTCCCATTTATTGTTCACTCCACATTAGTAATTAGCTTTATTTTCATTTTTGTTATTTTATTTTGATTGCACTTAGTTATTGGGTTAGTTGACTAGCAAGTAATTCCGCCCACTTCTCTAAAAACCGAGATTTTTACTTGCTTTCATAAAATATAAAAAATACAAAAAGAATCATCCCTCACCTCTAGACCTAGTTTTGAGGTTTTCTAATCCTAGCAACACTATTCCTGAGTTGAACGATCAATCCCTCGGTACTTATCACTATACTATACTACAACGATCAGGTACACTGCCTGGTGGGGGTTGTAAGCTTCTCGAGATCCCTCGAGAGGTAAAGCCTGGTGCAATTCCCACGCATCACCTAACTATCTTTTACCGGTTGATTAGTGTGTTATAATTGCGTGGATGACGGGTTGTATTCCTTAATACCAGTGGTGGGGGTGTGTACGATCTTCCCCAACTCTATAAGCTCCTAACATGGGATCACTAGAATTCGCTCATGCATTAAATACAGCCATATAACCTTAGTACACCTTGGTTCATGTTTCTTAAGACGTTCAAGCAAGTTACCGAATAGGAGGTTAGTCAGTTTTCTTAAGCCTAACATCGATAAACAATTATCCAATACAACTAATAGCACACAATCAACCAATAATTAATAGTTAGGTTTCATTAGATCTAAGCAAACACAAGAGAAACCTAGCCTACCATGTTAATTGAAAGACAAGCATAAGATATAATTAACCAACACATAGACATATTGATTAATTTGAACGAAGACTTATCTTTAATTAAGCATGAATGATTCAAGGGTGAAAAACCTCTGAAAAGAGTGTAAAATACGGCCTAGGGTTTATCCCTAAAGTTCCTCCCAAAGTTGCACACAAAGTTGCACACTAATGAATGAAAAATAAATGAGTATATATAGATTTTACATTCTGACGGTGTTAGCTTCTACATCCTGACGCTGTCAGCTCGCCGCTATTAGGGTTCTCGGATCACCTAGATCCACTTCTGACGCCGTCACTTGTAAATCTGAGTTGGGCCGTCTCTCTTTAACTCAGCACCTGACGGCCTAGGATCATTAGCACCTGACGCCGTCAGGTGTAAACTTCACATTTCTTGCTTAGGGCGTCTGGTATAGTCTGATTCCACTCCTTTGTCTTGTGGCTGAAGGCGTCACCTTGTGACTCTGACGCCGTCAGGAAGGATTTCCAGCTTGCTTTTGAGACTTTGTCATTTTCTTCACTTTATGCTCCAAAAACGTCTAAGATGATGTGTTTTCCAGAATTCTTCTCAAATGTACCTAAAATGACAAAAGGAACGATTTATGGCAATATTTGATCATAAAATCACGTGTTGACATAAATAATGCCTAAAAACATTATTAACATGTTATCAATATCTCTATGTTTTAATTATCACAAAATATAAACTCATAGAACTAAAACTTGTGACATAAACAAGTATTTAGTGATTAATATTTCTCTTTACATTTAAATCACTTAAGGTATGAATAAACAAAGTGTTTAGTGCATTTTATGATCAAAGGAAAGTTTAATTAAGCATTACAAAGTTTATTTAATTATATAAACATATTATATATTTTTGAAAAACAATTTTGGTAATAAAGAAAAATGTTTTATTCATACTAAATATATGAATTCAAATTTTTAACCAAAATCAGTTAGTTTTTCACCAAATAAACTTTCCCCACTAAAAGACAAAGAATATGGCCATTTCAGGTGGGCGGCCCCCTTAATTACAAAGAGCGGTCCCCTTAATTTTAAGGGGGCCGGCCATGATTTAAGGGGACCGGCCACGCTCCTCTGTCAGATTCTGTTGCCTATAAATACCACCTTAAACCTGAATTTTTTCCTTACCTTTTGCACTACTAAACTTTCTGATCAAGATCCAAATCTCCATTCTTTTATCCTTTGATCATAAGTATATAAATTCTTTGTTTCAAAGTGATCCAACCTTTATCCTCTCAAGTGCAAGAGAAGAATACTTCTATCCCTCAAGACAAGAAGTATTACAACTTGTTGTGATCTCCACATCCAAGTTATTGGTGCATCAGCAAAGATCACTTACATTATTCTTTGTGAAGATTGTTGTGAATATTTGATTGTAGATAGTTGTGTTAGATATAGATTGTGTGATTAGTTAGTAGCTTGGTGTGAAGAAGATAAGCTAGGTACTTGATTGGTGTGAAGAAGATAGGTGTGGAGTAGTTAGTTGTGAAGTAGATTGATTTGAAGAAGTTGTGTAGAAGTTATGACTTAGGTGTGACGAAGTTGTGGTGTGAAAAGTGGTGTGTAGATTGGTGTGTAGATTGGTGTGTATATTGGTGTGTACGGTTTTCTCCGCCATAAGGGAGCTTGTTGATATAGTGAAGAAAACTCTCGAGTTAGGTGCTCGGGGAGTGGAGTAGGGCAAGGAAGGTGTCCTTGTAGCCGAACCACTATAAATCTCTTGTCTCGCGGTTCGATCTTTCCATCTCTTACTTATTTCATTACTTATCATTATAATATATTGTGTAGTATTAATTGTTTATATTGAACAAGACTTGAGATCACATATTATCGAATCTAAGCTTTTAAAAGCTAAGCAAAACTCTAATACTAATTTTATAACGAAGTAAAAAGATGTAAAACTATTCAACCCCCCCTTCTAGTTTTCCACAATTGGTATCAAGAGCCACGTCTAGCAAGATTTTTAAAATATATTGTATTTTAAAACTTGTAACGATCTATGGAATCTGAAAAATATTTAGAAGGGCAATCTATGCAAAGACCACCACTATTTGAAAGTGATGGATTTTTATATTGGAAAAATAGATTCGAAACGTATGTGAAATCAAAAGATCTTGATCTTTGGCATATTATTACCTTTGGTGATTTTCCTCCTATTCAATATAATGTTGAAACTAAAATGAATGAAATTTATCTTTTGAAGAATAAAATGATGATTTGAAAAAGAAATTAGCAAAAAATAATGAGGCTAAAATGGTAATTTATAATGCGTTGCCACGCAAAGAATATGAAAGAATTTTTATGTGTAAAACCGCCAAAGAAATTTGGGATTCTTTACTAATTACTCACCAAGGTAATAGCCAAGTCAAAGATAATAAAATAGATCTTCTTGTACAACAATATGAACAATTTACGATTCCGGAAGAGGAATCAATTGATAATGCTTTTGCTAAGTTTAACACTATCATCACAAGTTTAAAAGCACTTGATGAGACATTTTCTAGTAAAAATTGTGTTAGGAAATTTCTTAGGGCATTGCATTCAAAATGGCGAGCTAAGGTCACGGCAATCGAAGAATCAAAGAACTTGATGACGTTATCACTAGATGAACTAATTGGCAACTTGAAGGTTCATGAAGAAATCATAAGAAGAGATTCGGAGACGGTCAAAGTCAAGAAAGAACAAACCAAATCAATTGCTCTAAAAGCCAAAAAGGAACCTAGTGATGATGATGATTCAAGTGACGAAAGTGAAGACGAAGAATATGCAATGGCCGTAAGAGAATTCAAGAAGTTCTTCAAGAGACGAGGAAGATTCACTAGATCATCACGAGACGAAAGAAAATCATTCCAAAGGAATAGAAGTGACAACTACGGGAAAAGAAAGTGCTTTAGATGTGGAAGTCCAAATCATCTCATTGGCGAATGTCTAAAGCCACCGGGCTATGAAAATCAAGGTGCTTTTGTTAGTGGAACATGGAGTGATAGTGACAAAGAAGAAGTTGAAAAGTCAAGAGACGAAAAGTGTTTTATGGCAAAAGAAACCGACAAAATATGCTTAGGAATTGACTTGGAACCTGACGAATGGATCAAAGATAGCGGATGTTCGAGGCACATGACGGGGAATCACAATCTATTCTCTACATACAAGGCATACAATGGAGGTAACGTTATTTTCGGTAGTGACTTACGTGGAAAAATCATTGGCAAAGGTACGATCTCTCAAGACTCACTTACTATTGAAAATGTAGAGCATGTAGATAAATTAACATATAACTTGCTTAGTGTAGGACAAATATGTGACAATAAAGGTAGAGTCACATTTACCGAAGATGATAGCGAAATAGTTAAGGATGGAAAAATTATAGGTAGAGGAATTAGAAAAGGTGGCATATATGTTATGAAACTAGGAAACAAACCTGAGGATAGGATATGCCTAACGACCCTTGATGAAAACTCTACACTATGGCATAGGAGATTAGGACATGCTAATATGCAACAAATACAATCTTTGGCCTCTAAGGAATTAGTTAGAAACTTGCCTAATCTAAAATATGACAAGCACTTTTGTGATGCATGTAAAATTGGAAAACAAGCTCATGCTAGTCACAAAGCCAAGAATATAGTATCCACTATTAGATGCCTAGAATTATTACATATGGATCTTTTTGGTCCATCCGCTGTGCGGAGCTATGGAGGAAACAAATATACCTTAGTGATAGTAGATGACTACTCACGATACACGTGGACTAGGTTTTTAAGTGACAAGATCCAAGCCTTTGAAAAATTCGAAATATTTAGTAAAATGATTCAAAACAAATTAGGATGCTCGATAGTTGCCATTAGGACGGACCATGGTAGGGAATTTGATAACGAAGTACAATTCGGAAAATATTGTGAGTTAAATGGAATATCTCACAATTTCTCCGCTCCTCGTACTCCTCAATCAAATGGCGTAGTAGAAAGAAAAAATAGGTCACTACAAGAAATGAGTAGAACTATGTTAAATGAACAATCCATCCCACAAAAATTTTGGTGTCACGCCGTAGATACATCAACCTATATTTTAAATAGGGTATCAATTAGAAGAATTCTAGGAAAAACTCCTTATGAGTTATTAAGAGGTAGAAAACGAAACTTAAGCTACTTTAAAGTATTTGGAAGTAAATGCTATATTTTAAACACTAAGGACTATCTCACTAAGTTTGATCCAAAATCATATGAAGGAATATTTTTAGGATACTCACAAAATAGCAAAGCATATATAATACTTAACAAACACTCCATGAAAGTAGAGGAATCACTAAATGTAACATTTGATGAAACACCACCACCTCCTAAAACATTGCCTTTAGAAGATGATGATTTAGTCGAAGATGAAGCTATTGAGGTTAGTAAAACAAAACCCATAGGAAATGATAATGAAGACATTCACTTAGAAAATAACCAAACTGTTAATATTAAAGAATCTAGATCACATCCATTAGATAAATAGGACATCTTAACCAAAGAACCCTTAGATCACAAGCCCAAGATAAAAACAATTTCTTTTGTTTCCTCTCAGCAATAGAACCTAAGAATATTAGCGAGGCTTTAAAGGATGAAAGTTGGGTTATAGCTATGCAAGAAGAATTAAATCAATTTAAGGCGAATGATGTTTGGGAATTAGTTCCAAATCCAAAGGATATGACCATCATAGGAACCAAATGGGTATATAGGAATAAGTCAGACGAGAATGGAATAGTTACTAGGTATAAAGCTAGGTTAGTTGCCCAAGGTTATAATCAACAAGAAGGAATTGACTATGACGAAACTTATGCCCCCGTAGCTAGACTAGAATCGATTAGGATATTACTTGCCTATGCTTGCGCCCTAGATTTTAAGTTATTCCAAATGGATATGAAAAGTGCATTCCTTAACGGTTTTATCAATGAGGAGGTATATGTGGCACAACCTCCAGGATTCATTGACTTCGCAAAACCTGATTATGTTTATAAGTTAAAGAAAGCTTTGTATGGACTCAAACAAGCTCCCAAAGCTTGGTATGATCGATTAAAAGCTTTTCTTATTAAACATGATTATTCCATGGGAATGGTAGATAACACTCTTTTCACTAAAAGGAAAGACCCAAATCTCATCATTGTCCAAATATATGTTGATGACATTATATTTGGATCGACTTGTCAAGACATGTGTGATGAGTTTGCTAAAATCATGCATGATGAGTTTGAGATGAGTATGATGGGTGAACTTAACTTCTTCCTAGGATTACAAATAAAACAATTAGAAGATGGAATATTTTTTAACCAATCTAAGTACATTAAGGAAATGCTTAAGAAGTTTGGCCTAGAAGACTCAAAACCCATGAAAACTCCCATGTCTACGGAGGTAAAGCTCACAAAGGATGATGAAGGTGAGTCTGTAGATAACACCAAGTATAGAGGAATGATAGGTAGTTTACTATACTTGACGGCAAGTAGACCCGACATCATGTTTAGTGTCTGCCTTTGTGCCCGTTTTCAAGAGGATCCCAAAACCTCTCACCTAGAAGCGGTTAAGCGTATCTTCCGATACGTTAAAGGCACTATACACTTAGGATTATGGTATCCTAAGGAATCTGGCATAGAAACCATTGTCTATGCGGATTCGGATCATGCGGGAGACTACGTAGATAGAAAGAGCACTAGCGGTATTTGCACGTTTATGGGATGTTGTCTAACGTCTTGGTTTTCGAAGAAGCAAACCGCTCTTGTTATCTCTACCACCGAAGCCGAATATGTAAGCGCCGGAAAGGCATGTCAACAAGCACTATGGATGAAACAAGCTCTCGTAGACTATGGCATTAGGTTAGAAAATGTTCCCATTATGTGCGATAACAAAGGTGCGATAGATTTAAGTAAAAATCCGGTGCAACACTCTAGGACTAAACACATAGAAATACGTCACCATTTTCTTAGGGATAATGTACAAAAAGGAAATATATCTATAGAAAAGGTTGCATCGGAAGACAACATTGCGGATATATTCACAAAACCCCTTAAGCATGAATTATTCAACCACTTGCGTTTAGGATTAGGAATGATGGAACAAGTTGACTAAATTATATTGAATTATTTCAAATTTATACTTGCATGAAATTCATTTTTCTTCCATTTCACCTATTCTGAGTCTAGGAATCTATTTCGCACAAAACTAAAGATTGAGAAAAGTTATTTTCTTTGCATAAACCGTTTTGTAAAACTCAATCAATTTTCTCTAAAAATTATTCTCACAATCTAGGAACCCCATGAAGATCATTTTCCTTGCATTGTTGACTAATTCTAAAAACATTCTATTTCAAAATCATGCATAAATTCTCACATAAATTGTCAAGATATATAATCTAATATATGTCTTTGACATTCATGATTGAGCAAAAATTGAATCAAGGAGATTATTTGGATTGTTTCTTAGAATCGTTATTTCTTTTTGCTTCTAGGAGTCGAAACAATCACAACTCCACATTTGTTGCATATAGACACTCACTAGGACAAATTCATTAATAATGGTGTCATCTTGATCCATCATTAGTTGTTCACTCACTAATTATCCTTGCCTTTAATCTAAGATAGATGCCTTAGGAAGCTTAATTGTGCTTACCTTTATTTGCCTCCTCTTGCTTATTATATGTTGATTATTTGCTCTTGTGTTTATGTGTTTTTGCATGCATGCTATATCTTGATTAGATTAGACTCTATATTGCCTAAGAGAATTGAACTTGCTTGAATTCTAATCCAAACACATAACCTTTCTGCAAATTTTCTGCCAAAAACCCAATTCTGGCAACCTGGAAATCACCAGATGGGCGGCCCCCTTAATTTTGTAAGGCGGCCCCCTTAATCATTAAGGGGACCGCCCCCTAATTAAGGGGGCCGGCCATCTGATGGTCGGGTTTACAGAATCTTTTCTGCTTTTTAGCCCATTTCAACCTACATTTCCCATTTTTCACCAACACATTTTGTCCTAATCCCCCAAACAAACCTTATCCATCCTTAAACACACAAATCTTACACTATAAATATCCCCAATCCTCAAAACTCTCCATTCATCCCATCATGAACTCTCCAAACAAACAAAAATCAAAAGCCTCAAGGCTAGCAAGGATGACGGAAAAACCCGTTTGGCGAAAAAAAAGCCCTCGAAACAAATCCATCATCATAAATGAAGTTGGAAATCATTCCTCACCCCCAACTTCTTACTTCCCAAACTTTGCATCAAACCAACAAGGTCATTCATTTGATCTACTTTACAAACCATACAACATTGGCCAAACATCTTCCTTCAAGCCAAACTACACCTCTCAACCTCCAACAACTTATAATGATCCATGCAAGTTTGATCAACCATCAAACTATAATTCCAACTACACAAACCCAACTCGTCCATACCAAACCTATGATCCCCTCCACATTGCCACGGAAAAACAAAAGTTCCGTGATGAAATAAACCAAATCCATGATCTTAGTGATCTCCTTGCTATGCATCTTGCACAACGCAACAAAGGGCAACCTCCATCATCACCCTATGCAAATTGCCTTCCCCACTCTCTCAACTTGGATCAAGTTACAAACCACATTCACTTTTGCCCTTGTTGCATATTCCTTCAAAAACAAATCCTCTACTCGAGTGAAGATATTTCTTGGATTGAATATCTTCTCACTCGCAATCATCCAATACCACCCTTAACACAATACAACATCGTGAGATCCACTTCTTCCGCTCTACACTCCACTCCATATCCCTCTCAATCAAACATCTAAGCTTTATGCTTATGATTCTCTTCAAGCAAATAAAACAATCAACCATGGGTTGCAAGCAAGTCCAAGTGCTCTCTTAGGCAATATAGGACTATGTCTTTTCTTTTGTGTTATTTTTATCAATATGCTTCAAGCATATTGAATGTTGTAATGCTTATCATTTCTATAATGCTTGAATGAATCTATGTTTAGTTGCATAATTGTTGCCTTGCATATATGTGTATCTTGCTCTCTTAAAATATTTTTGTAGCAAAGATCTCCATTGCTCGTTCCCTTGGTGCTTTCAAATGAGGGGGAGCATACATTAAGGGGGAGCATTCTACCCGTTTAAACTTCCCTCGCGAAGCTTACTCGGCTTAACCTTTTTAATTATACAAAAAGGGGGACAAGAGAAATGTAAACTACTATATAATACTTGTCTAAAAACAAGTTTTAGATATATTGAGTTTAAGGTTTTGTAATAATCAAAAAGGGGGAGATTGTTGACATAAATAATGCCTAAAAACTTTATTAACATGTTATCAATATCTCTATGTTTTAATTATCACAAAATATAAACTCATAGAACTGAAACTTGTGACATAAACAAGTATTTAGTGATTAATATTTCTCTTTACATCCAAATCACTTAAGGTATGAATAAACAAAGTGTTTAGTGCATTTTATGATCAAAGGAAAGTTTAATTAAGCATTACAAAGTTTATTTAATTATATAAACATATTATATATTTTTGAAAAACAATTTTGGTAATAAAGAAAAATGTTTTATTCATACTAAATATATGAATTCAAATTTTTAACCAAAATCAGTTAGTTTTTCACCAAATAAACTTTCCCCACTAAAAGACAAAGAATCTGGCCATTTCAGCTGGGCGGCCCCCTTAATTACAAAGGGCGGTCCCCTTAATTTTAAGGGGGCCGGCCATGATTTAAGGGGACCGGCCATGCTCCTCTGTCAGATTCTGTTACCTATAAATACCACCTTAAACCTGGATTTTTTCCTTACCTTTTGCACTACTAAACTTTCTGATCTAGATCCAAATCTCCATTCTTTTATCCTTTGATCATAAGTATATAAATTCTTTGTTTCAAAGTGATCCAACCTTCATCCTCTCAAGTGCAAGAGAAGAATACTTCTATCCCTCAAGACAAGAAGTATTACAACTTGTTGTGATCTCCACATCCAAGTTGTTGGTGCATCATCAAAGATCACTTACATTATTCTTTGTGAAGATTGTTGTGAATATTTGATTGTAGATAGTTGTGTTAGATATAGATTGTGTGATTAGTTAGTAGCTTGGTGTGAAGAAGATAAGCTAGGTACTTGATTGGTGTGAAGAAGATAGGTGTGGAGTAGTTAGTTGTGAAGTAGATTGATTTGAAGAAGTTGTGTAGAAGTTGTGACTTAGGTATGACGAAGTTGTGGTGTGAAAAGTGGTGTGTAGATTGGTGTGTAGATTAGTGTGTACGGTTTTCTCCGCCATAAGGGAGCTTGTTGATATAGTGAAGAAAACTCTCGAGTTAGGTGCTCGGGGAGTGGAGTAGGGCAAGGAAGGTGTCCTTGTAGCCGAACCACTATAAATCTCTTGTCTCACGGTTCGATCTTTCTATCTCTTACTTATTTCATTACTTATCATTATAATATATTGTGTAGTATTAATTGTTTATATTGAACAAGACTTGAGATCACATATTATCGAATCTAAGGTTTTAAAAGCTAAGCAAAACTCTAATACTAATTTTATAACGAAGTAAAAAGACGTAAAACTATTCAACCCCCCTTCTAGTTTTCCACATCACGAATTAGGGCTTAAATGACCCCCTAGTTGACCAACGTTGACCGGCGTTGACCGTCCCGCTGCCTACCCCGATTTTGACCGATTTTGACCGCCAAGCTTCGATTTTGACCAATTTTGACTGTTGTTGACCAAAACCGATAAGTTAGACCGATATGGGAAATATCGTGGCGGTGGACCACCGCCAACCGCCATGGCGTCGCTATATCGGCCGCCATGGCCGATTTTTACAACACTGCCGAGGAGCATGGGTTCGGATCCAGAAAAGGGTCAGTAACAGGGACAGAAGCAGTTTGCTGGACAGGTTCGGATATGGGCTGGTTGACAGGTTCGGTGATACGATGTGGGACAAGGTTGTGTTCACGATTTGGTGGAGGTGGAGTAGGATAGGAAGAGTAATATGGTGAGGAGTCTTCCGGTAAGGTGGCTGTGTCAGGTGGGTTGAAAGGAAAGAGGTGCTTGTTAAATTGTACGTGACGAGCAATGTAGATGCGGTCAGTTTGTAGGTCTAGGAAATGATATCCATGATGGATCAAACAGTAACCCAAAAAGACACAAGGTGTGGACCGAAAATCCATTTTTTGAGGGTTATATGGTCGTAGGTAAGGAAAGCATTCACACCCAAAAACTCGTAGGTAAGAGTAATCAGTTGGTCGGTGAAATAGGCATTCAAAAGGAGATTTGTTTGAGTTGATTATGAAGGGCATGCGATTGATTAGGTAAACTTTTGTTTCAAATGCAAAATCCCAAAAACGTTGGGGAGTGTGAGAGTGAGCAAGAAGGGTTAAACCGGTTTCAACAACGTGTCTGATGAGGCGAAAAATGAACCGTTTTTAGGGGGTCATTTAAGCCCGGAATTGAATTTATTTGATCAAATATTGCCCTAAATCGTTCCTTTTGTGATTTTAGGTACTTTGGGAGAGAAATCTGGAAAAGGAAGCAATTCGGACGTTTTTGGAGCATAAAAGTGAAGAAAACGCCAAAGTCTTAATTTTCCTTGCTGGGAACAGTAGGTGACGGCGTCAAGAAGAAAATCCTGACGGCGTCAAGAGTAATTTTCATGACTGCCCAGTACAGAATTGAAGGCGTCACGAGGTAGAGCGTCAAGAGTAAAATGCGTGACTGCCTGGAAAATGCTATAACGTGACAGCGTCAAAAGTAGATCAAGGCAGTCCGAGAAGTATTTTGGCGGCGAGATGACGGTGTCACCAATTTTGTCTTGACGCCGTCAGCCTCAATTTCCTATATATAGTTTTCTAATTTTGATTTAAAAAAAAAGCGAAGTTTTGGAAAAACCCTAAGGCCGAACTTAGTACGAATTTTACAGGTTTTTCAAGGGTTCTCAGCCCTTGATCCCTTTCATGTGTAATTGAGATAAGTATTCTTTTAATTCAATCAATATGTCTATGTGTTGGTTGTCTATATCTTGTTCTTGTCTTAATTCCATCATGCTAGGCTAGATCTATCTTGTGTTTGCTTGGATCTAATGAAACCTAGATGTTAATTATGTGTTGGTTACTTGTTTATGGTTGTATTGGATGAATGATTTCGATGTTAGGCTTAAGAAAACTGGCAGATCTCCAATTGGTAACATGCTTGAACGTCTTAGGAAACATGAACTGACGTGCACTAGGTTTTATTGGTTGTATTTAATGCATGAGTAAATTCTAATGATTCCATGTTAGGAGCTTCTTAACCGGCTCGACATAGGAGTGAAGTAGGCACTCATAGGATTGGGGAATTAAGTGCGCCACCCCATGAATGGTATTAAGGAATACAATCCATCATCCACGCAACTATAACAAGTAATTAACGTGTAAAAGATATCTAGGGAGTAGTGAAATCTAAGTAAACACAACTTCTCCACTTATTGCTCACAACCTTAGTTTAATTTAGTTTATTTTCATTTCTAGTATTTTATTTTAATTGCATCTTTAGTATTGGGTTAGGTGATTAGCAACTAATTCCGCCCAAATCCTTCAAACCCTGAGATTTTTACTTGCTTTCTAAAAAATATAAAAATACAAAAATAATCATCCCTCATCTTTAGAACTAGTATTTAGGTTTTCTAATCCTAGCGACACTATTCCTAGCTGAACGATCAATTCCCCGGTACTTGTCACTATACTATACTACAATGATCAGGTACACTGCCTGGTGGGGGTTGTAAGCTTCTCAAGATCCCTTGAGAGGTAAAGCCTGGTGCGATTCCCACGTATCAAGTTTTTGGCATCGCAGCCCGGGGAATAGTTATTGTCTAGGTTAGAATCTCTTTTTATTAGGTCTACTTGCTAGATTCCTTTCTAGTAAGATTTTATTTTTATTTTTAGGTTTTCTTTAGTCTATCTTATTTCTTCGTGTTTATGTTTGTACTAGTTTGGTCTTTATGGAATTAGAGAGTCACCGTCTAGAAATTAGCAAGAGGCCTATTGCGCATAAAAGAAGAAAGAGAGAAGCTAACACATTTAAGAAATTCATTAAGCCTCTCCAAATGAAAATTGAGTTTACAGACTTCGCTCCAACCCCGGATGAATTGAGTTACCATAGGTTCCTTTTACAACATCCTTGCCCCTTAAAATATAGAAAGACACCATGGATTAGGAGGCATAACTTTAGGAACATAAAAATTCCTTGCATGATTGGGTACATGTCTAGAGAGCAACATACATTGACTTAAAAGCACCCATGAATATCATGTCTAGGCTCTATTACAATTGGATAATGAACGAAAGGTTAAGCCCTAGAAAAGACCCTTACATTTCTAATAGGCTATGTAACTTTGTCAGGAGAGTTAAAGGGGTACACATCTTTATAGGAAATTTTACTTATCAATGCGACTTTGTAATCCTAGAAGATGTTAGAGGCATTATTGATCCACACCTTGGAGAAGTAGTCTTAGGACAACCTTTTGTTGAGAAGACTAAGATGTATCACGACCATGAGAAGGGGATAGCTCAGTTTACTGATGGGATAGAGAAGGTCACTTTTATGATGCCTCACATGAAGGAAGAATTAAAGGGCATCAAGAATCTATAAATTGATGAGATTCGACCCTATGAGGTTAAAGAAGATGGAATTACTGATGAAGCCTATTATGAGAGGAGGAGAACTTACTATTCGGGTTGCATGAATCTAGGACCGAAATACAAGCGTGATGAGAATTGGGTTAGATGTTTTGAGTTAGCACAAAAGTGGGAAAGGAAAACGTAACCCATGACCTTGAGTCTAGCTACAAGACTCGTAAATAAAGAAAAGTGCTTCTTGGGAGGCAACCTGTAACACCCCGCCTTACGCAAACCACAATATTGTCCGCTTTGCCCGCAGGCTCACGGCTTTGTTTTTGTGGCCTCATTTGAAGACTTCCCGGCAGGTCACCCAGGCCAGTTCTACCCTCACATGAGCACGCTTAACTGCCAGTTCCTAAGAACCCCACACGCAGTAGACCACAAAACGCGTTGTGTCATTGTAAGGCGAATGTTATCTTATGAGCCCAGCATCTCTCCAGGCCACAGTCGATGTGGGATTTGCCTAGGGTGTTACAATCACCCCCCCTTAGGGACTCATCGTCCTCGATGAGGTTTGCCCCACCATCCCGAACGGCTCAGGAGTGGCTCTGATACCACTTGTAACACCCCGCCTTACGCAAACCACAATATTGTCCGCTTTGCCCGCAGGCTCACGGCTTTGTTTTTGTGGCCTCATTTGAAGACTTCCCGGCAGGTCACCCAGGCCAGTTCTACCCTCACATGAGCACGCTTAACTGCCAGTTCCTAAGAACCCCACACGCAGTAGACCACAAAACGCGTTGTGTCATTGTAAGGCGAATGTTATCTTATGAGCCCAGCATCTCTCCAGGCCACAGCCGATGTGGGATTTGCCTAGGGTGTTACACAACCCATGTTTTGTGTGATTTTATTTTGTTTGTTATTTGCTTCCGTATGCATGCTTTATTTTTATTGTTGGTAGATCATGTTTCTCAATTAAATAGTGGAAATACTTTACTTTGTTGTTTTGGCCCAGTCTTAACTCCACCTAAAAGTATTTTTGCAAAAGATAAGTGTAAGGGGAAACCCCAAATATGTTTTTAAGAAACAAACCGATCATGATTCTCCACAATATTAAATGAACATGTATATTCGTATTTGTTAGAGTCAAATGCTTGTATTGAGTCATAATGAAGCTTTGTAGGATTTTCCAGGAAGTAGGACCAAGTTTTTCCAGAAATTTTCCAGAAACTTAACATAAGAATTTCTGCAGGTCACTTCTGACGGCGTCACGAGTTAACTCTTGATGGCGTCACGTGTAAAAATCCGGAAATTTTACCGGTTTTGTTTTTTAATGGAGTCTTATGGTTTTTGTGAATTATTAAGTTTTATAATCTCCAGGAAATCTGCAAACTTCAGTCCACAAGCATTATATCTTATTTATTTTTCTAGGATTTAGTAACTTATGTAGGTTGCCGCCGATTTTATGCGAGGTTTTCTTGTCTATTTTCTCAGGATTCACAGGTTATGTATGACAAGAAGATGATTTATATTTTGGAAAGGAAGCTTTGATTGTTCATTTTCTTGGAGGAAGATCTAACCTGGCCACCTTATTATCCATACCGAGCGAATCAGGGGAGTATTTGATTTCATTCTCTTTACTTTTTCACTTTTACATTCTTTACTTGAACATTGGGGACAATGTTCATCTTAAGTGTAAGGGGAGGGTAAAAAGATGATGCCTTACATATGCACTTTCGCTTGAGTTTGTTTTGTTTAATGGTAGATGTGTAATAAAACTATGAGAAATACTTTTTAGTACAATTTTAGCGCCAAATTTAATTTTTTTTACAACATTTAGGAGTGAAACTTTAGCCATAGCAAGCGTCTCATGGATAGGAGAATGTATGACTAGCACATAACCGTATATTCAGAAAAATTTTCCACCCAAATTTGTGAGGTTCGCCTTTAGATTTGATAGGAAAAGCATTTACTATTAGTGCTTATGAGTGTACCGGTAGCATTTAGATTCTAGAACTTGCGTTAGTGATGCATCCCGAGACCGCTAGTGAGACTACATTCGTGTGGTAGGATTTACTACATGATAAGAGGCATTAGGATCACCCTTGTGTTAAACCCGTATTATAATTACTTGACCATTTAAGTCATATTACTTAGCTAGTTAAGTCAACTAATTTTTCCCACACCCTTAGTGTTGTACTCATTTTTAGTACACGAAACCCCTAGTATACCCCTCCGAGCCTATCTTTTCGTTTCTAACTTTAAGTATCTTACTTAAAGGAAGAATTTGTTACACCCCACTTAAATGTACACCCAAATAGCCTTAGCCTTCCGTGTATGCGCTCATTTTTAGTGCATTATTGTTATTTGTTAAACCCTAAGTTAACTATCTAATTGATTACATGGTTGCTAAGTCGAGTCATATCCTTGTACATATTGTTTTAGGACGATTGAGACTCATGGGTAAAGTACTTATTTTATGGAGTAATGGGGAAGAACATCATTTATTACCCCCATATGTGCGTTAATCTTAAAGGTACTCCAAGTGTTTTGATTTTCTTGATTCGAGTCATTAGATTAGTTTATTGTAAAGTATGTAAAAATTCAAGTGTAAGGGGAATGTTCATTCCCTATGATGTATTATTTTTGATAGTAGGGTAAGAGTGTATGCAAAAAAAAAAAAAAAAAAAAAAAAAAAAAATGGAAAAATAAAGAAAAAAAAAAGAAAAAAGGAAAAGAGAAAAAAACATACGGACTACCATCCCGTTTTCATTCTATGTTTTTGTTATTTTTCATTTATTAGCTTAAGTCGAGTCTAGTCTTGGCTTAGCAACGCCATATTGAACATGTAATTAACCAAGGTTGTTAACTCGCCACCAGTAAAAACTTCCTTTATCCAACAAACCGTGTATTTCATATCCCTACACCTAACGTTACAACCCTTTAAAAGACCTCTTTGATAGTTTATCCTTGGTGCTTACGCCATGTGGTGGAGGTTTGATCCTTTCCCAAGCCTATGGTAATCTATTTTGCTATGACAGGTAGTGAGAGATATCTTCCGTTTCCATATTGTAATTGATTCGCCTCAAACAGTCAGATAATATCCACCAAGTAATGGTCAACAAGTCAAACAGCTGAGGCAAATGCTTCCGTGAAATACAGTGTTTTCCCGGGTCGTAATGTCCCAACGAGGTTGTGATGGTATTAAAAACGAATCTGTGATTAGTGAATGTGAACAGGTAAGGGTATAAAAGTGTGTGTGTGTTTAAACTAGGGTTTTATAACTTAAATAAACTATTAAAACGATTACGTAAAACCTAGATATCTAAAACGTTTAAAACGTAAACCAATTTAAAATCAGACGCGACTGCGTACTGAGAAAAAGGTGAGTTTTAAGGAAAAATAAACTATAAGGGTTAAAACTGAAAATTCTATAAACTTAAACTTAAAATAAACTTAAATTAAAAAGAAAACTATTTTTTAGATTATTATATTATTTATTATTAATTATTTAATTAAAAACTATTTTAACTATTTAATTAAAACTAATTTATATCAAACTAAAAATTATAAATACTACAAATTAAACTAAAAACTTACAAAAATAATTTCTAAACTTAAATTAGAACTTGAAGAAAGTATAAAAAATAAAATTAAATATTTTTGTCTTTTTATGAATTTTCTATTAATTAAAAACTATTTATATTAATTATACTAATTAAACTATTTTAAATTACAAATAATATTAAACTAACTTAGAAAATTATGAAAAAATTTATAAAACTATTTTATAACTTATAAAAGCTATAAAAAATATAAAAACTAGGTGTTGCTATATATAAATTAATTATGCTATTTATAACTTATTTATTGATTAATTACTAAATAAACTAATATTAATTATAATAAATACTAAATGATAAAACAAAAATCTGAGAAAATTATGAAAAATACTTTAGCTTAAAAGGAAATTAATAAAAATATAAAAACACAACTTACTTAATTAAAATCTAAAAATGAAAATTAAAATTAAATTAAATTAAATAGAAACTATCACTTATTTTTATGTTGTATTTTCTTGAATTTTCTTTTACAAAACTATATTATACATAAAAACAAGCAACTTTAATGAAAACAATAATTTTATAACGTAATAATAAGCATTGTGGAGGCTTATTACCTCCACAGTTGACTTTGGTTGACCAAACAAGCAAATAAGCTCAACTGAGCTTATGTGGGACCCACTATGGAATTTTCTGGTTCTAATAAGTTAAGTAAACAAGTTAAAGCAAGAAAAAGCCATTGGGGCATACTGAATAAGCCAATAAGCCACAATAAGCATTTGCGTATTGTGGACTGAGACAGATTAGGAGACAACTTTCATGGCTTATTCTAGGTGGGGTCCACTGAGTATCAGGTCAAACCAGTGGTCAATATAGATAGCCTACTAGGAGGGGGGTTGGGGGAACCTAACTAGAGGGTGTGGGACCCACTGAGGTGGTCACAAAACACCACCAAAGGTGGTGTTGTGACTGAGGTCTGATAGAGCAGGGGAGGTCTTTCCCCCTGCAGCTAACTTGGGAGGTCTGGTGGGGCCCACACAAAAATCACAAAAATGAAAGGGTACTGAGACCTTGAAGTTGAAGTGGTAGACTACTAATCCACAAATTTACAAGACCTAAATCTCACTACATAAATCTATAAAAATCCCACTAGTTTGGTGAAAATCTAAGAGACTAACTTTTGACTTTTCAAGTTTCTTAGCTATTTTGACTTTTATGAACTTGAATCTCAATCTAATGATTTACTAAGTTATATTAAGCTACTGGAACATGAATTTAAACTAAATTACCTAGTTATGCAATGAAATGTATGGATTAGTGATCAAAATGGCATCACAGTTAACTGTGATGCATGGATCATTGTGATTTTGACTTTTTGGCTAACAAGACCTGATTTTAATGACCTATTATAGCTATTGAGACTTTAAGTAATCTAAGTGAACCCTAAGTAACATCAAATGATAACCTGAGCATATGGATTAAGCATGATCCAAACACCCCTTATCAGGGGACTGTTTTGCATTTAATGAACCAAATCAAATAACTAACTTATGAATCTGATTATTATTGATTAACTAACTTATATTGACTATACTTAACAACTTTTAAATTATGAATAAGCAGTAGATTAAGCTATGCTATAAAAGGCTATTTTTGGTTTTTTTAAGTGATTTAAAGAGAAATAAAGAAAAAGCTATATAACTACTGATACAACTGATTAAATATACTTAGAAACTATTAATAAGCAGAAAAACAATACAATAAGCTAAAAATAAGCACTGATACAGTGATATAGAATTTAATGCAAAAATAGGAAATTAATCTTACAACTGTGTAGGCTTGGAACAACTGAAACTGATAAGAACTTGGTTTGGTTTGTCACTCCCAAACTTAAACACCTCTCAGCTTCCTTTCAAGAACAGCTGATCACACCTGAACAGCTTATTTGAGCTTATGTTGACTTTTGTTGACTTTTCTCATTTTCTTTAAATTAAACTACTAGAATCTAATACAGGCTCAGGAAAAGCTACAATAAGCTTATCTGAGCTTGTATGTAGGGTAAAAGGGCTTGTGGTACTTCTAATTGGTATAAGTGACTTAATTCGAAATAACAAAAACATGAAAGCTTGGAATCTTATCAAATTTGGAATGATTACAAAACAACATTGATAGTTAACTTGAAATAAACTTTAAATTACAATGAGAACTTAAATTTAACTGGAACAAACATTTAAATAAATTTTACACTAAGAATTTGGTCTAAAACATTGACAAATGATAACTACTGCTTCTTCTTGTATTTGTAGACACTTTTCTTGTTCCTGACAGCTTTGTGTGACTTTCCCAATTGATCTGAGCCTTTGAGTTGGTCAAATGAAGCCATGCCATTGATTTTACCTTTTTGGCGGGAAAAGTGGGTTTTGACAGTTTAGGTTGAGTAAAGCAGATATATAGCATTTAATGCCTTGGAAATTGTTGTGGAGGTGGAGGGATAAGGAGGAGAGGTGGGGGAATGAGGTGGAGGTGATACTGTGGGTGTAAGTGGTATGGTTTTGAGTTGCAGTGTGAGGGAGGGAAAGAGGTAGGGGAAGGGGTGGTTTTGGTTTTGTTGACCGGGCGTTGACCCGTTTTAAATAAAAACGGGGTGGGCTATTTTTGGGCTAGGGGTGTGTTGGGCTTGGGTAGTGTTTAGGTTGTGGATTGGATTTGGCTTATGGGTTTATAATAATAGTATAGGGTCTGGTTGGTTATATTTCACACAAGGACTATTTTTGTAAATTGGGTAAACTTGAGGGGCTGTTGTGTAAATATTCCAAAGTTTATCACAAGGACCTAATTTGCCATAGATGAATAGTACATGGATATTTTTGATATTTTTTAATTTTTTAAATACCCGGGGACTAAAACTGACAATTCACCAAACTTCAGGGACTGGTTATGTAATTCCACCAAACTTCACACCAAGGACCATTCCTGCAAAAGATTATTAGTACAAGGACCAAAATTTAATTTCTCAAAGTTTTTAACATCCCAGGGACCATTTCTGTCAATTTCCAAAGTATAGGGACTAAACTTGTAATTTTGTGAAACTTTGCACCAAAGGACTAAATATATAATTTTATGATTAAAAAGGACCTTTGATGACATTTTCATGTTTTTAGAATAACCAGGGACTAGTTTTGCCAATTTATGAAACTTGAGGGACTGAAACTGCCAATTATGCAAACTTTGTACGTTTTTCATTTGTTTTTGCATATTTTGTATTTGACACATATAAAACACACTTATAAGATATTTTAAGTATTTTGATACGTATTTGAGTGTTTTTGTATGTTTTGGCAGCTCAGATTAGTATAAAATGATGAGTATTTAGACACTCATCAGTAATCTATACTTTATTACACTCGAGAGATGTGAGTATCTAAACACTATTTGTGAGGTACTAGTATATGACCTCCGTGCTTGTCTTTGGTCTTTAGTGGAAAGATTATTTGTTGTAATTACTTTTATATTAGTGTTAAATGACCCCTAACTTGTATTTTGAGTAGAATAAAAGCGCATTTGCTTGAGGACAAGGAAATCTCAAGTGTAAAGGTATATGATGAGGCGAAAAATGAACCATTTTAAGGGGGTCATTTAAGCCTGGAATTGAATTTATTTGATCAAATATTGCCCTAAATCGTTCCTTTTATGATTTTAGGTACTTTGGGAGAGAAATCTGGAAAAGGAAGCAATTCGGACGTTTTTGGAGCATAAAAGTGAAGAAAACGCCAAAGTCTTAATTTCCTTGCTGGGAACAGTAGGTGACGGTGTCAAGAAGAAAATCCTGACGGCGTCAAGAGTAATTTTCATGACGGCCCAGTACAGAATTGAAGGCGTCACAAGGTAGAGCGTCAAGAGTAAAATGCGTGACGGCCTGGAAAATGCTATAACATGACGGCGTGAAAAGTAGATCAAGGCAGTCCGAGAAGTATTTTGGCGGTGAGATGACGGCGTCTCCAATTTTGTCTTGACACCGTCAGCCTCAATTTCCTATATATAGTTTTCTAATTTTCATTCAGAAAAAAGAGAAGTTTTGGAAAAACCCTAAGGCCGAACTTAGTACGAATTTTACAGGTTTTTCAAGGGTTCTCAGCCCTTGATCCCTTTCATGTGTAATTGAGATAAGTATTCTTTTAATTCAATCAATATGTCTATGTGTTGGTTGTCTATATCTTGTTCTTGTCTTAATTCCATCATGCTAGGCTAGATCTATCTTGTATTTGCTTGGATCTAATGAAACCTAGATGTTAATTATGTGTTGATTACTTGTTTATGGTTGTATTGGATGAATGATTTCGATGTTAGGCTTAAGAAAACTGGCAGATCTCCAATTGGTAACATGCTTGAACGTCTTAGGAAACATGAACTGACGTGCACTAGGTTTTATTGGTTGTATTTAATGAATGAGTAAATTCTAATGTTCCCATGTTAGGAGCTTCTTAGCCGGCTCGACATAGGAGTGAAGTAGGCACTCATAGGATTGGGGAATTAAGTGCGCCACCCCATGAATGGTATTAAGGAATACAATCCATCATCCACGCAACTATAACAAGTAATTAACGTGTAAAAGATATCTAGGGAGTAGTGAAATCTAAGTAAACACAACTTCTCCACTTATTGCTCACAACCTTAGTTTAATTTAGTTTATTTTCATTTCTAGTATTTTATTTTAATTGCATCTTTAGTATTGGGTTAGTTGATTAGCAACTAATTCTGCCCAAATCCTTCAAACCCCGAGATTTTTACTTGCTTTCTAAAAAATATAAAAATACAAAAATAATCATCCCTCATCTTTAGAACTAGTATTTAGGTTTTCTAATCCTAGCGACACTATACCTAGCTGAACGATCAATCCCCCGGTACTTGTCACTATACTATACTTCAACGATCAGGTACACTGCCTGGTGGGGGTTGTAAGCTTCTCAAGATCCCTTGAGAGGTAAAGCCTGGTGCGATTCCCACGTATCAGTGTCTATGCCGGCGTTCGACTATACCATTTTGTACACTCGTATGTGGGCGCGAGCGTTGGTGAATGATGCCAAGTGAAGAAAGAAATGGTGTAAGAGTACGAAATTCACCCCCTCCCCAATCAGATTGAACCCGTTTGAGTTCAGTGTTGAATTGTCTTTTAGCCATTTTAACAAACAATTGGAAGGTAGAAAAAACATCAGATTTATGTTTTAAAGGGTAAAACCACATATATCTCGAGTGGTGGTCCACACAAAGTAAAAAGAATCTACAACTAGTAAAAGAAACAGAAGGAGCACGACCCCAAACATCGCAATAAACTAAATCCAAAATATGATTACTACGAAAATTGGAAGGTTTCAAAGACAGTTTGGAGGATTTCCAAGGTTGTAAATATCGCTTTTCGGTATCGTCTCGGTCGACCCTCGAGAAGCGATATATCAGATATATCGGGGATATATCAGAAACCCTAAATTGTAAAGGAATTTATTTGTAAAAATATATATATTCAAATAAACTTATAAACTTGCCTTGAATAGTTGAATGACACCACCTGTGCAACACAAGATCAGCAAATAGACCAAGCTCAGCATAACCTGAAAAGCATCCAACAACAGCAACACAAATTTATCCAGAAAAACAACTTAAATCTACACAAATTTATCCAGAAATACAGTTTTAACACCTGTTTTAACATATTAAAATTATAAATTGATCAAAAATTAACTAAAAGTATTGAAATCAGAACTGATCACAATGAACAAAAAAACATACCTGTTGGCGTCTCCGGAGGTGGGTTGGCCGGCAATGGATTCGTAGGAGGAGGGGAACGCCGGAGAAGAGGGGAATCGCCAGAGGAGGGGAAGTGGATTAGCTTTTTCGATGTCTGCTTACAAACCCTAACTTTTATTGTAACTTAGATACCCGACCCGATTGTATTAAAAAAAAGTCAAACATTGAAGTTGACAGATAAGTCAATTTATCGCCAATAAGTACCGAGTTTGACCGAATTTTGACTCGGACGAGAAATACACACAATAACTAAAATCTCGCGACGGTGGATGCCCGAGATGCGATATCTCGCCGATAAATCGGCCGATATTTCCGATATTTACAACACTGAGGATTTCCCCATTTGACAAGAAGAACACAATGAAGAAGACAATTTATTTGAAACTGGTAAATTATTGCTAGACAAAATAGAATGAAAAACTCGTGCATGGGGATGTCCCAGTCGTTGATGCCAAATTGTTGAAGGAGCTTTGACTGCTGTGAAGGAGACATGTGGTAGGGACTTTAATTTCGGAAGATAAAGCGAGTAGAGACCGTTGTCACTTGGGCCCGAGTAGGATGGTATGCGTAGACTCGTCCTTCACAACAAAGAAAGAAGAATGAAATTCAAAAACACGTTATTATCTAAACAAAATTGCTGATAAGAGATTTTGTTTGAGTTGGGGTACGTGAAGAATACTATTTAAACTAAAGGTTTTGTTAGGAGAATAAAATTTTGATGAGCCAATATGACACATAGGAAGAGGATTACCATCGCCAACATGAAGTGAATTGTTACCAAAGTATGTTGGAATATATGAATCATTAACAATAAACATATAAACACATAACATCAAGTACGCAGCGGAAAAACAAGATCTACAAAACATGTAGTAATTAATTAACTAAATATAAAAGAGATGCTTACCTTTGGTTTCTAGCTAAACAAGAAACCTAATCTCCAAGAATGAGATAAACCCTAGAATTAGGATTTAGGGGATATCGACTATATCATAGTCGAATTGGGCAAGTAACACAAGCTATAGTGAGCTTGTCCTTCGTTCTTGTACACACGTATTACTAGCGTCTCAATGTGAAAAGCTAGGTTCTAATTCACAAAACAATTCCAACACTAATGTAATAGCAAGATCAAAATTCCCAAGGTGTTTGGGATGTGTATTATGATCGGCCAAGACAAGAGGGAAAAGAAGAAGAGAAGTTGGATTGCTAGGAATTAGGATTAGGGAATAACAAACACTAGGGGTTTATATTTATAGCCAATCCAAACTTCCTCACCAAGTTAACAAACCGAAACCCTAACCCAATGGGTAGGTTCGGCCGACCTTGGCCCAATGAAGGCATTCTAGATCCTTCTTGGTCCCTCTTTCACTTTTAGTCCTTTATTTAACAAGCGTTATCCAAACCCCCTTAAGTACTAACGACCGTTAAGTGTTTATTTGTGAAATGAATAAATAAATCATAAATCTATATTTAATTATTCAAACATTGAAACTCATACGCAATGTGTGCAATCCCGAAGTCTCGTGTTCGAAACTGGTCATAAGTATATTAATTTATATCCATAACTCTAACAGCTCCCACTTGGATATGCATGAATATAGTAATGACATGGGTTAGTCTAGCTTAACACCCCCAATACCCCCAGATCGACCCTGAGTATGGTTTCCTGGAAAAAACCATGTGTTGATTTAATCATCATACTTATCCTTTTGTTTCTAATACCGCGTTAATATGGATATGGATCTAAGTCATTCCATAATTAACAATTCTATTTCTCGTTATTTATAATGGATCAAGATTACCAAAACATCTGAACTTATTCCAGATAGACTTTGGGTACGGCCGTACAAACATCTTGTCAACCCTACAAGGGGCCCAGCAGTATTATACTTCAAACAAATTTGAATGAACTAATCCTTTCTTGACTACGAGCATAACCCTTGAACTTTGCATCACCTCCGAAAATAGCCCTTATAACTACCAGTTACGGATAGCGTTAGACTACCTTACAGAAAATGAGCTACATCCTCGGATTTATCTGGTATCTCAAGTCTGAGGATAAATATTCATGATTTACTTAATGACAACGATCCATAAAGTACAATCATGTGGTTGGGATAAGTCCTATATTCAATTTATCCAGTATTGAATATCATGTGAATTTGGCATGCCCAAGCATCAATATTCTTAAGTATATTATACCAACACTTCACATTTGCCTTAATTCAATAACACTCCCATATTATTGATCGACACCGGACTATTTAGAATAAATTAATTATTCACAGATTTAAACATGCAAATATATGATACAATTTATTATTAATGAAAACAAACGTGCCACCTGTAACAACCGTGATTTTAGCAGGTTAGTTAAACTTTTAGCCTCGAGTTAATCTAACTTTGTTTGGTGTGTTTGGGTAGTTATATGGGTGTTATTGTGTGTTATAGTATGGTTAGTATTTGAGTTAGCACTAAATCCCTTTGCGTTGTGATGCGTGGGAATCGCAACAGGCTTTACCTCTCGAGGGATCTCGAGAAGCTTACAACCCCCACCAGGCAGTGTACCTGATCGTTGTAGTATAGTATAGTGACAAGTACCGGGGGATTGATCGTTCAGCTTAGGAATAGTGTCGCTAGGATTAGAAAGCCTAATTACTAGTTCTAGAGGTGAGGGATGATTATTTTTGTATTTTTATGTTTTATGGAAAGCAAGTAAAAATCTCGGGTTTTGGAAGAGTGGGCGGAATTAGTTGCTATTCAACTAACCCAATACTAAGATGCAATCAAAATAAAATACTAAAAATGAAAATAAACTAATTATACTAAGGTTGTGAGCAGTAATTGGAGAAAATGTGTTTACTTAGATTTCACTACTCCCTAGATATCTTTTACACGTTAATTACTTGTTATAATTGCATGGATGACGGATCGTATTCCTTAATACCATTCATGGGGTGGCATACATAACTCCCCAATTCTATGAGCTCTTATCTCCTCCTACACCATGCCCAGCACAACTATAGGGATTGTAAACAGTGGCTCATGCATTAAATACAACCAATAAAGACCTAGTACGCCTCGGTTCATGTTTCTTAAGACGTTCAAGCATGTTACCATTTGGAGATCTGCCAGTTTTCTTAAGCCTAACATATAAATCATTCATCCGAGACAAAAATAAACAAGTAATCAACACATAATCAATATCTAGATTTCATTAGATCTAAGCAAACACAAAAGAGATCTAGCCTAGCATAATGGAATTGAGACAAACAAGATATAGACAACCAACACATAGACATATTGATTGAATTAGAAGAACACTTATCTCAATTACAATGCAAGGTATCAAGGGTTTGGAACCCTTGAAAAACCTGTAAAAGTTGCACCAAAATCGTCTTTAGGGTTTCTCCCAAAACTTCTCCCCTTTAATGTGAAAAACTAGAAAACTATATATAGGAAAATAGGGATGACGGCGTCAAGAACAAAGGTGTGACGCCGTCATCTCGCCGCCAAATACTTCCTCGGACGGCCTTGATCTACTTCTGAAGCCGTCAAGGCCCAGGCCGTCACACAAATTACTCTTGACGCCCTGTGTGTGACGCCGTCATCAACTACGGATTTTAATTCTTGAGGTTTGACGCCGTCATGGAATTACTCTTGACGCCTTCATGTACTGTTCTCAGCATGGAAAATTGAGACTTTGCCGTTTTCTTCACTTTTATGCTCCAAAAGCGTCCAAAATGGCTTCTTTTCCAGAATTCACTCTCCAAGTACCTAAAATCACAAAAGGAATGATTTAGGGCAATATTTGATCAAATAAATTCGGATTCGGGCTTAAATGACCCCCTAAAAACGGACCATTTTTCGCCTCATCACGTTGTGGTTGTTGTTGTGATTTTGGATGATGATGATTTTGGGAAAGTTCATTTTGATCACTTATGTGGTGTAGAAATGACTTGTGTATATTTGGCGTTTTGAGTTTTTGCGTAACGAGTCTTCGTTCAAGTTATTGAGCGTTAGTAAGTTACGGGGATGTTGTTTTTGTGAGGAAATGCTTATGGAGTGTGTAAAAATCTATTTTTGGAAACTTTATTTTGAAAATGAATATTTTCCGGTTTGTCGTAAAATTAAGATTTATCGCGAAAGCCGTTAGGTTTTGTTATGGAAATACATAAAATATGAAAAGTATGAAGTTTTGAGTGTAATAAAGTAATTAATAAAAAAAAAATATTATTAGGAGGGGGGGGGCGGCCGATTAAGGGTAGTAGGGGATAAAAAGGAAACCAAATTTGATACCAAATACAACTCTAAGCCTTAGGGATTATAAAAATTAATTATAAATACAAAATCAAAACTCCCCTATCCCTTTTTCCTGCATAATAAGTCGACACAAAGGGGGATCCAAGAGGAAGAATTAGGGTTTCATAATTGTCTAGCAATAATCAAGAATCAAGGTAAAATCTTTAACCCTTATGTGTAATTAATCAATTATTGTTATGGTTCATGTAATAATTAATATGATGGAATATAGGGTTTATATACTTCTGTAAATTATTGAAGTAAAACATGTTAGGATGATTAGATGTTAATATTATGGTTAATGGTTAAGGGAATTGAGCGTAAAACATGCTAGTTATTGAGTTAGGGTTTGGACAGATTTGTAAGGCTGTAAAGATGTGAGTGTACATAACAGATGGTGATGAGTTAGATCACGAATTTTAGGTCTAAATTGTATTATAGTGAAAGAGCTTTCCAAAAAGTCCAGCCACGATCAATTTTGAGGTCAGGAAGTCGGTCTTTTGATTTTTCTTTGTTAAGGTGTCAAAGCTGTCAAACCGGGACAGATTTTGGGTAAAAGTTTGAGGTTGGTTTGTGGTTGTAAAAGTGGTATTTTGACTTGGTCTTCTGGAATAGTTAAGTTTTAGGTTATATTAGACTACCACGAAGAGGATTCGCGATAAAAACTTGTGGAAGTTATTATTAAAAATCAAAACTTTTTGGTGTGCGTTCAGATCCGAATTTGAGTAGTTGACAAGTTTGAATTTTCTATGAATATTTGTGTGTGTTATTGGTACATGGCCTTCTGGGATTAGCTTCTATACTTATGAGAGACCATGGTAAATGTTTGGTGTGAGTTTTTAAGCTTTATTTATCGTGATTTCATGTGAGTGAATGTACTCAAAAATTCTGCATTTTCTGAGTTTTAGAGTGCAAGGGATTTAGTGAGTATTAAATTACGGTAGTGGTTAGTGTGGTGTCTAGGAGATCCATGGTGGGTCATATGAGTCTTAGACATCCATCATATGTGTATTACATGGGTTGTAGCTTTTAGCTTGACCTTGTGTAATGTGGATTATTTTTGTGTATTATAGATTGTGAATTGTTTTTGTGGAGCTGCGGAGTTTAAGGTGAGTTCATAGTCCCATATTTTTACTTTGTTTTAAACTTGGGATGGGAATGATGCTTGTCTTAAATGTTTTGGTTTACTGTGATTATGTGTGTGGTATTAAAGAGCTTGGACTTATAATGTTATCGTATGTATGCTATGTGTGATTATTTGCTTGTGTGGATGTTCATGGGATCCAATTAGGTTAGCGACCTAATTGATGATATGTTTTTGGGATCCAATTAGGTTAGCGACCTAATTGATGATATGTTTTTGGGATCCAATTAGGATAGCGACCTAATTGATGATATGTTTTGGGATCCAATTAGGAGGATGCTTATCCTGTTGCTCGCGCATGTGACCTAATTGATGATTATGGGATCGGGGGACACGAGCCGTCCTAATGGTTGCCTTATGAGTGTTGTTGCCTTTACGTGTGGATATTGACTTGCAAATGCATGTAGCTATATGATAACTATAATTTATTTGTCCAGCTATATTTTGTAATCACAGTAAATTCGGTTGCCTTGTGTGTTGAGTCTAAAACCTATGAATCTCACCAACGTTATGTTAACATTTTAAGCATCATTTTCAGGTGAGCATTCTAAGGCCCAAGTTGAGGGCAGCAATTAGGCGAGACTTAGTTGCATGGAGACTTATTTATGTTTTGTGATTTGATTTATTTGGTTTTGGATTTGATACATTTATGTTTTATGTTTGGTACTTTCAAACTTATTGAAGTTACCTTTTGGATTTTATTTTTGTTTATCTTCGGGTATTGTTACAACACTGTGTGTTGGTACATTGCTCTATTTATGTGCATGTAGTTGTTCTCTATGTTGACACCAGGTGTTGTGATGATATCCATGAAGTTACACCCGCGCGTTTCCGCCGTGGCGGGGTGTGGCAGATTGGTATCAGAGCCTTGGTTATAGAGAATTAGGTGGTTTAAACTAGACTATAGCTTAGGAGTCCCTTATATAGTTGCATTTAGGACCTATGTGTAAGTATAATATCTTACATGTTTATTTTCTTAAATTTTGAGTTATTTTATTGAGTTTTTGAACGTCTATCGAACCCTGTACTTAGCAACGTGTGTGTGTCATTTATAGAATGGCACCTCCTGCAAGAAAGACACTTCGTTGGGCTACTGTAGTTGCTAAGGGACACAAGAGAGTTGGGAATATGAAGAGAACCAACAGGAGGATATTGGTCCCCGCTAGCATGGTACCATGTGTGATTGAGGAGAAGATGACACTGGAGAATGTGAATGGGGAATTGGTGGAGAGATATGTGACAAAGGTAGCTGATAAGGAAGGCTTCACCACCAAGTACCCGTGCAAGTGTCCTCAGTTTTTGGAAGATGATGGGGTAGTTTGGGCGAGACCCCGAGGATTGTATGATTTTGTGGATATGATAGATGAAGAGTTAAGAGATCGTGAGGATGGTTTTGCAAGACATCCTCTACTACCGAATCATGGAAATAGGAATGGGTGGGTGAGCGAGGAGGAGGAAGTGGATTCAGACTTAGAGTCCACTGCACGTACACCGTTTTAGGTCTTAGATAGGACTCGAACTGCATACGACTTGTTTTAATGTTATGTTTTAATGTTTTATGGTTTTGTTGAGTTGTTTTGACATTGATTGTATGTTGGAATGTGAATTCCTTCGGATTTTTGGGATTTATCCCGTGTTTTAATGAGAAGCCTTGGGCGAGTTTGGATATTTATGGTGTATATATTATGTGTATTGTGGGAGTATATTTTGGTTAGATTTATTGCGTGCTATTTATTATAAGATGTTACTATTGTTAGGTGTGGCTTTGGAAGTAAGTACACAGGTGGAAGGATACATCTAAAATTGAGGGTGGCCAACACAATTATAAATGTATCACGACATATGTGGACTTACAGCCAATGTTACATTGAATCAATGGTGATATGCTTATGTGTGGTAGAGTTGAGTTTGTTTGGTTATATGATTGAGAGTGTTTTATGTGATGTGAGGTAGATGATTGAGTAGGATTATGGAGATTATAGAATATTGTGAATGGTCTCTAATGGTTCTATTGTCCTGCGTGTTTAGGAAATGGCGCCAAGGAAACCAAGACGACCTATCACTAAGTCACCTATGAGTGGAGCTTACCGGACACCCAAGAAGTCCAAGAAGTCGACACCTATTGTTAGGGATAGCAATCCTATCTTTCAGCAAATGATTAACCAGCAGCTAGAAGCTTTAATGCCTAAACTAGTGACTCAATTGAGTGCGCAGATAGGCAGTGGAGCTCATCCTGATGGTGCTGGAAGTGGAGGAGGAGGAAATAATGGGTGTACTTACAAGGAGTTCATGGCCTGTAAGCCTAAGGAATTTGATGGAAAGGGTGGTGCGATTGCACTCACTCGATGGATAGAGAAAATGGAGTCTGTGATGGATATAAGTGGATGTAGTGAGGGCCAGAAAGTTAAGTATGCGGTTAGTTCTTTGGTTAACAAGGCGTTGACCTGGTGGAACACGCAACTTTAGGCTAGGGGACGAGTTGCGGCTTTGGGTATGACTTGGGAGGACTTCAAAGCCTTAATGATGAAGGAGTTTTGCCCAGTCAATGAGCTGCAAAAGTTGGAAGAAGAGTTGTGGAATCATACTATGGTTGGAGCTAATCATATGGGGTATACTGATAGGTTTCATGAGTTAGCTAGGATGGTTCCTCATTTAGTAACTCCTGAATCGAAGCGTATTGAAAAGTATATCCGTGGATTGGTTCCACAGATCCGTTTGATGGTTAGGGCGACTGAGCCGACAACGCTTCTAAGTGCTATTCAAAAGGCTGGGGCACTGACGGATGAAGCAGTTAGGAGTGGAACACTGGCAAAGTGGGGAGAGAAGAAGTGAGAGGAAGTTGATACTACTAAGACAGCTAGTTTTAGTGGTGACAATAAGAAAGCAAGAAAAGGAAAGGGGTTCGTAGCAACGGATCCTATGAAGGCAGCGGGTTGTGTGGGAACAGATTCTACGGCTGTGAATGGTAATAATGAGAAGAAGGGAAATGTTGGTAATGCCCCTAGATGTGCTAAGTGTGGTTACTGTCATGTCGAGAACACATCATGTCGTGGGTGTTTCAGGTGTGGCAAACCTGGACACTTTGCTAGGGAATGTCGTGCGGTGATTACTCAAGCGACTCCAATCAACTCGGTTGGCGCAGGGGTTTATCGCAGGGCATGCTATGAGTGTGGTAGTGTTGATCATATGCGAAACTGGTGTCCCAAACTTGTTGGAATGTTTGGACGGCCTGGGAGTCAGTTGGCTATTGAAGGAGGACAAGGACAAGGGTTTAATAGAAATGCAGCTAGGGGAAAGGCATTTACAATGAATGCAAGTGAGGCGCGCCAAGACCCGAATGTTGTTACTGGTACGTTCTCTCTCAATGGTCATTATGCTACTAGGTTATTTGTTACGGGTGCTGATGAGGTGAAAAATGATCCGTTTTTAGGGGGTCATTTAAGCCCGAATCCGAATTTATTTGATCAAATATTGCCCTAAATCGTTCCTTTTGTGATTTTAGGTGTTTGGAGAGTGAATTCTGGAAAAGAAGCCATTTTGGACGTTTTTGGAGCATAAAAGTGAAGAAAACGGCAAAGTACCAAATTTCCATGCTGAAGACACAAGGTGACGGCGTCAAGAGTTAAATCTTGACGGCGTCAGACATGAAGATTAAAATACCGAAGGTGGTGACGGCGTCAAACGCCCTCATGACGGCGTCAAAGTGGCAAGAATAAAATACCGTGGTCGGTGACGGCGTCACATAGGCCGTCATAAGTAGATCAAGGCCGTCCGAGGAAGTATATGGCGGCGAGGTGACGGCGTCACATGTAACTCTTGACGCCGTCAGCCTACTTTTCCTATATATAGTTTTCTAGTTTTTTCATTAGAGAGAGAGAAGTTTTGGTGAAACCCTAAAGGCGAATTTGGTGTATCTTTTACAGGTTTCTCAAGGGTTCCAAACCCTTGAGACCTTGCATTGTAATTGAGATAAGTGTTCTTCCAATTCAATCAATATGTCTATGTGTTGGTTGTTTATATCTTGTTCTTGTCTCAATTCTACTATGCTAGGCTAGATCTCTTTTGTGTTTGCTTAGATCTAATGAAACCTAGATGTTGATTATGTGTTGATTACTTGTCTATTCTTGTTTAAGATGAATGATATTATATGTTAGGCTTAAGAAAACTGGCAGATCTCCAAATGGTAACATGCTTGAACGTCTTAAGAAACATGAACCGAGGCGTACTAGGTCTTTATTGGTTGTATTTAATGCATGAGCCACTGTTTACAATCCCTATAGTTGTGCTGGGTCATGGTGTAGGAGGAGATAAGAGCTCATAGAGTTGGGGAGTTATGTATGCCACCCCACGAATGGTATTAAGGAATACAATCCGTCATCCATACAAGTGTAACAAGTAATTAACGTGTAAAAGATATCTAGGGAGTAGTGAAGTCTAAGTAAACACAATTTCTCCAACCACTGCTCACAACCTTAGTATAATTAGTTTATTTTCATTTTTAGTATTTTATTTTGATTGCATCGTAGTTTTGGGTTAGTTAAATAGCAACTAATTCCGCCCACTCTTCCAAAACCCAAGATTTTACTTGCTTTTATAAAAATATAAAAATACAAAAATAATCATCTCTCACCTTTAGAACTATTAATTATGTTTTCTAATCCTAGCGACACTATTCCTAAGCTGAACGATCAATCCCCCGGTACTTGTCACTATACTATACTACAACGATCAGGTACACTGCCTGGTGGGGGTTGTAAGCTTCTCGAGATCCCTCGAGAGGTAAAGCAAGGTGCGATTCCCACGCATCAAGTTTTTGGCGCCGCAGCCCGGGGAATAGTTATTGTCTAGGTTAGGATTTCTTTTTATTAGGTCTACTTGCTAGATTCCTTTCTAGTAAGATTTTTATTTTTATTTTTAGGTCTTCTTTAGTCTATCTTATTTCTTCGTGCCTTCGTTCGTAACTCTTTACCATCCGACATCATGGAAGGTGGTAACATCTTTGAACCCATCATCCCACCGCAACAAAACCCACCATTAGAACCCCTTAGTCCCCGAACCTTAGGAGAGTATTCCCGACCTAGCCACCAAGGCTACCGAAACACCATTGAGCTCACCGGAGACAATGTGACCCCCTTGCGATCCGACACCATCCGGTTGGTGCAAAGCGGATGTGCATTCCATGGACTTCGTTCCGAAGATCCAAACCAACACCTTAAGGACTTCCTCAAAATCGTAGATTCCATAGACCTAGGTGTTGAAACTAGAGAGACTACCCGTTTACGCCTATTCCAATTCTCTCTATGGGATCAAGCTAGTCAATGGCTTGAGCGTTTACCCGCGGGATCCATCACCACATGGGATGATCTCACCACTCGTTTCCTTGCTTAATTTTTCCCACCGGGGAGAACTACTAAGCTTAGGAATGACATCTTGATGTTCCAACAACGTCAAAATGAATTTCTTTATGAAGCATGGACTCGTTTCAAGGACTTACTCCAAAAAGTCCCTCATCATGGCATAGATCTTTGGCTCCAAGTCCAAATCTTCTATGACCATATCGACATCTCCACGAGGCGAACCATTGACCAATCGGCCGGTGGTAAGCTACGTGATCTTAGTGCGGAACAATCATGGGAACTCATAGAAGATCTTGCTCTCTATGACAATGAAAGTTGGAATGATCCCCGTGATTTGAACAAAACGGTCAAGGCAATATCTTTGCCATCGAACAATTTAAGCACTCCCGACCGTAGGATCATGGAACTTGAGGACCAAGTCAAGTTTCTCATGAAATCTTACGAAGCTCCGAAACATTCAAGCCAAGTGAACAAAATCACTTCTTCATGCGAATTATGTAGTGGTCCCCATGACACTCGTGATTGTGTGGAACTCCCCGGAACAGCTTTTGCGGACTACGCATCCACGCGTACCGACGAAGCGGGAGATAAGTGGTACACTTTCAAGCCCGAGCCAAACACATACGGTGATTCATACAACCCCTCATGGAAAAATCACCCAAACCTTAGGTGGAAACAAAATCAATCCAATTCTTCCAATCCGCCTAATCGTTACCAATCAAACGGTCCACCATCCAACCGTACCTTCAACAACAATCCTTCTAACAACTATGGTAGTACCAACAATCTTGAAGGATTGATGTCAAAGTTCATGGCATCTCAAGAAGCTCGCATATCCAAGTTTGAAGCCGATTTCAAACAAAAGCAAAGCGAGATGACCACTAGAATTGATGCATTGTTGAAAGTTCTCAATGACCGAGAAATGGGAGCACTCCCAAGTGACACGATCAAGAATCCGAAACTAACCGTTAATTCCATATCATTCGTTTCGTCACCCGCTTCGTGTCCACAATATTATTCGGTCAAATCAATGAGCACGTGTTTCAAACAAAACCAAGTTCCCCAAAAGGACCAATCAAATAAAACATCCACTATAGAACCGGTCAAAAGCATTGTTGAAACACCTCTTACGCAAGACCTTGACGATGAATTCAAAGAACTTCACCTAGAACGCCCCGTCATTGATGTCTTAGCACGTGCCCCCTACTATAGCGCCCTCCTAGAAAAATATGAGAAGTGTAAGCTAGGCAAAAATGGAACCGCCTTCGTTCAAAATAAGTTACCTAAAAAGCTTGATGACCCGGGTATATTTGTTTTGCCTTGTAAGATAGGAAGATCCGAAGCTTTCGACACATTAGCCGATTTAGGGTCAAGCCTCAACTTGATTCCCTTATCTTTATTCACCAATCTTAAGCTAGGAAAGTTAGAGGAAACGGAGGTATTGATAGGTCTAGCGGATGGGAGTATTGCACACCCGGTTGGAATGATTAAGGATATAGTTGTTCACGTAGGAAAGTTAACGATATTAGCGGATTTTCACGTCCTAGACATGGTTAGTGACACTACATGCCCATTATTGGTAGGAAGAGGATTTTTAGCAACCGCTAGTGCCATGATAGATTGCAAAGAGTCAAAGATAACGGTAGGTGAAGGCGATACTTGGTCGGTGTATGATGTTAAGAAGCATAGTTATGATTCTGAAGATGAACCAACATCGTATTGGGTAGAGATGAATAGGAGACCGTCTAGATATGGGCCTTGGATAGAAAGGAATTTCATAGGACCTCAATGCCCATTCTATCTAGAGAAGGACTTTGTTGAGAAAACACATTCAGTAGAACAACTCATAGCTAGAGATGAGGAGCTAGACCCCTTTGAGGATTCCTTAGTCTTTAGGAAGATGATTGAGTTATTAAGCGTAATGCCCATCAACATAGAAAGGAATAAATGGAAAAGAGAGGGAGATAAGTCTAAATGGAGGTGGGATAAGCCACCTAAAGAAGGTGACGGGTCATGGCATATTAGAATGTCCTTGTATGATCCGGATGGAGAAAAGTTTGAAAGGTCATACCATACTAAGGAAACCGATAGAAAGTTGAAACCTAAGTTTGATCCCAAAGATGTCCTCAATGAGGAACTCACCCGAATAACGTGGTAACCCATGACTTTGAGTCTAGCTACAAGACTCGTAAATAAAGAAAAGCGCTTCTTGGGAGGCAACCCATGTTTTGTTTTATTTGTTTGATTGTTATTTGTTTCCGTATGCATGTTTTATTTTTATTGTTGGTTGATCATGTTTCTCAACTAAAATGTGGAAATACTTTATTATGTTGTTCGGCCTAGTCTTAACTTCAACCTAAAGGTATTTTTGCAAAAGATAAGTGTAAGGGGAAACCCCAAATATGTTTTTAAGAAACAAACCGATCATGATTCTCCACAATTTTAAATGAACATGTATATTCGTATTTGTTAGAGTCAAATGCTTGTATTGAGTCATAATGAAGTTTTGCAGGATTTTCCAGGAAGTAGGACAAAGTTTTTCCAGAAATTTTCCGGAAACTTAACATAAGAATTTCTGCAGGTCCATTCTGACGGCGTCAGAGCATTGCTCTTGACGGCGTCAGGAGTTAAAATCTGGAAATTTTACCGGTTTTGTTTTTCTAATGGAGTCTTATGGTTTTTGTGAATTATTAAGTTTTATAATCTCCAGGAAATCTGCAAACTTCATTCCACAAGCATTATATCTTACTTTGCTTTCTAGGATTTAGTAACTTATATAGGATGCCCCCGATTTTACGCGAGGTTGCCTTGTCTATTGTTGTCAGGATTTACAGGTTATTTATGACAAGAAGATGATTTATATTCTAGAAGGGATGCTTTGATTGTTCGTTTTCGTGGAGGAAGATTTAACCTGGCCAACCTATAATCCATACCGAGCGAATCAGGGGAGTATTTGATTTCATTCTCTTTACCTCTTAACTTTTACATTCTTTACTTGAACATTGGGGACAATGTTCATCCTAAGTGTAAGGGGAGGGTAAAAAGATGATACCTTACATATGCACTTTCGCTTGAGTTTGTTTTGTTTGATAGTAGATGTGTAATAAAACTATGAGAAATACTTGTTAGTGTAATTTTAGCGCCAAATTTAAATTTTTTTACAACATTTAGGAGTGAAACTTTAGCCATAGCAAGCGTCTCATGGATAGGAGGTTGTATGACTAGCACATAACCGTATATTCAGAAAAATTTTCCACCCAAAAATGTGAGGTTCGCCTTTAGATTTGATAGGAAAAGCATTCATTATTGGTGCTTATGAGTGTACCGGTAGCATTTAGATTCTAGAACTTGCGTTAGTGATGCATCCCGAGACCGCTAGTGAGACTACATTCGTGTGGTAGGATTTACTACATGATAAGAGGCATTAGGATCACCCTTGTGTTAAACCCGTATTACAATTACTTGACCATTTAAGTCATATTACTTGGCTAGTTAAGTCAACTAATTTTTCCCACACCCTTAGCGTTGTACTCATTTTTAGTACACGAAACCCCTAGTACACCCCTCCGAGCCTATCTTTTCGTTTCTAACTTTAAGCATCTTACTTAAAGGAAGAATTTGTTACACCCTACTTAAATGTACACCCAAATCGCCTTAGCCTTCCGTGTATGCACTCATTTTTAGTGCATTATTGTTATTTGTTAAACCCTAACACTACTACACAAAAGGCCATAGACACCTTTTAATAGAGACTAGTTTTAAAAAAACTAGTTTTTATTGTTAAAAAATAAGGAGCATGGAAAGCATATAAACCCGTTTTTTTAAATAAACCGGTTTCAAGAGTTGTTTTTAGCCTGCCCAAAAGTTTCAAGACATGTTATTAAAGAAAAAACCCGGTTTTGATGTAAATAAGAAATCAATACCGGTTTTTAAATAATAACACTTCTCTATTAGGCTTAATATAGGACGGTATCCGGTCTTAATTCCCAAAAAATATAAGCGGGACTTTTGCCTCTTAATTTTTTTGAAAGGTTTTAAATCTTTTTCAACAAACTCCTACATATCTAAACATTCATATGTTTACCCAACACACACACACACCCACACCCGATGCTGCTCGACTAATACCACTATCATACAACTTCAACCGTGGCACATCTATGCCACCACCGCTGAATCGTACCATCACCATACTATATATTTCCACCAAAGGTTTGTTAAAACTTGATTTAAATCTTTATTTTGTAGTAATTACTAAATGCATTTGAAAATTGATATATTTGTTTTTCTCAAGATCAGTTAATTGATTGTTTGCATTAGTGTTTGTCGCAAAAGCTTTTAAAGGTTATGACGTTATGTGATTGAATTAGAGTTAGTTTGGAAGCTGAATAATGTCGTTTAAGGCTTGCATAGAAGGTGTTTGATGAAATGCTTCATTTTGTTCATATGTTTTATTTGTTGTATTGTTGCTACAGAGGCTGCTTATGAAATAAGATGATGGATGGTTTGAACTTAGATAATTGAAGGTAAGCTGAACATGTTAAAGCTTTCATCGTTTAATCTTTTTCATTTCTCAAATGCTCAAAGAAGGTTTACATTTAATATTTTCTGTGTTTCGTGTTAGTGACTCGAATAGCTTGGTATTCTTATGGATTTGTTTGAGCATATCTTCATTAGAATGGAAGATGGAGGTTGAAGTTTTGGGTGATTGAATTGACTTGATGGTAAAAAAACTGACCATGTAAACCTTTGTTTTCTACAAAAAAAAAAAAAAAAAAAAAAAAAAAAAAAAAAACTCTATAACTGGATATTTAAACTTCTTATTGCCCACCATGTGTTTGGTGAAAGTTCTAACTTGATTTTTTTAGACTTAACTGATAACAATTGGATCACATTTCAATTGATTTATTGGACCACGACACAGGAAGTTGGGTGGAATTGGTAATTATAACTTTGTTTTGCTTTGTTTGGGGTCGAAAATTATGTCTTATATATGTATCTTATTAGAAAAATCGTTAGATGGTGTTTTTGAGGGTGTATAGGATTGCTTATTAAAACTGGTTACTATATCATTATGTAATGTTATACAATGCTTGCTACTATTTTGTTGTGCTTTTAAGTTGATAAGGCTGAAATTATCCAGTTGTTTATGGTTCTGGTATAAAAATATAACTCTTTGCTTTTAATGTCTTTCTGGATGTTAAAAGTAGCCATATCAGCAACTGAAGTCTGAAGATCTATAGTACATGGTTAGTGTTGCTAAAATGGAGATACTTACAGGTTTGATCATAAAGCTAGTCGATAAAGATCCTGGCTACATGCCTGTTTCTCTAGGATCTAGTCGATAAAGACCCTGTAGACTGTAGTCGCATGCATTTTTCTCTAGGGAGTTGGTCGATAAATATCATAATTGACATGATTGCTGGGGTTGGTCCTCCTACGCCATACACCACTAATCAAGAGAGATCGACTTTATTTCAGGTTATGTTTCTTAGTGTTCTATATATCTGTCTTTCTTTCGCGTTATAACTTATTGAATTGCTATTCAAATGGTAAGTTTCGTGGACGTATTAAGACACTAATTTGAATTTAGTCTTTTAATTTGGTTACAGTAATATAGTAAATTAGGTGTTTGATTTAGCTTATAAGTAGCATTTTATAGTTATTCATTTATTCGAATATCGTAATGAATTTGTACTTATTTGAATTTGAATATTTGATATAGTTGTTGGAGAATAAAAAAATCGGTTTTCGTTCTTTTTTTGATCCGTTTAAGTTTGTTGAGCGATTTAAGGTGGCCGTGTTAATTTTTTTTTAAATTAGGCTTTTGATATAGTTCATAGGTAGCATTCGATAGTTATTCGTATATATTCGAGGTCGTATTTAATTGTTATTACTACATATTTGATTTGTTATTGTTAAAATAGCAATTTTCGTATGTATTTTTTAATCCGTTTAAGGTTGTTAAGCTGTTGAAGGTTGTTGTGTCAATTATGCATGAATATTAGGCCTTTGTTTTAGCTGACCAGTAGCATTTTATAGTTATATGTATATCTGATGTCATGATTCATTTCTAATTATTTGAATTTGAATATTTAATATAGTTGTTGGAGAATAGAAAGCGGATTCGTTCTTACATCAGCCAGTGGTTGTTGAAGTGGTTTAAGGTTCTTGATTGAGGTTTGGATCAAATGAGTGGTACAAGAATAGTGTTTATTGGTAATGGATACACCATAAGAAAACCGTTAGGTAATTTAATAGGTAACTTAAGATAGTGGATCCCTCGGTGTTCTGAGCTGGCTAATGTGTCGAGGGACTTTTGGATGCCCGATCAGATTTTTTGAGTGTGATTCACAGTTTACATTGTTTAATAGAAGAAATCATTGTCGAAGGCTTGTGTTTTGTGCTAGGTGTACTAATAATTGGATTCCGGCGAGACCTAGTGATCAGAATATTGTTAGGGAGGATAGTGAAAAGCTCAGAGCGTGTAATTATTGTTTCAAGCAATGGCAACAAGGCGGTTTAGTTGTTGCTGCTGAGAATGGGGTGCAAGAGTCGAGTTGGATCTTAGCACATCTTCTTCCGCTGCTAATCTTATTAGTACTAAATCTAGTTGTACTGCTGATAGTAGTAGTGTTATGTTTACTTCTGTGCCACAGTCCGTTTCCTCTTATCGTCATACCCATTATCCTACGGAATTCGGTGAGCAGCAACCTGGGGTAATGGAAACAAATTTAGACGATCGTAAAGAAATGCTACTTGATGCCGTTGCATAGTCTGCTAGCAGCTTCGGTTGTTTCACCAATAGGTCCTTATTTTCGTGCCATCTATATTCATTTTTTAATATTTTTTTGTTTTAGTTTGTTAATTGTGTATGTGTTTATGGATAACAGGGGTGATGAATTTGACGAAGTATATGCTTACCAACTAGCGGCTAGTGAGCGACATTTATTACATATTGAAAATGGTTATTATGACGAGTTACAAATGGATGATATGGAAAACGATTAGGAATCTGATAAAGTGCAACCGGATGGACAAGCTGCAGATGCAAAAAGTGTAGATTGTTCGTTAACCGATGCTCAACTACTTGAGAAAAAAGAGGATGTAAATGATGTTAGTTACGAATGTGAAGCCGATGCACCAAGCTCGTCTTCAATATATGCTACAACATTGATGAATTACATTCTACAGTAACGCATTAAATACATGTCTTATGTATGTATCTTATCAGAAAACTAGTTAGATGGTGTTGAATTATGGTTTTTTTAATTTGGATTTTGTTTAGGATTTATGTTTAGTAGAATTAACGTATTATTTACTTTGATGATTTCGACATTTGTGGTGTTTTTAATCACTTTATATATATTTGCTGCATTTATATATATATATTTATTTATTAAGAAAAACAATTTCTAAAATTTTTCAATTTCTAAAAAATTGGAAAATTTTAGAAATGATTTTTTTTAATAAAATAGATTAACTAAAAAGAGAGGTTTTGAGATAAAAACACATCTTTTTACTTTATATAAAGATAGGTTGGATGTTTTTATAAAAATAGGTTGTGGGAGAACCGGTGTCAATATCTAATAAAAATATGTTTGTTTACTCTATAACGGAGACCTATTTTAAGGAGAAAACAGGTGTCGATGCTTCTAATAGAGACAGGTTGCCAAACCGGTTTCTATTTGTCTCGATCATGGAGATACCCCCCTTCAGAGAGTGGTTCCAAAACCACTCTTCATGGGCTATTTTGACCGGTTTCTATGAGATTTTTTGTAGTAGTGTAAGTTAACTTTCTAATTGATTACATGGTTGCTAAGTCGAGTCATATCCTTGTACATATTGTTTTGGGACGATTGGGACTCATGGGTAAGTACTTATTTTATGGAGTAATGGGGAAGAACATAATATATTACCCCCATATGTACGTTAATCTTAAAAGTGCTCCAAGTGTTTTGATTTTCTTAATTCGAGTCATTAGAATAGTTTAATGTAAAGTATGTAAAGATTCAAGTGTAAGGGGAACGTTCATACCCCTATGATGTATTATTTTGGATGGTAGGGTAAGAGTGTATGCAAAAAAAAAAAAAAAAAAAAAAAAAAAAAAAAAAAAAAAAAAAAATCAAGAAAAAGAAAAAAATATAGAAAAAAAAAAAAAAAAAAAAAAAAAAAACATACGGACTACCATCCCGTTTTTATTCTATGTTTATTTTATGTTTTTGTTATTTTTCATTTATTAGCTTAAGTCGAGTCTAGTCTTGGCTTAGCAACGCCATCTTGTACATGTAATTAACCAAGATTGTTAACTCGCCACCAGTAAAATTTCCTTTATCCAACAAAACCGTGTATTTCATATCCCTACACCTAACGTTACAACCCTTTCAAAGACCTCTTTGATAGTTTATCCTAGGTGCTTACGCCATGTGGTGGAAGTTTGATCCTTTCCCAAGCCTATGGTAATCTATTTTGCTATGACTGGTAGTGAGAGATATCTTCCATTTCCATAATGTTATATTACTTTATTACACCCGAGAGATGTGAGTATCTAAACACTATTTGTGAGGTGCTTGTATATGACCTCCGTGCTTGTCTATTGGTCTTTAGTGGAACGATTATTTGTTGTAATTACTTTTATATTAGTGTTAAATGACCCCTAACTTGTCTTTCGAGTAGAATAAAAGCGCATTTGCTTGAGGACAAGCAAATCTCAAGTGTAAGGGTATATGATGAGGCGAAAAATGATCCATTTTTAGGGGGTCATTTAAGCCCGAATCCGAATTTATTTGATCAAATATTGCCCTAAATCGTTTCTTTTGTGATTTTAAGTGTTTGGAGAGTGAATTCTGGAAAAGAAGCCATTTTGGACGTTTTTGGAGCATAAAAGTGAAGAAAACGGCAAAGTACCAAATTTCCATGCTGAAGACACAAGGTGACGGCGTCAAGAGTTAAATCTTGACGGCGTCAGACATGAAGATTAAAATACCGAAGGTGGTGACGGCGTCAAACGCCCTCATGACGGCGTCAAAGTGGCAAGAATAAAATACCGTGGTCGGTGACGGCGTCACATAGGCCGTCATAAGTAGATCAAGGCCGTCCGAGGAAGTATATGGCGGCGAGGTGACGGCGTCACATGTAACTCTTGACGCCGTCAGCCTACTTTTCCTATATATAGTTTTCTAGTTTTTTCATTAGAGAGAGAGAAGTTTTGGTGAAACCCTAAAGACGAATTTGGTGTATCTTTTACAGGTTTCTCAAGGGTTCCAAACCCTTGAGACCTTGCATTGTAATTGAGATAAGTGTTCTTCCAATTCAATCAATATGTCTATGTGTTGGTTGTTTATATCTTGTTCTTGTCTCAATTCTACTATGCTAGGCTAGATCTCTTTTGTGTTTGCTTAGATCTAATGAAACCTAGATGTTGATTATGTGTTGATTACTTGTCTATTCTTGTTTTGGATGAATGATATTATATGTTAGGCTTAAGAAAACTGGCAGATCTCCAAATGGTAACATGCTTGAACGTCTTAAGAAACATGAACCGAGGCGCACTAGGTCTTTATTGGTTGTATTTAATGCATGAGCCACTGTTTACAATCCCTATAGTTGTGCTGGGTCATGGTGTAGGAGGAGATAAGAGCTCATAGAGTTGGGGAGTTATGTATGCCACCCCACGAATGGTATTAAGGAATACAATCCGTCATCCATATAAGTGTAACAAGTAATTAACGTGTAAAAGATATCTAGGGAGTAGTGAAGTCTAAGTAAACACAATTTCTCCAACCACTGCTCACAACCTTAGTTTAATTAGTTTATTTTTGTTTTTAGTATTTTATTTTGATTGCATCTTAGTTTTGGGTTAGTTGAATAGCAACTAATTCCGCCCACTCTTCCAAAACCCGAGATTTTACTTGCTTTTATAAAAATATAAAAATACAAAAATAATCATCTCTCACCTTTAGAACTATTAATTAGGTTTTCTAATCCTAGCGACACTATTCCTAAGCTGAACGATCAATCCCCCGGTACTTGTCACTATACTATACTACAACGATCAGGTACACTGCCTGGTGGGGGTTGTAAGCTTCTCGAGTTCCCTCGAGAGGTAAAGCAAGGTGCGATTCCCACGCATCAGGTGCGGATTATTGTTTTGCTACTACTGAATTTGCTAGAATATTGGGTGTTAAGTTTAGTGAACTTAGACCTGGTATTTTGATTGAAATAGCTAGTGGTATAGAAATAGAAGTTGATAAAGTTATACGTGAGTGCATTATCGTGTTAGAGGGTGTTGCGTTTAAGATTGACTTAATACCCTTAGGACATGGTAGTTTTGACGTGGTAATAGGGATGGATTGGTTGGCTAGGCATAAAGCTGAAGTAATATGCCATGAGAAAGTGGTTCGAATTCCATTAGAGAGCGGTGGTGTGCTGCGAATATAAGGAGAACGCGTGGAGAAGAATTTGAAATCCCTTTTGAGTGCGAAGATTAGAAAACTCAAAGTGTGGGATATTCCAGTTGTATGTGAGTTTTCGGGCGTTTTTCCTGAGGATTTGTCCAGATTACCGCCAATACGACAGGTGGAGTTTCGTATTGAGTTAATTCCTGGAGAAACGCCGGTAGCGAAAGCTCCTTATCGATTGGCACCTACGGAGATGCAGGAGTTGGCTGCACAGTTGAAAGAACTACGGGATAAGGGGTTTATTTGACCTAGTCATTCTCCGTGGGAAGCGCCTGTTTTGTTCGTTAAGAAGAAGGATGGTTCGTTTAGAATGTGTATTGATTATCGAGAGTTGAATAAATTGACGGTGAAGAATCGGTATCCTTTACCTAGAATTGATGATCTCTTCGACTAGTTGCAGGGTGCGAGATTTTTCTTAAAGATAGATCTGCGATCTGGTTATCATCAGTTAAGAGTGTATGAGGAGGACATTCCCAAGACAGCTTTTAGAACTCGTTATGAACACTTTGAGTTTACGGTTATGCCATTTGGGTTGACTAATGCACCAGCGGTATTCATGGATTTGATGAATCGTGTGTGTAGACCCTATTTGGATAAATTCGTAATTGTGTTTATCGACGATATTTTGATTTACTCTAAGTCGAAGGAAGTGCATGGGGAACATCTGAGGTTGATACTTGGTTTGTTGGAAAATGAGAGATTGTACGCTAAGTTCTCTAAATGCGAATTTTGGCTGCAAGAGGTGCAATTTTTGGGTCATATAGTGAATAGTGAAGGTATACATGTAGATCCTAGCAAGATAGAAGCAGTCAAGAATTGGATGGCTCCTACGACACCTTCTGAGATACGCTCATTTTTAGGACTGGCAGGATACTACAGGAGATTTATAGCAAATTTTTCAAAGATTGCTAAGCCTCTCACTATGTTGACTCAGAAGAATAAAAGTATGAGTGGGGAGATGAGCAAGAAGTGGCTTTTCAGACGTTAAAGGATAGTTTGTGTAATGCACCTATTCTGACATTACCTGATGGGCCAGATGATTTTGTGGTATATTGCGATGCGTCGAATCAAGGATTGGGATGTGTGTTAATGCAAAGGGGAAAGGTGATAGCTTATGCATCACGACAACTCAAGGTTCATGAGAAGAATTATACTACTCACGACCTAGAGCTTGGTGCGGTGGTATTTGCGCTCAAGAATTGGAGACATTATTTGTATGGCACGAAGAGTACGGTCTATACCGATCATAAGAGTCTTCAGCATAATTTTAATCAGAAAGAGTTGAATATGCGTCAAAGAAGATGGAAGGAGCTATTAAGTGATTACGACTGCGACATTTGTTATCATCCTGAAAAAGAGAATGTGGTAGCCGATGCATTGAGTAGAAAGGAAAGAATTAAGCCAAGGCGTGTGCGAGCTATGAGCATAACATTGCAGTCGGGAATTAAGAGTAAGATATTGGCAGCACAAGAGGAAGCTTTCAAGGATGAGAACCTTGTGGCTGAAATGTTGCGTGGTTTAGATCAACAGATGGAAAGGAAGGAAGATGGTGGACTATATTTCTTAGATCGAATATGGGTTCCACGTGTGGGAGATGTGAGAAAGGTGATCATGGATTAGGCTCATAAGACAAGATATTCGATTCATCCAGGGTCTGATAAGATGTACTATGATCTTAGAGATGCTTATTGGTGGCCGGGTATGAAGAGGGAGATAGCTGAGTATGTCAGTCGATGTCTAACTTGTTTGAAGGTTAAGGCTGAACATCAGAAACCCTCTGGATTGTTGCAGCAGCCGTCAATTCCTGAGTGGAAGTGGGATAATATAACTATGGACTTCATTACTAAATTGCCTTGCACAAGTAATGGGCATGACACGATATGGGTTATTGTGGACAGATTGACGAAGTCTGCACATTTTCTGGCCATTCGTGAAGATTACAAGACGGAGAAGTTGGCAAGGATCTATATAAATGAGATTATAGCAAGGCATGGTGTGCCTGTGTCTATCATTTCAGATCGGGATAGTAGGTTCACTTCGCGGTTCTGGCAGTCGTTGCAAAAGGCTTTGAATACACGGTTGGATATGAGTACTGCTTATCATCCACAGACCGATGGACAAAGTGAGCGAACGATTTAGACATTAGAAGATTTACTTCGTGCTTGTGCTATTGATTTTGGAGGAAGCTGGGATACTCATTTACCTTTGGCTGAGTTTTCTTATAATAACAGCTATCATTCAAGCATTAGATGTGCACCGTTTGAGATGTTGTACGGGAGAAAGTGTAGATCACCTGTGTTGTGGGCAGAGGTTGGGATGAGTCAGTTAATTGGACCTGAATTGGTACAAGAGACTACGGATATGGTCTTCCGGATTAAGGAAAGACTTAAGGCTGCGAGAGATCGTCAAAAGAGTTATGCGGATAATCGCAAACCTTTGGAGTTTAGTGTTGGAGATTTTGTAATGTTGAAGGTGTCACCATGGAAAGGTGTTGTGCGTTTTGGTAAGAAAGGCAAGTTAGCACCTAGATATGTTGGGCCATTTGAGATTACGGAAAGGATTGGACTTGTGGCATATCGGTTGAGATTGCCTGAGGAATTAAGTAGTGTGCATGATACGTTTCACGTGTCTAACTTGAAAAAGTGTTTGGCAGATGCTAGTTTGCATCTGCCACTAGATGAGATTAAGGTTGATAAGACGCTTCATTTTGTGGAGGAACCTATTGAGATTATGGACCGAGAAGTTAAGAGTATGAAGCGTAGTAAGATTGCATTGGTAAAGGTACGATGGAATTCCAAACGTGGTCCTGAGTTTACTTGGGAGTGTGAGGATACGAGCTGTTAAATCTCGGGACGAGCTTTCCCTAAGTGGGGGATGATGTAACAACCGTGATTTTAGCAGGTTAGTTAGACTTTTAGCCTCGAGTTAATCTAACTTTGTTTGGTGTGTTTGGGTAGTTATATGGGTGTTATTGTGTGTTATAGTATGGTTAGTATTTGAGTTAGCACTAAATCCCTTCGCGTTGTGGTTGTTGTTGTGATTTTTGATGATGTTGATTTTGGGAAAGTTTATTTTGATCACTTATGTGGTGTAGAAATGACTTGTGTATATTTGGTGTTTTGAGTTTTTGCGTAACGAGTCTTCGTTCAAGTTATTGAGCGTTAGTAAGTTATGGGGATGTTGTTTTTGTGAGGAAATGCTTAAGGAGTGTGTAAAAATCTATTTTTGGAAACTTTATTTTGAAAATGAATATTTTCCGGTTTGTCGTAAAATTAAGATTTATCGAGAAAGACGTTAGGTTTTGTTATGGGAATACATAAAATATGAAAAGTATGAGGTTTTGAGTGTAATAAAGTAATTAATAAAAATAAAATAAAAAAATATTATTAGGAGGGGGGGGGGGGCCGATTAAGGGTAGTAGGGGAAAAAAAGGAAACCAAATTTGATACCAAATACAACTCTAAGCCTTAGGGATTATCCAAATTAATTATAAATACAAAATCAAAACTCCCCTATCCCTTTTTCCTGCATAATAAGTCGACACAAAGGGGGATCCAAGAGGAAGATTTAGGTTTTCATAATTGTCTAGCAATAATCAAGAATCAAGGTAAAATCTTTAACCCTTATGTGTAATTAATCAATTATTGTTATGGTTCATGTAATAATTAATATGATGGAATCTAGGGTTTATATACTTCTGTAAATTATTGAAGTAAAACATGTTAGGATGATTAGATGTTAATATTATGGTTAATGGTTAAGGGAATTGAGCGTAAAACATGCTAGTTATTGAGTTAGGGTTTGGACAGATTTGTAAGGCTGTAAAGATGTGAGTGTACATAACAGATGGTGATGAGTTAGATCACGAATTTTAGGTCTAAATTGTAGTATAATGAAAGATATTTCCAAAAAGTCCAGCCACGATCAATTTTGAGGTCGGGAAACGGTCTTTTGATTTTTCTTTGTTAAGGTGTCAAAGCTGTCAAACCGGGACAGATTTTGGGTAAGAGTTTGAGGTTGGTTTTGGTTGTAAAAGTGGTATTTTGACTTGGTCTTCTGGAATAGTTAAGTTTTAGGTTATATTAGACTACCACAAAGAGGATTCGCGATAAAAACTTGTGGAAGTAATTATGAAAAATCAAAACTTTTTGGTGTGCGTTCAAATCCGAATTTGAGTAGTTGACAAGTTTGAATTTTCTATGAATATTTGTGTGTGTTATAGGTACATGGCCTTCCGGGATTAGCTTCTATGCTTATGAGAGACCATGGTAAATTTTTGGTGTGAGTTGTTAAGCTTTATTTGTCGTGATTTCATGTGAGTGAATGTACTTAAAAATTCTGCGTTTTCTGAGTCTTAGACATCCATCATATGTGTTTTACATGGGTTGTAGCTTTTATCTTGACCTTGTGTAATGTGGATTATTTTTGTGTATTATAGATTGTGAATTGTTTTTGTGGAGCTGCGGAGTTTAAGGTGAGTTCATAGTCCCATATTTTTACTTTGTTTTAAACTTGGGATGGGAATGATGCTTGTTTTAAATGTTTTGGTTTACTGTGATTATGTGTGTGGTATTAAAGAGCTTGGACTTATAATGTTATCGTATGTATGCTATGTGTGATTATTTGCTTGTGTGGATGTTTATGGGATCCAATTAGGTTAGCGACCTAATTGATGATATGTTTTTGGGATCCAATTAGGTTAGAGACCTAATTGATGATATGTTTTTGGGATCCAATTAGGATAGCGACCTTATTGATGATATGTTTTAGGATCCAATTAGGAGGATGCTTATCCTGTTGCTCGCGCATGCGACCTAATTGATGATTATGGGATCGGGGGACACGAGCCGTCCTAATGGTTGCCTTATGAGTGTTGTTGCCTTTGCGTGTGGATATTGACTTGCAAATGCATGTAGCTATATGATAACTATAATTTATTTGTCCAGCTATATTTTGTAATCACAGTAAATTCGGTTGCCTTGTGTGTTGAGTCTAAAACCTATGAATCTCACCAACGTTATGTTGACATTTTAAGCATCATTTTCAGGTGAGCATTCTAAGGCCAAATGGCGAGTGCTTATTCACTCACTTTTTTATGGCCAAATTCCGACCCAGAACGACTTATTTGAGCTAACAAATGCCAAGAAAACACTTGTTTCTATATTGTGAACATGCAAGTACAGATATTATACAAAATGACGAAAAATCACGAGAAAACAACGAAACTGAGCACGTGATTAGAAGATGGTCAAATAGTCAGGCTGGAAATTAAAGTTGAGCTTATTTAGTCCTCAGAGTTTGATGAATGTGCAAAAGTGATCTTTGTGTGAAGTTTGAAGAAAATACAGATTTGGTCCTTATATTTTTCAAAGTTTACATAATCAGTCCTTCATGGAAATTTAGGAAGAAAAGGACAAAGTAAACCCTTTGAGAATCAGAGAATTACATAAGAAGCCCTTGGATTAATTTTGGAATTTTAGTAAAATAGGTCCTTAGCTTTTCAAAATATTCACATAAGGTCCTTGAAATTTCATATACCAAATGCTGAAAATTTTACAAGCTAAGCCTGGTCCAAAGTTATCTAAATCCAATCCACAATAAAATACCCAAAAGCCCAATCCAATCTTTCCTTTGACCCGAGCCCATTTCATAACCGGTCAAATAATAAAAAGGTCAAGGAGGTCAAAAGAGTCAAACGTACCACAAAATTACCCCGCGCCCAAATTTTTCCCCAATTCCCCAGCTTCCATGAACCCTAACTTTTCACCGTACGAAATTAACAACAATTAAGGGTTAATCCGTCAAATCAACATGTTTCTAGAAGCTCAGAGGGTGTCAGGATTGTGTCAGAAGCTAAGAAGCACACTTGGGGCGACGTAGCATGTTATAATTGGAGGAAACGCGTCATCAATCATGATCTAAGGGTGGATATTGAATGGGCAATCATTGAAGCTGATCAAAGGGCTCTGAATGGATGTAAACAAACACAAGTTCACACAGATTGCCAGCTTGGCAGTCCGTAAACCCTCATCTCACCTCTTCTATAAATAGAGATACTTGTAAGCTTATTTGTGGTAGGTTTTAGAGTAGCGAAGCTCTGCTGATTTGTATTTCCAATTTGTAGTTAGTTTAGTGGATGGAATTTTTACTTGAGAGTTTTAAAAAAATTTTAGTTTCTGATATACATTTTCAATTAGATTTTCTGCTGTTATACTTTTAGTTTAGCTTATAACATCTACTTTCTCAGCTTATTATTCAGTTGTAGTCTAGTTCTTTCAAAAGTTAATCACAATTTTAGTTACTCTTATTTTGTAGAAAATACATAAAAAAAAAATCATAAAATAATAATATTAATAATAATAAAAATAAAAAAATGTTTTCAATCTGAATCTATAAGTTTTCAAACAAGCTCATATAGTTTTTTTACAATATACTTCAAATCTATTGTTACCTATAAGCTGTTTTAAATATAATCATTGGAAATCATTCAAAGGAGATCAAAGGAGTTGATTAATTGGTTGATGTGGTTTGTGGATAAGCTGAGACAAATATGGATGGTTTCAGCCTATCTTAAAGATAGGCAAGCTTAGTGAACTCCTCTATTTTGAGCTGAGGAGCATAGCTTTGTAAGTAATGATTCCAATTCAGAGTTCTATTTGCATTGTCCAATTAGTAGCTTATATCTATTATATTACTGTTTCATTGCTCATAATTGATGAGATTTGAGATTGAATAAGTGAAACTTGTGCTTACTTAATCATCTGTTGCTAGTTTTGTTTGTAACTGAGTTTCATTAATCTCAATTTATTATCTGTGAATCTGAGCTTCTGTTTGTTTATGCAGATTGTGATTGTTGATTTAGCTTAGAATTGTGTTAGAATAGTTAGTTGATTCATTAAATTGTTAGATTGAATCTGTTTGTATCCATTCATAGTGTAACTGTGATTTAAGGGAGTGTTTGGATTTAGCATTTGCTGTTTATTGTTGTTGTTGTAGTGTTGTTTTACTGTCACACTTAGATCTTAATATTATAGTTATAGAGATTTTGATAATAAAAACAGTTGGTAGTTTATATAAATAGTCAAAGTATTGTTTCAAATCAACCTTACTGTTAGTCTTAGTATAATTCAGTTAGTAATTTGGTAGGAATAGATACATATTAGATAACACTAGATTAATCTAGCTTAAATACAGCTTATTACTTCATTTAGACATAGTTGTGATTTGTTGATTCTGGATTTAGTCAAAATCAACTTGCTATATAATAGTCAAACTTGTTGTTACTCAGTTTTTGGTATGAATTTTGATTACACTAGTAGGACTCATTTTTAGTTGGAAATAGCTTTGGCTTTTTGATTTGAGTTTTTTAGTTGCTAGTATAACATAATCAAACATAAAATTGAGGTTTTGTACTTATTAGCTTATTTGAATAGAAGTTGGAAGTTGTTTGTCTGAGCTTAATTTCCCTTGTACCTTAGGATCTGACCCACTTTCATGGCATCTTTCTGAGTAATTGATGATAGTTTTAGCATTAGCTCTTTGCTTTATAACATCTCAGTATGTCTAGCTTGATTTTGCCCCCTTTGGTTTCATTACTTAAGCTTATTTAGATAGCTTTTCCAGTCTTGCTTATTGGTAGTGTAAGAATAGTTTTCTGAGTTAATATAGGGCTGCTTTTGTTTGTTTGAGCTTGTAATTGAGTTTTATTGATTTCTCTGAGTTACTTTATAGTTGTATTAGAATTGTATATGGTCTGCTTGTTCTAGCTTTTTCATTTTGTGTTGTGCTTATTAGTTAGCTTATCTTTGGTAGCTTATAGCTTGTATTCTTTACTTCTGAGCTTATTGCTCATCATTTCTAAGCTTCTTTGAGTTCACAGTTGCAATTTACATCTGTGGTATCATTTTGGTGAATTTTTGTGGCAAGTGCTTATTAATAAGCACTTGCCATAAGCTGTTTATAAGCTAATAAGCACTTCTGCTTATTGTTTTCATTCCAAAATTTTTCTGCAAGTTTATTATAATATTTTAAATTTTCTGTAAATTTTTCATAATTTTCTGAGTTGATTTGATATTTTTCTTAATATTTCTTCCTTATAAATCATTTTTAAGTCATTTTTAATTACCAAAAATCCATAAAAATCATAAAAAGTTGTGAAAAATACAAAAATATTTTTAGAAATTCTTTTATAATATTTTAGAATTTTTAGAATTAAATTTTTATTTTTCCACTTTATTTTTCACATTTTCTTTTATTTTTAATTACTTTTTAATTCAATAAATAGAAAATTAATTCTAGAAAATAAATAAAAAGCCAAAAAAATATTTTTCTTTTTCTTTAAATTCTTTTTATTAGTTTCAGATTTTTAGAAAATATTTTCAAGTTCGTAGGATCATTACGTTACGTTTTAAATTTTGCGGTTGCGTTTCCGTTTTTACGTTTTTCACATTGGTGCATAATTAGCTTGTACTTTCTGCATATTTCATACTTGTTTATGAATACGTGAACTATTTGATTGCTATTTTCACTTTCTCACTTTTCAATTCACGATTTCACGAATCGATATTCTCGATTCCATTCGCCTTCATTGGGAAAACGACTCGGGTAATCCGTATTTTACGCGGATCACTTCGATACTATACTATATTATATATAATTGGTTTTCACACGAATCAATTTTTGGCGCCGCTGCCGGGGAAGGCCGAAGTGAATTTTTGAATATCTTTTTAAAAAATCGTGTTTTGTTAAGCCTTCCTCTACTTTGTATATATATCTCTAAAAAAATTAAAAAATCAAAAAAACACTTTTTCTAAAGTGTTTACAAAATACCAAAAAAAATAATAAAAGTTACAGCCTCGACTCGATCGAAAGAAAGGGCGTTGTAAACCAAATAAGTCTCGCAATATAACGAAAACGTAATTTAGTTGTTTATCGGATTATTTCAATTACTACAACCGAATAAGCGGGAAATACGGATAGCTAAGACATTAAATTGCTAGCTGAAGAGAGATCCATTCTTCTCTCCCGTCCCGTCGCGCGTGGTTTTGAAAAAAACGGTTTTCGATTAACGTTACGTTTTAAGAAAAGAAAAACAAAAGAAATAAAAAGTTTTTGTGAAAAATATAAAAAACAAAAAGATTTTCTTTTCTCTTTTCTTTTTCATTTTCTTTTTGATTTTTCTCGTGGTGTATGCACACCCGATCTTCGTTTGAGAGTCTTACGTCTCCGTTCTCTAACCCCGAGCGGGTTTTACGACATACGAGTCGGGTTCATTTCCTTGACGACGAGGAGATGGACCATAACAAACAACACAACGGACCCCCGCCGATGGGTGGTCCGCAGCACAATGTTATCCCGCCGATGGGACAACAACAGGCATTTGATCCACGTCCGATGGAAGAACAACTCCAATCACCATTCAATGGTGTGAGGAGAGCTATTGTGATTCCGGACATTAATGCCAATTTTGAGATCAATCACGGATTACTCAATTTGATCACGGGTATATCCTTTCACGGGTTCGATCACGAAGACCCCTATGCTCACATTAGAAATTTCACCGACATCCCTGAGACGATTAGAATGAACCAAGTTTCTCACGATGTGGTGAAATTGAAGTTATTTCCTTTCTCCTTAAAAGGAGCAGCCCGGACTTGGCTAGAAAAGGAACCGCCTAACTCGATTCACACTTGGAATGATCTCGCTTCCAAGTTTGTGAATTACTTCTATCCTCCCTCTAAAACTTCTAACCTACATTCTCAAATCTTTCAGTTCCAACAAGCTTTTGATGAAATGTTTAGTGAAGCTTGGGACCGATTCAAAGATTTAAAAGAGAAATGTCCGAACCACGGGTTTACCGACCTTCAGCAGATTGATACATTTTATAATGGTTTATGTCATGCTGATCAAGATTCGCTTAACTCTGTTGCGGGTGGTAACTTGTTGGCTAGGAACACGAATGATGCCTTCACGATAATCAAAAATAAGGCTCGTGTTAGAATGTCGAGAAATAAACCACAAGTGTCTAACAATGGTAAAAATAATGATGAATTGGTAAATATGATTGTGGCTTTAACGAAAAAAGTTGATGCAATGTCTATGGAAAAATCAAGTCAACAAGTCAGTGTCGTTAATCAAGGTTGCGTTACTTGTGGTGGTCCACACCCGTATTATGAATGTCCGACGACCGGCTCTTTTGTTCAAGAGAACGTGTATGCTGCAAACATGGGTGGCAACGGTTACCCACTTCTTCAAGGAGACCGTAATCTCCTCAGCTACCGTTCGAGCCATTTTCAAGGACCACCCGGGTTTAATCAACCTAATCAAGTGAACCAGAATAACAATGTGCAAAACCGTAATCATCAATTAAATAACAATCAAAATCACAACCGCGGAAATAATGGTTTTCAAGGACAAAATCAGAATTTTCAACAAAATCAAAACCGGGGAAATTACCACCAAGGCCCGCCTCAAGGGAACAATTTTCAAAACAATGGAAATTTTCAGAATAATAATCATGGAAATCAGAACAATGGCAATTTTCAAAACCGTGGGCAAAGTTTTAATAATCAAAATCAAGCTGTTATTCCAAATCCGTCGCCCACGGAAGAGTTGATTAAACAATTGATTCAGAGTCAACAAGCTTTAATGGCTAAACAAGATGAAACAACGAGATTGTTTGCGACTCAAATCAATGAAATTAACAAGCGTTTAAATGATCGATCCTCGGGCTCTGGAACTTTGCCAAGCAACATGATCGCTAACCCGAGGGCGATGCAAAAGCGATCATAACAAGGAGTGGTGTTACTTATGATGGACCGACGGCTCCGACTACCTCTTCTTCTCTACCTTCCAAGGTAGTCTCCCGTGAACCCGAGGTGACAACGGATACGGAAATTCCTATTAATAATGGAAGGACCGAGAACATCCAACCTCCGGTGGTCCCGTTGTCTAAAGGAAAGGAAAAGGTTGTTAATGATAATGAAAATGAAATACCCGTTAAAACAAAGTTGCCATATCCGTCACGCTTAAATGAACAAAAGCACCGTGAGAAGGATAAAAACCAAATGGAGAAATTTTATCAGATTTTTCAAGAGTTACACTTTGATATAAGTCTCGCGGATGCTATACTTTTGATGCCCAAATTTGCTTCGATGCTAAAAGGTCTTTTGAATAATAAGGAAAAGCTTTTTGAAATGTCAAGGACTCAAATGAATGAGAATTGCTCAGCGGTTTTCCGAAAAGCTTGAAGACCCTGGCAAGTTTCTTATACCGTGCAATTTTCCGGGTATGGTTCAATGCTTCGCCTTGGCCGATCTTGGTGCTAGCATTAACCTTATGCCGATGTCGATATGGAAAAAGTTGTCTCTTCCTAACTTGACACCGACGCTTATGACCCTCGAGCTTGCCGACCGATCAATGTCTCGTCCAATTGGCATAGCTGAGGATATTTTTGTCAATGTTGGGAAATTTCATTTCCCTGCGGATTTTGTGGTTGTTGATTTCGATGCCGATCCACGGGTTACTCTCATTCTCGGGAGAAGTTTCCAAAGGACTGGTCGTGCCTTAATTGATGTTTATGACGAGGAGATTACTTTACGTGTTGGAAACGAACCCGTCACTTTTAATCTTGATCAAACCGCGAGATACTCCTCCGATTACGATGTTTCTTCCGTCAACCGTATCGATGTTATTGATGAAACTACGGAGGAGTATGCTTAAGAATTTCTTGGTTTTACCGATAATGCTTCGAGTGGCAATCCCACTCCTTCTGTTGAACCGATCGTCTCCGATTCTTTCCTTTCCCTCACTCCGTTTGAGGGAAGTGATCTCGCTTGGGAAGAAATCAATGCTTGTCTTGCAAATGAATCATTTTCACCGGAATTTGATAAAAATAACTTTGATCCGGAGGGGGACATTTTATTAATTGAAAAATTGTTAAATGAAAAACCGAATGTTTCTTCCCCTCCGGTTGACTTAAAAATGGCAGACGTAAAAGAAGTTAAGCCGTCTATTGAGAATCCTCCGGAGCTCGAGCTCAAGGATTTGCCTCCTCATCTCGAGTACGCATACTTGGAAAAAACTGATTAATTACCGGTTATAATATCAAAAGGCCTTAAAGATGAGGAGAAGATACGACTCTTAGATGTGCTTCGGAAGCATAAAAGTGTGATTGCTTGGCAAATATCCGACATAAAGGGAATCAACCCTCGATTTTGTACTCATAAGATTCTTCTTGAGGATAATCACAAAGCTTCCGTCCAGCAACAACGACGGGTTAATCCACAAATCCATGAAGTAATCAAAAAGGAAGTTATTAAACTCCTAGACGCTGGAATGATTTATCCAATCTCGGATAGTTCATGGGTTAGCCCGGTTCATTGTATGCCAAAGAAGGGCGGAATCACTGTTGTGAAGAATGACGATAATGAGCTTATACCGACTCGACTTGTGACCGGATGGAGAGTTTGTATCGACTACCACAAGTTGAATGATGCGACACGTAAAGACCATTTCCCGCTCCCTTTTATGGACCAAATGCTTGAACGGTTAGCGGGAAATGAGTTCTATTGTTTTCTGGATGGCTTTTCTGGGTACTTTCAAATTCCCATTGATCCCCAGGATCAAGAAAATACCACTTTTACTTGCCCATATGGAACGTTTGCCTATCGTAGAATGCCCTTTGGCTTATGTAACGCTCCAGGCACATTTCAACAGTGTATGATGGCCATTTTCTCCGATATGATTGAAAAAACCATGGAAGTGTTCATGGACGACTTCTCCGTCTATGGAGATTCTTTTGACTCTTGCCTTTCCCATTTGGAAAATATGCTAATTCGGTGTGAAAACACTAATTTAGTTCTAAATTAGGAAAAGTGCCATTTCATGGTTAAAGAGGGAATAGTCCTCGGCCATAAGATATCCAAATCTGGAATTGAGGTGGATCGGGCAAAAGTCAATTTTATTGCTAAATTACCACACCCGACTACCGTCAAAGGAATCCGAAGTTTCCTTGGTCATGCAGGCTTTTACCGATGTTTTATTCAAGACTTCTCCAAAATAGCCCGGCCTCTGACCCACCTTTTAGAAAAAGACGCTCCGTTTAACTTCACGAATGAATGCGTCGATGCATTTAATGTTTTGAAGAAGAAGTTAACGGAGGCACCAATCTTAGTTGGCCCCGATTGGAACTTACCATTTGAGCTAATGTGTGATGCTAGCGATTATGCCATTGGTGCAGTTCTGGGGCAATGTAAGAACAAGTATTTTCAGCCTATACACTATGCAAGCAAGACCATGAATGACGCCCAACATCACTATACAACTACCGAAAAAGAGATGCTGGCGGTCGTCTATGCATTTGAGAAATTTAGACCTTTTTTGTTGCTAAAAAAGTGCATAGTGTATACGGACCATTCAGCCCTTAAGTAATTAATGGCGAAGCAAGACGCTAAGCCACGTTTAATGCGGTGGGTTCTTTTGCTCCAAGAATTTGATGTCGAAATACGAGACAAGAAAGGAGCTGAGAATCTTGCTGCCGATCACCTTTCTAGACTTGAGAACCCCTATCAAAGTGTTCTCGAGAATAAGGAAATTACGGAAACATTTCCTCTCGAGACACTTGGGAGTGTGATCAAAATTGACCAAAGTACCCCATGGTTCGCCGATTTTGCGAATTACCATGCGGGGAAATTCATTAGGAAAGGGATGTCGTCCCAACAAAAGAAGAAATTCTTTAAAGATGTCCAACATTATTTTTGGGACGACCCCTACTTGTTTAAAGTCTGTGCGGATCAAGTGATCCGGCGGTGTGTTCACGGTACGGATGCCATTGAAATTCTTAAGGCATGTCATAGTGGACCCACGGGGGGACATCATGGTGCCAATTTCACCGCTAAGAAGGTTTTCGATTTCGGCTTCTATTGGCCGACGATATATCGGGATGCCCATGAATTGGTGAAAACATGTGATTCTTGCCAACGTCAAGGGAAAATCTCTCAAAAAGATGAAATGCCGCAAAATGCGATTCAAGTTTGTGAGATTTTGATGTTTGAGGCATCAATTTCATGTGGCCATTCCCGTCGTCTAGGGGTAACAAATATATTCTCGTGGCCGTCGATTACTTATCAAAATGGGTTGAAGCGAAGGCGCTCCCCACAAATGACGCTCGAGTGGTTGTTAAGTTTTTAAAAAGTCTCTTTGCCCGATTTGGTGCACCTCGAGCCATCATAAGCGATCATGGGACCCATTTTTGCAATGATCAATTTGTGAAAGTTATGCTTAAATATGGTGTCACACATCGTCTTTCCACGGCTTATCATCCACAAACGAGTAGTCCAGTTGAGGTCTCCAATCGTGGTTTAAAACGTATACTTGAAAGGAGAGTAGGAGAACACCGTGCCTCTTGGGCCAATAAATTAGAAGATGCATTATGGGCTTTCCGGACCGCCTACAAAACTCCCATTGGGTGTACACCATATAAGCTGGTTTACGGGAAAGCTTGTCATTTGCCCATTGAACTAGAGCACAAGGCCTACTGGGCCTTAAAACATGCCAACTTTGACTTGAAAACCGCGGGTGATCACAGAAAAATTCAATTGAATGAGTTAGTAGAACTCTGTGATCAAGCTTACGAGAATTCTTTGATATATAAAGAGAAAACAAAGAGAATCCATGATGCCAAAATAAAAGATCGCGTTTTTAACGTTGGTGATCAAGTGCTACTTTTTAATTCTCGGTTAAAGATATTCTCGGGTAAGCTTAAAACCCGTTGGTCTGGACCATTCACAATAACCCAAGTTTTCCCTTATGGAACCATTGAGTTAGCTCAACAAGATGGTCCCAATTTTAAGGTGAATGGTCACCGTTTAAAACACTACTTTGGAGGGGATGTACCGACTATGGTAGTCCCGGATCTCCAAACTTTCCCCAAGGACAATTGAATTCGGGGATCGAGTCAAGCTCATGTGACTCGGTGAACAAAAATAAGCGCTTCGTGGGTGGCAACCCATGCTTATCCAATTTCATCTTCTTATTTTCTATTTTCTAACAAATAACGTGAGGAGGGGGTGCCTCTTCTACTCTTGTGTTCCGTGGTTGTTTGTGATGTTTGTTAGGATTGTCCGCGATTTGTGATGACTCCTGTGCTCGTTATCATTTCTCTACTCGAGTTTCATTCATCGGTGCTACTTGGAAATCCTATATCCGTTAAATCTTATCGACTAACGTTTTCTTTGGCATAATTAATCAACGGCCCTAGATTATTGTTAGGATTGCCTTAAGCCGTAAAAACATTGAGGACAATGTTTCGTTCTAGTCAGGGGGAGGGTGAATCTTCGATTCGATTTTGATCTTGCATTTTTCACAAAAGTCGTGCACTCTTGCAACTTCGTTTTTCCACCAAAAATAAAAAAAATTTGAAAAAAAAATTGAAAAATTTCAAAAATTTTGATGAAAATGTCATGAAAAAGCACAAAAAGATGAGAAAAACTTGTACAAAAATATAATAAAGTTTGAATAAGTGTTTTGACACCTTGTTGACTTTCTTGCTGGCGAGAGTAGGAATAAATATTTTGACTTGACCGGGCGTGTTGAGCCTTAGCTTGTTCCCTTAACCAATGATAATCACATAAGCTTGTGCTAGTTTTGTACACCAGGAGCTATAAAATGCGAATTCTTTCTTAAGAATCTGCAAGTTCCCGTACTTGACTTTATACATGCGTAGCTTAAAAGCTTTCGCTAGTCTTTTACATCTGAAGCTAGAAAACGCGAATTCTTCTTCTAGAATTTACAAGTTTCCGTAACTGACTTTATATATGCGTGGCTGATTATCGGCTAAGTATTCGCGGGTTTCATTATTTGGAATCTTAAATTGCGAAGAGCGAGAAATGATAGAGTTTATTTAGAAGTTAGATGCTAAACATGGAGTAGTGGTTCTATTTAGAGCTCATAAGAGGTACTTGTGGCTTTTTACTCCCATCAGAAATGTCACCAATAAATAATAGATGTGCTAGGTTAATTAGTGGTATTTCGGTTTGAATAATATTTAGTTATTTGTTTTCTTAAGAGAATTTTTGCTTTAGAAGTTGGGTACATATCAAGGAACATAAAAAATAAGAGCAAAAAGTAAAAAATCAAAAGTCAAAAGTTGATTATCTATGTGGTTTTGGAGCTACCCGATAAGCTTCCATTGATGTTATGAAAAAAGTCAAGAAAGAAAGAAAAAAGTGAAAAGTATGAAAAAAAGTGAAAAAAGTGAAATGAAGAAAAGTGAAAGTTGAAAGTTGTATCGAATAAGAGCTTATGTATAAATAAGTTGTTGGCGCGTGAGGTGCATGTGATTAGTGAGTAGTAATCAGTCACATGAGGTGCACGTGATTGTACTCCGCAACTTATATCCTTGATATTGTATGTACCCCAAATTCCTTGATGTGGACCGAATTTCTATTACAGTGGTTCTTAAGAGAAAATGAATAACTACTTATTGTTTTAACTTAGGTATCACTATCGGACATAAAAATTATCGAAACGAGAAAATATGAAGCAATTCATTTCTCAACAAAATAAAATATTGAGATACAAAACCTAGGAAATGGGAGTAAGAAGTTTCCACAAGTAACTTTTATGAGTAGTGTTAGCATCTAATTTGTAGATAAGCTGTGATCTCATTTGTACGCTTAGTTTGGGGACTTGTGAAAAATCAAGGATGACAAATTTTATCCGTGGTCGCTTCTTAATAGAAGTGTTTCTACTCGTTGACCCTAATAATTATTGCAAAATAATTAAAGTTCAACAAACCGTCACAAGTATGCTGCATGAAAAGTACAAAAATAGAAGTGTAAGTGGAATAAAGGAATAAAAGGAAAATTTTGGAAAACGGGGTGTTTACAGGAATAAATGATTTTATTACTTCTTTCGAACATCATTGCTACATTACAAAGTCAGTAGAAAGAGTTTTGAAATTATTTATCCCAAAAGCGTGAATTGATCACATTGCGTGAGGACACGGCAATACTTTAGTCGGGGGGATTTTGGTGAGTGCTTATTCACTCACTATTTTATGGCCAAATACCGACCCAAAACGACTTATTTGAGCTAACAAATGCCAAGAAAACACTTGTTTCTATATTGTGAACATGCAGGTACGGATATTATACAAAATGACGAAAAATCACGAGAAAACAACGAAACTGAGCACGAGATTAGAAGATGGTCAAATAGTCAAGCTGGAAATTAAAGTTGAGCTTATTTAGTCCTCAGAGTTTGATGAATGTGCAAAAGTGATCTTTGTGTGAAGTTTGAAGAAAATACAGATTTGGTCCTTATATTTTTCAAAGTTTACATAATCAGTCCTTCATGGAAATTTAGGAAGAAAAGGACAAAGTAAACCCTTTGAGAATCAGAGAATTACATAAGAAGCCCTTGGATTAATTTTGGAATTTTAGTAAAATAGGTCCTTAGCTTTTCAAAATATTCACATAAGGTCCTTGAAATTTCATATACCAAATGCTGAAAATTTTACAAGCTAAGCCTGGTCCAAAGTTATCAAAATCCAATCCACAATAAAATACCCAAAAGCCCAATCCAATCTTTCCCTTGACCCGAGCCCATTTCATAACCGGTCAAATAATAAAAAGGTCAAGGTGGTCAAAAGAGTCAAACGTACCACAAAATTACCCCGCGCCCAAATTTTTCCCCAATTCCCTAATTACCCAGCTTCCATGAGCCCTAACTTTTCACCGTCCAAAATTAACCATAATTAAGGGTTAATCCGTCAAATCAACATGTTTCTAGAAGCTCAGAGGGTGTCAGGATTGTGTCAGAAGCAAAGAAGCACACTTGGGGCGACGTGGCATGTTATAATTGGAGGAAACATGTCATCAATCATGATCTAAGGGTGGATATTGAATGGGCAATCATTGAAGCTGATCAAAGGGCTCTGAATGGATGTAAACAAACACAAGTTCACACGGATTGCCAGCTTGGCAATCCGTAAACCCTCATCTCACCTCTTCTATAAATAGAGATACTTGTAAGCTTATTTGTGGTAGGTTTTAGAGTAGCGAAGCTCTGCGGATTTGTATTCCCAATTTGTAGTTAGTTTAGTGGATGTAATTTTTACTTGAGAGTTTTAATAAAATTTTAGTTTCTGATATACATTTTCAATTAGATTTTCTGCTGTTATACTTTTAGTTTAGCTTATAACATCTACTTTCTCAGCTTATTATTCAGTTGTAGTCTAGTTCTTTCAAAAGTTAATCACAATTTTAGTTACTCTTATTTTGTAGAAAATACATAAAAAAAATCATAAAATAATAATAATAATAATAATAATAATAAAAATAAAAAAATGTTTTCAATCTGAATCTATAAGTTTTCAAACAAGCTCATATAGTTTTTTTTACAATATACTTCAAATCTATTGTTACCTATACGCTGTTTTAAATATAATCATTGGAAAACATTCAAAGGAGATCCAAGGAGTTGATTAATTGGTTGCTGTGGTTTGTGGATAAGCTGAGACAAATATGGATGGTTTCAGCCTATCTTAAAGATAGGCAAGCTTAGTGAACTCCTCTATTTTGAGCTGAGGAGCATAGCTTTGTAAGTAATGATTCCAATTCAGAGTTCTATTTGCATTGTTCAATTAGTAGCTTATATCTGTTATATTACTATTTCGTTGCTCATAATTGATGAGATTTGAGATTGAATAAGTGAAACTTGTGCTTACTTAATCATCTGTTGCTAGTTTTGTATGTAACTGAGTTTCATTGATCTCAATTTATTATCTGTGAATCTGAGCTTCTGTTTGTTTATGCAGATTGTGATTGTTGATTTAGCTTAGAATTGTGTTAGAATAGTTAGTTGATTCATTAAATTGTTAGATTGAATCTGTTTGTATCCATTCATAGTGTAACTGTGATTTAAGGGAGTGTTTGGATTTAGCATTTGCTGTTTATTGTTGTTGTTGTAGTGTTGTTTTACTGTCACACTTAGATCTTATTATTATAGTTATAGAGATTTTGATAATAAAAACAGTTGGTAGTTTATATAAATAGTCAAAGTATTGTTTCAAATCAACCTTACTGTTAGTCTTAGTATAATTCAGTTAGTAATTTGGTAGGAATAGATACATATTAGATAACACTAGATTAATTTAGTTTAAATACAACTTATTACTTCATTTAGACATAGTTGTGATTAGTTGAATCTGGATTTGGTCAAAATTAAGTTGCTATATAATAGTCAAACTTGTTGTTACTCAGTTTTTGGTCTGAATTTTGATTACACTAGTAGGACTCATTTTTAGTTGGAAATAGCTTTGGCTTTTTGATTTGAGTTTTTTAGTTGCTAGTATAACATAATCAAAAATAAAATTGAGGTTTTGTACTTATTAGCTTATTTGAATAGAAGTTGGAAGTTGTTTGTCTGAGCTTAATTTCCCCTGTACCTTAGGATCTAACCCACTTTCATGGCATCTTTCTGAGTAATTGATGATACTTTTAGCATTAGCTCTTTGCTTTATAACATCTCAGTATGTCTAGCTTGATTTTGCCCCCTTTGGTTTAATTACTTAAGCTTATTTAGATAGCTTTTTCAGTCTTGCTTATTGGTAGTGTAAGAATAGTTTTCTGAGTTAATATAGGGCTGCTTTTGTTTGTTTGAGCTTGTAATTGAGTTTTATTGATTTCTCTGAGTTACTTTATAGTTGTATTAGAATTGTATATGGTCTGCTTGTTCTAGCTTTTTCATTTTGTGTTGTGATTATTAGTTAGCTTATCTTTGGTAGCTTATAGCTTGCATTCTTTACTTCTGAGCTTGTTGCTCATCATTTCTGAGCTTCTTTGAGTTCATAGTTGCATTTTACATCTGTGGTATCATTTTGGTGAATTTTTGTGGCAAGTGCTTATTAATAAGCACTTGCCATAAGCTGTTTATAAGCTAATAAGCACTTCTGCTTATTGTTTTCATTCCAAAATTTTTCTGCAAGTTTATTAGAATATTTTAGATTTTCTGAAAATTTTTCATAATTTTCTGAGTTGATTTGATATTTTTCTTAATATTTCTTCTTTATAAATCATTTTTAAGTCATTTTTAATTACCAAAAATCCATAAAATCATAAAAATCTGTGAAAAATACAAAAATATTTTTAGAAATTCTTTTATAATATTTTAGAATTTTTAGAATTAAATTTTCATTTTTCCACTTTATTTTTCACATTTTCTTTTATTTTTAATTACTTTTTAATTCAATAAATAGAAAATTAATTCTAGAAAATAAATAAAAATCCAAAAAAAATATTTTTCTTTTTCTTTAAATTCTTTTTCTTAGTTTAAGATTTTTAGAAAATATTTTCAAGTTCCTAGGATCATTTTTCGTTATACGTTACGTTTTAAATTTTGCGGTTGCGTTTCTGTTTTTACGTTTTTCACTTTGGTGCATAATTAGCTTGTACTTTTTGCATATTTCATACTTGTTTGTGAATACGTGAACTATTTGATTGCTATTTTCACCTTCTCACATTTCAATTCACGATTTCACGAATCGATATTCTCGATTCCATTCGCCTTTGTTTGGAAAACGACTCGGGTGATCCGTATTTTACGCGGATCACTTCGATACTATACTATATTATATATAATTGGTTTTCACACGAATCACCAAAGTTGAGGGTAGCAATTTGGCGAGACTTAGTTGCATGGAGACTTATTTATGTTTTGGGATTTGATTTATTTGGTTTTGGATTTGATACATTTATATTTTATGTTTGGTACTTTCAAACTTATTGAAGTTACCTTTTGGATTTTATTTTTGTTTATCTTCGGGTATTGTTACAACACTGTGTGTTGGTACATTGCTCTATTTATGTGCATGTAGTTGTTCTCTATGTTGACACCAGGTGTTGTGATGATATCCATGAAGTTACACCCGCGCGTTTCCGCCGTGGTGGGGTGTGACAGATTGGTATCAGAGCCTTGGTTATAGAGAATTAGGTGGTTTAACCTAGACTATAGCTTAGGAGTCCCTCATATAGTTGCATTTAGGACCTATGTGTAAGTATAATATCTTACATGTTTATTTTCTTAAATTATGAGTTATTTTATTGAGTTTTTGAACGTCTATCGAACCCTGTACTTAGCAACGTGTGTGTGTCATTTATAGAATGGCACCTCCTGCAAGAAAGACACTTCGTTGGGCTACTGTAGTTGCTAAGGGACGCAAGAGATTTGGGAAGATGAAGAGAACCAACAGGAGGATATTGGTCCCCGCTAGCATGGTACCATGTGTGATTGAGGAGAAGATGACACTGGAGAATGTGAATGGGGAATTGGTGGAGAGATATGAGACAAAGGTAGCTGATAAGGAAGGCTTTACCACCAAGTACCCGTGCAAGTGTCCTCAGTTTTTGGAAGATGATGGGGTAGTTTGGGCGAGACCCCGAGGATTGTATGATTTTGTGGATATGATAGATGAAGAGTTAAGAGATCGTGAGGATGGTTTTGCAAGACATCCTCTACCACCGAATCATGGAAATAGGAATGGGTGGGTGAGCGAGGAGGAGGAAGTGGATTCAGACTTAGAGTCCACTACATGTACACCGTTTTAGGTCTTAGATAGGAGTCGAACTGCATACGACTTGTTTTATTGTTATGTTTTAATGTTTTATGGTTTTGTTGAGTTGTTTTGACATTGATTGTATGTTGGAATGTGAATTCCTTAGGATTTTTGGGATTTATCCCGTGTTTTAATGAGAAGCCTTGGGCGAGTTTGGATATTTATGGTGTGTATATTATGTGTATTGTGGGAGTATATTTTGGTTAGTATTTATTGCGTGCTATTTATTATAAGATGTTACTATTGTTAGGTGTGGCTTTGGAAGTAAGTACACAGGTGGAAGGATACATCTAAAATTGTGGGTGGCCAACACAATTATAAATGTATCACGACATATGTGGACTTACAGCCAATGTTACATTGAATCAATGGTGATATGCTTATGTGTGGTAGAGTTGAGTTTGTTTGGTTATATGATTGAGAGTGTTTCATGTAATGGGAGGTAGATGATTGAGTAGGATTATGGAGATTATAGAATATTGTGAATGGTCTCTAATGGTTCTATTGTCCTGCGTGTTTAGGAAATGGCGCCAAGGAAACCAAGACGACCTATCACTAAGTCACCTATGAGTGGAGCTTACCGGACACCCAAGAAGTCCAAGAAGTCGACACCTATTATTGGGGATAGCAATCCTATCTTTCAGCAAATGATTAACCAGCAGCTAGAAGCTTTAATGCCTGAACTAGTGACTCAATTGAGTGCGCAGATAGGCAGTGGAGCTCATCCTGATGGTGCTGGAACTGGAGGAGGCAGAAATAATGGGTGTACTTACAAGGAGTTCATGGCCTGTAAGCCTAAGGAATTTGATGGAAAGGGTGGTGCGATTGCACTCACTCGATGGATAGAGAAAATGGAGTCTGTGATGGATATAAGTGGATGTAGTGAGGGCCAGAAAGTTAAGTATGCGGTTAGTTCTTTGGTTAACAAGGCGTTGACCTGGTGGAACACGCAACTTCAAGCTAGGGGACGAGTTACGGCTTTGGGTATGACTTGGGAGGACTTCAAAGCCTTAATGATGAAGGAGTTTTGCCAAGTCAATGAGCTGCAAAAGTTGGAAGAAGAGTTGTGGAATCATACTATGGTTGGAGCTAATCATATGGGGTATACTGATAGGTTTCATGAGTTAGCTAGGATGGTTCCTCATTTAGTAACTCCTGAATCGAAGCGTATTGAAAAGTATATCCGTGGATTGGTTCCACAGATCCGTTCGATGGTTAGGGCGACTGAGCCGACAACGCTTCTAAGTGCTATTCAAAAGGCTGGGGCACTGACGGATGAAGCAGTTAGGAGTGGAACACTGGCAAAGTCGGGAGAGAAGAAGCGAGAGGAAGTTGATACTACTAAGACAACTGGTTTTAGTGGTGACAATAAGAAAGCAAGAAAAGGAAAGGGGTTCGTAGCAACGGATCCTATGAAGGCAGCGGGTTATGTGGGAACAGCTTCTACAGCTGTGACTAGTAATAATGAGAAGAAGGGAAATGTTGGTAATGCCCCTAGATGTGCTAAGTGTGGTTACTGTCATCCCGAGAACACATCATGTCGTGGGTGTTTCAGGTGTGGCAAACCTGGACACTTTGCTAGGGAATGTCGTGCGGTGATTACTCAAGCGACTCCAATTAACTCGGTTGGCACAGGGGTTTATCGCAGGGCATGCTATGAGTGTGGTAGTGTTGATCATATGCGAAACTGGTGTCCCAAAGTTGTTGGAATGTTTGGACGGCCTGGGAGTCAGTTGGCTATTAAAGGAGGACAAGGACAAGGGTTTAATAGAAATGCAGCTAGGGGAAAGGCATTTACAATGAATGCAAGTGAGGCGCGCCAAGACCCGAATGTTGTTACTGGTACGTTCTCTCTCAATAGTCATTATGCTACTACGTTATTTGATACGGGTGCGGATTATTGTTTTGCTACTACTGAATTTGCTAGAATATTGGGTGTTAAGTTTAGTGAACTTAGACCTAGTATTTTGATTGAAATAGCTAGTGGTATAGAAATAGAAGTTGATAATGTTATACGTGAGTGCGTTATCGTGTTAGAGGGTGTTATGTTTAAGATTGACTTAATACCCTTAGGACATGGTAGTTTTGACGTGGTAATAGGGATGGATTGGTTGGCTAGGCATAAAGCTGAAGTAATATGCCATGAGAAGGTGGTTCGAATTCCATTAGAGAGCGGTGGTGTGCTGCGAGTACAAGGAGAAAGCGTGGAGAAGAATTTGAAATCCCTTTTGAATGCGAAGACTACAGAACTCAAAGTGGGGGATATTCGAGTTGTATGTGAGTTTTCGGGCGTTTTTCCTGAGGATTTGTCCGGATTACCGCCAATACGACAGGTGAAGTTTCGTATTGAGTTAATTCCTGGAGCAACGCCGGTAGCGAAAGCTCCTTATCGATTGGCACCTACGGAGATGCAGGAGTTGGCTGCACAGTTGAAAGAACTATAGGATAAGGGGTTTATTCGACCTAGTCATTCTCCGTGGGAAGTGCCTGTTTTGTTCGTTAAGAAGAAGGATAGTTCATTTAGAATGTGTATTGATTATCGAGAGTTGAATAAATTGACGGTGAAGAATCGGTATCCTTTACCTAGAATTGATGATCTCTTCGACCAGTTGCAGGGTGCGAGATTTTTCTCAAAGATAGATCTGCGATCTGGTTATCATCAGTTAAGAGTGTATGAGGAGGACATTCCCAAGACAGCTTTTAGAACTCATTATGGACACTTTGAGTTTACGGTTATGCCATTTGGGTTGACTAATGCACCAGCGTTATTCATGGATTTGATGAATCGTGTGTGTAGACCCTATTTGGATAAATTCGTAATTGTGTTTATCGACGATATTCTGATTTACTCTAAGTCGAAGGAAGAGCATGGGGAACATCTGAGGTTGATACTTGGTTTGTTGGAAAATGAGAGATTGTACGCTAAGTTCTCTAAATGTTAATTTTGGCTGCAAGAGGTGCAATTTTTGGGTCATATAGTGAATAGTGAAGGTATGCATGTAGATCCTAGCAAGATAGAAGCGGTCAAGAATTGGAAGGCTCCTACGACACCTTCTGAGATACGCTCATTTTTAGGACTGGCAGGATACTACAGGAGATTTACAGCAAATTTTTCAAAGATTGCTAAGCCTCTCACTATGTTGACTCAGAAGAATAAAAAGTATGAGTGGGGAGATGAGCAAGAAGTGGCTTTTCAGACGTTAAATGATAGTTTGTGTAATGCACCTATTCTGACATTACCTGATGGGCCAGATGATTTTGTGGTATATTGCGATGCGTCGAATCAAGGATTGGGATGTGTGTTAATGCAAAGGGGAAAGGTGATAGCTTATGCATCACAACAACTCAAGGTTCATGAGAAGAATTATACTACTCACGACCTAGAGCTTGGTGCGGTGGTATTTGCTCTCAAGAATTGGAGACATTATTTGTATGGCACGAAGTGTATGGTCTATACCGATCATAAGAGTCTTCAGCATAATTTTAATCAGAAGGAGTTGAATATGCGTCAAAGAAGATGGAAGGAGCTGTTAAGTGATTACGACTACGACATTCGTTATCATCCTGGAAAAGCGAATGTGGTGGCCGATGCGTTGAGTAGAAAGGAAAGAATTAAGCCAAGGCGTGTGCGAGCTATGAGCATAACATTGCAGTCGGGAATTAAGAGTAAGATATTGGCAGCACAAGAGGAAGCTTTCAAGGATGAGAACCTTATGGCTGAAATGTTGCGTGGTTTAGATCAACAGATGGAAAGGAAGGAAGATGGTGGACTATATTTCTTAGATCGAATAAGGGTTCCACGGGTGGGAGACGTGAGAAAGGTGATCATGGATGAGGCTCATAAGACGAGATACTCGATTCATCCAGGGTCTGATAAGATGTACTATGATCTTAGAGATGCTTATTGGTGGCCGGGTATGAAGAAGGAGATAGCTGAGTATGTCAGTCGATGTCTAACTTGTTTAAAGGTTAAGGCTAAACATTAGAAACCCTTTGGATTATTGCAGCAGCTGCCAATTCCTGATTGGAAGTGGGATAATATAACTATGGACTTCATTACTAAATTGCCTCGCACAAGTAATGGGCATGACACGATATGGGTTATTGTGGACAGATTGACGAAATCTACACATTTTCTGGCCATTCGTGAAGATTACAAGATGGAGAAGTTGGCAAGGATCTATATAAATGAGATTGTGGCAAGGCATGGTGTGCCTGTGTCTATCATTTCAGATCGGGATAGTAGGTTCACTTCGCGGTTCTGGCAGTCGTTGCAAAAGGCTTTGAATACACGGTTGGATATGAGTACTGCTTATCATCCACAGGCCGATGGACAAAGTGAGCGAACGATTCAGACATTAGAAGATTTACTTCGTGCTTGTGCCATTGATTTTGGAGGAAGTTGGGATACTCATTTACCTTTGGCTGAGTTTTCTTATAATAACAGCTATCATTCAAGCATTAGATGTGCACCATTTGAGATGTTGTACGGGAGGAAGTGTAGATCACCGGTGTTATGAGCAGAAGTTGGGATGAGTCAGTTAATTGGACCTGAATTGGTACAAGAGACTACGGATATGGTCTTCCGGATTAAGGAAAGACTTAAGGCTGCGAGAGATCGTCAAAAGAGTTATGCGGATAATCGCCGCAAACCTTTGGAGTTTAGTGTTGGAGATTTTGTAATGTTGAAGGTGTCACAATGGAAGGGTGTTGTGCGTTTCGGTAAGAAAGGCATGTTAGCACCTAGATATGTTGGGTCATTTGAGATTACGAAAAGGATTGGACTTGTGGCATATCGGTTGAGATTGCCTGAGGAATTAAGTAGTGTGCATGATACGTTTCACCTGTCTAACTTGAAAAAGTGTTTGGCGGATGCTAGTTTGCATGTGCCACTAGATGAGATTAAGGTTGATAAGACGCTTCATTTTGTGGAGGAACCTGTTGAGATTATGGACCGAGAAGTTAAGAGTATGAAGCATAGTAAGATTGCATTGGTAAAGGTACGATGGAATTCCAAACGTGGTCCTGAGTTTACTTGGGAGCGTGAGGATCAAATGAGAGCTAAGTATCCTAAGTTGTTTGCTGAGGAGCCTGATGATACGAGCTGTTAAATCTCAGGACGAGCTTTCCCTAAGTGGGGGATGATGTAACAACCGTGATTTTAGCAGGTTAGTTAGACTTTTACCCTCGAGTTAATCTAACTTTGTTTGGTGTATTTGGGTAGTTATATGGGTGTTATTATGTGTTATAGTATGGTTACTATTTGAGTTAGCACTAAATCCCTTCGTGTTGAGGTTGTTGTTGTGATTTTTGATGATGTTGATTTTGGGAAAGTTCATTTTGATCACTTATGTGGTGTAGAAATGACTTGTGTATATTTGGCGTTTTGAGTTTTTGCGTAACGAGTCTTCGTTCAAGTTATTGAGCGTTAGTAAGTTACAGGGATGTTGTTTTTGTGAGGAAAAGCTTATGGAGTGTGTAAAAATCTATTTTTGGAAACTTTATTTTGAAAATGAATATTTTCCGGTTTGTCGTAAAATTAAGATTTATCGCGAAAGACGTTAGGTTTTGTTATGGGAATACATAAAATATGAAAAGTATGAGGTTTTGAGTGTAATAAAGTAATTAATAAAAAAATAAAAAAATATTAATAGGAGGGGGGGGGGGGGCGGCCGATTAAGGGTAGTAGGGGAAAAAAGGAAACCAAATTTGATACCAAATACAACTCTAAGCCTTAGGGATTATCCAAATTAATTATAAATACAAAATCAAAACTCCCCTATCTCTTTTTCCTGCATAATATGTCGACACAAAGGGGGATCCAAGAGGAAGAATTAGGGTTTCATAATTGTCTAGCAATAATCAAGAATCAAGGTAAAATCTTTAACCCTTATGTGTAATTAATCAATTATTGTTATGGTTCATGTAATAATTAATATGATGGAATCTAGGGTTTATATACTTCTGTAAATTATTGAAGTAAAACATGTTAGGATGATTAGATGTTAATATTATGGTTAATGGTTAAGGGAATTGAGCGTAAAACATGCTAGTTATTGAGTTAGGGTTTGGACAGATTTGTAAGGCTGTAAAGATGTGAGTGTACATAACAGATGGTGATGAGTTAGATCACGAATTTTAGGTCTAAATTGTATTATAATGAAAAAGCTTTCCAAAAAGTCCAGCCACGATCAATTTTGAGGTCGGGAAGTCGGTCTTTTGATTTTTCTTTGTTAAGGTGTCAAAGCTGTCAAACCGGGACAGATTTTGGGTAAAAGTATGAGGTTAGTATGTGGTGTTAAAAGTGGTATTTTGACTTGGTCTTCTGGAATAGTTAAGTTTTAGGTTATATTAGACTACCACGAAGAGGATTCGCGATAAATACTTGTGGAAGTAATTATTAAAAATCAAAACTTTTTTGTGTGCGTTCAGATCCGAATTTGAGTAGTTGACAAGTTTGAATTTTCTATGAATATTTTTGTGTATTATTGGTACATGGCCTTCTAGGGTTAGCTTCTATGCTTATGAGAGACCATTTTAAAATTTTGGTGTGAGTTGTTAAGCTTTATTTGTCGTGATTTCATGTGAGTGAATGTACTCAAAAATTCTGCGTTTTTTGAGTTTTAGAGTGCAAGGGATTTAGAGAGTAGTAAGTTATGGTAGTGGTTAGTGTGGTGTCTAAGAGATCCATGGTGGGTCATATGAATCTTAGACATCTATCATATGTGTATTACATGGGTTGTAGCTTTTAGCTTGACCTTGTGTAATGTGGATTATTTTTGTGTGTTATAGATTGTGAATTGTTTTTGTCGAGCTGCGGAGTTTAAGGTGAGTTCATAGTCCCATATTTTTACTTTGTTTTAAACTTGGGATGAGAATGATGCTTTTCTTAAATGTTTTGGTTTACTGTGATTATGTGTGTGGTATTAAAGAGCTTGGACTTATAATGTTATGGTATGTATGCTATGTGTGATTATTTGCTTGTGTGGATGTTTATTGGATCCAATTAGGTTAGCGACCTAATTGATGATATGTTTTTGGGATCCAATTAGGTTAGCGACCTAATTGATGATATGTTTTTGGGATCCAATTAGGATAGCTACCTAATTGATGATATGTTTTGGGATCCAATTAGGAGGATGCTTATCCTGTTGCTCGCGCATGCGACCTAATTGATGATTATGGGATCGGGGGACACGAGCCGTCCTAATGGTTGCCTTATGAGTGTTGTTGCCTTTGCGTGTGTATATTGACTTGCAAATGCATGTAGCTATATGATAGCTATAATTTATTTGTCCAGCTATATTTTGTAATCACAGTAAATTCGGTTGCCTTGTGTGTTGAGTCTAAAACCTATGAATCTCACCAACGTTATGTTGACATTTTAAGCATCATTTTCAGGTGAGCATTCTAAGGCCAAATTTGAGGGCAACAATTAGGCGAGACTTAGTTGCATGGAGACTTATTTATGTTTTGGGATTTGATTTATTTGGTTTTTGATTTGATACATTTAAGTTTTATGTTTGGTACTTTCAAACTTATTGAAGTTACCTTTTGGATTTTATTTTTGTTTATCTTCGGGTATTGTTACAACACAGTGTGTTGGTACATTGCTCTATTTATGTGCATGTAGTTGTTCTCTATGTTGACACCAGGTGTTGTGATGATATCCATGAAGTTACACCCGCGCGTTTCCGCCGTGGCTGGGTGTGACAGATTGGTATCAGATCCTTGGTTATAGAGAATTAGGTGGTTTAACCTAGACTATAGCTTAGGAGTCCCTCATATAGTTGCATTTAGGACCTATGTGTAAGTATAATATCTTACATGTTTATTTTCTTAAATTATGAGTTATTTAATTCAGTTTTTGAACGTCTATCGAACCCTGTACTTAGCAACGTGTGTGTGTCATTTATAGAATGGCACCTCCTGCAAGAAAGACACTTCGTTGGGCTACTGTAGTTGCTAAGGGACGCAAGAGAGTTGGGAAGATGAAGAGAACCAACAGGAGGATATTGGTCCCCGCTAGCATGGTACCATGTGTGATTGAGGAGAAGATGACCCTGGAGAATGTGAATGGGGAATTGGTGGAGAGATATGAGACAAAGGTAGCTGATAAGGAAGGCTTCAACACCAAGTACCCATGCAAGTGTCCTCAGTTTTTGGAAGATGATGGGGTAGTTTGGGCGAGACCCTGAGGATTGTATGATTTTGTGGATATGATAGATGAAGAGTTAAGAGATCGTGAGGATGGTTTTGTAAGACATCCTCTACCACCGAATCATGGAAATAGGAATGGGTGGGTGAGCGAGGAGGAGGAAGTGGATTCAGACTTAGAGTCCACTGCACGTACACTGTTTTAGGTCTTAGATAGGACTCGAACTGCGTACGACTTGTTTTAATGTTATGTTTTAATGTTTTATGGTTTTGTTGAGTTGTTTTGACATTGATTGTATGTTAGAATGTGAATTCCTTAGGATTTTTGGGATTTATCCCGTGTTTTAATGAGAAGCCTTGGGCGAGTTTGGATATTTATGGTGTGTATATTATGTGTATTGTGGGAGTATATTTTGGTTAGTATTTATTGCGTGCTATTTTTTATAAGATGTTACTATTGTTAGGTGTAGCTTTGGAAGTAAGTACACAGGTGGAAGGATACATCTAAAATTGTGGGTGGTCAACACAATTATAAATGTATCACGACATATGTGGACTTAGAGCCAATGTTACATTGAATCAATGGTGATATGCTTATGTGTGGTAGAGTTGAGTTTGTTTGGTAATATGATTGAGAGTGTTTCATGTGATGGGAGGTAGATGATTGAGCAGGATTATGGAGATTATAGAATATTGTGAATGGTCTCTAATGGTTCTATTGTCCTGCGTGTTTAGGAAATGGCGCCAAGGAAACCAAGATGACCTATCACTAAGTCACCTATGAGTGGAGCTTACCAGACACCCAAGAAGTCCAAGAAGTCGACACCAATTATTGGGGATAGCAATCCTATCTTTCAGCAAATGATTAACCAGCAACTAAAAGCTTTAATGCCTGAACTAGTGACTCAATTGAGTGTGCAGATAGGCAGTGGAGCTCATCCTAATGGTGCTGGAAGTGGAGGATGTTGGTATAAATAATGTCTAAAAACATTATTAACATATATCGATATCTCTATGTTTTGATAATCACAAAACGTAAACTCATTGGACTACAAATTATGACGTAAACAAGTATTTAGTCGTAAATATTTGCTTTAGCATCCATATCACTTAAGGTATGAATAAACAAAGTGTCTAATGCATTTTATGATCAAAGGAATTTTTATTTTTGCAAACCTTACGTTTTATTAAAATGGGACAAACATTTCTAAACTTATACAAAATATTTTTGTATTTATAAGAAATGTTTTATTCAAAATAAACATTTTGAATTCAAATTTCTACCCAAAAAACGGCCACATTCTTCAGGAAAAACTTCCCTCACAAAAAGACAAAAAATCTGAAGAAAATTTTTTTTTTCTTAGGCGGCCCCCTTAATTATACTAGGCGGTCTCCTTAATAATTAAGGGGACCGGCACACAATTAAGAGGACCGGCCACGCTCCCTATCAGATTTTGTCAGAAATTTTTCCCTATAAATACCACCTCAAACCTGGAATTTTTCTTACCTCTTTGCACAAATATTTTCAGATCCAATTCTCTCTAAACATCCTTCTAAAACCCTTTGATCATAAGATTATTAATCTTTGTTTCAAGTGATCCAATCTCTCATATCTCAAAGTGCAAGAGAAGAATCCTCCCATCATAAAGCCAAAGATGTAGTTAGTGCTTATGTAAAGTTGTGAGCTTTGTATATGTAATAAGTAGATCAAGATGATCTTACTTAGTAGTGAGTTTATGAGTGAGTAAGAAGTAGTGTGAAGAAGTAGTAGTGTGGAGAAGTTATGTAGGTGTGAAGTAATAGATGTGCGAATACGTAGTGGAGTATAGAAGAAGTTGTGAAGTAGCGAAGAAGTCGTGAAGTTGTGAAGCCATAAAGAAGTCGTGAAGCCGTGAAGAAATAGGTGTGTTGTGAAGGTGTGATAAGTTGTGTAGTAGTAGTGTTGTGAAGAAGGTGTGTTGTGGTGTGAGATTGGTTCTAGCTACTATTAGAACTCGACATTTAGCTTAGTGTCGTTAAATGGTGTAAGCAAAAGTTGTGAAAGGTTTTCTCCGCCAAAAGGGAGCTTGTTGTGTAGTGAAGAAAACTCTCGAGTGTGGTACTCGGGGAGTGGAGTAGGGCAAGGAAGGTGTCCTTGTAGCCGAACCACTATAAATCATCGTGTCCGGTTTGCATCTTCTTTATCTTATCTCTTTACATTTACTCTTGCATTTATCGCTTTATATCTATGCTTGCATATATGTGTTAGGTGTTGCTTATATTGTCATGATGATTGATTGTGTTATAGTTGCAAGTTAATATTGTGAAGATGTGCATAATTATATAATATGATCGACTACATTATTATTCACACTCCTCATATTGAGTTTAACTTAATAGATGATTTGATACAAAACGTTTTAAGATTTCAAAAGGAAAACATATTAACTTAAAGATCAACCAATGCTTTATTCATAAAACTAAGTTTTGAAAACAAACTCAAAAGTATACATATATAATTAATCATATTGATTATATATTGTTTTCATAATAAACTCTAATTGAAGATTTTTCATAAAACGAAAAAGAGGGGAAAACCATTCAACCCCCCCTTCTAGTTTTCCACAATTGGTACCAGAGCCAGGTCGCTCAAATTTTCAAAACAAATGGTTTTAAAAATTGAGTACGATCCATGTATCAAATTACTCATTAAGGAGGATTAAATATGAAAAGTGTTTTTGTTGATTAACTTGTATTAGTTTTGATACTATATACACTAATTAAACAAGCTCGAGATAAGATTATGTTTAAAACAAGTGTTATATGTTCGATATCAAAATCAGAAAGTTACACACCTTTCCGAAAGGTCAGAAAACAATTTTTTACAAAAAAAATGAAATTTTGAGTACCAGATGGGTGGCCCCCTTAATTGTCTGGGCGGCCCCCTTAAATACTGGGCGGTCCCCTTAATTATTTAAGGGGTCCGCCTGTCTGTTCGACAGTTTTTCGAAAACTTTGAAAAATCATATAAAATTAACCGTAACTCCGTAGAAGTCGTGCCACCCGGCGTTTTAAAGGTAATTGAGTCTACTTTCATTTAAAAATACTTACAAGTAACCATTACAAACTTAAATAACTAAGAAAGTCAAAATACTATACGGTGGTCAAAAATTTGTGTTTCGTTTTAACGTAAAACTTTTGTTTTACCTTTTCCTTCGAGTCGGGCATTCCTAGTTGATATACTTTTGAAAAATTAAGTATTTATGTTTTCAAAATATTGATCTTAATTAAATTATAGAATGGGGAGGAAACTATTTTATTTTCAAATAAATTCGAGCTAAGTAAACATTGGTGTATATAATACACAAAACGACGATAAGTGTTTTATGTGTTATGTGAACTTCTTTGTGATTTTATTTTCTTAATTGCATATATTAAATGATTGTTGCTATTAGAAGTTTAGCTATGTGTATATCTATGCATATGTGCCCTATTAGTTTATAGCTAGTTTTCCGATTTATACTTAACTAGATCTTATGCTAGATTTCTTGCGTTAGGATTGTTATAATATGCTTGCATTGCGTATAGGTATAGATGGCTTAATGTTACTCAAACATCTTGTAAATGAGTTCAATCTAGTCACCTAAACATTTCAAACAATTTAATCTATTCTTCACAACACACTTAAATATTTTCTACAAATTAGCTTGTTTTACCTTAAGATGTTTAACAAGAGAAATTGAATCATTATAAAACATTAATAGGTATATAAAAGAAAAAGTATTTTCAAAATCTAAGTGTGTTCATAATAAATAAAAATGAAGAGTCTTTCACTAAAACAAAACATATAAAAATCATGAAATAATAAGTCAACTTTCAATCATTCACTAATAAATAATCTTAGGATTAATGGAACACACTATCAAAATGTTTATTTATTTCAAATGAGTGTCCGTGAGGGTCAAGAAAGATCTTGATATTATATCAATTCGTTATTCAAATTATGGTTGATATATTTATCAAATCTAATTGACACATTTTTGAGTGTGGACAAGAAATTGGATTGCTATTTGTTTAGCTTCAAGATTATATCAAATTAAAACAAAAGATATAGTCTTGAATCTACATACTCAATCACACTAGATTGATATGAAAATAGTTACATCCTTTGTAGATGAAAAGAGTATGCATTGGATCATAACTCACACTTGTGTTGATAATGTCATATTGAATCTACTTGTCCAATAATTGTGTTCCAAACATTAGAATAACATTTTAAACACATTCATAAAATATACAATAAAGTAGGATTGACGACTTGGATGTTTCGTCCGAAATATTCAAGCAATTTACATTGCAATGCAATGGATAAATGTGTCGTATCCGAAAAACCAAACATGAGCAAACTAACAACATATGTAAACTTTGCTCACACTACTTAAAATTATCACTTCAAGATAAAATACATATTTAAGAATAATACACACTATATATTCTATGTATTTCATTTTCTTTGTAGCATGAATGGTTGTGTTACAAGATAATGCACTACATTTTTTTAAATAACACAAGTTATTAGAATTGAAAAATAACTTGTCACAATCCATAAACAAGTAAATTTTTTTTAAATGCTTGTTAAAGTATGATATAAAACATTGGCAAAAATCATAGAAAATAATACTTGTTTAAAAATATATTAATGTCTAGTGTTGATATCAGTTGAGAATCACAAACTCATTTAAGATAAATAATCTTAATGAGATTCATTTCACAAGAGATGCTAATGTGCACTCTTAAATCTAGCACAGTTATTAAATCAAGTAATATGTCATCAAAACCAAACAACCGGTCAATCATGAAGAAAGGATTAACAAAAAAAAAAATAAATAAATAAAAAATAAAAAAATTGTTTACTCTTATCTAAACATTCAACACGTCTCTATTAGGATCGTGAATAAAATATATCATCTAGATTTACCTTCATAAAAACATGATGTTTGAGTCACATTAATCCAAGTATTAGTGAATCAAGCAAACTTCATATTTGGTAATCTTCGATAGGTAAATTTAGGAACTCGATTTCTTTTAAAAAGAGAATGACTACTGGAGAATCTATTGACTGGAAATTCAATTTAACCTAACGGTTGAATTGCTTCTATGTGAGAAGTTGGGTGTGTGTAACCCGTAAAAATGGTCGTGTTTAGCCTGAATTGAGCACCACTAGTAATAGTCTCATACTCATTCTCCAACTTGATTAAATTGCTCTTCCTATATATACCTAACGCTAGTTTACTTTTATGAACTTTGCTTCTCATTAGATTCTTTCATTCCTAGATTTATGGCATTAAGTTAGATAAGCGTGCGAAAACAAAGGAACTATAGATGTTAGGTTATACCCCATTCAACACTCTCGCATCTAACATATAAATTATCGTCTTCATTTCCTTTAGGATCATAGGATATGTAGAAACGATAGCATGAGATAATAATAGGCTTAACCAACCCTCTTGAGCATGAGATCTTTAATAAACATTTTTTTTTAAATATTTGATTCATGATATTTGTTGTCAAAAATCTAATATCTCTAAAAATATGCAAAAACCTCACATTTTGGAAAATAGTTTTTCAAATAACTATCCCATTTTTAAATAACATGTTTTCACTATCAATATCCACAATTTTGTTTTGATCAAAACTAAAGATTGGGAAAATATTCTTTACCATTTATTCACACATATTGAAGTAAAAACCCAATCTATTTTATTCAAATAACTCTCACATCTAAGTGAAAACTTACTTTCAAACATTGTTGAATAATGCTAAAAACATCTCTTTTAAAATCATGCATGGTGATCTCATATTTGTCATCTATATTTACATAAATGACATTTATAAGTGAACTAAATCAAATCAAGAGGACCATGGTTTGTTCATTAAGACTTTGTTTGTAACAAGTCTAGAAATCCATGCTATCATAACTACCCACTTATTGCACATTGATACACATTAGGATTAATCCTCCTAGTTATGCAGTTATGAAATACTTGATGTTGCTTAGTGTTTCCTAGCACTTATATTTTACTTGCTTGATGAGTATGTTTGCATGCTAGATGAAATTTCTTGTTCACTTAATCCCTTTGATTAACATGCTTTGGCTACATAATTACCTACAAAATTAGTATATGCTTAATTGCCTCAAAGAGTTGGACTTGTTTGAAACCAAAAACACAACCTTTCTGCAATTCACTACCAAAACCCTTTTCTGGCAATCTGGGAATCACCAGATGGGCGGCCCCCTTAAATCATAAGGCGGCCTCCTTAAGTATTAAGGGGACCGGCCTCCAATTAAGGGGACCGGCCATCTGATGGTCGAAGGTGTTGTTTCCTTTTTCTACTTTTTAGCCCATTTCATCCTACACTTCCCAAAATTCATAAACCTATTTTATCCTAAACCCTCTATCAAAATCTATACATCCTTAATCCCACCAATCCTACATTATAAACACTCCCATTAAACCAAAACCACCAAACCGTTTGGAGAAGTAAGCCTAATTTCCACTAAAAGCCCGTCAAACCAAATGATGTTGTCAAATATCCAACACCAAATTCCTCCTATGTCTTCAACATTACATATCAAAAACCTTTACTCACCCATATCCTTCTACATTACACTCAAACCTCATAATCTTTACACAACTCAAGTGATGTTGTTCATAATCAACCAACACCTAAACCTCACTCTCACACAAATGATCCATTTAACAACATATCATCCATTCGTGCTTCTACTAATGCTCGTTCTTATGATGAGCATGCACAATCCCAAAATAATAATCCCAACCTCATTACCAACACTTTACGTGATGCTCATTCAACAAAAACACCATCCACTCATGAAGCATCTCTTCCACCCATATCATGTTTTCATGATTACCCAAGCTCAAACATGTCTACACCACCAAGAGTATCACCACCACATGCTACAACTTCACATGCCATTCCTATGTTGCATGTTCAAACCCTCACCCAAGACTATTATCATGCTCCACCACCATCACCTTCCTCCAAACACTTGAAGTTCGTTGAGGCGCTAAAAGAAGCCCATGAGCTTAGTGCTCTTTTAGCCTTACATCTTGCTTAACGCAATTTGGATCCACCTTCATCTAGATCACCCTCATCACCACACAACTTAAATCAACTTGAGAAGCATGTCAACAATTGACCTTGTTGCATCTTTCTCCTAAAAACCATTGCATTCAATGAACACTTCACTTGGATTGAATATCTTCTCACTAGATCATATCCAATACCCTCACTTGAACAACATCCAAAACCTTAATCAACCTCTTCCGCTACAAACTCTCCACCACCAAACTCTCCAACATTCAAGACCCAAACATATACCTCCATTAATCCAACAACCTTACCCTACTCAAACATCTTCATTCCAAACACTCAATCATCAACCATCTAAGCATACTACATGCTTATGATTTTCATTTTCAAATACGAATCAACCAACCTTTTGTTACAAGCAAGTCCAATGGCTCTCTTTGGCAAATTAGGATCTTTTAACATATCACTTTGAATTAATTGTTATGTATCCTTAATATTTGTTTGCTATGCTTGTTATTTGCTATGCTTGTTATGTATCCTTAATATTTGTTTGCTATGCTTGTTATTCTTCTATATATGCTTGTGCTTCTAATATTTTTCTTGCGAGCATTCCATTTCTCGATCCCTTGGTGCCATCGAACGAGGGGGAGCACACATCAAGGGGGAGCTTTCATCCCGTCTAACTTCATTTATGAAGCTAGACGGCATAACCTTTTTGATTCTACAAAAAGGGGGAGAAGTGAATATAAACTCACTAAGTACTTGTCTAAAAATTAATTTTTAGACTTAATGAGTTTAGGTTTTGTAATCATCAAAAAGGGGGAGATTGTTGATATAAATAATGTCTAAAAACATTATTAACATATATCGATATCTCTATGTTTTGATAATCACAAAACGTAAACTCATTGAACTACAAATTATGACGTAAACAAGTATTTAGTCGTAAATATTTGCTTTAGCATCCATATCACTTAAGGTATGAATAAACAAAGTGTCTAATGCATTTTATGATCAAAGGAATTTTTATTTTTACAAACCTTACATTTTATTAAAATGGGACAAACATTTCTAAACTTATACAAAATATTTTTGTATTTATAAGAAATGTTTTATTCAAAATAAACATTTTGAATTCAAATTTCTACCCAAAAAACGGCCACATTCTTCAGGAAAAACCTCCCCCACAAAAAGACAAAAAATCTGAAGAAAATTTTTTTTTCTTAGGCGGCCCCCTTAATTATACTAGGCGGTCCCCTTAATAATTAAGGGGACCGGCACACAATTAAGGGGACCGGCCACGCTCCCTGTCAGATTTTGTCAGAAATTTTTCCCTATAAATACCACCTCAAACCTGGAATTTTTCTTACCTCTTTGCACAAATATTTTCAGATCCAATTCTCTCTAAACATCCTTCTAAAACCCTTTGATCATAAGATTATTAATCTTTGTTTCAAGTGATCCAATCTCTCATATCTCAAAGTGCAAGAGAAGAATCCTCCCCATCATAAAGCCAAAGATGTAGTTAGTGCTTATGTAAAGTTGTGAGCTTTGTATATGTAATAAGTAGATCAAGATGATCTTACTTAGTAGTGAGTTTATGAGTGAGTAAGAAGTAGTGTGAAGAAGTAGTAGTGTGGAGAAGTTATGTAGGTGTGAAGTAATAGATGTGTGAATATGTAGTGGAGTATAGAAGAAGTTGTGAAGTAGCGAAGAAGTCGTGAAGTTGTGAAGCCATGAAGAAGTCGTGAAGCCGTGAAGAAATAGGTGTGTTGTGAAGGTGTGATAAGTTGTGTAGTAGTAGTGTTGTGAAGAAGGTGTGTTGTGGTGTGAGATTGGTTCTAGCTACTATTAGAACTCGACATTTAGCTTAGTGTCATTAAATGGTGTAAGCAAAAGTTGTGAAAGGTTTTCTCCGCCAAAAGGGAGCTTGTTGTGTAGTGAAGAAAACTCTCGAGTGTGGTACTCGGGGAGTGGAGTAGGGCAAGGAAGGTGTCCTTGTAGCCGAACCACTATAAATCATCGTGTCCGGTTTGCATCTTCTTTATCTTATCTCTTTACATTTACTCTTGCATTTATCGCTTTATATCTATGCTTGCATATAGTTTAGGTGTCTATTTACCTAGTTCTCTATAACCTTGGCTCTGATACCAATCTGTAACACCCCCAAAATTTGATACAGCGGAAGACTCAACAAGCTTTCGGGGTGCTACGGGGGGTTCGTATCCATTCAAAGTCATGAAAGAACGAGATAAAGTAAACATAAGAAAACACAACCAAAACGGGTTTTAAAGTTTACATTTATCCCAAATTCATCCAAAGTAAGGCCCAAAAGAAATAAACATAGGTCCACAATAGTTATCAGAGTTTTAGAAATATAGATCCATAACCGGTGCCAATGCCAAGCCTCCAATTCCAAGCATCCATAGAGCATCACTTAGTTACCTGAGAAAACGTGCTAAAAGTCAGCTTTCGCTGGTGAGATCATAGGTTTAAATTCATAATTCAATATAGTGGACATATACGCAAAACGCTTGCTAGCTAGACTAGGCCTCAATCATCCAACCTGAATAATCCAACCAAATAATCCAACCAAAATAATCCAACCAAAATAATCCGACCAACTCGAATCAACCCTATAGGTGCACGCTATAGCTCAAATCTATCCAATCAATAGCTTACCTAGCTCAAGTCTAGGCCTCGCTCTATAATCAATCCAATAGCTTACCTAGTTCGGGACTAGGCCTCGCTCAACAACTAAACAATAGCTTACCTAGTTCGGGACTAGGCCTCGCTCAATCCTACCTAGTTCTATAAGCATAGCAAGTTTTAAAATAAACAAAGCTAATAGTCCACATAAAACATTTGCATGTTTCTCACCTTAAGTATTGAAAACAAAGTTCAAGAGTAAAAGTGGGGCTATGACTCACCTCAAGTCCAGAAAATTCTCAAAAGAAACGATAGAAGAAGACGTAAGCAACTCACGTAACGGCGACTACAGACTCGGCACTTCCTAACAATATCAAACTTGTTCAGAAATCACTTCCTCAAAATCAAATATTCCCATTCCCGAACGTATTCCATTTTACTTTCCAAAAATATCCATTTCTCGAATTAACTTCATATTAATTTGAAATTCGACGTTTGGTATCCATATGGGTGAAGGGTCGACACAACTCAAACCAAGAGCCACAACGAACGAAATAATAAACCAACTATAGGTCTAATGTTAGCCCAACATATTATTTAAATAATTATCGAAGCTTATCAAATCCGTCGATTTGGTAATCTCCCATATTTATTTACGTAATATATCGTTCCAAAATTATACCCAACCTAAAGCACGTAGCACAAAGAATTCTATATATATCGTCGAATCGGCCAAATTCCCTATAAATTCCCTATATAGTAGTCGGCCAAATTCCCTATATATCGTAGTCCTATAAATTCCCTATATATATCGTCGAATCGGCCAAATTCCACGAGATATATAGTAATTTATTACCCTAAAACATATACCTCAACCTATGGGCGTCGTGGGATACGATGCCCATTAATATACTCATTTTATATAACCAAATAACTCGATCTAATCCGTCGATTAAATAAGTCACTTGTTATAGAAAATGTTTATATTAATCGTCATATATCCGTGACAACATAAAGTCACAATATAAGCCCGCTTGGACTTTAAATAACCAACACTCGTATAACTTGATAAGTTTCTAAATTTATAAACAAAACCACGTTTTTAATTATAATTTACCCGACTTATTATTTCTCTATTATTTATATAGTTATTATTTATAACAATAGTCTGACATTTATTACACTATTTACGTAGCATAATAACTATCGTTATATTATTATAACGTTTACTCGTGATCGTTTTATTATTAATATACGCAGTTATATATATATATATATATATATATATATATATATATATATATATATATATATATATATATATATATATATATATATATATATATATATATATATATATATATATATATATATATATATATACGTTTAACACGTCTATATACGTATATAAACGATTATATTCTTAATAATTGTATTACGAGTATTATTTTTAATATTGACTTTTAAATATTTATCGAGTCATAGAATTTAGTCACATGTCCGAGTCATGACTCTCGGCTCATAGTCCAAGTCCAAATATAAGAATCAAGTCAAAATAATATATCATCTCCGTCCAAACAATCCCATATCCACGTGCTACAACATGAGGGTCCGACTACAGCACCCAACTAACCTATCTCCGTCATCTAATTGACCGTCTCACAATCGGTCCCCAATTCCACATTCGACAACACATCTCCATAACAAATCACAAGTATACATCGGGGCGCACGAATACATGTCGTGGCCACTCACCTCTAAACAAGCTCCAAAAATCCGATTTCTTCAAAAACCCAAGAGAAAAGATGGTGTATGTGGTGATAACGTGGTGATTTTGATTCGTATGTGGTGTTAGGGTGGTCCAAATCGCGCGTGGTTTGTACCAAAAGATAGATCATGAAAAGATGGTTACGATTATGGTGTTATTTTTGATGTTGGAGTGGCGGTGGTGGTGCTATTGGGTGATTAGGGGGGCGGCGATGGTTGTATTTCAAAGGAAGAGAGAGAGAGAGAGTGGTGATGAGAGTATTGATGTTGGTGTTGTGTTACTATGCACAGATCCACAAGGACGATTTTTTTTATTTACACTTATAAAAAAAAGCTTTCGATAATAATAATAATAATATTGAGGGTGTAGGGGGTTAAGTAACCCGATGTAAATACACGGACCAAACCCGAAACCTTAAATAATCAAACAACTTTCTCAAACCGAACCCGTTCCAAAAATAATAATATCCGAACCAATAATAAAATATAATTAAAATTGTTAGGTTAACCTAGTGCCGGAGTCAATGTAGTGCCAAAGTAACGATCTCAAAATAAATCATCACGAATGAACCAAACCAAACCATAAATAAATAATCAAATCCCATAAATAACGTACGATCAAAAATCACACTCCAACGTTCATAAAACATCTCATCACGATAAACTTTTCAATATTCCAAAATTATAATTTCAATGTAATGCGGGTTTTAAAAACGGCTCCCTATTTTGCCAGTTGTCACATAAATCCCTTCGCGTTGTGGTTGTTGTTGTGATTTTTGATGATGTTGATTTTGGGAAAGTTCATTTTGATCACTTATGTGGTGTAGAAATGACTTGTGTATATTTGGCGTTCTGAGTTTTTGCGTAACGAGTCTTCGTTCAAGTTATTGAGCGTTAGTAAGTTACGAGGATGTTGTTTTTGTGAGGAAATGCTTATGGAGTGTGTAAAAATCTATTTTTGGAAACTTTATTTGGAAAATGAATATTTTCCGGTTTGTCGTAAAATTAAGATTTATCGCGAAAGACGTGTTGGCATGAATATTACGATATTTAATCTAAACATCCTCTTCATGTTTTGATGATGAAAAAGATGTAAGTTACAACATATAACGTAAAGTGCTTAAGTTACTTGTGATCACAATTCTTCTATGCATTCTTACGTCAACAAGCCTCGACATCTCAACGTCTCAAGTATGCTTCAACAATCACTTAAGGTATGGATAAACAAGTGTTTAATACATCTCATGATCAAAGGGGTATTTAATTAACTAATACAAAGTTTATTTAATTATATAAACATATTATATATTTTTGAAAAACACTTTTGGTAATAAAGAAAAATGTTTTAATCATACTAAATATATGATTTCAAACTTTTAACCAAAATTAGTTAGTTTTTCACCAAATAAACTTTCCCTACTAAAAGACAGAAAATCTGGCCGTTTCAGTAGGGCGGCTCCCTTAATTATAAAGGGCGGCCCCCTTAATTTTAAGGGGACCGGCACACAATTAAGGGTACCGGCGATGCTCCCCTGTCAAATTTGGTCAGAAATTTTTCCCTATAAATACCACCTCAAACCTGGAATTTTTCTCACCTTTTACACAAAAATTTTCAGATCCAACTCTCTCTAAACATCCTTCTAAAACCCTTTGATCATAAGATTATTAATCTTTGTTTCAAGTGATCCAATTTCTCATCACTCAAAGTGCAAGAGAAGAATCCTTCCTATCATAAAGCCAAAGATGTATTAGGATCTAGTTAGTGCTTATGTGAAGTTGTGAGTTATGTATATGTAATAAGTAGATCAAGATGATCTTACTTAGTAGTGATTTAATGAGTGAGTAAGAAGTAGTGGAAGGAAGTAGTAGTGTGGAGAAGACATGTAGTTGTGAAGATGTACGTGTGTGATTAAGTAGTGGAGTTTAGAAGAAGTTGTGATGAAGTTGTGAAGTCGTGAAGATGTGAAGAAGTTGTGAAGCCGTGAAGAAGTTTAGAAGAAGTTATGAAGTCGTGAAGTTGTGTAGTGATCGAAGTTGTGTTGTGAGATTGGTTCTAGCTACTATTAGAACTCGACATTTAGCTTAGTGTCGTTAAATGGTGTAAGCAAAAGTTATGTATGGTTTTCTCCGCCAAAAGGGAGCTTGTTGAGTAGTGAAGAAAACTCTCGAGTAGGTGACTCGGGGAGTGGAGTAGGAACAAGGAAGGTGTCCTTGTAGCCGAACCACTATAAATCATCGTGTCCGGTTTGCATTTCCTTTCTCTTATCTCTTATCATTTGTTCTTGCATTTATCGCTTTACTTCTATGCTTGCCTACATGTCTTAGTTGTTGCTTATATAGTTGTGATGATTGATTGTGTTGAACATAGTAGTTAATATTGTGATTGTGTGTATAATTTCATGATATGGTCAAATAGATTGTTATTCACACTTCTCATATTAAGTTTAACTTGATAGATAATTTGATACAAAACGTTTTAAGATTTTAAAAGGAAAACGTATTCACATAAAGATCGACCAAAGCTTCATTCATAAAACTAAGCTTTTCCAAAAGCTTATATATATAATTGATCATATTGATTATATGTTGTTTTCATACTAAACTCTAATTGAAGTTTTCCAAACAAACAATTGAATAAATTTGAATCAACATTTTGAAACAAAGTTTTTATAAAATGAAAAAGAAGGGAAAACTATTCAACCCCCCTTCTAGTTTTCCACAATTGGTACCAGAGCCATGTCGCTCAAATTTTTAAAACAAATGGTTTTAAAAATTGAGTACGATCCATGTATCAAATTACTCATTAAGGAGGATTAAATATGAAAAGTGTTTTGTTGATTAACTTGTATTAGTTTTGATGATATATACACTAATTATACTAGCTCGAAATAATATTATGCTTAAAATAAGTGTTATATGTTCGGTATCAAAATCAGAAAGTTACACATCTTTCCGAAAAGTCAGAAAACAATTTTTTACAAAAAATGAAATTTTGAGTACCAGATGAGCGGCCCCCTTAATTGTCTGGGCGACCCCCTTAAATACTGGGCGGTCCCCTTAATTATTTAAGGGGTCCGCCTGTCTGTTCGACAGTTTTTCGAAAACTTTGAAAAATCATATAAAATTAACTGTAACTCCGTTGAAGTCGTGCCACCCGGCGTTTTAAAGGTAATTGAGTCTACTTTCATTTAAAAATACTTACAAGTAACCATTAAAAACTTAAATAAGTAAGAAAGTGAAAATACTATACGGTGGTCAAAAATTTGTGTTTCATTTTAACGTAAAACTTTTGTTTTACCTTTTCCTTCAAGTCGGGTATTCCTAGTTGATATACTATTGAAAAATTAAGTATTTATGTTTTCAAAATATTGATCTTAATTAAATTATAGAATGGGAGGAAACTATTTTATTTTCAAATAAATTCGAGCTAAGTAAACATTGGTGTATATAATACACAAAACGACGACAAGTGTTTTATGTGTTATGTGAACTTCTTTGTGACTTTATTTTCTTAATTGAATATATTAAATGATTGTTGCTATTTGAAGTTTAGCTATGTATATATCTATGCATATGTGCCCTATTAGTGTATAGCTAGTTTGCCGATTTATTCTTAACTAGATCTTATGCTAGATCTAACACATATTAGGATTGTTATAATATGCTTGCATTGCATATAGGTATAGATGGCTTAATGTTACTCAAACATCTTGTAAATGAGTTCAATCTAGTCACCTAAACATTTCAAACAATTTAATCTACTCTTCACAACACACTTAAATATTTTCTACAAATTAGCTTGTTTTACCTTAAGATGTTTAATAAGAGAAATTGAATCATTGTAAAACATTAATAGTTATATAAAAGAAAAAGTATTTTCAAAATCTAAGTGTGTTCATAATAAGTAAAAATGAAGAGTCTTTCACAAAAACAAACCATATAACAATCATGAAATAATAAGTTAACTTACAATCATTCACTAATAAATAATCTTAGGATTAATGGAACACACTATCAAAATGTTTATTTATTTCAAATGAGTGTCCGTGAGGGTCAAGAAAGATCTTGATATTATATCAATTCATTAATCAAATTATGGTTGATATATTCGTCAAATCTAATTGACGTGTTTTATAGTGTGGACAAGAAATTGGATTGCTATTTGTTTAGCTTCAATATTATATCAAATTACAACAAAAGATATAGTCTTGAATCTACATACTCAATCACACTAGATTGATATGAAAATAGTTACATCCTTTGTAGATGAAAAGAGTGTGCATTGGATCATAACTCACACTTGTGTTGATAATGTCATATTGAATCTACTTGTCCAATAATTGTGTTCCAAATATTAGAATAACATTTTAAACACATTTATAAAATATACAATGAAGTAGGATTGACGACTTGAATGTTTCGTCCGAAATATTCAAGCAATTTACATCGCAATGCAATGGATAAATGTGTCATATCCGAAAAACCAAACATGAGCAAACTAACAACATATGTAAACTTTGCTCAAACTACTTAAAATCGTCACTTCAAGATAAAATACATATTTAAGAATAATACACACTATATATTCTATGTATTTCATTTTCTTTGTAGCATGAATGGTTGTGTTACAAGATAATGCACTACACTTTCCTTTTTGAAATAATATAAGTTATTAGAAGTGAAAAATAACTTGTCACAATCCATAAACAAATAATTTTTTTTATATACTTGTTAAAGTATGATATATAAAATTGGCAAAAATCATAGAAAATAATATTTGTTTAAAAATATATTAATGTCTAGTTTTGATATCATTTGAGAATCACAAACTCATTTAAGATAAATAATCTTAATGAGATTCATTTCACAAGAGATGCTAAGGTGCACTCTTAAGTTTAGCACAGTTATTAAATCAAGTAATATGTCATCAAAACCAAACTACCGGTAAATCATGAAGAAAAGATTAAAACTTTTTGTTTACTCTTATCTAAACATTAAACACGTCTCTATTAGGATCGTGAATAAAATATATCATCTAGATTTACCTTCATTAAAATATGATGTTTGAGTCACATTAAGCCAAATATTAATGAATCAAGCAAACTTCATATTTGGTACTCTTCGATAGGTAAATTTAGGAACTCAATTTCTTCTAAAAAGAGAATGACTACTGGAGAATCTATTGACTAGAAATTCAATTTAACCTAATGGTTGAATTGCTTCCATGTGAGAAGTTGGTTGTGTATAACCCGTAAAAATGGTCGTGTTTAGCCTGAATTGAGCACCACTAGTAATAGTCTCATACTCATTCTCCAACTTGATTAAATTGCTCTTCCTAAATATACCTAACGCTAGTTTACTTTTATGAACTTTGCTTCTCATTAGATGCATTCATTCCTAGATTTATGGCATATCGCATATATGTTATTTCTAGATGATTATTTGCTCCTATGTGATTTGATTGTATGCCTTTACATGGTTTACACTATATGCATCATTCATCTAGGTATATTTTTCTTACCTTTATATCCTACACCCTCATTTCATGAGAACCTTAGTGTCATTTTCCGATAGGTCATATTAGTTTCATAATATATCCGGATGAGCATGAATTTAATGGGAAGGGAAATCACACTCACTCACACATATCCTTCTACCTCACACCTAAAACCGAGTCATCCTTTGTACTACCAATCTTGAGTCATCCACCATTTCCATGTCCTCAAAGAAACCAAGAATCAATATCATACCTCCTAAATCACTCCTCATAAACACCTCCTAAACCAATACGTTTTGTCTAGCCAATCCAACACCTACTATCCTTCCATAAACACATAATCATCACACTATAAATACCTCTCCCAACAAACCTAACATCATTGTTATCACCCCACATACAACATCCAAACTACCATCCACACATGAAGAATCACTTTCATCCATACCTTCATCATGCTTTCATGATCACCCAAATGAAACCACTCTTTTAGCTCAACAAGACAACCTTACTATCACCCACACTAATAAACTTCCACATTCATCTCACTCAATTCTACCAAATGACCCTTTTGAGGATCATACTCAATATCAAAACAACAACCATCAATCTCATCCAAACATGAATCATAAGTTTCATGACCAAACCTCAATCCCTAATCACAATCCAACTCCACCACCATCACCTTCCTCCGAACATGAAAAGTTCGTTAAAGAGCTCAAAGAATCTCATGAGCTTAATGCTCTTCTTGCGTTGCATCTTATTCAACGCAATTTGGATCAACAACCTACCTCCACCAAGAACCACCATCTCCAACAAAAACTTGTCATCATACCATCAAAACAACTCTTCATTGACCTTACTAATGAAGATGACACCACTCCATCCATCAAAGAATATATCAACTCACAATTGTCTCCACCACCAAAAGTTATCACCATTAACACCTCTTGATGCACACTTCTCATAATCTCCTATCAATCCACCAACCTATAACCCTGTCCCATGGAGCTTACTTGAAGCTTATGGAGACACTTGCCTTTGTTGCATCCACAACCGAACAATTGTGTTCGGACTAAGAGATGAGATACAATACATGTTTTCTCACATTGAAAACTTGTTGCAACCTCTACCACCAACAACAAACACAACACCTCCTCCACCATCAACAAAACACCTAAAAATCCCATGATTCCCTATCATCCACCCTTGTCGAACAATATATTAATCTAAACCATAATTGTCAACCCTTTGTCATCACCTTCCCTTTACATTCACAATCATCCCTCCTCATTCTCCTACATTTTCCTAGGTTCTAATCTTTGCATTAGGTTCTAATTTTTTTTTGGATTTAGGTTGTTGTTTTTAAAACAATAATTGCATGTGTCATACTTTTAGTGCATATACCTAATATGTCCATATATTGTTCCCCTATTAGTTTCATGCATATATCTGTTATCATCATTATATATATGTGCACTTGTCTACTAACTTTGTTTTGAAGGATTACTTCACCGCTCGATTCTTTGGTAGCCAAAACAAGTTTTGAGCATACACAAATGGGGAGCATACACCAAAGGGGAGCATTGAGGTTGCTAGGATCAAGGCTTCACTTACGATGATGCAAGCTCGCCTTTTAGATTCTATCTCAAGAGTTCAAGCGTAGTAGAAGTCTCGTCTTAGAGTCCACCTTTTTGCTTCGACAAAAGGGGGAGAAGAAGTGTAAACAAGTAACTTATACATTTTACTATAAGTTATAGTTTACATAGTTTGTCATCATCAAAAAGGGGGAGATTGTTGGCATGAATATTACGATATATAATCTAAACATCCTCTTCATGTTTTGATGATGACAAAGATGTAAGTTACAACATATAACGTAAAGTGCTTAAGTTACTTGTGATCACAATTCTTCTATGCATTCTTACGTCAACAAGCCTCGACATCTCAACGTCTCAAGTATGCTTCAACAATCACTTAAGGTATGGATAAACAAGTGTTTAATACATCTCATGATCAAAGGGGTATTTAATTAACTAATACAAAGTTTATTTAATTATATAAACATATTATATATTTTTGAAAAACACTTTTGGTAATAAAGAAAAATGTTTTAATCATACTAAATATATGATTTCAAACTTTTAACCAAAATTAGTTAGTTTTTTACCAAATAAACTTTCCCCACTAAAAGATAGAAAATCTGGCCATTTCAGTAGGGCGGCCCCCTTAATTATAAAGGGCGGCCCCCTTAATTTTAAGGGGACCGACACACAATTAAGGGGACCGGCCACGCTCCCCTGTCAGATTTGGTCAGAAATTTTTCCCTATAAATACCACCTCAAACCTGGAATTTTTCTCACCTTTTGCACAAAAATTTTCAGATCCAACTCTCTCTAAACATCCTTCTAAAACCCTTTGATCATAAGATTATTAATCTTTGTTTCAAGTGATCCAATTTCTCATCACTCAAAGTGCAAGAGAAGAATCCTTCCTATCATAAAGCCAAAGATGTATTAGGATCTAGTTAGTGCTTATGTGATGTTGTGAGTTATGTATATGTAATAAGTAGATCAAGATGATCTTACTTAGTAGTGATTTAATGAGTGAGTAAGAAGTAGTGGAAGGAAGTAGTAGTGTGGAGAAGACATGTAGTTGTGAAGATGTAGGTGTGTGATTAAGTAGTGGAGTTTAGAAGAAGTTGTGAAGTCGTGAAGACGTGAAGAAGTTGTGAAGCCGTGAAGAAGTTTAGAAGAAGTTGTGACGATGTCGTGAAGTCGTGAAGTTGTGTAGAAGTTGTGTAGTGATCGAAGTTGTGTTTTGAGATTGGTTCTAGCTACTATTAGAACTCGACATTTAGCTTAGTGTCGTTAAATGGTGTAAGCAAAAGTTGTTTACGGTTTTCTTCGCCAAAAGGGAGCTTGTTGAGTAGTGAAGAAAACTCTCGAGTAGGTGACTCGGGGAGTGGAGTAAGAACAAGGAAGGTGTCCTTGTAGCCGAACCACTATAAATCATCTTGTCCGGTTTGCATTTCCTTTCTCTTATCTCTTATCATTTGTTCTTGCATTTATCGCTTTACTTCTATGCTTGCCTACATGTCTTAGTTGTTGCTTATATAGTTGTGATGATTGATTGTGTTGAAAATAGTAGTTAATATTGTGATTGTGTGTATAATTGCATGATATGGTCAAATAGATTGTTATTCACACTTCTCATATTAAGTTTAACTTGATAGATAATTTGATACAAAACGTTTTAAGATTTTAAAAGGAAAACGTATTCACATAAAGATCGACCAAAGCTTCATTCATAAAACTAAGCTTTTCCAAAAGCTTACATATATAATTGATCATATTGATTATATGTTGTTTTCATACTAAACTCTAATTGAAGTTTTCCAAACAAACAATTGAATAAATTTGAATCAACATTTTGAAACAAAGTTTTTATAAAATGAAAAAGAAGGGAAAACTATTCAACCCCCCTTCTAGTTTTCCACAAGACGTTAGGTTTTGTTATGCGAATACATAAAATATGAAAAGTAAGAGGTTTTGAGTGTAATAAAGTAATTAATAAAAAAAATAAAAAAAAATATTATTAGGAGGGGGGGGGGGGCGGCCGATTAAGGGTAGTAGGGGAAAAAAAGGAAACCAAATTTGATACCAAATACAACTCTAAGCCTTAGGGATTATCCAAATTAATTATAAATACAAAATCAAAACTCACCTATCCCTTTTTCCTGCATAGTAAGTCGACACAAATGGGGATCCAAGAGGAAGAATTAGGGTTTCATAATTGTCTAGCAATAATCAAGAATCAAGGTAAAATCTTTAACCCTTATGTGTAATTAACCAATTATTGTTATGGTTCATGTAATAATTAATATGATGGAATCTAGGGTTTATATACTTCTGTAAATTATTGAAGTAAAACATGTTAGGATGATTAGATGTTAATATTATGGTTAATGGTTAAGGGAATTGAGCGTAAAACATGCTAGTTATTGAGTTAGGGTTTGGACAGATTTATAAGGCTGTAAAGATGTGAGTGTACATAACAGATGGTGATGAGTTAGATCACGAATTTTAGGTCTAAATTGTATTATAATGAAAGAGCTTTCCAAAAAGTCCAGCCACGATCAATTTTGAGGTCGGGAAGTCGGTCTTTTGATTTTTCTTTGTTAAGGTGTCAAAGCTGTTAAACCGGGACATATTTTGGGTAAACGTTTGAGGTTGGTATGTGGTTGTAAAAGTGGTATTTTGACTTGGTCTTCTGGAATAGTTAATTTTTAGGTTATATTATACTACAACGAAGAGGATTCGCGATAAAAACTTGTGGAAGTAATTATTAAAAATCAAAACTTTTTTGTGTGCGTTCAGATCCGAATTTGATTAGTTGACAAGTTTGAATTTTCTATGAATATTTGTGTGTGTTATTGGCACATGGCCTTCTGGGATTAGCTTCGATGCTTATGAGAGACCATGGTAAATTTTTAGTGTGAGTTGTTAAGCTATATTTGTCGTGATTTCATGTGAGTGAATGTACTCAAAAATTCTGCGTTTTCTGAGTTTTAGAGTGCAAGGGATTTAGTGAGTATTAAGTTATGGTAGTGGTTGGTGTGGTGTCTAGGAGATCCATGGTGGGTCATATGAGTCTTAGACATTGTAACCTCTCGTAAATTTCCCTTACGATTAGTAAATGCATACAAAAATAAAACGATTTTACAAGGAATTAACACCATTTTACGGGTAACAAATTTTTTTTTTATGATATGGCTTGATATTGAACCACTACGATAACTGTGATTGACCGTTTACCCAGGAACGATGCTTACACACAACCTAGGTTGCCTATAATTATTGCGAACGATAAATAATTATATAACGATAAATAAATTTAGACGAATAAAACAATACGTAACCATTATTTATTTTTATACGACGTAACACATCACGTATGCACTTTATCGATTTCTCATAATTAATAATAAACGTTCGCAATAAAACGAGACTTAAGAACTGAAACGTGCCATATCTTTTAGGTTGTGTGTGAAGCCGTTGCCTTGCATCGTTGAGATTACAATTGCTCTACTATCCTACTAAGGTGAGTTCATAGCCCACACTTAACTGATTTCTGTGGGGGGGATACATGCTCAAAAACCGAACACAAGTCTTTTCCTGATCTTATTATTGCTTAAGTAGCTATTGCCAAAAGTCCCTCGATCATGAACCTTAATCACTTGAAAGGTGAACGTAAATAATTGTGAATAGATCTATTAGGGATTGACAATCCCCATTTGGTTGCTAGAGGAAAGTCACCAAATGCACGTTATTTGAATATAATAGGTTACTGGCAAATACCTATCTTGGGGGCTATATATATTTTACATCATTATTATGAAAATATTGATGTCTGTTAAATCGTTGAGGGTCATGAGCTTAATGCAATAATAAATGTGATTTCTAACTTGTTTATTTGTATCGATATTACAATAAACATCTATCTCTTGTGTTCAAACTCTTAATTATAAACCTATGAATTTCACTCAACTTTTGTTGACTTTTAGCATGTTTATCTCAGGTAACTAAAAGGTAAAAAATATTATTTACCTTTATAGCATTTTTAATTTGGTTATAATTATGCTTACATTTACTAATCGGGAAATTTATTACAGTATCATGTCTTCGAACACCCACCCTATCAGCTTGTCCTCAAACTCAGGAACTGAAGATGTTACTTCAGCCTATGCTACCTCACCTATGCCTATGTCTCCTGCTACCGATAGATACATGCAAAGCCAGCAATTTCTGCCAGCATCTGACACAGAGGCTTCTCCTCTGGCAACATCTGGTCCGATTCGCCGATCTAGGCAAATTAGACAACTTCAGCCGTATGAAGCAAGTACTGCTGTACCAGCACCAGCTCTTGTCATACCACCTGAATCAGTTGTGCCATCACCACCTGCACCACCAGTAATACCACCAGTACCAACTATCTTCTACAGCCAAACTACTATTGTGCCACAAACACCATCACCTATAGTATCACCTCCACTAGCATCACCACCAGCACCTTACCGAAGTGTCCCTCTATCACCTCACCGAAAGACTTACCCAATCCGCCCAACCGCCTCAGAATCTAGTATTCACCGTAGCCGCCGAAGGACCCACAAGCGGGCAGATGCTCGTAAATGGTCTTTCTTATTGCCCATTATGCGATATTGAAGATCTCAAGAAGGAACACCAACAACAAGGGAACTTGGGGAAAGTTCTTACTCTACCTCCCGAATTCTGCCAGTCACTGGGGAACCCATACACCATACCATACCATTGTTAGCTGCAAGAATGGTTCGCCACGAAGACCGACTTGATTCTATCGCTAGTATACTCAACAAGATTCCGCATGAACTTCTAGAAACCTTTGAAGATGATATGAACAGTCTCATAATTGGTCATCTTGCAATAGAAGATAAGGTCGAAAAGTTGGATTCTTTATTTTGAGAATCAATGGAATTCATAGGAGCACTATGTGGGGCTAACACTTCGACCGAAATAGCATTGGGGACTTTAGACCGAGAAATTGAAAGGATCAACACTGAAAACCTACGCCTTAGGCAAGCCCTACTAGAAGCTCGAGAAAGGGAAAGAGCTCGAGATCAAACCATGGAAACCATGTCCACTGCCATTCAAGAACTCCAAAACCGCCTAGACAAAGCCTTAGGAAAACCATGAGACCATCACCTTGTTAAGAAAAATCAATGTCCTACAAATAAGTATATCTTGTCGTGTTTTGTAAACATTTGCACAAGTACCAATAAGTGTTGTAACACCTTGACATTGATTTATGGAAGTTTATTTTATCTTTATTTACGTTGCATTATATCGTAATATATTGGTTCATACAGGTCAAACTTATTCGTATTGTGTGTCATCCCAACATACGAAAATTTACGATGATCGAATCATTGTAACTACGACCTATATTTAACTATTCATTACTCGATATGTATTTTCAACGTGATAAGATTATTATAAATGTTCTAATAATATACCTTCTTTTATAGCAATATGGCTAGAACTAGGAGAACAACCACGAACGCCGCACCAGCAAACCCCGAAGTTATGACCCCGGCTGCAATCCAGCAAGCAATCGCTGATGGCGTTAATGCCGTTTTAGCTGAACAAAACCGTAATAGAGACGGAAATGCACCGGCACCCCGCTACTGCACATACAAAGACTTCATAGCATGTCAACCAACGTATTTCAAAGGAACTGAAGGAGTGTCGGAATTAGCTCAATGGTTTGAAAGAAGTGAAACTGTTTTCCAAAGAAGTGGATGCTCGGAAAACAACAAGGTAAGCTTCGCAACGGGAACACTAATGCAAGACGCTCTATCCTGGTGGAACTCTACCATTCAAACACTAGGAGCAGAAGCAGCACATCAGCTTACTTGGATTGAATTCAAGGCTAAAATACTAAAGAAGTATTGTCCCCGTTCCGAACTGCGAAAACTCGAGGATGAGTTCCATGCCTTAATAGTGAAAGGAGTTGATTTGAGAAGTTACAACCGGAGATTCCAAGAACTTAGAATACTATGCCCTACCATGGTACCCGATCATGAGAAGACATTAGAAAAATATGTCGAAGGACTCCCTAGGAGTATTGAAGGAAATGTCACCTCAGCAAACCCGCCAACCTTGGAAGCAGCAATGGAACTTGCTCAAAAACTTCTAGATCGAGAAGTGAAATGCAATGAACTTAAAAGGAAATTGGACGATAAAAGAACCACTCACCATCACAAAAACAACTAGCAAAACTACAACAGTTATCACCGCAACAACAACCAACGCAACAATAATCGGAACCACCAACCATATCACAACACTCGAAGCACTCAGCAGCAGAATCAAAGACAAGAAAAACCCCGAGTCTACACCGCTACGGAAGGTGTAGGGTACAACGGACAGAAACCCCTGTGCCAGCGATGCAAACTTCATCACGAGGGTCGTTGTACCGTCCGATGTGACAAATGTCATAAAATCGGGCATCAAACCAGAAACTGTAGGATTCCTGCTACGGGAAGCAACACATTAGCTGTATCACCCACTTGTTTCGGATGCGGAGAAGTAGGACACATCCGGAGAAACTGCCCAAAAGGAAACGAACCAGCCAACGCCCAAGCTAGGGTATACCTACTCGGAGATGGAAACGGACCCGATGTAGTCACCGGTACGTTTCTACTAAACCATCATAATGCTAGAGTATTGTTTGATTCGGGCGCCGATAAGAGTTTTATATCAGATACGTTTGCCCCTTTACTTAATGTTACCCCCTCTAAGCTAAACACCACCTACGAAGTCGAAATGGCTGACGGAAATTTAATAGATACCAATACTATCATGAAAGATTGCACCCTAACCTTATCCGAAAAACCTTTTGCCATTGATCTTATGCCGGTTCAACTTGGTAGTTTCGACGCTATCGTCGGCATGGATTGGCTATCCCACCATCGTGCTAGGATTCACTGTGACGAAAAGGCCGTCCATATACCACTCAAGGATGAAACACTCATTGTCCAGGGCGACAAAAGCAAATCTCGATATGGAATTATCTCATGTATGCGAGTAATTGTAACACCCCCAAAATTTGATACAGCGGAAGACTCAACAAGCTTTCGGGGTGCTACGGGGATTGGTATCCAACACAAGACAATATAGAACGAGATAAAGTAAACATAGTAAAAACACAACCAAATACGGGGTTTTAAGGTTTACATTTATCCCAACATCACTCAGAGTTAGGCCCAAAATAAAATAACAATAGGTCCAAATTTAATTATCAGAGTTTAGAAAATATAGATCCATAACCGTGTGCCACAGCCGAGCCTTCCAATCCAAGCATGCACCTCAACACTTAATTACCTGAGAAAACGTGCTAAAAGTCAGCTTTCGCTGGTGAGATCATAGGTTTAATTTCAACTAATAATATAGTGGACATGTACGCAAAACGCTTGCTAGCTAGACTAAGGATTCGCTAAAAGCCTGCGGATACCCTCCACTCTCAACATAACACACGGAAACCCTTCCGCAATAACCAAAACACACGGATACCCTTCCGTGACAACGTAGATATTCGGGTAACCCCCGCAATACCAATAAATACTCGGATAACCTCCGAAGTATTAATAACCTATAGGTGCACACTACAGTATCTAAATAAGTCAACCTTGAATAGTACACACAAAACTATGTGACTAAAGCTGACAATCCAAATAAGCCAACCTTGAATAGTACACACAAAACTATGCGACTAAAGCTGACAATCCAAATAACCAAATAAGCCAACCTTGAATAGTACACACAAAACTATGTGACTAAAGCTGACAATCCAAATAAGCCAACCTTGAATAGTACACACAAAACTATGTGACTAAAGCTGACAATATATCCTAGTCCATACGCATAGCAAGTTTTAGAAAGAATATTAAAGCGATAATAGTCCACGTAAAATGATTTGCACGTTTCTCACCCCAATCGTTGAAAACATAGTTCAAGAGTAAAAAGTGGGGCTATGACTCACCTCAAGTCCAGAAAAATAGCAAGACGAGGTAGGTAGCAATAAGATGTATGATAACTCACGAAACAGCAACTACGGACTTGGCACGACCTAACAATATTAACTCTTTCAGAAATCATTTCCTCAAATATATAATATTCCCAAACCCGGACGAGAATCCGTTTTATTTCCGAAAATCCATTTCGTATTAGTTTGGTGTATTTGCGTTTGGTATCCATACGGGTGGTGGGTCGACTCAAAACAAACCAACAAGATCGCACATAGAACATATAATAAACTATAGATCTAATATTAGCCCAATATATCATTTAAATAAATCGCCAAAGTTTACCAAATCCGTCGATTTGATAATCCTCATATTTATTTACGTAATATACCGTTCCAAGATTACACCCAATCTAAAGCACATATAAATCACATAGCACATAATTACTATATAGTATATATCTCAGTTTAATAAATTCCTCGTATATATCGTCAAATTGGCCAGATTTCCCGATATATACACTCGCAATCTATTACCCTTTACATATACTACAACCTATGGGCGTCGTAGGATACGATGCCCACTAATATATTCGTTTCATATAACCAAACAACACGGCTCAACCTTACGGTTGGGTGGTTATTTACTTATAGAAAACGTCTATATTAGTCGTCATATATCCGAGACAACACGAATGTCGCAAATAATAACTTACCTGGACCCGAGTGACGACAATTTCGCCTAACTCAATAAGTTTATCCGTTATATATCCAAAATGACTTTTTATTAAACGTTTCATAATTATCGGGAGTTTCCCGTTTACAACACAATTTCTAATAATAATAATACGTTTAATTAATATTACGCCACTTTCGTAGCCTAATATGTATCTAATCGTATTATTTATAATACGACTCGTGATTATTATTATTATTAATATACGCGTTTATATAGTTATATATACGTTACTCACGTATATACTTTCGTATAAACGTTCATATTACTAATAATTATTATTACGAGTTTTATTATTCTCGTTTTACTTTTAATATTTATTGAGTTTCACGAAATGGTCATATGTCCGAGTCATGACTCTCGGCTCATTGTCCAAGTCCAATAATAAACCAAAGTCACAAACAATAAACTCCGTCCAATCACAATCTCAACCACAGGCTACAACAATAAGGTCCGACTACGGTACCCGACTAACCTATCTCCGTCATCTAACGACCGTCTCCTAACCGGTCCTCATATCATATCCCAATCGACAACAACTTCTCAATATTCAAACCATAACCAATAACCAATATCCATTTCGACCAAAGTATACGGCCGAGAAATAATACCACAACAACAATATATACCAACAATAATCATAACCAATAATAATAAAACAATTAGTTCACGTTTAACACGAAATAACATTTAACCAAATTGGTGTTCGGGTCGGTTTACCAAGCCGAACCCGAGGCCATACGACTCAATTGAGTCTCGGCCACAACACAAGCCAAACATAGCTCACTTGAGCTAACCAAATAATCACATAACCCATTCGACCCAAATGGTCAATTCGGCAACAAGGAAAAATACTACACGGCTCAAGGCCGCGACCCACAAGGGTCGAACCACAATATTCTTACGAGCCAAGGCTCGAACCATAACAAATCGAGAACCCATGAGGGTCTCGGCATGGCCTACGAGCACGAGAATGAAACCCCGAGACCACAAGGGTCTCGGTTAGCTCGGTTCAAAGGGTACACCACCCTTGACAACAACCAAACAATCATCACCAATGGACCAAAGCCACACAAAGGCTCGAATCAAGAATAAGCCGAGAGCTTGCTCTCGGTTCCGAGTCAACCACGACCCAAACCATGAAACCCGGATACCAAACTAACTTTTTATCACTAAAAACATCATTTCCCATTAACGATTAGTTCGATTCTCGACAAACACAATCCGTGTAGCCACGGATAAAAGCCAAATCGTGGCTCCCAAAGCCCAAAAATGGCTCCTTCTCACCTTCTTAGACTTCCAATAGCACGGATCTAGAAAACTAATAAAAGTTCGAACGGATTTGTGCAAGATTGATGGTGTTAACGGAGGTTCTAGGGTGAATATGATATATCAAATGAAAGAGGGTGAAGAGAGGAGTAGATTGGTGGTGTTTGTTTTGTTGGGTGGTCGGTAAAACGGCGGTGGTGGCCGGTTTTTCAATTCGGCGGCTAGGGTTTGAGTAGTAGAGGAAGAAGAGAGTGTGAGGTGAGAGATGAGAGTGAAATTTGTGTTGTGTGTTGGTGCGTGTGGATCAAAACCGGACAAACACCCTTATTAACCTTTTTCTCTTTTTTTTTTTTTTTTGTTAAATGTAATAACAATAATAATAATAATAATAAGAATAATAATAGTAAGTGTAATAATAATGATAATAGTAATAATAAGATATTATTACGGTTGAGCGGGTAATGTGGGTGGATGTAAAAACACGTGGCCCGAACCCGAACTCATTTTAAAATTTCTATATTACACGAGAACCTCTCGTACTCAATTAAAATAATAACGGCTCGTTAAGACGAATCATAAAATTATGTTAGGTAATCCTAGTGCCAAAGTCAACGTAGTACCAAGTGAGAATTCAAATATACATCACCGATTCCATAATCAAAAACGAATTATGAACATAATTCACGAATACCATAACGTCATTAAATAAAATTTCCATAAAATAGGTCTTACAAGTTCGTTGTGAAATGAAAATTTCAAATAAAAATTATAAACGAACTTATATCGAAATGCGGATTTTTAAAATGGCTCCCTAAACTGCCGGTTGTCACATCCTCCCCGTCTCAGAAGGAAACCCGTCCCGGGTTTCACTCGGAAAAATGTCCATCTACGAAGTGAAAAGCTTCGGATATCTCTTCCTGAACTCGTCCTCACGTTCCCACGTAAATTCTGGTCCATGTCGGGAGTTCCAACGAACCTTGACGAGCGGAATGCGACTCCTCTTGAGTCGTTTAACTTCACGATCTAAAATCTCGATCGGCTCCTCCACGAAATTCAATTTCTCATCAATACGAATGTCCCTCATTGGAATGACGGGCATTTCATCAGAAAGACATTTCTTCAAATTACTCACGTGAAACACGTCATGAACTTTGCTCAGTTCAGACGGTAATTCCAACCTATAAGCCACGGGCCCAATTCTTTCTAAGATCAAGAATGGTCCAATGTAGCGCGGGTTGAGTTTACCACGTTTCCCGAAACGTATTACACCTTTCCAAGGCGAGACTTTCAGCATCACTTTGTCTCCAACCTGGAACTCTAAAGGTTTACGTCTCTGATCGGCGTAGCTCTTCTGCCTATCTCTGGCGGCTTGCAACCGATCACGAATCTGGGCTACTTTCTCGGTAGTTTCTAAAATAAGCTCAGGGCCTGTAAGTTGGCTATTTCCAACCTCTGCCCAACCAATAGGCGAACGACACTTTCTGCCATACAAAGCTTCGAATGGTGCAGCCTTAAGACTTGTGTGGTAGCTGTTATTATAGGAGAATTCCGCAAGGGGTAAATACTTCTCCCAGCCTTTACCAAAGTCTATGATGCATGCACGAAGCATATCCTCTAACGTCTGAATGGTCCTCTCACTTTGACCATCGGTTTGGGGATGATATGCAGTACTCATATCAAGCCTCGTCCCCAAAGCCGTTTGAAGTGATCGCCACAAAGCTGACGTAAAACGACTATCACGATCTGAAATAATAGATATCGGGACTCCATGACGTGAAATAATTTCCTTCACATATAACCTTGCAAGCTTATCCACCCTATCATCTTCACTAATAGCTAAGAAATGAGCAGACTTTGTCAGACGGTCCACAATTACCCAGATAGCGTCACAACCGCTAGCCGTCCTCGGTAATTTGGTAATGAAGTCCATAGTAATCCGCTCCCATTTCCAGACTGGAAGTTCTGGTTGCGTTAGTAGTCCTGACGGTCTCTGGTGTTCAGCCTTAACCTTGGCGCATGTCAAGCACTTACTAACGTACGATGCTATATTTGCCTTCATATTTGGCCACCAATAGAACTTCTTAAGATCTTGGTACATTTTATCGGAACCAGGGTGAATGGAGTACTTTGACTTATGCGACTCATGCATAATCAATTCTCGAATTCCTCCATATAACGGTACCCAAATCCGATCTCCAAAACATAATATTCTATCCGAACGCTTAACAAATCCTTTCTCATTATCAGCCATCCCAAATACGTTCTCGGCAGATCTATTTTCTGCTTTCAATGCTTCCGTTTGAGCTTCGAGTATTTGAGATGGTAATGGTGATACGATAGTCATTCCCAATGACCTAACTCGTAATGGTGGTACTCTTTCCTTTCGACTAAGAGCATCAGCAACAACGTTTGCTTTACCAGGATGATAGCGAATTTCACAATCATAATCGCTTAGCAACTCGATCCAACGTCGTTGTCTCATGTTGAGCTCTTTTTGATTCAAGATGTGTTGTAGACTTTTGTGGTCAGTAAATACAACACACTTGGTTCCGTACAAGTAATGTAGTTTTTCTCATGCTTTTTGAGCTGTCGGGAAGCATAAGCTATCACCTTCTCTCGTTGCATTAACACGGCTCCTAAACCTTTATGTGAGGCGTCACAATAGACGACGAAATCCTCGTTACCTTCTGGTAACGCTAAGATAGGAGCACTACACAACATTTTCTTAAGCAATTGAAACGCTCCCTCTTCTTTATCTCCCCATTCATACGTAACACTCTTTTGGGTCAATTTGGTCAATGGTTTAGCTATCTTCGAAAATCCCTCAATGAATCTTCGGTAATAACCAGCTAAACCCAAAAATTGATGAACTTCTGTTGGGGTGGTAGGTGCAGCCCAATCTTTTATCGCCTCAATTTTTGCAGGATCCACATGGACTCCTTGTCTGTCAATCACATGACCCAAAAATTGTACTGTCGGAATCCAAAATTCGCATTTCGAAAACTTGGCATAAAGTTTCTCCTTCCTGAGCAATTCCAAAATGAGTCTTAAATGTTCCTCATGCTCTTTCTCACTCCTTGAATAAATCAGAATGTCATCGATGAATACAATCACGAACTTATCCAAGTAAGGCTTACACACACGATTCATGAGATCCATGAATATTGCTGGTGCGTTAGTCAACCCAAACGGCATCACCTGAAACTCGTAATGCCCGTAACGGGTTCTGAAAGCCGTTTTCGGAATATCTTCTTCGCGAACTCGAAGTTGATGATATCCCGATCTCAAATCGATCTTCGAATACACACTCGATCCTTGAAGTTGGTCGAACAAGTCATCGATCCTAGGTAAAGGGTATCGATTCTTCACCGTTAACTTATTCAACTCCCTATAATCAATACACATACGAAACGATCCATCCTTCTTCTTCACAAATAAGACTGGGGCTCCCCATGGTGAAGAACTTGGTCTTATGAATCCTTTTTCGGCTAACTCTGCCAATTGTTTCGACAACTCTTCCAGTTCGGTAGGTGCAAGACGATAAGGTGCTCGTGCTACAGGTGCAGCACCAGGTATCAACTCAATATGAAATTCCACTTGTCTAGTCGGCGGGATTCCCGGCAAATCATCAGGAAACACATCAGGAAAATCATGAACTATAGGCACATCTCCAATGCACCTTTCCTTTTTCTTCGTCTCGCCCTTCTCAGAAATTTGAGCTAAGAAAAGATAACATCCCTTCTCCATTAGCTTCGGTAGCTTAGTGCAAGAAATCACTGCCAATCGAGATGGGCTCCTAGAATCCTTTCGGTCTCCTAATATATTTAGGACCTCCTTTCCGTATGGTACACGCACGATCTTCTCGTCGCAAAGTATGTGAGCACGATACTTCGACAACCAATCCATACCAATGATTACATCAAAACTTCCTAACGTGACGGGTAGAAGATCTATGTTGAAAGGGTGGTTCAAGAAATTTAACGTACAACCGCGAATGATGGTATTAATCCTTTCTATGTTTCCATTAGCTAACTCAATATCATATCCAATTCCTAAGGCCATCGGGGGTTTCTCTAGTAAGGGTGCAAATGTAGTGGACACAAAACTCCTATCGGCACCAGTATCAAACAGTATGGAAGCATAACGATTATTGAGGAGGAACGTACCAGTAACGACGTTCGGATCTTCTCCTCTCTCGTTCCCGAGTGCATACACTCTTCCTTGAGCGGCTCCAGCTTCCACACGTTGGTCCCCATTATCTTGTCGTCCACGATTTCCTCCAGCTCCACGGTTTCCATAATTGTACCCATTACCACCCGAGCCTTGATTCCCACGGTTCCGCGATTCTCTACACTCATTCCTATAGTGTCCCTTCTTTCCACATCCATAACAGGTAACATCTGCCTTGTTTCTCATCTCAGGAGCAGCTTGAACCATTGCAAGAGGTCGAGCTCTACAGTCCCTAGCTGTATGTCCTTTCCTTGAGCAATTCTGGCATGTCACACTACACCATCCAGTGTGATGCTGATGGCAACGATCACACTTGGGTGCATCACCGTTCTGATTCTTCTTACCTCCATTCCCAATAGCATAAGCCTTAGCTTTTCTCTTGCTTCGGTGATCATTACTCTTAGAGTGACGGTCTCTCTTTCTCTTTCCATTCTTCTCCTTATCACCTTCTTCTAATTCCAACGAATCCATAAGTTGTTGAGCAATTGTGATTGCCTCATGGATGTTTGTAGGCCTAGCAGAAATTTCATCATTCCTCGTAGCTATAGGCAATCCATCAGTATACCTCTCAATCTTTTGAGTCTCGGTTTTCACCATATCAGGGCACAACAAGGCTAACTCCTGGTAACGACGATTGTAAGTCGCCATATCATTACCTTTCACCTTGTGGTTCCAAAACTCAATCTCTAGCTTCTTGACCTCATTCCTTGGGCAATAAGTCTGAATCAACAAGGACTTAAATTGCTCCCAAGTCATAGCATATGCTACATCACTCCCAACTGCATTTCGGTAATTGTTCCACCACGTCAAAGCTTCATCCTTGAAAGTAAAAGAAGCAAACTTTACCTTCGCATTCTCCGCACAACCACTGACATTAAACACTGACTCAGTCTTCTCAATCCATCTAACTAAGTAAACCACTCCCTCATTTCCACCAAACTCAATGGGTCCACAAATCTTGAATTCCTTGTATTGACATCCATTAGCACGAACAGGTGGAGAAGTTCCAGCAGAATTGTTGGAATGATTTGACTCAGCGAGTAGTTCAGCAACTCTTTGCTCCACGAGTTGGTTGATCATTGCTTGATCCACAGTAGGTGCATTAAGTGGAACATGATCATTGTCTCCCTGAACATCAACATTTTGATTCCTGTTGTTACGGTTAGTGGTGTCCAGGTTGTCAGGAGTAGGGGTTTCAACATTTCGAGTAGGTCGACGACCTCGACGAGCAGGAGTAGGAGTAGTCACAGCAGGACCAGTCCTGGTAGACCTAACAGGGTTTCGACGGGGTGCCATTGATCTGTAACATCACGCAAGTTCATAAATCTCCATTAGAACTTATCGACATGCTCAACAAAACATCTCAACAAAATCAAGTCATAGCAAGAATGACAACGACACGCTATGTAATAATAAGCGAATAAGGACTCAATTTCCATAATACCCAAAATCACATAATACCATATACTAACAACCATCAATCATACAATAGCGATCTAACATCGTTCCAACCAACGGATAACACCAAACATACTAATCGTTCCAAAAGAGACGAATACCAAACAAAATACATCAAAATATGATAACTAGCTTTTCTAACCGAACACTCCTCGGCTAAGAAAGCAACAAAATAATATAACTCAAGCAACTAGCCACGGGGCTGACGGAGAATCCTCAACTCCTGCCTCAAGCCATCAAGATCCCTCCATAACGATCCTAACTCCACGCTATGGGTGTCTCGGTCTCTCTTGAGGTCAGCCACCTCCTTCTCTAGCTCGGCATTCCTTTGCCAAAGCTTGCGGTCGGCCTCACGAGCAGTAATAAACCCTCGCTGAATACTATCGATATGCTCATGTACCTCCATCAAAACTCTCCTCATCTCGGTAACCCTTCTCTCAGCCATAACCATATCGACCCTCAACTGCCCAATAAACTCAACAGTCACTCTATCAATCCGCTCAGATATATGAGTAACTCTCTCACCAAGAGCCGTAATCTGAGTCCATAACCTGCCAATCTCACCCAACTCTGCATGCTCAGTAGAAATCTCAGACGATGCATCCGACTCCACGGGACTACCCGGTGGCAACTCAAACAAGAACGGATGATCAGGTGAATCGGGCTCAATCGGGTGTACAGGTGAATCAGGCTCCTCAGCCTGAGCTGGTGGTGCTAACTCATCATCATCATCATCAGGCATCTCATCCTCCTGAGGGTCATCCTCCTCCTCAGGGTCATCATCATCACCATGCTCAGCCTCCTGAGGGTCATCCTCCCGCTCAGGGTCATCAGCCTCATCCTCACCCTCGTACTCCTCCTCCTCATCGGAAGAGTACCTCATCACTCGCCGTCTCCTACTAGGTGAACCATGTGAAGATGTAGTAGGTGATCTAGGACGACGACGCAGTGATGTGGGCGGCGCCTCAGACAGAAGAGAATGAGCATCAATCTGTAAAGGTGATGGAGTAGGGCGTACCGACATGCGTGCCGTAGCTCGGTGGGCAAAACGTGGTGCCACACGCCAAAGCCTGATGAAGAGTAAGCTGCCTCGATGTACCAGGGAGCCCTAAAGAAGATGAGGGTCCCTGCGTAGATGCAGCAGGTAGTGCTGAAGTAGAAGCTGTCTGTGATACAATAGCTGTAGACATGGCCATCTGGTAGGGGTCATCAGATGCCATAGTGAACTGTGTAGGTAAAACTGGTGCAGTAAGGATGTCCTCGACGACATCAGGCACATGGGAGGCCATAGTCTGTGACAACGGCGTAGGGTAGGTGTAAGTGTTTCAAAACAACTTAAATCACAACTCATAAAATCGTACCAAATATTCACATCAAATAATACCATATAATCTTAATAAAAGAATTTCAAACACCGCATTCCTAAAAATGTTTATAAAACATATAGACCATATAAATCCTCAAGAACGCCATCTTATTACTAAAATCCATAAACCTCAAATCATCTCAAATATCTCATAATACCTCAAATAATAGAAGATGCTTCGGCTTGGCGGGCTGGCGGGCGGTAGTCAAGGATCATTTTCTATAAAAATACGGTTATAGTTTAGGCGTTTATTTACCTAGTTCTCTATAACCTTGGCTCTGATACCAATCTGTAACACCCCCAAAATTTGATACAGCGGAAGACTCAACAAGCTTTCGGGGTGCTACGGGGATTGGTATCCAACACAAGACAATATAGAACGAGATAAAGTAAACATAGTAAAAACACAACCAAATACGGGGTTTTAAGGTTTACATTTATCCCAACATCACTCAGAGTTAGGCCCAAAATAAAATAACAATAGGTCCAAATTTAATTATCAGAGTTTAGAAAATATAGATCCATAACCGTGTGCCACAGCCGAGCCTTCCAATCCAAGCATGCACCTCAACACTTAATTACCTGAGAAAACGTGCTAAAAGTCAGCTTTCGCTGGTGAGATCATAGGTTTAATTTCAACTAATAATATAGTGGACATGTACGCAAAACGCTTGCTAGCTAGACTAAGGATTCGCTAAAAGCCTGCGGATACCCTCCGCTCTCAACATAACACACGGAAACCCTTCCGCAATAACCAAAACACACGGATACCCTTCCGTGACAACGTAGATATTCGGGTAACCCCCGCAATACCAATAAATACTCGGATAACCTCCGAAGTATTAATAACCTATAGGTGCACACTACAGTATCTAAATAAGTCAACCTTGAATAGTACACACAAAACTATGTGACTAAAGCTGACAATCCAAATAAGCCAACCTTGAATAGTACACACAAAACTATGCGACTAAAGCTGACAATCCAAATAACCAAATAAGCCAACCTTGAATAGTACACACAAAACTATGTGACTAAAGCTGACAATCCAAATAAGCCAACCTTGAATAGTACACACAAAACTATGTGACTAAAGCTGACAATATATCCTAGTCCATACGCATAGCAAGTTTTAGAAAGAATATTAAAGCGATAATAGTCCACGTAAAATGATTTGCACGTTTCTCACCCCAATCGTTGAAAACATAGTTCAAGAGTAAAAAGTGGGGCTATGACTCACCTCAAGTCCAGAAAAATAGCAAGACGAGGTAGGTAGCAATAAGATGTATGATAACTCACGAAACAGCAACTACGGACTTGGCACGACCTAACAATATTAACTCTTTCAGAAATCATTTCCTCAAATATATAATATTCCCAAACCCGGACGAGAATCCGTTTTATTTCCGAAAATCCATTTCGTATTAGTTTGGTGTATTTGCGTTTGGTATCCATACGGGTGGTGGGTCGACTCAAAACAAACCAACAAGATCGCACATAGAACATATAATAAACTATAGATCTAATATTAGCCCAATATATCATTTAAATAAATCGCCAAAGTTTACCAAATCCGTCGATTTGATAATCCTCATATTTATTTACGTAATATACCGTTCCAAGATTACACCCAATCTAAAGCACATATAAATCACATAGCACATAATTACTATATAGTATATATCTCAGTTTAATAAATTCCTCGTATATATCGTCAAATTGGCCAGATTTCCCGATATATACACTCGCAATCTATTACCCTTTACATATACTACAACCTATGGGCGTCGTAGGATACGATGCCCACTAATATATTCGTTTCATATAACCAAACAACACGGCTCAACCTTACGGTTGGGTGGTTATTTACTTATAGAAAACGTCTATATTAGTCGTCATATATCCGAGACAACACGAATGTCGCAAATAATAACTTACCTGGACCCGAGTGACGACAATTTCGCCTAACTCAATAAGTTTATCCGTTATATATCCAAAATGACTTTTTATTAAACGTTTCATAATTATCGGGAGTTTCCCGTTTACAACACAATTTCTAATAATAATAATACGTTTAATTAATATTACGCCACTTTCGTAGCCTAATATGTATCTAATCGTATTATTTATAATACGACTCGTGATTATTATTATTATTAATATACGCGTTTATATAGTTATATATACGTTACTCACGTATATACTTTCGTATAAACGTTCATATTACTAATAATTATTATTACGAGTTTTATTATTCTCGTTTTACTTTTAATATTTATTGAGTTTCACGAAATGGTCATATGTCCGAGTCATGACTCTCGGCTCATTGTCCAAGTCCAATAATAAACCAAAGTCACAAACAATAAACTCCGTCCAATCACAATCTCAACCACAGGCTACAACAATAAGGTCCGACTACGGTACCCGACTAACCTATCTCCGTCATCTAACGACCGTCTCCTAACCGGTCCTCATATCATATCCCAATCGACAACAACTTCTCAATATTCAAACCATAACCAATAACCAATATCCATTTCGACCAAAGTATACGGCCGAGAAATAATACCACAACAACAATATATACCAACAATAATCATAACCAATAATAATAAAACAATTAGTTCACGTTTAACACGAAATAACATTTAACCAAATTGGTGTTCGGGTCGGTTTACCAAGCCGAACCCGAGGCCATACGACTCAATTGAGTCTCGGCCACAACACAAGCCAAACATAGCTCACTTGAGCTAACCAAATAATCACATAACCCATTCGACCCAAATGGTCAATTCGGCAACAAGGAAAAATACTACACGGCTCAAGGCCGCGACCCACAAGGGTCGAACCACAATATTCTTACGAGCCAAGGCTCGAACCATAACAAATCGAGAACCCATGAGGGTCTCGGCATGGCCTACGAGCACGAGAATGAAACCCCGAGACCACAAGGGTCTCGGTTAGCTCGGTTCAAAGGGTACACCACCCTTGACAACAACCAAACAATCATCACCAATGGACCAAAGCCACACAAAGGCTCGAATCAAGAATAAGCCGAGAGCTTGCTCTCGGTTCCGAGTCAACCACGACCCAAACCATGAAACCCGGATACCAAACTAACTTTTTATCACTAAAAACATCATTTCCCATTAACGATTAGTTCGATTCTCGACAAACACAATCCGTGTAGCCACGGATAAAAGCCAAATCGTGGCTCCCAAAGCCCAAAAATGGCTCCTTCTCACCTTCTTAGACTTCCAATAGCACGGATCTAGAAAACTAATAAAAGTTCGAACGGATTTGTGCAAGATTGATGGTGTTAACGGAGGTTCTAGGGTGAATATGATATATCAAATGAAAGAGGGTGAAGAGAGGAGTAGATTGGTGGTGTTTGTTTTGTTGGGTGGTCGGTAAAACGGCGGTGGTGGCCGGTTTTTCAATTCGGCGGCTAGGGTTTGAGTAGTAGAGGAAGAAGAGAGTGTGAGGTGAGAGATGAGAGTGAAATTTGTGTTGTGTGTTGGTGCGTGTGGATCAAAACCGGACAAACACCCTTATTAACCTTTTTCTCTTTTTTTTTTTGTTAAATGTAATAACAATAATAATAATAATAATAAGAATAATAATAGTAAGTGTAATAATAATGATAATAGTAATAATAAGATATTATTACGGTTGAGCGGGTAATGTGGGTGGATGTAAAAACACGTGGCCCGAACCCGAACTCATTTTAAAATTTCTATATTACACGAGAACCTCTCGTACTCAATTAAAATAATAACGGCTCGTTAAGACGAATCATAAAATTATGTTAGGTAATCCTAGTGCCAAAGTCAACGTAGTACCAAGTGAGAATTCAAATATACATCACCGATTCCATAATCAAAAACGAATTATGAACATAATTCACGAATACCATAATGTCATTAAATAAAATTTCCATAAAATAGGTCTTACAAGTTCGTTGTGAAATGAAAATTTCAAATAAAAATTATAAACGAACTTATATCGAAATGCGGATTTTTAAAATGGCTCCCTAAACTGCCGGTTGTCACAGTAATAAAATACATGAAAGAAGGATGTCAAGTATTCATGGCTCAAGTTACGGAAAGTAAGTCATCCGAGAAGCAGTTTGATGACGTACCTATCGTTAGGGATTTTCCTGAGGTATTCCCTGAAGAATTACCTGGTATTCCACCCGTACGTCAAGTAGAATTTCAGATTGAACTAGTGCCTGGAGCGTCACCAGTAGCTAAAGCACCTTATAGACTAGCACCATCTGAAATGGAAGAGTTGTCAGAACAGCTAAAGGAATTATTGGATAAAGGATTTATTCGACCAAGATCATCACCTTGGGGAGCTCCAATTTTATTCGTTAAGAAGAAGGATGGATCCTTTCGAATGTGCATCGATTACCGGGAGTTGAATAAACTTACGGTAAAGAATCGATACCCATTACCTCGAATTGATGATCTGTTTGATCAATTGCAAGGATCAAGTGTGTACTCAAAAATTGATCTGAGATCAGGATATCATCAGCTAAGAGTTCGAGAAGAAGATATTCCGAAAACTGCATTCAGAACGCGCTATGGTCACTACGAATTTCAAGTAATGCCGTTCGGCCTGACCAATGCACCAGCAGTTTTCAAGGATTTAATGAATCGAGTATGCAAACCTTACTTGGATAAGTTTGTAATAGTATTCATCGACGATATTTTGATCTACTCTCGCAACGAAGAAGAACACACGGGACATTTACGAATCATTCTAGAACTGCTCAGGAAGGAAGAATTGTACGCTAAGTTCTCTAAATGCGACTTTTGGATTCAAACCGTACAGTTTTTAGGACACATCATCGATAGTCAAGGCATTCACGTAGACCCTGCAAAGATTGAAGCTGTTAAAGGTTGGTCATCTCCTACAAACCCCACGAAGATTCGTCAATTTTTAGGTCTCGCAGGTTACTACCGAAGATTTATAGAAGGATTCTCCAAGATTGCAAAACCTTTGACTAAACTGACCCAAAAGAATGAGAAGTACATCTGGGAAGAAAAGGAAGAAGCAGCCTTCCAGTTGTTAAAACAAAAGCTTTGTGAAGCTCCAATATTAGCCCTCCCAGAAGCGGTCTTGATGCAAAGAAGCAAAGTGATAGCTTATGCATCTCGGCAACTGAAGAAACATGAGGAAAACTACACGACTCATGACTTGGAGTTAGGAGCTGTAGTGTTTGCGCTCAAGTTGTGGAGACACTACTTATATGGCACCAAATGTACCGTATACACCGACCACAAGAGTCTTCAACACATTTTGGATCAGAAGGATTTGAATATGAGGCAACGTCGCTGGCTAGAGTTGCTCAGCGATTATGATTGTGAGATCCGTTACCACCCAGGAAAGGCTAATGTAGTAGCAGATGCGTTAAGCCGAAAAGAACGATTGAAACCCCTTCGAGTTAGATCACTAGGGATGACTATCCACTCACCCCTTCCATCCTAAATCCTTACCGCGCAGAACAAAGCACTTAAAGAAGAAAACCGACCCAAAGAAAAGATTTACGGTATGCCCGAGAATAAGAATGGTTTCGTGAAGAAATCCGATGGAACACTGTGTTTCGAGGACAGAAGTTGGATCCCTATGATCGGAGGTATTCGTGAACTCATCATGTATGAGTCCCACAAGTCGAAATACTCCATTCATCCAGATTCCAACAAGATGTATCAGGATTTAAAGAGACTATATTGGTGGCCAAACATGAAGGCTGACATCGCAGAATATGTCAGTAAATGTTTGACATGTTCAAGGGTAAAGGCAGAACATCAGAAACCTTCAGGCTTACTTGTACAACCAGAACTTCCTATGTGGAAATGGGAACGAATCACTATGGACTTCATCACCAAACTCCCAAGAACCTCATCCGGACACGACACAATATGGGTTATTGTGGATCGTCTAACAAAATCCGCTCATTTTATACCCATCAAAGAAACCGATGAGATGAATACACTAGCTCAGATATATGTGAAGGAAATTGTCACTCGACATGGAGTGCCAATTTCGATTATCTCGGATCGAGATATTCGTTTCACCTCTCACTTTTGGAAATCATTACAGAAAGCCTTAGGAACTAAACTAGATATGAGCACCGCATACCACCCTCAAACTGATGGTCAAAGTGAAAGAACTATCCAAACCTTGGAAGATATGCTCCGAGCATGCGTTATTGATTTTGGAAAAGGTTGGGATAAGCACTTACCATTAGCAGAGTTTTCACACAACAATAGTTACCATGCCAGTATAAAAGCAGCACCATTCGAAGCATTGTATGGTAGAAAGTGCCGATCGCCCGTCTGTTGGGCAGAAGTCGGAGAAAGACAACTTATAGGACCAGACCTTGTTCGGGAAACAACTGAGAAAATTGTTAAGATTAAGCAACAATTACAAGCAGCCCGAGACCGACAGAAAAGCTACGCAGACCTAAAAAGGAAACCCATGGAATTTCAAATAGGAGACAGAGTTTTATTGAAAGTATCTCCCTGGAAGGGAATGGTACGATTTGGAAAGCATGGAAAGTTGAACCCCAGATACATCGGTCCATTCAAAATCCTGGAAAGGATAGGACCCGTGGCTTATAAACTAGAACTACCCGAAGAACTTAGTCGGATTCACGACATCTTTCATGTGTCAAACCTTAAGAAGTGTTTATCCGATGAATCTCTCGTGATTCCATTGAAAGAGATTCGACTAGACGATAACCTTATCTTTACCGAGGAACCCATTGAAATCATGGATAGAGAAGTCAAACAACTAAAACAAAACCGTATCCCTATTGTCAAAGTTCGTTGGGACTCCAAGCGAGGACCGGAATATACCTGGGAGCGCGAGGATCAGATTCGCTCCAAGTACCCACATCTCTTCACCTAAGACACCCTTGACAACTATCTTAGACTACAATTCCGGGACGGAATTCCCTGTAAGAGGTAGGTAATGTAACCTCTCGTAAATTTCCCTTACGATTAGTAAATGCATAAAAATAAATAAAACGATGTTACAAGGAATTAACACCATTTTACAGGTAACAAATTTTTTTTTAATGATATGGCTTGATATTGAACCACTACGATAACTGTGATTGACCGTTTACCCTGGAACGATGCTTACACACAACCTAGGTTGCCTATAATTATTGCGAACGATAAATAATTATATCACGATAAATAAATTTAGACGAATAAAACAATACGTAACCATTATTTATTTTTATACGACGTAACACATCACGTATGCACTTTATCGATTTCTCATAATTAATAATAAACGTTCGCAATAAAACGAGACTTAAGAACTGAAACGTGCCATATCTTTTAGGTTGTGTGTGAAGCCGTTGCCTTGCATCGTTGAGATTACAATTGCTCTACTATCCTACTAAGGTGAGTTCATAGCCCACACTTAACTGATTTCTGTGGGGGGGATACATGCTCAAAAACCGAACACAAGTCTTTTCCTGATCTTATTATTGCTTAAGTAGCTATTGCCAAAAGTCCCTCGATCATGAACCTTAATCACTTGAAAGGTGAACGTAAATAATTGTGAATAGATCTATTAGGGATTGACAATCCCCATTTGGTTGCTAGAGGAAAGTCACCAAATGCACGTTATTTGAATATAATAGGTTACTGGCAAATACCTATCTTGGGGGCTATATATATTTTACATCATTATTATGAAAATATTGATGTCTGTTAAATCGTTGAGTGTCATGAGCTTAATGCAATAATAAATGTGATTTCTAACTTGTTTATTTGTATCGATATTACAATAAACATATATCTCTTGTGTTCAAACTCTTAATTATAAACCTATGAATTTCACTCAACTTTTGTTGACTTTTAGCATGTTTATCTCAGGTAACTAAAAGGAATGGATGGCAACGGCACGAAGTGGGCAAATAAAGAAACGTTTATTTCTCTTTAAATAAAACTTGTTGTTGAATAACGAATTCTCTTGGAATTATAAATATTTGGTATTTTAAATAAAACTTAAAACGATCACTTGAATCGTTTTCTATAATTGTGACGAAAGATCCACAATATAATACCCCAAAAGTCTTCCGCTGACATTTTAAAGTCTTCCGCTGACATTTTAAGTCTTCCGCTGTATTGATCGATTTTGGGGGTGTTATAGACATCCATCATATGTGTATTACATGGGTTGTAGCTTTTAGCTTGACCTTGTGTAATGTGGATTATTTTTGTGTATTATAGATTGTGAATTGTTTTTATGGAGCTGCGGAGTTTAAGGTGAGTTCATAGTCCCATATTTTTACTTTGTTTTAAACTTGGGATGGGAATGATGCTTGTCTTAAATGTTTTGGTTTACTGTGATTATGTGTGTGGTATTAAAGAGCTTGGACTTATAATGTTATCGTATGTATGCTATGTGTGATTATTTGCTTGTGTGGATGTTTATGGGATCCAATTAGGTTAGCAACCTAATTGATGATATGTTTTAGGGATCCAATTAGGTTAGCGACCTAATTGATGATATGTTTTTGGGATCCAATTAGGATAGCGACCTAATTGATGATATGTTTTGGGATCCAATTAGGAGGATGCTTATCCTGTTGCTTGCGCATGCGACCTAATTGATGATTATGGGATCGGGGGACACGAGCCGTCCTAATGGTTGCCTTATGAGTGTTGTTGCCTTTGCGTGTGGATATTGACTTGCAAATGCATGTAGCTATATGATAACTATAATTTATTTGTCCAGCTATATTTTGTAATCACAGTAAATTCGGTTGCCTTGTGTGTTGAGTCTAAAACCTATGAATCTCACCAATGTTATGTTGACATTTTAAGCATCATTTTCAGGTGAGCATTCTAAGGCCAAAGTTGAGGGCAACAATTAGGCGAGACTTAGTTGCATGGAGACTTATTTATGTTTTGGGATTTGATTTATTTGGTTTTGAATTTGATACATTTATGTTTTATGTTTGGTACTTTCAAACTTATTGAAGTTACCTTTTGGATTTTATTTTTGTTTATCTTCGGGTATTGTTACAACACTGTGTGTTGGTACATTGCTCTATTTATGTGCATGTAGTTGTTCTTTATGTTGACACCAGGTGTTGTGATGATATCCATGAAGTTACACCCGCGCGTTTCCGCCTTGGCGGGGTGTGACACCACCTACTTTAATTCATTGTAAATAATAATTGCTTTAATATACCTTATCCAAATACTAAATAGATCAAGCATGATAATTCCCATTAATGAATTATGACTCAAGTCATGTTCCACACACTTGTTGACAAAGCATAAATCAACTAATTTTGATCTATCAGAATTTTGAGAATACTTATTTTAAAAAATGAAATTCTTGTATGTGTGCATTCATCTATCTAGATATTGCCACATAATACTTCATAAAATTGTGTGACATCCTCAACCGCGAATTTATGACAATTAAACTACCAAAGCCTTTTATAGTTTAAAGTATTCTAATTCTTAATGTATAATGCAACTATGCTCACATTGAGTATAACTAGTACACATGGCCGTTAATAAGGATAAAATCCTACCATGACTAGTATTGAGTGTCATCTCAATCTTTCTAGCATCATTGTATGCAACAACAATATGCCCTTTAAAGTTCCGTAAACTTTCAACATCCATCGTATAATGATTGATATCTTCAAATCCTTCAAGATTTGTCCACTATATCAATTAAGTAATAATTTGCCATATGGTTCATATTTAGAATTTAGGAGCAATTCCAGAATGAGGATGTGAATTCTAATTCCAACCATATCCATTACTCTTAACTATCCAATCATTCCAATTAGATATTGATGTTGTCAAATCATCTTGTATCCACGCATGGTACAACAAATAACATGATGTACATGAAAAATCCTTGTGTCAAACTTAGATTTTGTCCATGTCATATCTTTCCAAAGATATGTTTCTATTTATACCTTCTAATAGAATATCATGTTCTTTTAGAATCAGTTATTATACCGCTTATGTTTATAATCAAATAAACATATTGTTCAAGGTTTTATTTCCTAAATTTCCAATTTGAAGTTTCATTCCAAACTTAGACTTAACATATAATGTTAATGGAATGTTACTTCCTATATGTTATACAACATATATGAAATAAGAAAATAAATACTCCCACTAGCTTTCAGGAATATTAAGAAATATCTTATTTTAATTATAAATCAAAACTTAGATTTAATAACTAAACATAGGTATATCTTATAGATGCATGCATTAATCCATTTACAAATGATTTGCATTTTGTATACTTCTAAAGATTATTTGAATTCAAATACTCCTTTCAATTACTTTCCATCCTCGCTCAAGTAATTTTCCAAGAAAGAGTTTTGACATTCCATTATTAACTTCATATAAATGAAACTAAGAATGACAATCATAATCTTTATGCATTTAATGTGCTTAGAAAGAATTTCAATCATATTTAATTGCTTAAGTATGATTGATAATCTTTTTACACATTAAATATGTATACAAATTTGTCCATTATGATTTCTACTCAAAAATTTAAATCGTTAGGATTTACATTTCCTTTGTAGAAACTCATTTTATTCTATAGTGTAACTATAGAGTTTAAGATCAACTACGTTTCCAAACTAGTTATCTTCTTGGAGTGCATATAGTCATTCATAGCATGAGTAATTTGCCAAATTTAATATTTGCAATTTATCTACAGGTTTATCATAATCCTGTAACTCATAATTCTCAACATATTCTACAAATATTTGAGATATCCTTGCGGATCTATGAAATGAGAATTCTATCATTTTGAGATTTAACATTAACATGTTTGATCCTCATTATGACTCGCTAGTGTGTTTAGAAGATTATGTATTTTGTAATTTTATCTTATCAGGATAAAACTCCCACTTGCCTTTTGTAATTTATAGATTAACTATAAATATTTAGCACATAAAGCACCACAAAATTGTTCTCTTTTGGGACTTTTACAAATACATATATACAGTTCCTAACATTAATTTGTTAATAACCTACTTATAAGCAGTTTAACAAATTTTGAACTTCAATTTTAAGACTTTATGTGATTCATCACATACCATGATAAACGGTGTCTTATTAATCTTCTAGGTTGGAGTTAAATTGAGTATATCCGTCCCATACTCAATTTTCTAACCTTGATATCTTTAGGAAGAAAAGAAGATATAGTCATCTTAATCAAACAATATAACAAGAGTTTGATTCTCCTAATAGAACAACCATAAATACTATGTATTTCATTAGGATTAATATTATATGTCATTCTTACAATATATAGGATAAATATATATCGTTTTGGCTTACCTATTTACCAACTAAATCACTTTAATGGTACAATAGATTTTCCAAGCCAATTACATGCTTTATAACATAAGTGCCTCTTGCTCAAGCCACTTTCTATGTCTTACCAAGAAGACATAACTGTTATAATCCCAATATATGTTGTAAATCATTGATCAATTCAATGACTTCTTGTATATGTCTTAATTAAAAACACAACAAGCTAACGTCTTACCTTATTATAAGTCTTATAGCAGTAAAAGACTTCATATTTATATCTTCAATATAAACATGTATAACTAAAGTAATTAATTATGAACACCACAACTTGGTTTTGTTGGTAATTTCAAGTTAATTTACTACTTCATATATTTATGTCATTCCACGAATACATAAACATCCAAATTGAAGTATATTAGATTACTTCATTTATTTATGTCATTACAACAATACTTAAATATTCACATTTGAAGTAGTCTTATTATCATATTGACACTTGTTCTAATAGTTATCTAATTTAGAAACTTGTAAATTAACATAGTTTCGCATCAGCCGAGGCTGCAAATAATAAAAGTATGTAATTTACCTTGTCATTAATATCTAGTAATGAAAGTAGGTATTAACTCCAAGTGTTCTATTATTAGAATGTGTTTAAAACACATTAGAACATTAGTCTCTTACCTTACAGTCAACAGAAACCTTTAAATCATATTTCATTTGTGTTGTTGCTTGCACACGATAAAGATTTCTCCCACTTGTGCATGGAATAACATCATGTATCAGATAAATAACACGTCAATAGTTTGCTTATGTGATTGATATGATTGTGTCATAGATATTAGTAGATATAGAATCACCTCGTCTAGTAAGGAAACGTACACGACTATCCTTAATACCACAAGTGTCTATAATTGGAAAGTAATTATCTCAACAGATTCTAGAGATAATCCGGGTTACTACCAAGACTTGTAGCTCCCATTGAATTAAAGATCACTACATGAACTCATCATTCAGTAATTACAACACAATGCTCCCACCGGATTTGACAACATTATAAGTGTTTCAAAACACTCTAAAATCAAATAGCGTGCTACTTACTTTCCTACACCTTTGAGTAATTCCTTACGTAATACATACTAAGGTACTCAAAGAATGTATTCTACTTAGTCAATTATGGAATATCCATCAATACAATTAACTTGAGAAAATTGGACATGTAATTTCTTCCTCAATTAGGTCTACCATCACCTACAGTGATTTGTAGCACCTTTAAATGGTTAAAGCATATCAACTAAATCAATCATTCTAGTTTGCTTTGTACCAATTTGCGATAATTAGTCTAGCTTCTAATTTTAATAACTCCTAAAAAGTGCAATTTATACAAAATTTGCCATGGGTTATTTCTTAGAATTTAGACAATTCTAATTTTCCTATTATACCTTTCTCATTCATGAAAAGAAATAGGATTAAGTCTTACTCTTTACACGGAAAGTAGACTTGGTTTATTCTTTTAGTTAAGTTGACTCTATCCGATGACCCCTACGGGTGCAGATCAACTTTTCACTAAAGGAATGTTCCACGTTTACGGTTTTATCGTTGCATTTAATACATTAAAAGAATTTTCAAAATTCAATTTTAGTATTTTCGATAATAAACTTTTCAAGAAAATTAAACACCCATGGTAAATAAAATTAACCATTTAATTTTCACTGAAAACTAGGATCCAAATTGACGTCGTTTCATCACATCAGCTGAGGCTGCTAGCAATGAAAGTACTCAATATGGTACGGATCAAACCCAATTGCCAATATCCAATTGCAATTCCTAGAATCATGGGACTTACATTATTTTGCCAACATCAGTTGCAAATGTAAGCATGTTTTATCCCCAAATCTTTATGCCTTGACGCCGTTTCATCACATCAGCTGAGGCTACTAGTAATGAAAGTGCTCAATTAAGTTAACCAATTTAGAATCATGTAAATTGACGTCGTTTCATCACATCAGCTGGGGCTGCTAGCAATGAAAGTACTCAATCTACCCCTTGATTACCATTCTTTGAATCATTACATCAGCTGAGGCTGCTAGCAATGATAGAATGTAATCTAAGGTGTTTTTATATTAATTGGATGGCATATAACTTAAATTTAAGGGTATTAAATTTTGATGTGTGTAATCAAAATATGTACAAAGATGTCATGCATTCATCTTTGTATCATATGTTTCAAAACCAGTTTACTCATTCGTTACATTAATAAGCTCAAATCATCAAAGTTTCAATTGATGGCGTTGAGAAACTTACAACATTGCCTTAAGATGCTTCGTACGTTTTCATGGTGTACTTGGTAAGTCTAATATTGACGCACAGGTGAGCGGAGAGGCAAACGTCCGCACGAAGGCTGATTAAAAACGCGCCCCTCCTTATACCCACTTTACAGTTTGTCAATATTAGGTCTGCTGCTTCGACCACTTTTGTACAGTCGCATCAATCAACTAAACACTTATGATTTTCTTGCTTAAAACAATGTTACACCATTATTAAGTCAAGTTTATTTTTCTTTTTAAAATTACCCTTTTGTTTACAATAATGTCTATAACATATTAAACAAATGCGCAATTAAAAAAATAAACATAAACAACTTAATAATGAACATGCTAAAATCAATTAATATGTATATATTTGTCTTAAGACTCCAATTGATTTTCGAGCTCATTGTACCCAATGGAGCACAACACCAATTTCTTGGCCTCGTAAGTCTTATGATCAATATATACACAACACACATAATTGATTGAATATGCAATTATATGGGGTCTTCCCTAATGACCTTATTAATTAACTTTTAGTAATTTTAATTCGTGTTCAACAATATAATTACTAAACCCTAGTTAATTAACAATCGCATAAAATAGCTTGTAGAACATGTAACATATAGCATCAATTTTCCATGACAAAACATGCATGTTTTTTTCATGGATTCCCAAATAGCACTAACTATCATGCAACACATATAATCAAGTCTATTGTACGCATGTACAATTAATGACATCACCAAGTACTCATTAATTAAACACATAAAATTATACATACAATCCTAGGGTTCTACAATTTTTAACAAAACCATAAACCCTAAAAATTAATTATTGGGTGTCGACCCAAAAACTAAAACAAATTAGGGTTTTCACAATTGAAACCCTAGAATATCAAAAGCATGTATCTATTCACACACGTTCAATTTTATGCGTTTTTAGTAATTAATTATATGTTTTAAACGGGCTCTTGATGCCACTGTTGGAATATATGAATCATTAAGAATAAACATATAAACACATAACATCAAGTACGCAGCGGAAAAACAAGATCTACAAAACATGTAATTAATTAACTAAATATAAAAGAGATGCGTACCTTTGGTTTCTAGCTAAACAAGAAACCTAATCTCCAAGAACGAGATAAACCCTAGAATTAGGGTTTAGGGGATATCGACTATATCATAGTCGAATTGGGCAAGTAACACAAGCTATAGTGAGTTTGTCCTTCGTTCTTGTACACACGTATTACTAGCGTCTCAATGTGAAAAGCTAGGTTCTAATTCACAAAACAATTCCAACACTAATGTAATAGCAAGATCAAAATTCCCAAGGTGTTTGGGATGTGTATTATGATCGGCCAAGACAAGAGGGAAAAGAAGAATAGAAGTTGGATTGCTAGGAATTAGGATTAGGGAATAACAAACACTAGGGGTTTGTATTTATAGCCAATCCAAACTTCCTCACCAAGTTAACAAACCGAAACCCTAACCCAATGGGTAGGTTCGGCCGACCTTGGCCCAATGAAGGCATTCTAGATCCTTCTTGGTCCCTCTTTCACTTTTAGTCCTTTATTTAACGAGCGTCATCCAAACCCCGTTAAGTACTAACGACCGTTAAGTGTTTATTTGTGAAATGAATAAATAAATCATAAATCTATATTTAATTATTCAAACATTGAAACTCATACGCAATGTGTGCAATCCCGAAGTCTCGTTTTCGAAACTGGTCATACGTATATTAATTTATATCTATAACTCTAACAAAGTAGGCTTGAGAGTTATTTAAACTTGCAAGATCAGGAGTAGCATGGCCATTCGCACCTGTGTCTGGTTTCCAAATTGAGCCTGCTGTGGATCCAATTTCAGCAAAAGCAGCATAGTTAGCCTGAGAAGACTCCTGGGCTGATGTGGAGAGTTGGACATTGAGCAGGAATGTGTCCTATACCACAACAGTTGCAGTGACCGTAAACGGTGTTTTGGGTGGATGCCCAAGCAAACTGAGAGTTTCGGTTTTGATTGTTGGATCCACGGTACTCATCACGACCTCTGGTGTTAGCACCACGAGAGTTGCCACGGTAATTTCCACGTCGGTTGTTGCGAGAATTGTTTTGGGAGCGGCTGGAGAAATAGGCTTATGGTTGCTGATTGGCTTGATTAATTACGGGGCTGAGTTGGAACCCAAGAAGGGATGTTTGTTGCTGCAGCGTGGTGAGGGCAGGGTTGTGGTGAGGAAGAGGCAGCAGGCCTGCCGAGGGGGAGGGCAGACCCGCAGGCTGTGCAGTAGCCGAGTAAGCCTGCAGCGGGTTTGGTGGCTTTTTGTTGATCATGAATTCATGGTCACTTAGAAGGCCATGTAATTCATTAAAAGTTATTGGCGGAGAGCGAGCCAGGAGATTAGCTTTGAGGCCATCATATTCCTCACGTAGGCCATAGAGTACCAACATGGTGACATCCTTTTCCTTAAATGGTTCCCCAATGTTCGCTAGAGCCGTGGCATATTCTTGGGCACGGGTGAGATAGGTGGCAGATGTTTCATCAGACTTCATCTCTATTTTCAGCAACTGGGTTTTGAGTGTGTATTCCCTAGATGAGTTATGCGGAGCATAAGCCCGTTCCAAGGAGAGCCAGAGGTCACGAGAGGTTTCACCTTGAACATGAGCATCATTCGCGAGCCAATAGGAATAGCTCGGGTTGTCCATGGCTGCTGTTTCGGTGGTAGCAGCAATCCATGATGGAGGGCGGCGGATGGTTCCGTCAGCATAACCAAAGAGGTGGTTGGTGATTAAAAAGGGGTGTATTATGTTTTTCCAGAAGCCATAGTTGGTAGGAGTAAGTTTAAAAGCAAATTTGTGGGAGTTATGTGCTGTTTTCTCAGTAGTGGTGAAGGCAGAAATCATTGCCATGGAGCCAGCTGGGTGGTTTGCTGTTGGTCAGAAAGAAGAAGAGGGGAATGACGGCAGGGGTAGGGAAAGAAGTCGGTTGCAGGTTGTTAGGGTTAGGAAAAAAAAGAGGCTGTGATACCAAGATAAATCACAGAATTTGAACTATTATTGATTGAATTGAAATACAAAACATAAAGTCCTATATATAGGACATCACAGAAAAAGGAAACAAATAAATAATAAAGAAAACGCAATCAATCTAATTATTTGATTTCCTATAATTTATCCAGGAATTCCTCACTGTCTATCAGTTTTTGTGTTTTGAAGATGTTTTTATAATATTACAAAGGTGAATAGAAAATTGAGATAGAAAACAACAACACTTAAACATGTTTTCTAGTTTTGCAAAATGGAAAACACAAACACATGTTTCTCAAACTAAACGTGTTTTCTAAATTTTCCTTTGTTTTGTGAAAATAAAACTCCCCTCCATTTTTCTACAAAACAACAAATAATAAATGAAAAAAAAAATGTTTTCCAACTAAACACCACCTTAATGTTTTCTAAAAGAAGTGCAGAAATATGGGGCATGCCATTAGACCAGCCCATGTTGCCACCTCTATCGTTTTCATTAACCACAACAAGGAGAAATTAGATACCCTATGAATAGTTAGAGACACCATGCAAGTGTGTTTTGCCAATGCAAGTTGGCCTTTGAAATGGCTACCGGACTTTTCATGAAATCAAGTCAAGTTCGAATTATGGGAGCAAATGAAGAAAACCAAGATTTAGAAAAGACGGTCGTTATGATTAACTTGCTACCCCTTGATGAAAAATTTAAAAACTTCACCGTGTATGTAACTACTCAAATATTATCGCTGAAACAAGTGCCTATTAAGAACTCTCTTTTTGGCGAATATGAAGTTTTGTTCGTGAAGTATCCAGGTACCTCTATACTAAGAGATCGAGTTAATGGCCGTGTCGGGAGGGTTTGGGCAATAGTTTAAAACGAGCCTTTTTTCAGTACCAGTAGAAACGACCGGGTTGACCCTAATACACTTCATTATCCATTTAACCCGTTTCTGTTATTGGATATTTTTTTTCATACAGTTTGCCAGAATGTATAAAATACAACCCAAACTCATTAATATGTAAATGGGTCGAAACTAACATGGTAACAGGTTTGGGTTGAAACCGGCCTTTTCAACAATTATTCACGGGTGGGAGTGGTTGAAACAGTCTTTTTAAGTCTCATCTACCCAACTCGACCCTCAAATAAGTAAATGGGTCGAAACTGTCTCATCTACCATACTTCTAGGATCAATTCGTTTGACCTCGAAAGTTAAACAGAATTTTTTCTTGCTTATAATCATAATCATTTTGTTGTTCATAGGTCTTCCGCCATCACCACCTATGCCATCATCACGCAACAGTAATGGTAGACCGTATGGTCATGGAAACAATGGTAGGGACATAACGCCCCTCGGTGTCGACATCAGTAAGGAAAGGTCTAGCAATAGGCTAAGTGGTGGCATAATTTCCAAAATAGTTTTATCAGCAGTGGTAGCCGTGGTTCTGTTTGGTAATCTTGATGGGCTAAGGTCATGGAGCGGGTCAGTGGATAGTTTGATCCATTGTGAAAAGACTGGGTAGTTGCATTGACTGAGTATTCTTGAAGTATACGTTGGGTTTTACTAGTTCTTAGGTTTACCTATTATTATGGAGATCATGTAGTACATGTACACCCACGTATTCTTTGCTTCCATCTGTTTAGTTTGTTTAGCTTTAGCTTATAAATAGGGTAGATCTGCTTTTGTTTTCCTTTGTATCAGTTTCCCTTGTTAATATATACAAACCAGTTAAAACCCATCTTTGCCGTTTTGATTGGTGTGACAGTGGGTGTGACTCTGGGTTCAAAGGGACTGATTCCTTCATTTGGCATCAGACCCGCGTTCGATTAAAGGGCGGGTTTGAGAGTCGACTTTCGAAGGTGAGGAGCGTTCGGGTGCGGGGCTGCCATCGCAGCAGAAGCATGGACATCAGGTGCTGTCATAGGGACTGTTTTAGTTTGTTTAGCTTTAGCTTATAAATAGGGTAGATCTGCTTTTGTTTTCCTTTGTATCAGTTTCCCTTGTTAATATATACAAACCAGTTAAAACCCATCTTTGCCGTTTTGATTGGTGTGACAGTGGGTGTGACTCCGGGTTCAAAGGGACTGATTCCTTCATTTGGCATCAGACCCGCATTCGATTAAAGGGCGGGTTTGAGAGTCGACTTTCGAAGGTGAGGAGCGTTCGGGTGCGGGGCTGCCATCGCAGCAGAAGCATGGACATCAGGTGCTGTCATAGGGACTGTTTTACAGCAGAATACGGAGACCGATAAGCTGTTTCGGGACTACGTTGTCGTGTGGGAGATGGGGAGTACCGTTCAAGACGACGCGGGTGACCGGTGATGAACATAGGTGGTCCGTAGCTGTTAGTCGTGATCAAAGGTTTGTGATCAAATCCGGCGGTAGGTTGTAAGTCATCGGAAAATGGAGAGATTAACCGGTTCGCGGGATAAACGGACGTGAAGAGTCGTGAAAAGCAGGGAGCTTTGATTCGGTTCGTTTGGCGGGAGAAAGAAAACAGTAGAAGCGGGTGGCTTAGTTTTCTTGATCGGTGGAAGAATGCTCTCGTGTCACAGAAGTGCTATGGCAAATGGGTTCTGTGTGGTGACAACAACAGTCGGGTTGTTGGAGACTTTGGACGAGACCAAGGTAGAGGTCATGAGTCCGGGAAAAGTCGGGAACAGAGAAACAACACGGTGTGAACATTATGGCGTTGGAGTTCAAATCGTGTGGCTTTGGATGTGGCCATGGAAGAGGTCGTCGATCCGTGAAGAGTCAAGGTGTTAATGAACGGTTCCAACGGGATGCCATGTGAGATGTTACAAGTGTGTTGATTTTGATTCGGGTTATGTAAAGATTTTGGACGTGACCAAGGTGAAGGTCGGGTGTCCGGGAAAAATCTTAAACGCCGAGGTGATGAAAGAGAACCGTGGAAGAAGCTCGGGTCAAGATCATCAAGATTACGGGGGTGATTGTTGGGTAATCTTGATGGGCTAAGGTCATGGAGCGGGTCAGTGGATAGTTTGATCCATTGTGAAAAGACTGGGTAGTTGCATTGACCGAGTATTCTTGAAGTATACGTTGGGTTTTACTAGTTCTTAGGTTTACCTATTATTATGGAGATCATGTAGTACATGTACACTCACGTATTCTTTGCTTCCATCTGTTTAGTTTGTTTAGCTTTAGCTTATAAATAGGGTAGGTCTTCTTTTGTTTTCCTTTGTATCAGTTTCCCTTGTTAATATATACAAACCAGTTAAAACCCATCTTTGCCGTTTTGATTGGTGTGACAGTGGGTGTGAGTCCGGGTTCAAAGGGACTGATTCCTTCAGGTTCTAGTCTCCATTGCTGCTTGGGTTCTATTGGTTAAACGTAGGGAAGGGGCCCAATCAGGACACACCCCACCAGCTACTTTACTATCCGTCACAAAATCATCAGGGGTTGGTGGATCAACGATAAGAAGTGGGCCCGAGTCAGCTTCATTATCATTCCTGTCTAATATAGCTTATAAAGGATCTGCAAAGACGTTTAGTTCAATTGATATGGAAAAAGCAACTGATAACTTTAATGAGTTGGGTGTTTTAGGTGAGGGTGGGTTTAGGCGGGTTTATAGCAGGACCCTTGAAGATGGGACTAAAGTTGCTGTCAAGGTACTTAAACATGATGATCAACAAGGGGGTCGGGAATTCTTGGCAGAAGTTGAAATGCTTAGCCGCCTCCACCATAGAAATTTGGTTCGGTTACATGGCATTTGTATAGAAGAAAGAAACCGGTGTATGGTTTATAATTGGAGTGAAATTTTGGTTGATTAGGGATTGATAAGGAAGTCGCACCACTGGATTGGGGGGCCCGCTTGAAGATAGCTTTGGGTGCAGCTCGGGGGTTAGCTTACTTGCATGAAGATTCAAGCCCAAGACTCATACATAGAGACTTCAAGTCTAGCAACATTCTGTTGGAACATGACTTTACTCATAAAGTTTCTGATTTTGGTCTGGCTCGTTCCGCTTTAGATGAAGAAAACCAACATATTTCGACACGTGTCATAGGCACTTTCGGGTACGCTTTTCTTTCTCTGTAAATGAGTCAGATTATACGTCTTGGCCCGTTACGGAACCCGCCGCGTCTAAATTTTATTAAACTTCTTTTCATTTAAATTCAGGTATGTGGCTCCCGAGTATGCAATGACAGGCCATCTTCTTGTAAAGAGTGATGTATATAGCTACGGAGTGGTACTCCTTGAGCTCCTAACAGGAAGAAAACCTGTTGACATGTCAATGCCATCGGGCCAAGAAAACCTTGTCGCCTGGGCCCGTCCCCTATTCCCAACACCAGAAGGTCTAAACTTGCTTATTAATCCATTACTATCCCTTGAAGTTCCATTCGACAGTATTGCTAAAGTAGCAGCAATAGCATCAATGTGTGTGCAGCCCGAAGTGTCACACTGACCCTTCATGGGTGAAGTGGTTCAGGCCTTGAAATTGGTCTGCAACGAGTGTGAAGAAGCACGAGACTTGGGCTCAAGGACATGTAGCCAAGAGGATTTAATTTCCATGGACTTTGATCCACGATCCAGTACAAAGTCAGGCCACGGCCCTGGCCAAGACCCAGGTCCATCGCATTCCACCTATCCAAGCTATGAATCTCCACTTGATGTGGAGAGCGGGTTTTCGGGTCTTGGGCTAGATGTACATTCGTATAGGATAACCTCAAGTTCAGGCCCATTGAGGCCTAGAAGACGTTTGCAAATTAGGGAAAAGATGAAAAGATTTTCGAGTGGTAGTATGAGCAATTATGGAGACTTTTTGAAGTTATTGTCACGGTCATGTTGACTTTTTTGAGTTATTTTTTTCTTTAGTTTGACCATGGTCATCCCAACCCGTCGGGTTTGCAGGAAAATTGCTGAATGAGATGTACAGAAAAAGTGTTGCATTGTATTAGGAATGTATTTCCTTGGTATAGTTGTAAATACACACTGCAGCAGCAAACACAAGAGGTTCGGGTTGTCTATAAAAGTAGAAATATTTGTGTAAATTTTCTTGAAACTGACTTTAAGACCCGAAGCAAGATGGAAACATGTGAGGACTCTAGAGAGGTTCTTTGTAAAAGGAAGTAGCTCTTATTCATAGTGTTATCTTAGAATCGCTACGAAATGTTTGTTTATTTCGAACTGAGTTTCATTTTAAATCACATCTTCTGTTAGATTAGCACCCACAAATATTTTGGTAAAATGCAAAATAAATAAGGTAAACTTTTATGTCAGATTGTTGATGAAGTGTAACGGATTAATATAAAACAGGTGAAACAGAATACGGGTTTAAACACCCCTTACTCTATTCTCAAGTTTAAATTTTAAAGAATAGAAGGGGATGGGATGGGAAGGGCAAAGTAAGGGATGACATAATGAAGAAAGTAGTTATTTATTTTTGTGTTCTTGAGTTTATTTTTTAAGTAGCAAGGAAAGAATATGAAACTAAATAAAAAAGTTTGTTTATGAGAAATGATATTGAGTAAAATACAAAGCTGCCAAAATCGATCATTGACTTTGAGATAAATTTCATCTGACAATCACTGGTTTTAGACAAAAAATAAACTAAATAAAAAAGTTTGTTTAAGAGAAATGATATTGAGTAAAATACATAGCTGCCAAAATCGGTCTCGGTGTGAAAATAAGACGTAAACAAATGGAGCCTTAATTGACTGATCATGATTCGTGAATGATAAATGAGGATATAATAGTAATTTAATAAAAGCTCATGTTGTTACTTACCCACTTCCCCTCCTAATCCTCCCAATTTTGGGAGGAACACATATACACAAAAAAACCCATACATTCCCTTCCTCCCACCTTCCCGTACCTTACCTTTCCCTCCTAAAAAAAACTTAAGAACACCCTTTCTTTCAATTTCCCTTCCCATCACTTACTTTTCCATTAAAAAAAAACTCGAGAACAGAGAGACTATCTGATGATCGGTAAGTTGGTAACTTTCGGGCATTCTATAATCTATATTATCGTAATTCTATGAAACCAAATCAAAATTTACATTTAATTAGAAGTTACAGATTATTGAATTTGATTTTGATTCAGCATGTCAGGATTGGCGTTTGCAAGGCGTAGTCAAGATGCTACTATATGTTGATACAAAAGTTGGGCATTCCTTGTATGGGTTCGTGCTCTCGTATCAATTAGATCTTAATGTTTGAGACCTGCGCACTAAGAAAGCAAACAAACACCGTTAGGCTTATCGTGGGATTGTCTCCCACGATTATCCTCCGGCGTGAGAGTAAGTAATCGGTTTTTAGAGTTATATTGAAGAGTTAGGGTTTTAAGTCGTACCTTGAATGAGAGTTATGATATTGTTTATATAGGCACGTAATCCTTATGGGATACGTGCTCCTTACTCTTCAATATATATCCGGTTTGATATATATATCCCTTAAATAGGAGATATCTATATCCAAACCATAAATAACTTTGGTTTGGGCTTTCGTAAGCCCAAACCGTTAGGACGTTGGCCCAAATCATTGTTATGATAGCCCACTCGTGGTGGGATTGGGCGTTAGTAATGTTTATCATTTGGGTTCGTGACCCGAATATAGACTATACGTCATCATGTCCCCCCAGTCTAGTGTGCGCGGGTTGTAGCCGCGTATACTAGACTAACAATATCAGCGATAAGCGTGCGAGGAAAAAATTCAATGTATCTCCCGCCAAAAGTTAGGATTATTTATCTAGTCCCAAAATATCACAAAAATATCTCGGTAAATGGAGAGATTGTCCGCGTGTCCTTTGGAAAACGTGAGAAAGTGCTTGTACTCTATGGTATTCTAGCCACACGATTAGGTTAGTGGTATCTACGTGGCAATCATTTTAGGGTTTGGTAACCCTATATATTCCACCGTCGTCTTTTTACCATTAGTATCATAGTTAAAAATCTCAACTCTGCCATTGTTACCTCCTTTTCTAGCGTATTCAGAAATCACCAGCTTTAATTAGGTAACCGCGAGTGCATTATTAGTAACAATGGTACTTCAATTAACAGAGATTGCTTCCAATATAACAGAAGAGGAATTACGTCAGTTCTCCTCGGATTATTATATCCCATTAGCACTGCATCCGGAAGTTCCGGATACAGATGCGTCTATAGCGAACTTCCTCGAAGGGAAGGTTGGGGTATACACACGTATCTTTGATTTCGCCAACTAGCGTGTGCCCATTTCGCTTTTTCTTTGTGAGATTTTAAATTTCTATCGTCTTCATATTTCTCAGCTGCACTGTATAGGTGCAGCAAAAATAACCAACTTTGAAGTAAATTGTCGCTTGTTGGCGATTAAACCTACTATTCACCTGTTCCGCGCCTTTTACCACACGTCATGGTCAAATGGATAGGTGTCCTTTCCAAGTGCGCGGGGCGCTTGCAGTGCTATACTGAAAAAGTAGACGCCTTAAGGGCTTGGAGGAAAAAGTTCTTTTGGGTTGATAAGGTCTTTTTCCCGTGGGAATTTGAGTTCTATACTCAGGGGTCCTTACCGAAGGATGAGCGTCCATATCCTGGTTTATATAATGTAGCGGATGCGGATACGATAAACACCAATTGCATACCCATTAATACATACCCTGAAGAGTTCCTGGTGCATATGGGCATCAGTCGTAACTACTTCCAACCGGAGACGGAAGTACCAACATTCTTGTATGAGGATGGTCGGGGTGGGTGTTTTTGTCCTTCACTTTGTTGGTTTTGTAAACGCTCTTTCCCTTGTATATGCTTATCTAATCCTCGTTTTTTGTACTTGTTGCGCAGATATGGTGTAACACCCCAACCCAAAAAGGGCTAGAATGTAACATTATGGTGTGTAATCAGAACATAACAATGCAAGCGAAAGTCTTTATTTAAAGATAAATAACAAGTCATATGAAATGATGACTTATAAAGTATAGCCTTAACCAGGGCTAAACAAAGGAAAAATAATTCGAAATGCATAAGTCTAAAGGAAAGTGACATTTCAAAGTACTACGTCTGAAAATCCATAACAATGGGGAAACACTAAGTATAGGTCTTATAGCATCCTACACTCATCACTCAAAGTCCCGCTTCCCGCTTATTACCTGCCACAGAGAAAAGAAAATGCGGCTGAGCTAACGCTCAGTGAACAGATATAAACAAAGATAGGTAATAAGTATAAACGAAAAGAATATACGAATAAGAGTCTACGAGAATCTGTAAAGAATAAGGTCAATGAAATATCGCATATATGATAATGAATCAAGGATTCATTAAAAGGAATATGAAACGAATATAATCATAAGCAAAGAGAATACAACGTGTAATAAGCATAAAGAGAATAGAAATATAAGGATGTCAAATGATAACAAAGAAATGCCCAGATAATCATACAAATTGCACAAAGGATTTGCAACTCCAATGTACTAGTGTGAAATGGAGTGTATTGCACACACTAAACCATTCACCAAATAATACAAAACAAAGTACCTAGGATACATCCATACGCCCCCTGCAAAACAAATATATATGCACAAAGCTCTAGGCTAAGTAAACATATACAATAATAAATATAGGCCTGAATAGCTAGCTTAAAGGGAACGTTGTGGACTAAAACCCACCTCCACAGATAGTGTCAATACCACTGGTGCATCAGTGGCAAGGCCATGGACTCCCCATGACTGGCTACAAATTAATCAAATCATATACAAGTAACATATAATGGGCATAGAATCAAGAATGCTATAGAAAAGAAATATAGCATGCAAACGAATATCAAACTCATATCAATATTAAATATCAACAAACACGAATCAACAAAGGGAACATAGCAATGGCTTAACTGAAGGGATCATAATCAAAACATTAAACAAAAGAGAGAATGATGGCCTTTACTAAAAAGGCAGAATATCTGTACCTTAGGAAATGAAAGCAAACGGAAAATGAACACAAGGAAAAGTGGATCACTCCTTCTTCACCGAACCTACACGAATTATAATTACATATTACTTATACGCTTATTTAATATTATAACGGATTTTTAATGCTTGTTATAATTACGTCTTTATATTTAGGGTTTATTTAGGTTAAAATGTTCAAAACATAGGTTTAGGGTTCCATTACCTAATGCATAACTTAATTAGATTATAAATGTGATTTCAAATTAGGTTTGGTCGAATTAGAAGTTTAGGGTATAAAATGTAAATTATCAAAATTTAATATTAAAAGTCAAATAAAATTATCTTAAAGTTTATTTTAATAAATTAATATTAGGATAATAATTTTGGACCCAGTCGTTATAATTTATTAACGTATTACCCACATCATTTTCGACCGTGTTCAAGTTACTACATTTTAACCTCTTTTCGACCGCGTCACAAAATACTCGCACACAACACCAACTTTAAATAGACAACTTCTTCTATATGTATCTCATTTCCTATATGGTCCCACAACATTTGTTCACAGGTTTAAACACATCGAATTTACACAGGTTTAGAGCCTATGTTCGACCCACAAAATCACACATTTTCCTTTATTTTATTTCGGATTACAACATATACTGATACTTAGTCAATCCATGCATGCAACACCACTACAAACCAACACTCTAATCACACCTGACTTAGGTCCCAAACTAGTTTAATATTAAACTCACACAAATCATCACTCGAACAGTATACACGTATGATATTTCACGAACCAAGACACAACAAAGTTTTCACATAAAATCATAGTTCTCGCTACAAATTCTTAGCCTGGTTTTCTGATTTTTAATGCGCCATATTTATAACCATCATACGCCACACACACAGCTTTAATACCCACGACTCAAAACATGAGATCACACACAAATCCCTACAATCCTGTTAACCATATGCGACCCATACAACCCACTTGACTCCAGCAGCATGTGAACACCTTTCACATAAAATCATGCACTTAGATCTCTTATATTATCAACTCCAGTTTACCTATAGTTTACATATTAGTTTTAGACTCGCGACGCCACTACAATACACAACTGTACGACTTATAATACACACATCACGAGGAACAAATACTAGAAAGACCACACATAGATTCACACACGCAAGCACACATACGACCCCAGTTTCATCGAGACAACCATGAAGCTTATCAAGACCAAAAGCAACACCCTATGTCTAACTCTTTAGATCAGATTGCAAAACTCAAGTTTCATGGGTTTATTAATTTCATAGTACACACTCTCATTCCCACGTCCAACAGGTTACATTCCTCACACAGATTCACATTATTTGGTTTCAAAACATAACAGGACACCATGCAAATACACCGACCTGCTATACGCACACACAATCACGCGTTTGTCGACCCATACCATACTACTTTTATAATACAATTTAACGAACTCAACTTATCACATAACCTCACCCATGATCTGTACCTGTATTCACGACGCACACACCACCACACTATTTGACAGTCTATGCGACACACAAACATGCAACCGGCATCAGTAACACCTTTCATGACCCAACTTAGTAACACGCGACACGTAACGTACGTATGCGACTCACACGAAAATAACCGACACAAAACCTTAACCCTTTTCCCCCGTTAACAAAATAGAAAGATTTCCAGATTTTGCAAGTCTCATTTCATGTGTATTAGATGGTTTATTTTAGGCTTAATCGAACAGTAAGTATAGGTCGAAAAATCATAACCATGAGTTGACTAAAACAGAAAACGATGGGTCGATATATACCAGTTTAGTCATGTTGTATAATCATGATTTCATGTGGCGTTTACATACGCATAGATTAACATGTTATTATTATGTTTAGATGTTGTTATATTCAGATTTTATATATATCATTATGTGTCGAATGGAATAAAGGAACAAGAAGGGATGATGATACCTCTTGGTAATTTTTAACGAGACCAGAAAAGAACAAGGACAACTCCAAACAAAATATAACCACAGCAACAATAACGAGCCCCTAAGAATCCTGATCACCTTGAATAGAAAACAACACAACAGCCTTGCGTCTTGGTCGTGGGAAAAAGAAAAGTAACAGGAACTTGATGTGTTTAGTTTTTTATGTCGAATGAAGAAGGAAGGAAAAAAAAAACAAAAGGAGGACAATATATGGATGGGAAAGACGTGTGACAAGGAAGGAAATACATAAAGATCGAATATTTGTTTTGATGAAAGTCGTGTAGAAAGGGCTAGGAATTATGCACATGTAATCTTTTATATATTTAGTGATATACTCTTATTAAATTGTTTCTTATCTCATGCAAATAATGTGTGAGTCGTATGGTACTTTGGACCTCAATAAAATGTGTGATAAAGTGGTCTATAAGAAACGTGTATTAGGTCTTGTACAGGTTAGAAAAGTTTAAATTTTGTAACAAACTTATTTTAAGTATATATATCTTAGGTTTACTTATTATTAAATGTATTATATACATAACATATAGTTTAGGTGAAGTTTTAAATTATTATATAACTTAGGCAAAATTTCAAAATTAGACGTAAAATTATGAACTCAAAATTTTGGGTTTTACAGATGGACTTGTTCGATGTAGTGCATTTGGAGAAGCCTAAGTTGGTGACGGTAGGAGTGCGCCCTCTGAGGGAAGGTGAGACGCCAGTGATAGAGGCTGCTGCGGGGCGTACCATGGTGCTTGAACATGAAGAGTTTGAGGATTCCCTGCAGCCGGCGTTACAAGTGACTCCAGTGCAGGATGTACCCCAATCTAGGGAGCAGTCTCCAACAGTAGCTGAGTCGCACACCAATTCGTCCAATAGTGTGCAAATTCTGGAGCCAGTGGAGACTAGCCACGGCGTGAAGTGTTAGGGAGCGTCTCATGGTTATGGCGCTGGCACCTCCAAAAGGAGACGCCATCTGATTGTGGATGAAGAACCATCTGCAGAGGATGATGCGTCCGCCGTTAGTGCAGGCAAAGATATTCTTAAGTCTCCTCCCCCCATGTAAGTGGTGTCTGTTTATTGTTTCAATTCCTTTACTATCCTTAACATTAGCATATGTACTTGAACTGTTTGTCCTATGTGCGCAGGGTTGGAGATACTGCTGATGTCGCTACTTCTGCACAAAGGTCGCCCCCTAGGGCGATTGTTGCGCATTCTGGTGATTGTTCACGGAAGGGCGATAAGATGGAGCCAATGCCTATTGGTTCCTTAGTGGAAAAGTTGGATCTCGCCATTGTGCAGCTGGTCCAATTGGTTGCTAAGTTGAAGGCACATTGTGCTGGTAAGAGCAGCCGGCTGGCGCAGAAAGATGAAGAAATCGCTAAACTTAAGGCACAGCTGGTTGGTGCACATGATGAGGTGAGATCCACAAACTTGTATGCCCGGAAGTTGGCTGAGGAGAAGGTTTCCTTACTTGTTCAAGTTGGCCAAGTACGGTCTGCGTATGAGGAGTACAAGAGCAATTGTGATTGGGCTCTAAAGTACGTAGATCAGCAGAAAAGCAACCACTTCGCGAAGTTGGACGAGCTGATCGAGAAGGTAAATAAAGCGTTGGAGTGCCAAGAGGCGAAGCTACGGAAGCTCAGCATAGAATACGATGAAGAGCTGTATCCACATCTGCTATCCGCCATCTCTAAGCGCAGGTATATTCTTTTGCTCCTTTTCTAAGCCTTGCATTTTTTGTCATCTAATGAGCGTGTTGTCTTTGTAGGTGGTTAATTAGTCATGGTCTCCGGCTAGCTGCTGTAGGTACATTGGAGTCCCAAGAGGTTGTGGAAGCCTTTGGGAAGGTTGTAGAGTGTGCCGTAGCATGTGGCAAGGCCCAGGCGAGCTTTATGAGAGCAAGATGCTGACGGTGCCGCTTGCAGAAGTGCCCGGTTATAGGGCCGATGCTTATGATGAGCTTGTGGAGGCTATGGAGAAGATGAATCTATTTCAGCTTCCACAGATCGCGCAGCTGGAGCGTGACCAGGATCAACCTATTAAAGTGATAATCGAGGGGTTGGTCCTCGGGAGGCACATCCTGGAGGATGCAGAGGCTCAACATGACTAGTTTTTGAAGCCGGATGTGTCGCAGCTTCAAGTGCCTGTGTTTGCGCAACCGCGTGACATCCTCAACCCCTTCACTATTGAGAGGGAAGTTCCCTTGAAGGATTGCTTAGAGGCCCATATGGAGAGGGCCGCAAGGAAGAAGGGTATGAAGGGGAAGGCCATTCTTTGTGGTATTGGTGCCGCGCACTTTCCCAGATCAGATGGGGTTCCTATAAGTGTGGCAACCGTGTCGGCCAAAGATTCTTTGCTGTTGAGGAAGCTCCAGGAGGCTTGGAGTTCTGCGAACTGAGAGGATAGCCCCGAGCTAGAGCATTATCGTAGTATATAGGCTGTTTTAGCTCGTTTTTTGATAGATCTACATTTTGTGGCACTTGTGCCTATAAAATCTATGTTTGGTGTAAAATCGTAGTTTATAATAAAGAATGAGTTTCGTTTGTACGCAGATGTGTATCATCTCTTTCCATGAAAGATTTTCCAAGGGTCAAATTGTAACCAAAGCAAAATTGTGTTAAGTATGTAACTTAATAAATTTGTTTGGAGTAGAAATTTATAAGTGTATGTGTTAATATGCAATGGACTGCATATTAAATATTAAGGATCAAGAGTCTTGACTCCTAATTCGTTAAATGTGCACTGTGTGCATTGTTGCGCATTCATCATGGGATGCGCATTTGAATTTATTCCAACGTCTTGAGAATAAGGTGTTTAACGAGGATACGTGATCTAGTGTTGATGGGTTTGCAACCCTCTTACTCAACGAGTTATTTTGTAGGTTTACTCATCCTTTCTGCCATCGTGGGTCTTAGTAGGTGCATGCACGCCATGTAGGCAAGATATAAAGTAACAATATTGAGACATAATTAAAAGATGTAAGCCATAAAGTTAAGTATGTCATGGAGTTAGCTAGAAACCACAACGATTTATTAATACTTGCAAGTGTTTGAAAAAGAAAAACAATTCCTAAAAAGAAAATACAGACATTTATTAAGCAAGTACTAAAGTGCAGAGTTGTCTGTGCGTGGGCCGTAGCCTTTTCTAAAGATGACATCTCTTGAGGTTGCAAATGTTCCAAGTACGTGCTAGCTCTTGGCCTTCCATGTCGCGCAACTTGTATTCGCCATTGCCTAGTGTGTCTATGACCGCATAGGGTTCTTCCCATTTGGTTCCAAGCTTGCCTATGTCTACTGCGTGGCTTGCATCATTGGCGCGGTATGCAAAGTCTCCTGGCCTGAATGAAATGTGTTTGACTTTTGCATCGTAATACTTCTTCATCTTTGACTTAGCCTTTGCTTCACGTATAGCTGCGCGTTCACGCCTTTCTTCCACTAGATCCAGGTATACGCGCCGCTTATCATCATTTGTTGTGACATTTGTTTCCACCGTATGGATAGTTAGCATTCCAATCTCGGCTGGTATGACAGCCTCTGTCCCATAGGCAAGAGAGAATGGTGTATCTCCCATCCTGGTGTTTATTTTTGTGCGGCGCGGCCATAAAACATGTAACAATTCATCCACCCACCTACCTTTGTGTTTGTCGAGGCACGCTTTTATTTCCTCACCCAGACTGCGATTTGCGCATTCAACCAAGCTGTTGGTCTGTGGGTGCTTATCTGAAGCAAAGTGTTACGTAATGTTTGATTGCGCGCACCAGTCTTTGAACGGGTTATCACAGAATTGTTTTCCGTTGTCCGAGGTAATCTCTCTGGGTAGGCCAAGGTGACATACTATGTTGTCCTCAATGAAGCGTTTGACTTGGTTGCCTGTGATGCTTGCCACTGCTGTTGCTTCAGTCCATTTAGGAAAATAACCTATGGCTACTATTAGGACTTTTAGCCCTCCCGTTGTAACTGGAAAGGGGTATGTGATGTCGATGTCCCATTTATAGAATGGCCGTGGCAGGGTGATGGGAGTTGGCTCTTGTTGTAGTCGGCGCAGAATTGGCATGTGGACTTGGCAGTCGCTACATTTCTTTATCATATCCCGCGCGTCGCGGTGCGTAGTAGGCCAATAATGTCCTGAGCGCAGGGTGTGTGCCACGACAGATAGTGGTCCTGAGTGCATACTGCATGAACCAGTGTGAACCTCTCGGTGTACATAATCTACCTGAAGAGGTCGAACGCACCGGAGCCATGGTTGTAGGAATGAACGTCGATATAGGGTACCGTGTCGGAGTTCAAATCTCTGCGTTGTGCGCCATACCCTACGAGCGTCCTTCTGCTCTTGTGGTAAGATACCTTTGTTTATAGACTCAATGATAGGTGTCGTCCACGTAGGATCTTGTTCCTCTATATCCGTAGATCTTTCCATCTCCGCGATTGGTTTGTTTTTTAGAGTTTCCATCAACACCTGTTTTGACAAGTGCACAAAGCTTGTGGATGCGATTTTGCTAAGCGCATCTCATCTCTTATTTTTTTCTCTAGAAACCTGTTTGATGGTGAACCTATCGAGATTCTGAATTAAAGACTTGGTTTCGTTGAAATATTGGACTATGTTCCCTTCTTTAGCCTCATATTCTCCTAGTACGTGGTTGGATACTAGCTGGGAATCTGCGTTTGCTTTAAGGTTACGTACACCCATTTGAGTTGCAATGCGTAGTCCAGCCAGTAGAGCTTCGTATTCTGCCTCATTGTTTGTGGTTGTGAGTTCAAAACGCAGTGCGTAAGTGAATTCCACCCCTCCCGGGTTAGTAAGGATAAGGTCTGTGCCTGATCCATCTACGTACGAGGATCCTTCTGTGAATAGAATCCATGGTTCTTGCAATTCCACCTTTTTGTTGAGGGTAGGGTATCGGTATCTGGCTTCTCGAGAATGAAGTCGGCTAATATCTGCCCCTTGACTACAGTGCGTGGTCTAGACGAGATGTTATGATCGCTCAATAACACACTCCACTTTTGTAGTCGTCCTGATGCGTCAGGTTTAGAGATAACTTCTTTGATAGGTTGGTCCATTATCACAGCTATTGGGTGCGCCTGAAAGTATCTGCGCAGTCTTTTAGCTGCAAATACTATAGCTAGGACCAACTTTTCCATAGAGGTATAGTTAATCTATGTCTTCTTAAGCGCTTTGCTTACAAAGTATGTGGGTGTTTGAGTAGAGTTCCTATCTGTCAATAGCACTGCGCTGACTGCTCCATGAGTTGCAGATAAGTACATGATCAATTCTACCTTCCAGTCTATCTCTGGTAGTGGGTAACAGTCTTGTGGACATGTTTTAATAAAGTCCATGTGTATTCTCCAACTGCCATCACTCTTCCTTACCATTACTGGTTTGGAAAGCCAGTTATGGTAGCAGGCTTCTCGCATGATGCCTGCGTCTACAAGTTTGTGTACTTCTTTCAGGATGGCTTTTTCGCGATCTAGAGCTTGGCCGCGCTTTTTCTGTCGTATTGGAGGATATCCTTATCGGATTTGTAGCCTGTGCTCCATGATAAATCGTGGCATTCCAATCGTGTGCTTTGATTTCCCTGTAAAGATATCTAGGTTCTTTTGCAAGAGTGCGCACACAGCTGCTTTGTCCTTGTCGGACAACGACCCTCCAGTTGATATTGGTTGATCTGGGTATTCAGGGTGAATGGCAACTTTTAGGTTAGTATTGTAGAGGGTGACAATGCCCCCTCTACTGGGAATTTGAGCATCCCATGCGCTGTAGATGGTACAGCGCGTATGGATGATATTCCAGGTCTTCCAATGATGCCGTTGTATGACGAGGGAGATTTGATTACCATAAAGTTCATCCAGGCTGCCGTGGAGTGTTGCTTATTACCGATGACCAAAAGTAGGCGTAATTGCCCCATGGGCCATATCTTCTCTCCTGTGAAGCCAGTCAGTGATGTCGTGGCTGGAATTAGCTGACTTCGCATCTCTGGTCGCAGCCTGTTAAAGCAATGTTCGTACATGATATCTGCAGATGCTCCTCCATCCACATACATGCGGTGGATATCGTGACCCCCCGTGTGTATTTCAATGGTGAGTGGTTCTGCTACTGCGTTGTCCGCAGCGAGAATGGGGAAGGAGATTTCGTTTCCAAAGGAAAATTTTTGGCTGACTTTTTGTCTTGTTTTTTGCTGCCATGACTGTATCATGTATATGGTGTTAGCCTTTTCTTTAGGTGACTCCTTTTTAATTCCATTCTTCTGTTTATCCTTTCCCTCTTTGATATTCTTGACAAGGTGATCAATTCTACCCTCTTTTACTAACTTGTCGATTAGTTGTCGTAGCTGGACACACTCGTTAGTGGTATGGCCCTTTTGTCCATGGTATTCGCAGTATCCATTCCCTGCGCGCCGATCCTCTGGGGTGCGCATTGGTTGAGGTTTAGGGAAATTTGCACCTTCTGTCATGAATATCTCTCTTAGGGTCTTCGTGAGAGGAGTGTATTTGTCATTGTCTCGTCCGCTTCCCTGACTGCGATAATTCTTGCTGCGATTGCCATTTTTGATCATTGGATTGTCTCTTAGGCTGTTCTTGCTGCCTATAGTTTGGGTAGCCTTTTTTGCTATCCGCAGCAGCCACTTCTCTTTGGATGAAGGACCTTGTGCGCTTCATTAGTTCATCGAAGGTTTGAGAACCTTATCATTTAATTTCCTGATTAGTTCTGGGTTATTGATCCCATTCATGAACCCTGAGATTTTTAGTACTTCAGGACACGCTTTGCCGTGTGAATGCATCAACTTTTTGGCGACGCCAAGGAAGAGATATGTCTTCGTCTTCTTCCTCTCGACGTCCTCCTCTAGACTTCCAGTGTCCTGTCTCTTTTTCCTCGTTGTCCGAGGAGTCACCTGAGGAAAAGTCATCTCTTTTCTGTCGTTTGCGCTGCTTTTTCTCAGAGTCCGAGCTTGAGGGACTTTCACTTGGGGAAGTTCGTCTTCCCAACCTGTCATGAATATTTCTGCTTCCAGACCTTGAAGAGCTCCCGCTCGATGAGCGTTGCCGTCCAAGTCTATCTTGCACCCTGCGGCTACCAAGTCTGGAGTGAACATTGGTGCGCCTCTCACTGTCCTCGTATTCCTCCGAATATTGTGAATCAGATGCTGTACCAATTCTAGCGTGGACATTGGTACGCCTCTCGCGCCCCTCCTTATGGTAGCGCAATGGGGATGTTTCGTGTTCTGGATCAAAGTTAAGCCGGGCTTGCAGGCTCTGATTTGACCTTCTCTTTGCCTCCTCTTGCATGTGGTTGGTTAGAGTTTCGTAATTTTGAGAAACAAAATTACTCAACGTTAACTCGGGTGTATCTTCTTCTACTGCAAGAATATCTGCTCCAACAGTAGGTCCCCTGCCTCGATTAGGCGCGCCTAGTGGCACGGTGTTGTCCACGATAGGTGCCGTTTGATGGGGTGTAGTGAAGAGAGTGTGCTGGAGTTCTCCAGTGTTTGGGACCACCGTGGTGGTCTGAGTGGTCTCTGTGGGCAATTCTATCTCTGGGAGACTTAGGGTTGGGCCCTTCTCTTGGTGACCAGGCGCGCTGGGAGACTTAGGGTTGGGCCCTTCTCTTCGTCATTCTAGTTCTTAGTGTAGGGTCCCATGGATGGCGCCACTTGTTGATACAAAAGTTGGGCATTCCTTGTTTGGGTTCCTACTCTCGTATTAATTAGATCTTAATGCTTGAGACCTGCGCACTAAGAAAGCAAACAAACACCCTTAGGCTTATCGTGGGATTGTCTCCCACGATTATCCTCCGGCGTGAGAGTAAGTAATCGGTTTTTAGAGTTATATTGAAGAGTTAGGGTTGTAAGTCGTACCTTGAACGAGAGTTATGATATTGTTTATATAGGCGCGTAATCCTTATGGGATACGTGCTCCTTACTCTTCGATATATATCCGGTTTGATATATATCCCTTAAATAGGAGATATCTATATCCAAACCATAAATAACTTTGGTTTGGGCTTTCGTGAGCCCAAACCGTTGGGACGTTGGCCCAAATCATTGTTATGATAGCCCACTCGTGGTGGGCTTGGGCGTTAGTAATGTTTATCATTTGGGTTCGTGACCTGAATATAGACTATACGTCATCACTATACATTCTGGCAGATTAAACAACTTGTAACTCTTTGAATCCTTTCATTTCAGATGAACGTGTCTCGTTAGCAATAAGAAACTAGCTAGTCAAATAATTTGTACTCACAAAAAGTATAGTAATAAATCAACCAGGGTCATTTTTTTATTAGATAAACATAAAAATTCATATGTTTCGAAAAATCAACAGTTCAGCAGCGGACATACACCAACAATTCAGAGAAGCACGGCCTTGTACCTTGTGAAAAAACTTAGAAAATTCAGTACGGAGTTGCTTCTGCTTAAAACTTGCAATAATCACTTTGAATGGTATCGAGTACTCGCAATTCGTGATTATTTAGAAACTTTTTTTTAAAGGCCATTATTTAGAAACTTAAAATAGAAACTAAAGACACATTCATAATTCTACCCTACTTGTTACTAACCATTACTCGGCTTTATTCAAATATACATAAGACACTAAAAAAAAAAAAAAATAAATAAAAAAACACTTACTTGACGTGATTGCATTTGCCACGGCTGAGTCCCGTACGCAGACCAAGGAGGCGGCGGTGGTGCACTAAACGTCGGCGGTCCAGAATTCCGGTTACATCCCCACTCTCGGCGGCGCTCTAAAAATCGGCCCTCTCATCTGATTCTCACTCCCAATCCCACCTCCCAAAAACGACGACATAGTTTGTTGAGGCTGCGGAGGTCCCGTCACTCCAACACCACCACTCAGCACTCCACACGGCGGTCCAAATGTCGGTGGCCCATTACTCATCACACCACTACCTAACGGCGGCCCAGGCGGACCACTAGACGCAAACGGACCAGGACGAGGGCCCACATTACCGCTAACTAGTCTATTAGGCAATGTACCTTGCGGAGGTCCTCTCGGACCAACACCACGTGGTCCATTCGCCATCAAGCGTCACTTTGACTTGAGCTAATCGGGTATCGGATTAATCCGGCTGGACTTTTCGGTATCGGTTAACATAAGTAACCATATATAACCGGTTATATACCCCTTTCAATAAATAAAGCTAGTATATTGCGAAGGCGTCTACCTTATCCCGACACCATGGGAGTGATAAGTCCTCGTTCGTGCGGTACCTATATATCAGTGTAGATTGAGCATCAACCCTCACCTCCCTAAACCCTAACCCCAACCCTTACCTCCTTTTATAGGGTGAGGGGTTCGGTTACAAGCCTATGCCAAGCCCAATCGTACCCGTTGTCATGTCTGATATGTACACCGTCGTGGCCATACTCATGGGGTTTGGAAAGTTAAGCCGGTCCCCTGAATTCGGCTGACCGAGCCACTGTTCATGGTTGGATCGCTCCTGGCGTTCTGGGACGATGAAAGGATGAGAGGATGAAGTAGTTCCAACGAAGATACACCTTCTATATTAGAAGGTGCGTAATATGTACACTGTCCGGGTCATCGATCCGATCGTACGTCTTGACGTTTGTGGCCATGCGTGTCTTTTTGTCCTCCGAATAGCGACGGATACATCCTGCGAAGGCATCTACCTTATCCCGACACCATGAGAGTGATAAGTCCTCGTTCGTGGCCAGAATAGTCGAGTCTTACCTGGTTCTAACTAGGTCTTGGCCAGAATACCCGAGTCTCACCTGAATCTAACTGGGTCAGAATAGCCGAGTCTTACCTGGTTCTAACTGGGTCTTGGCTAGAATAGCCGAGTCTTACTTGAATCTAACTGGGTCTCGGCAAGAATAGCCGAGTCTTACCTGAATCTAACTGGGTCTTGGCCAGAATAACCGAGTCTTACCTGAATCTAACTGGGTCTAATCCGCCCATCGTACAGTCAAGTTTAAATTTGAGTTACATGTTCATATCCTGATTAGGAGCCCTAATGTAATACCCCGGAATATAATTATGTGTCTTCTCGTGCTCGACTTTGACTTTCCTTCATGTCAAACACCGTTCGACGTACCAAGCGACACTTTGCTTCATTCCTGGCCACCAATTATCATTATGAAGATCCCGATATATCTTCGTTTCCCATGAGTGAATAGAGAATTTGGTTTTATGAGCCTAATCTAAAAGCGTCTGACGAGCTCCACCCAAATAAGGAAGCCTGCCCTCTAATATGCTCATCGTACTGGTTCGTGTTGGGAATTCTGTGAAGTAAGAATTCTGCTGCTGTTTCTGCTGAAAGGATTCTGCTGAAGAGTTGGTTTCTGCTGAAGCAGTGTATTTGCTGAAGACTAGTTTCAGCTTTATTAGTTTCTGCGGATATAGTATTTCCGTATTTTATGTAATGTAGTTTGGATATGCATGAGTTTAATTAGGAAGTGATAATGCATATCTTTTAGAAGTTTTAGAATATACGTTTCTTAAGAAACGGTTTAGGGTTCCTTGAGTATAAAAGGAACACACTGTTTATGTATTGAATAACTTTTTAGAAAATTCTTATTATAATTAAAAGATCCATAGAGGATCAAGAGTTCTTAGTATCAAGCTTGTGTTTTGTTTCCGCTTTATAAATACAAGTTGCAGAGATTGTCTATTAGTGTGTTATTGATTACAGTGACATTACTAACGATTCTAGAGTGCTCAAGAAGATCTATCAAGGTCTATAGCTCAACAGTTCGGGTATCCGGTTAATCCTGACCGATTAATCGAAAACTCGATTAGGAGGCCGAATGTAACACCCTGAAATATAATTTGCATAGTATACCGTTCTATCTGATCAACACCACTTTCTCATTGACTTTAGCTAATCGGGTGTCGGGTTACAAGTCAAACACCGTTTTAAAACCCAAAAGGAGACTTATCTAATCCGCCCACCGTACATTCAAGTTTAAATTTGAGTTACATGTTCATATCCCGATTAGGAGCCCTAATGTAACACCCCGGAATATAATTATGTGTCTTCTCGTGCTCGACTTTGACTTTCCTTCATGTCAAACATCGTTCGACGCACCAAGCGACACTTTGCTTCATTCCTGGCCACCAATGATCATTATGAAGATCCCGATATATCTTCGTTTCCCATGAGTGAATAGAGAATTTGGTTTTATGAGCCTAATCTAAATGCGTCTGACGAGCTCCACCCGAAAAAGGAAGCCTGCCCTCTAATATGCTCGTCGTACTGGTTCGGGTATCCGGTTAATCCTGACCGATTAATCGAAAACTCGATTAGGAGGCCGAATGTACCGCCTTGGAATATAATTTGCGTAGTATACCGTTCTATCTGATCGACAGCCGAATGTAACACCCTGGAATATAATTTGTGTACTATACCGTTCTATCTGATCAACACCATTTTCTCATTGACTTTAGCTAATCGGGAGTCGGGTTACAAGTCAAACACCGTTCGACGTACCAAGCGTCACTTTGACTTTAGCTACTCGGGTATCGGAATAATCCGGCCGGACTTTTCAGTATCGGTTTACATAAGTAACTATATATAACCGGTTATATACCCCTTTCAATAAATAAAGCTAGTATATAACCGGTTGTTTACCGTTTTAAAACCCAAAAGGAGACTTATCTAATCCGCCTATCGTACAGTCAAGTTTAAATTTGAGTTACATGTTCATATCCTGATTAGGAGCCCTAATGTAACACCCCGTAATATAATTATGTGTCTTCTCGTGCTCGACTTTGACTTTCCTTCAAGTCAAACACCGTTCGACGTACCAAGCGACACTTTGCTTCATTCCTGGCCACCAATCATCATTATAAAGATCCCGTTATATCTTCGTTTCCCATGAGTGAATAGAGAATTTGGTTTTATGAGCCTAATCTAAAAGCGTCTGACGAGCTCCACCCGAATAAGGAAGCCGGCCCTCTAATATGCTCGTTGTACTGGTTCGGGTATCCGGTTAATCCTGACCGATTAATCGAAAACTCGATTAGGAGGCCGAATGTACCACCCTGGAATATAATTTGCCTAGTATACCGTTCTATCTGATCGACAGCCGAATGTAACACCCTGGAATATAATTTGCGTAGTATACCGTTCTATCTGATCAACACCACTTTCTCATTGACTTTAGCTAACCGGGTGTCAGGTTACAAGTCAAACACTGTTCGACGTACCAAGCGTCACTTTGAATTGATCTAATCGGGTATCGGATTAATCCGGCCGGACTTTTCGGTATCGGTTAACATAAGTAACCGTATATAACCGGTTATATACCCCTTTCAATAAATAAAGCTAGTATATTGCAAAGACGTCTACCTTATCCCGACACCATGGGAGTGATAAGTCCTCGTTCGTGCGGTACCTATATATCGGTGTAGATTGAGCATCAACCCTCACCTCCCTAAACCCTAACCCCAACCCTCACCTCCTTTTATAGGGTGAGGGGTTCGGTTACAAGCCCATGCCAAGCCCAATCGTACCCGTTGTCATGTCTGATAAGTACACCGTCGTGGCCATACTCATGGAGTTTGGAATGTTAATCCGGTCCCCTTACTATAATCCTAAATAAACAAATACAATCAAAACCACCTTCTAAAATAAAATCCATGGATACTATGGTAGGGTTGGGCCACTAAAAAGCTCCTACTCTCATCACTCAATCCCAGCTTCATTTATGAAAGAGAACTAAACATAAATGAAGGGTCGTATGAGAATGAAAGTCAAAGAATAATACAGAAATGGTAAAAGGGACAGTAACGGAAGTGCTCAAATGTCTAAACATGATGCATGAATAGACCAAAACAATCAACCAGACATTTTATTTCACAATTCATTATACCGTCAATTCCTTTATTGTATAAGAAGCCTGCAGACACCCAAGTACCACATTGTGATGAGGTGCAGGGTCACATACCTACCAATCACCAGATATCATTTCAGATTACCTAAGATGCATCCGTACGCTCCCCTACAAAACAGATTAGCACATACCCTATCTCAAGGCTAGCATACATACTCAGATAATGGCCACAAATACAGATAAGGGAATTTTATGTATTCAAATGACATTTTGAAGCATCTTCCTATAATCTATGTTACACAATCCTTATAAAAATGAGTAAAATGTATTAAATATACTCAACGAACTAGACCCTTTTCATAAAAGGCACGTAATTACTATAGTCTTTCTAGACCTGTTTCGTCTAAAAAGAGACCCAACTTACTTTGGGAGGAATAAACCAACAAGAACACCAAGTAAGTACGTGTGAGCTAGCTTCATAATTTAAATATAATTCTATTTTTTTGGTGCACAAACACACATCTTCATGAACAAACAGCCCATAGACCACTGTTGGTATATAGTATCACACCGGTGGTCTATGCGTTTTCCCAAATTAGACTTCCGCTAGATCTATTATGGTAAGATGTATCTTAGTGTAGTCGATAAAGCCCCTTTTCATATACTTATAGAACTTGATTCAAATAATTTTTTAGCGTCTTCCTAAAATGTATTAAATAAAGACATATAATTACTATAATCCTAAATAAACAAATACAATCAAAACCAACTTTTGAAATAAAATCCATGAATACTCTGGTACGGTTGGGCCACTAAAAAGCTCCTACTCTCGTCACTCAATCCTAGCCTCATTTATGAAAGAGAACTAAACATAAATGAAGGGTCATATGAGAATGAAAGTCAAAGAATAATACAGAAATGGTAAAAGGGACAGTAACGGAAGTGCTCAAGTGTCTAAACATGATACATGAATAGACCAAAACAATCAATCAGACATTTTATTTCACAATTCATTATACCGTCAATTCCTTTATTGTACAAGGAGCCTGCAGACTCCCAAGTACCACATTGTGATGGGGTGCAGGGTCACACACCTACCAATCACCAGATATCATTTCAGATTACCTAAGAAGCATCCGTACGCTCCCCTACAAAACAGATTAGCACATACCCTATCTCAAGGCTAGCATACATACTCAGATAATTGCCACAGATACAGATAAGGGAACATTATGTGACATTTTGTAGCATCTTCCTATAATCTATGTTACACAATCCTTCTAAAAATGAGTAAAATGTATTAAATGTACTACACGAACTAGACCCTTTTCATAAAAGGCACGTAATTACTATAGTGTTTCTAGACCTGTTTCGTCTAAAAAGAGACCCAACCTACTTTGGGAGGAATAAACCAATAAGAACACCAAGAAAGTACGCGTGAGCTAGCTTCATCATTTAAATATAATTCTATTTTTTTTGTGCACAAACACACATCTTCATGAACAAACAGCCAGTAGACCACTGTTGGTATATAGTATCACACCGGTGGTCTATGCGTTTTACCAAATTAGACTTTTGCTAGATCTATTATGGTAAGATGTATCTTAGTGTTGTCGATAAAGCCCCTTTTCATATACTTATAGAACTTGATTCAAATAATTTTTTTAGCGTCTTCCTAAAATGTATTAAATAAAGACATATAATTACTATAATCCTAAATAAACAAATACAATCAAAACCAACTTCTAAAATAAAATCCATGAATACTATGGTAGGGTTGGTCCACTAAAAAGCTCCTACTCTCGTCTCTCAATCCCAGCCTCATTTATGAAAGAGAACTAAACATAAATGAAGGGTCATATTAGAATGAAAGTCAAAGAATAATACAGAAATGGTAAAAGGGACAGTAACGGAAGTGCTCAAGTGTCTAAACATGATACATGAATAGACCAAAACAATCAATCAAACATTTTATTTCACAATTCATTATACCGTCAATTCCTTTATTGTACAAGGAGCCTGCAGACACCCAAGTACCACATTGTAATGGGGTGCAGGGTCACACACCATCAATCACCAGATATCATTTCAGATTGCCTAAGATGCATCCGTACGCTCCCCTACAAAACAGATTAGCACATACCCTATCTCAAGGCTAGCATACATACTCAGATAATGGCCACAGATACAGATAAGGGAACTTTATGCTTTCAAATGACATTTTGTAGCATCTTCCTATAATCTATGTTACACAATCCTTCTAAAAATGAGTAAAATGTATTAAACATACTACACGAACTAGACCCTTTTCATAAACGGCACTTAATTACTATAGTCTTTCTAGACCTGTTTCGTCTAAAAAGAGACCCAACTTACTTTGGGAGGATTAAACCAACAAGAACACCAAGTAAGTACGCGTGAGCTAGCTTCATCATTTAAATATAATTCTATTTTTTTTGTGCAATAACACACATCTTCATGAACAAACAGCCCATAGACCACTGTTGGTATATAGTATCACACCGGTGGTCTATGCGTTTTCCCAAATTAGACTTCTGCTAGATCTATTATGGTAAGATGTATCTTAGTGTAGTCGATAAAGCCCCTTTTCATATACTTATAGAACTTGATTCAAATAATTTTTTTAGCGTTTTCCTAAAATGTATTAAATGAAGACATATAATTACTATAATCCTAAATAAACAAATACAATCAAAACAAACTTCTAAAATAAAATCCATGAATACTATGGTAGGGTTGGGCCACTAAAAAGCTCCTACTGTCGTCACTCAATCCCAGCCTCATTTATGAAAGAGAACTAAACATCAATGAAGGATCATATGAGAATGAAAGTAAAAGAATAATAAAAAAATGGTAAAAGGGACTGTAACGAAAGTGCTCAAGTGTCTAAACATGATACATGAATAGACCAAAACAATCAATCAGACATTTTATTTCACAATTTATTACACCGTCAATTCCTTTATTGTACGAGGAGCCTGCAGACACCCAAGTACCACATTGTGATGGGGTGCAGGGTCACACACCTACCAATCACCAGATATCATTTCAGATTACCTAAGATGCATACGTACGCTCCCCTACAGAACAGATTAACACATACCCTATCTCAAGGCTAGCATACATACTCAGATAATGGCCACAGATACAGATAAGGGAACTTTATGTATTCAAATGACAATTTGTAGCATCTTCCTATAATCTATGTTACACAATCCTTATGAAAATGAGTAAAATGTGTTAAATATACTACACGAACTAGACCCTTTTCATAAAAGGCACGTAATTACTATAGTCTTTCTAGACCTGTTTCATCTAAAAAGAAACCCAACTTACTTTGGGAGGAATATACCAACAACAACACCAAGTAAGTACGCGTGAGCTAGCTTCATAATTTAAATATAATTCTATTTTTTTGGTGCACAAACACACATCTTCATGAACAAACAGCCCATAGACCACTATTGGTATATAGTATTACACCGGTGGTCTATGCGTTTTCCCAAATAAACTTCTGCTAGGTCTATTATGGTAAGATGTATCTTAGTGTAGTCGATAAAGCCCCTTTTCATATACTTATAGAACTTGATTCAAATAATTTTTTTAGCGTCTTCCTAAAATGTATTAAATAAAGACATATAATTACTATAATCCTAAATAAACAAATACAATCAAAACCAACTTCTAAAATAAAATCCATGAATACTATGGTAGGGTTGGGCCACTAAAAAGCTCCTACTCTCGTCACTCAATCCCAGCCTCATTTATGAAAGAGAACTAAACATAAATGAAGGGTCATATGAGAATGAAAGTCAAAGAATAATACAGAAATGGTAAAAGGGACAGTAACGGAAGTGCTCCAGTGTCTAAACATGATACATGAATAGACCAAAGCAATCAATCAGACATTTTATTTCACAATTCATTATACCGTCAATTTCTTTATTGTACAAGGAGCCTGCAGACACCCAAGTACCACATTGTGATGGGGTGCAGGGTCACACACCTACCAATCACCAGATATCATTTCAGATTACCTAATTTGCATCTGTACGCTCCCCTACAAAACAGATTAGCACATACCCTATCTCAAGGCTAGCATACATACTCAGATAATGGCCACAGATACAGATAAGGGAACTTAATGTATTCAAATGACATTTTGTAGCATCTTCCTATAATCTATGTTACACAATCCTTATAAAAATGAGTAAAATGTATTAAATAATCTACACGGACTAGACCCTTTTCATAAAAGGCACGTAATTACTTTAGTCTTTCTAGACCTGTTTCATCTAAAAAGAGACCCAACTTACTTTGAGAGGAATAAACCAACAAGAACACCAAGTAAGTACGCGTGAGCCAGCTTCATCATTTAAATATAATTCTATTTTTTTGGTGCACAAACACACATCTTTATGAACAAACAGCCCATAGACCACTGTTGGTATATAGTACCACACTGGTGGTCTATGCGTTTTCCCAAATTAGACTTGTGCTAGATCTATTATGGTAAGATGTATCTTAGTGCAGTCGATAAAGCCCCTTTTCTTATACTTACAGAACTTGATTCAAATAATTTTTTTAGCGTCTTCCTAAAATGTATTAAATAAAGACATATAATTACTATAATCCTAAATAAAAAAATACAATCAAAACCAACTTCTAAAATAAAATCCTAGAATACTATGGTAGGGTTGGGCCACTAAAAAGCTCCTACTCTCGTCACTCAATCCCAGCCTCATTTATGAAAGAGAACTAAACATAAATGAAGGGTCATATGAGAATGAAAGTCAAAGAATAAAACAGAAATGGGAAAAGGGACAGTAACGGAAGTGCTCAAGTGTCTAAACATGATACATGAAGAGACCAAAACAATCAATCAGACATTTTATTTCACAATCCATTATACCGTCAATTCCTTTATTGTACAAGGAGCCTGCAGACACCCAAGTACCACATTGTGATGGGGTGCAGGGTCATACACCTACCAATCACCAGATGTCATTTCAGATTACCTAAGATGCATCCGTACGCTCCCCTACAAAACAGATTAGCACATACCCTATCTCAAGGCTAGCATACATACTCAGATAATGGCCACAGATATAGATAAGGGAACTTTATGTATTCAAATGACAATTTGTAGCATCTTCCTATAAACTATGTTAAACAATCCTTAAAAAAATGAGTAAAATGTATTAAATATATTACACGAACTAGACCCTTTTCATAAAAGGCACGTAATTATTATAGTCTTTCTAGACATGTTTCGTCTAAAAACTAACCCAACTTACTTTGGGAGGAATAAACCAACAAGAACACCAAGTAAGTACGCGTGAGCTAGCTTCATAATTTAAATATAATTCTATTTTTTTGTTGCACAAACACACATCTTCATGAACAAAAAGCCCATAGACCACTGTTGGTATATAGTATCACACCGGTGGTCTATGCGTTTTCCCAAATTAGACTTCTGCTAGATCTATTATGGTAAGATGTATCTTAGTGTAGTCGATAAAGCCCCTTTTCATATACTTATAGAACTTGATTCAAATAATTTTTTTAGCGTCTTCCTAAAATGTATTAAATAAAGACGTATAATTACTATAATCCTAAATAAACAAATACAATCAAAACCAAATTCTAAAACAAAATCCATGAATACTATGGTAGGGTTGGGCCACTAAAAAGCTCCTACTCTCGTCACTCAATCCCAGCCTCATTTATGAAAGAGAACTTAAACATAAATGAAGGGTCATATGAGAATGAAAGTCAAAGAATAATACAGAAATGGTAAAAGGGACAGTAACGGAAGTGCTCAAGTGTCTAAACATGATACATGAATACACCAAAGCAATCAATCAGACATTTTATTTCACAATTCATTATACCGTCAATTCCTTTATTGTACAAGGAGCCTGCAGACACCCAAGTACCACATTGTGATGGGATGTAGGGTCACAAACCTACCATTCACCAGATATCATTTCAGATTACCTAAGATGCATCCGTATGCTCCCCTACAAAACAGATTAGCACATACCCTATCTCAAGGCTAGCATACATACTCAGATAATGGCCACAGATACAGATAAGGGAACTTAATGTATTCAAATAACATTTTGTAGCATCTTCCTATAATCTATGTTACACAATTCTTATAAAAATGAGTAAAATGTATTAAATATACTACACGATCTAGACCCTTTTCATAAAAGGCACGTAATTACTTTAGTCTTTCTAGACCTGTTTCGTCTAAAAAGAGACCCAACTTACTTTGGGAGGAAGAAACCAACAAGAACACCAAGTACGTACGCGAGAGCCATCTTCATCATTTAAATATAATTCTATTTTTTGGGTGCACAAACACACATCTTCATGAACAAACAGCCCATAGACCACTGTTGGTATATAGTATCACACCGGTGGTCTATGCGTTTTCCCAAATTAGACTTCTGCTAGATCTATTATGGTAAGATGTATCTTAGTGTAGTCGATAAAGCCCCTTTTCATATACTTATAGAACTTGATTCAAATAATTTTTTTAGCGACTTCCTAAAATGTATTAAATAAAGACGTATAATTACTATAATCCTAAATAAACAAATACAATCAAAACCAACTTCTAAAATAAAATCCATGAATACTATGGTAGGGTTAAGCCACTAAAAAGCTCCTACTCTCGTCACTCAATCCCAGCCTCATTTATGAAAGAGAACTAAACATAAATGAAGGGTCATATGAGAATGAAAGTCAAAGAATAATACAGAAATGGGAAAAGGGGCAGGAACGGAAGTGCTCAAGGGTCTAAACGTGATACATGAATAGACCAAAACAATCAATCAGACATTTTATTTCACAATCCATTATTCCGTGAATTCCTTTATTGTACAAGGAGCCTGCAGACACCCAAGTACCACATTGTGATGGGGTGCAGGGTCATACACCTACCAATCACCAGATATCATTTCAGATTACCTAAGATGCATCCGTACGCTCCCCTACAAAACAGATTAGCACATACCCTATCTCAAGGTTAGCATACAAACTTAGATAATGGCCACAGATACAGATTAGGGAACTTTATGTATTCAAATGACATTTTGTAGCATCTTCCTAAAATCTATGTTACACAATCCTTATAAAAATGAGTAAAATGTATTAAATATACTACACGAACTAGACCCTTTTCATAAAAGGCAAATAATTACTTTAGTCCTTCTAGACCTGTTTCGTCTAAAAAGAGACCCAACTTACTTTGGGAGGAATAAACCAACAAGAACACCAAGTAAGTACGCGTGTGCCAGCTTCATCATTTAAATATAATTCTATTTTTTTGGTGCGCAAACACACATCTTCATGAACAAACAGCCCATAGACCACTGTTGGTATATAGTATTACACCGGTGGTCTATGCGTTTTCCCAAATAAACTTCTGCTAGATCTATTATGGTAAGATGTATCTTAGTGTAGTCGATAAAGCCCCTTTTCATATACTTATAGAACTTGATTCAAATAATTTTTTTAGCGTCTTCCTAAAATGTATTAAATAAAGACATATAATTACTATAATCCTAAATAAACAAATACAATCAAAACCAACTTGTAAAATAAAATCCATGAATACTATGGTAGGGTTGGGCCACTAAAAAGCTCCTACTCTCGTCACTCAATCCCAGCCTCATTTATGAAAGATTTATGAAAGAGAACTAAACATAAATGAAGGGTCATATGAGAATGAAAGTCAAAGAATAATACAGAAATGGTAAAAGGGACAGTAACGGAAGTGCTCAAGTGTCTAAACATGGTACATGAATAGACCAAAACAATCAATCAGACATTTTATTTCACAATTCATTATACCGTCAATTCCTTTATTGTACAAAGAGCCTGCAGACACCCAAGTACCACATTGTGATGGGGTGCAGGGTCACACACCTACCAATCACCAGATATCATTTCAAATTACCTATGATGCATCTGTACGCTCCCCTACAAAACAGATTAGCACATACCCTATCTCAAGGCTAGCATACATACTCAGATAATGGCCGCAAATACAGATAAGGGAACTTTATGTATTCAAATGACATTTGTAGCATCTTCCTATAATCTATGTAACACAATCCTTATAAAAATGAGTAAAATGTATTAAATATACTACACAAACTAGACCCTTTTCATAAAAGGCACATAATTACTTTAGTCTTTCTAGTCCTGTTTCGTCTAAAAAGAGACCCAACTTACTTCTGGAGGAATAAACCAACAAGAACACCAAGTAAGTACGCGTGAGCCAGCTTCATCATTTAAATATAATTCTATTTTTTTGGTGCACAAACACACATCTTCATGAACAAACAACCCATAGACCACTGTTGGTATATAGTATCACACCGGTGGTCTATGCGTTTTCCAAAATTAGACTTCTACTAGATCTATTATGTTAAGATGTATCTTAGTGTAGTCGATAAAGCCCCTTTTCATATACTTATAGAACATGATTCAAATAATTTTTTTAGCGTCTTCCTAAAATGTATTAAATAAAGACATATAGTTACTATAATCCTAAATAAACAAATACAATCAAAACCAACTTCTAAAATAAAATCCATGAATACTATGGTAGGGTTGGGCCACTAAAAAGCTCCTACTCTCGTCACTCAATCCCAGCCTCATTTATGAAAGAGAACTAAACATAAATGAAGGGTCATATGAGAATGAAAGTCAAAGAATTATACAGAAACGGGAAAAGGGACAGTAACGGAAGTGCTCAAGTGTCTAAACATGATACATGAATAGACCAAAACAATCAATCAGACATTTTATTTCACAATCCATTATACCGTCAATTCCTTTATTGTACAAGGAGCCTGCAGACACCCAAGTACCACATTGTGATGGGGTGCAGGGTCATACACCTACCAATCACCAGATATCATTTCAGATTACCTAAGATGCATCCGTACGCTCCCCTACAAAACAGATTAGCACATACCCTATCTTAAGGCTAGCATACATACTCAGATAATGGCCACAGATATAGATAAGGGAACTTTATGTATTCAAATGACAATTTGTAGCATCTTCCTATAATCTATGTTAAACAATCCTTAAAAAAAATGAGTAAAATGTATTAAATATATTACACGAACTAGACCCTTTTCATAAAAGGCACGTAATTATTATAGTCTTTCTAGACATGTTTCGTCTAAAAACTAACCCAACTTACTTTGGGAGGAATAAACCAACAAGAACACCAAGTAAGTACGCGTGAGCTAGCTTCATAATTTAAATATAATTCTATTTTTTTGTTGCACAAACACACATCTTCATGAACAAAAAGCCCATAGACCACTGTTGGTATATAGTATCACACCGGTGGTCTATGCGTTTTCCCAAATTAGACTTCTGCTAGATCTATTATGGTAAGATGTCTCTTAGTGTAGTCGATAAAGCCCCTTTTCATATACTTATAGAACTTGATTCAAATAATTTTTTTAGCGTCTTCCTAAAATGTATTAAATAAAGACGTATAATTACTATAATCCTAAATAAACAAATACAATCAAAACCAACTTCTAAAATAAAATCCATGAATACTATGGTTGGGTTGGGCCACTAAAAAGCTCCTCCTCTCGTCACTCAATCCCAGCCTCATTTATGAAAGAGAACTTAAACATAAATGAAGGGTCATATGAGAATGAAAGTCAAAGAATAATACAGAAATGGTAAAAGGGACAGTAACGGAAGTGCTCAAGTGTCTAAACATGATACATGAATACACTAAAGCAATCAATCAGACATTTTATTTCACAATTCATTATACCGTCAATTCCTTTATTGTACAAAGAGCCTGCAGACACCCAAGTACCACATTGTGATGGGATGTAGGGTCATACACCTACCATTCACCAGATATCATTTCAGATTACCTAAGATGCATCCGTACGCTCCCCTACAAAACAGATTAGCACATACCCTATCTCAAGGCTAGCATACATACTCAGATAATGGCCACAGATACAGATAAGGGAACTTAATGTATTCAAATAACATTTTGTAGCATCTTCCTATAATCTATGTTACACAATCCTTATAAAAATGAGTAAAATGTATTAAATATACTACACGAACTAGACCCTTTTCATAAAAGGCACGTAATTACTTTAGTCTTTCTAGACCTGTTTCGTCTAAAAAGAGACCCAACTTACTTTGGGAGGAAGAAACCAACAAGAACACCAAGTAAGTACGCGTGAGCCAGCTTCATCATTTAAATATAATTCTATTTTTTGGGTGCACAAACACACATCTTCATGAACAAACAGCCCATAGACCACTGTTGGTATATAGTATCACACCGGTGGTCTATGCGTTTTCCCAAATTAGACTTCTGCTAGATCTATTATGGTAAGATGTATCTTAGTGTAGTCGATAAAGCCCCTTTTCATATACTTATAGAACTTGATTCAAATAATTTTTTTAGCGACTTCCTAAAATGTATTAAATAAAGACGTATAATTACTATAATCCTAAATAAACAAATACAATCAAAACCAACTTCTAAAATAAAATCCATGAATACTATGGTAGGGTTAAGCCACTAAAAAGCTCCTACTCTCGTCACTCAATCCCAGCCTCATTTATGAAAGAGAACTAAACATAAATGAAGGGTCATATGAGAATGAAAGTCAAAGAATAATACAGAAATGGGAAAAGGGACAGTAACGGAAGTGCTCAAGTGTCTAAACATGATACATGAATAGACCAAAACAATCAATCAGACATTTTATTTCACAATCCATTATACCGTCAATTCTTTTATTGTACAAGGAGCCTGCAGACACCCAAGTACCACATTGTGATGGGGTGCAGGGTCATACACCTACCAATCACCAGATATCATTTCAGATTACCTAAGATGCATCCGTACGCTCCCCTACAAAACAGATTAGCACATACCCTATCTCAAGGCTAGCATACAAACTTAGATAATGGCTACAGATACAGAATAGGGAACTTTATGTATTCAAATGACATTTTGTAGCATCTTCCTAAAATCTATGTTACACAATCCAAATAAAAATGAGTAAAATGTATTAAATATACTACACGAACTAGACCCTTTTCATAAAAGGCAAATAATTACTTTAGTCTTTCTAGACCTGTTTCGTCTAAAAAGAGACCCAACTTACTTTGGGAGGAATAAACCAACAAGAACACCAAGTAAGTACGCGTGTGCCAGCTTCATCATTTAAATATAATTCTATTTTTTTGGTGCACAAACACACATCTTCATGAACAAACAGCCCATAGACCACTGTTGGTATATAGTATCACACCAGTGGTCTATATATACCACACCAGTGGTCTATGCGTTTTCCCAAATTAGACTTCTGCTAGATCTATTATGGTAAAAGATGTATCTTAGTGTAGTCGATAAAGCCCCTTTTCATATACTTATAGAACTTGATTCAAATATTTTTTTTAGCGTCTTCAAAAAATGTATTAAATAAAGACGTATAATTACTATAATCCTAAATAAACTAATACAATCAAAACCAACTTGTAAAATAAAATCCATGAATACTATGGTAGGGTTGGGCCACTTAAAAGCTCCTACTCTCGTCACTCAATCCCAGCCTCATTTATGAAAGATTTATGAAAGAGAACTAAATATAAATGAAGGGTCATATGAGAATGAAAGTCAAAGAATAATACAGAAATGGGAAAAGGGACAGTAACGGAAGTGCTCAAGTGTCTAAACATGATACATGAATAGACCAAAACAATCAATCAGACATTTTATTTCACAATCCATTATACCGTCAATTCTTTTATTGTACAAGGAGCCTGCAGACACCCAAGTACCACATTGTGATGGGGTGCAGGGTCATACACCTACCAATCACCAGATATCATTTCAGATTACCTAAGATGCATCCGTACGCTCCCCTACAAAACAGATTAGCACATACCCTATCTCAAGGCTAGCATACAAACTTAGATAATGGCTACAGATACAGAATAGGGAACTTTATGTATTCAAATGACATTTTGTAGCATCTTCCTAAAATCTATGTTACACAATCCAAATAAAAATGAGTAAAATGTATTAAATATACTACACGAACTAGACCCTTTTCATAAAAGGCAAATAATTACTTTAGTCTTTCTAGACCTGTTTCGTCTAAAAAGAGACCCAACTTACTTTGGGAGGAATAAACCAACAAGAACACCAAGTAAGTACGCGTGTGCCAGCTTCATCATTTAAATATAATTCTATTTTTTTGGTGCACAAACACACATCTTCATGAACAAACAGCCCATAGACCACTGTTGGTATATAGTATCACACCAGTGGTCTATATATACCACACCAGTGGTCTATGCGTTTTCCCAAATTAGACTTCTGCTAGATCTATTATGGTAAAAGATGTATCTTAGTGTAGTCGATAAAGCCCCTTTTCATATACTTATAGAACTTGATTCAAATATTTTTTTTAGCGTCTTCAAAAAATGTATTAAATAAAGACGTATAATTACTATAATCCTAAATAAACTAATACAATCAAAACCAACTTGTAAAATAAAATCCATGAATACTATGGTAGGGTTGGGCCACTTAAAAGCTCCTACTCTCGTCACTCAATCCCAGCCTCATTTATGAAAGATTTATGAAAGAGAACTAAATATAAATGAAGGGTCATATGAGAATGAAAGTCAAAGAATAATACAGAAATGGGAAAAGGGACAGTAATGGAAGTGCTCAAGTGTCTAAACATGATACATGAATAGACCAAAACAATCAATCAGACATTTTATTTCACAATCCATTATACCGTCAATTCCTTTATTGTACAAGGAGCCTGCAGACACCCAAGTACCACATTGTGATGGGGTGCAGGGTCATACACCTACCAATCACCAGATATCATTTCAGATTACCTAAGATGCATCCGTACGCTCCCCTACAAAACAGATTAGCACATACCCTATCTCAAGGCTAGCATACATACTCAGATAATGGCCACAGATATAGATAAGGGAACTTTATGTATTCAAATGACAATTTATAGCATCTTCCTATAATCTATGTTAAACAATCCTTAAAAAAATGAGTAAAATGTATTAAATATATTACACGAACTAGACCCTTTTCATAAAAGGCACGTAATTACTATAGTCTTTCTAGACATGTTTCGTCTAAAAACTGACCCAACTGACTTTGGGAGGAATAAACCAACAAGAACACCAAGTAAGTACGCGTGAGCTAGCTTGATAATTTAAATATAATTCTATTTTTTTGTTGCACAAACACACATCTTCATGAACAAACAGCCCATAGACCACTGTTGGTATATAGTATCACACCGGTGGTCTATGCGTTTTCCCAAATTAGACTTCTGCTAGATCTATTATGGTAAGATGTATCTTAGTGTAGTCGATAAAGCCCCTTTTCATATACTTATAGAACTTGATTCAAATAATTTTTTTAGCGTCTTCCTAAAATGTATTAAATAAAGACGTATAATTACTATAATCCTAAATAAACAAATACAATCAAAACCAACTTCTAAAATAAAATCCATGAATACTATGGTTGGGTTGGGCCACTAAAAAGCTCCTACTCTCGTCACTCAATCCCAGCCTCATTTATGAAAGAGAACTTAAACATAAATGAAGGGTCATATGAGAATGAAAGTCAAAGAATAATACAGAAATGGTAAAAGGGACAGTAACGGAAATGCTCAAGTGTCTAAACATGATACATGAATACACTAAAGCAATCAATCAGACATTTTATTTCACAATTCATTATACCATCAATTCCTTTATTGTACAAAGAGCCTGCAGACACCCAAGTACCACATTGTGATAGGATGTAGGGTCACACACCTACCATTCACTAGATATCATTTCAGATTACCTAAGATGCATCCGTACGCTCCCCTACAAAACAGATTAGCACATACCCTATCTCAAGGCTAGCATACATACTCCGATAATGGCCACAGATACAGATAAGGGAACTTAATGTATTCAAATAACATTTTGTAGCATCTTCCTATAATCTATGTTACACAATCCTTATAAAAATGAGTAAAATGTATTAAATATACTACACGATCTAGACCCTTTTCATAAAAGGCACGTAATTACTTTAGTCTTTCTAGACCTGTTTCGTCTAAAAAGAGACCCAACTTACTTTGGGAGGAAGAAACCAACAAGAACACCAAGTAAGTACGCGTAAGCCAGCTTCATCATTTAAATATAATTTTATTTTTTGGGTGCACAAACACACATCTTCATGAACAAACAACCCATAGACCACTGTTGGTATACAGTATCACACCAGTGGTCTATGCGTTTTCCCAAATTAGACTTCTGCTAGATCTATTATGGTAAGATGTATCTTAGTGTAGTCGATAAAGCCCCTTTTCATATACTTATAGAACTTGATTCAAATAATTTTTTTAGCGACTTCCTAAAATGTATTAAATAAAGACGTATAATTACTATAATCCTAAATAAACAAATACAATCAAAACCAACTTCTAAAATAAAATCCATGAATACTATGGTAGGGTTAAGCCACTAAAAAGCTCCTACTCTCGTCACTCAATCCCAGCCTCATTTATGAAAGAGAACTAAACATAAATGAAGGGTCATATGAGAATGAAAGTCAAAGAATAATACAGAAATGGGAAAAGGGACAGTAACGGAAGTGCTCAAGTGTCTAAACATGATACATGAATAGACCAAAACAATCAGTCAGACATTTTATTTCACAATCCATTATACCGTCAATTCTTTTATTGTACAAGGAGCCTGCAGACACCCAAGTACCACATTGTGATGGGGTGCAGGGTCATACACCTACCAATCACCAGATATCATTTCAGATTACCTAAGATGCATCCGTACGCTCCCCTACAAAACAGATTAGCACATACCCTATCTCAAGGCTAGCATACAAACTTAGATAATGGCCACAGATACAGATTAGGGAACTTTATGTATTCAAATGACATTTTGTAGCATCTTCCTAAAATCTATATTACACAATCCAAATAAAAATGAGTAAAATGTGTTAAATATACTACATGAACTAGACCCTTTTCATAAAAGGCAAATAATTACTTTAGTCTTTCTAGACCTGTTTCGTCTAAAAAGAGACCCAACTTACTTTGGGAGGAATAAACCAACAAGAACACCAAGTAAGTACGCGTGTGCCAGCTTCATCATTTAAATATAATTCTATTTTTTTGGTGCACAAACACACATCTTCATGAACAAACAGCCCATAGACCACTGTTGGTATATAGTATCACACCAGTGGTCTATATATACCACACCAGTGGTCTATGCGTTTTCCCAAATTAGACTTCTGCTAGATCTATTATGGTAAAAGATGTATCTTAGTGTAGTCGATAAAGCCCCTTTTCATATACTTATAGAACTTGATTCAAATATTTTTTTTAGCGTCTTCAAAAAATGTATTAAATAAAGACGTATAATTACTATAATCCTAAATAAACTAATACAATCAAAACCAACTTGTAAAATAAAATCCATGAATACTATGGTAGGGTTGGGCCACTTAAAAGCTCCTACTCTCGTCACTCAATCCCAGCCTCATTTATGAAAGATTTATGAAAGAGAACTAAACATAAATGAAGGGTCATATGAGAATGAAAGTAAAAGAATAATACAGAAATGGTAAAAGGGACAGTAACGGAAGTGCTCAAGTGTCTAAACATGGTACATGAATAGACCAAAACAATCAATCAGACATTTTATTTCACAATTCATTATACCGTCAATTCCTTTATTGTACAAGGAGCCTGCAGACACCCAAGTACCACATTGTGATGGGGTGCAGGGTCACACACCTACCAATCACCAGATATCATTTCAAATTACCTAAGATGCATCTGTACGCTCCCCTACAAAACAGATTAGCACATACCCTATCTCAAGGCTAGCATACATACTCAGATAATGGCCGCAAATACAGATAAGGGAACTTTATGTATTCAAATGACATTTGTAGCATCTTCCTATAATCTATGTTACACAATCCTTATTAAAATGAGTAAAATGTATTAAATATACTACATAAAATAGACCCTTTTCATAAAAGGCACATAATTACTTTAGTCTTTCTAGTCCTGTTTCGTCTAAAAAGAGACCCAACTTACTTTGGGAGGAATAAACCAACAAGAACACCAAGTAAGTACGCGTGAGCCAGCTTCATCATTTAAATATAATTCTATTTTTTTGGTGCATAAACACACATCTTCATGAACAAACAGCCCATAGACCACTGTTGGTATATAGTATCACACCGGTGGTCTATGCGTTTTCCCAAATTAGACTTCTACTAGATCTATTATGGTAAGATGTATCTTAGTGTAGTCGATAAAGCCCCTTTTCATATACTTATAGAACTTGATTTAAATAATTTTTTTAGCGTCTTCCTAAAATGTATTAAATAAAGACATATAATTACTATAATCCTAAATAAACAAATACAATCAAAACCAACTTCTAAAACAAAATCCATGAATACTATAGTAGGGTTGGGCCACTAAAAAGCTCCTACTCTCGTCACTCAATGCCAGCCTCATTTATGAAAGAGAACTAAACATAAATGAAGGGTCATATGAGAATGAAAGTCAAAGAATAATACAGAAATGGTAAAAGGGACAGTAACGGAAGTGCTCAAGTGTCTAAACATGATTCATGAATAGACCAAAACAATCAATCACACATTTTATTTCACAATTCATTATACCATCAATTCCTTTATTGTACAAGGAGCCTGCAGACACCCAAGTACCACATTGTGATGGGGTGCAGTGTCACACACCTACCAATCACCAGATATCATTTCAAATTATCTAAGATGCATCCGTACGCTCCCCTACAAAACAGATTAGCACATACCCTGTCTCAAGGCTAGCATACATACTCAGATAATGGCCACAAATACATATAAGGGAACTTTATGTATTCAAATGACATTTTGTAGCATCTTCCTATAATCTATGTTACACAATCCTTATAAAAACGAGTAAAATGTATTAAATATACTACACGAACTTGAACCTTTTCATAAAAGGCACATAATTACTTTAGTCTTTCTAGACCTGTTTCGTCTACAAAGAGACCCAACTTACTTTGGAAGGAATAAACCAACAAGAATACCAAGTAAGTACGCGTGAGCCAACTTCATCATTTAAGTATAATTCTATTTTTTTGGTGCACAAACACACATCTTCATGAACAAACAGCCCATAGACCACTGTTGGTATATAGTATCACACCGGTGGTCTATGCGTTTTCCCAAATTAGACTTCTGCTAGATCTATTATGGTAAGATGTATCTTAGTGTAGTCGATAAAGCCCCTTTTCATATACTTATAGAACTTGATTCAAATAATTTTTTTAGCGTCTTCCTAAAATGTATTAAATAAAGACGTATAATTACTATAATCCTAAATAAACAAATACAATCAAAACCAACTTCTAAAATAAAATCCATGAATACTATGGTAGGGTTGGGCCACGAAAAAGCTCCTACTCTCGTCACTCAATCCCAGCCTCATTTATGAAAGAGAACTAAACATAAATGAAGGGTCATATGAGAATGAAAGTCAAAGAATAATACAGAAATGGAAAAAGGGATAGTAACGGAAGTGCTTAAGTGTATAAACATGATACATGAATAGACCAAAACAATCAATCAGACATTTTATTTCACAATTCATTATACTGTCAATTCCTTTATTGTACAAGGAGCCTGCAGACACCCAAGTACCACATTGTGATGGGGTGCAGGGTCACACACCTACCAATCACCAGTAAGATGCATCCGTATGTTTCCTTACAAAACAGATTAGCACATACCCTATCTCAAGGCTAGCATACATACTTAGATAATGGCCACAGATACAGATAAGGGAACTTTATGTATTCAAATGAAATTTTGTAGCATCTTCCTATAATCTATGTTACACAATCCTTATAAAAATGAGTAAAATGAATTAAATATACTACACGAACTAGAGCCTTTTTATAAAAGGCACATAATTACTATAGTCTTTCTAGACCTGTTTCGTCTACAAAGAGACCCAACTTACTTTGGGAGGAATAAACCAACAAGAACACCAAGTAAGTACGTGTGAGCCAGCTTCATCATTTAAATATAATTGCATTTTTTTGGTGCACAAACACACATCTTCATGAACAAACAGCCCATAGACCACTGTTGGTATATAGTTTCACACCGATGGTCTATGCGTTTTCCCAAATTAGACTTCTGCTAGATCTATTATGGTAAGATGTATCTTAGTGTAGTCGATAAAGCCCCTTTTCATATACTTATAGAATTTGACTCAAATAATTTTTTTAGCGTCTTCCTAAAATGTATTAAATAAAGACATACAATTACTATAATCCTAAATAAACAAATACAATCAAAACCAACTTCTAAAATAAAATCCATGAATACTATGGTAGGGTTGGGCCACTAAAAAGCTCCTACTCTCGTCACCTAATCCCAACCTCATTTATGAAAGAGAACTAAACATAAATGAAGGGTCATATGAGAATGAAAGTCAAAGAATAATGCAGAAATCGTAAAAGGGATAGTAACGGAAGTGCTCAAGTGTCTAAACATGATACATGAATAGACCAAAACAATCAATCAGACATTTTATTTCACAATTCATTACACCGTCAATTCCTTTATTGTACAAGGAGCCCGCAGACACCCAAGCACCACATTGTGATGGGGTGCATGGTCACACACCTACAAGTCACCAGATATCATTTCAGATTACTTAAGATGCATCCGTACGCTCCTCTGCAAAACAGGTTAGCACATACCCTAGCTCAAGGCTAGCATATCTACTCAGATAATTGCCATAGATACAGATAAGGGAACTTTATGTATTCAAATGACATTTTGTAGCATCTTCCTATAATCTTTGTTACACAATCCTTATAAAAATGAGTAAAATGTATTAAATATACTACACGAACTAGACCCTTTTCATAAAAGGCACATAATTACTATAGTCTTTCTAGACCTGTTTCGTCTACAAAGAGACCCAACTTACTTTGGAAGGAATAAACCAACAAGAATACCAAGTAAGTACGCGTGAGCCAACTTCATCATTTAAGTATAATTCTATTTTTTTGGTGCACAAACACACATCTTCATGAACAAACAGCCCATAGACCACTGTTGGTATATAGTATCACACCGGTGGTCTATGCGTTTTCCCAAATTAGACTTCTGCTAGATCTATTATGGTAAGATGTATCTTAGTGTAGTCGATAAAGCCCCTTTTCATATACTTATAGAACTTGATTCAAATAATTTTTTTAGCGTCTTCCTAAAATGTATTAAATAAAGACGTATAATTACTATAATCCTAAATAAACAAATACAATCAAAACCAACTTCTAAAATAAAATCCATGAATACTATGGTAGGGTTGGGACACTAAAAAGCTCCTACTCTCGTCACTCAATCCCAGCCTCATTTATGAAAGAGAACTAAACATAAATGAAGGGTCATATGAGAATGAAAGTCAAAGAATAATACAGAAATGGTAAAAGGGACAGTAACGGAAGTGCTCAAGTGTATAAACATGATACATGAATAGACCAAAACAATCAATCAGACATTTTATTTCACAATTCATTATACCGTCAATTCCTTTATTGTACAAGGAGCCTGCAGACACCCAAGTACCACATTGTGATGGGGTGCAGGGTCACACACCAACCAATCACCAGATATCATTACAGATTACCTAAGATGCATCCGTATGCTCCCCTACAAAACAGATTAGCACATACCCTAGCTCAAGGCTAGCATACATACTCAGATTATGGCCACAGATACAGATAAGGGAACTTTATGTATTCAAATGACATTTTGTAGCATCTTCCTATAATCTATGTTACACAATCCTTATAAAAATGAGTAAAATGTATTAAATATACTACACGAACTAGACCCTTTTCATAAAAGGCACATAATTACTATAGTCTTTTTAGACCTGTTTCGTCTACAAAGAGACCCGACTTACTTTGGAAGGAATAAACCAACAAGAATACCAAGTAAGTACGCGTGAGCCAGCTCCATCATTTAAATATAATTCTACTTTTTTGGTGCACAAACACACATCTTCATGAACAAACAGCCCATAGACCAGTGTTGGTATAGAGTATCACACCGGTGGTCTATGCGTTTTCCCAAATTAGACTTCTGCTAGATCTATTATGGTAAGATGTATCTTAGTGTAGTCGATAAAGCCCCTTTTCATATACTTATAGAATTTGACTCAAATAATTTTTTTAGCGTCTTCCTAAAATGTAATAAATAAAGACATATAATTACTATAATCCTAAATAAACAAATACAATCAAAACCAACTTCTAAAATAAAATCCATGAATACTATGGTAGGGTTGGGCCACTAAAAAGCTCCTACTCTCGTCACCCAATCCCAGCCTCATTTATGAAAGAGAACTAAACATAAATGAAGGGTCATATGAGAATGAAAGTCAAAGAATAATACGGAAATCGTAAAAGGGTTAGTAACGGAAGTGCTCAAGTGTCTAAACATGATACATGAATAGACCAAAACAATCAATCAGACATTTTATTTCACAATTCATTACACCGTCAATTCCTTTATTGTACAAGGAGCCCGCAGACACCCAAGCACCACATTGTGATGGGGTGCATGGTCACACACCTACAAGTCACCAGATATCATTACAGATTACCTAAGATGCATCCGTACGCTCCCCTACAAAACAGATTAGCACATACCCTAGCTCAAGGCTAGCATACATACTCAGATTATGGCCACAGATACAGATAAGGGAACTTTATGTATTCAAATGACATTTTGTAGCATCTTCCTATAATCTATGTTACACAATCCTTATAAAAATGAGTAAAATGTATTAAATATACTACACGAACTAGACCCTTTTCATAAAAGGCACATAATTACTATAGTCTTTCTAGACCTGTTTCGTCTACAAAAGGACCCGACTTACTTTGGGAGGAATAAACCAACAAGAATACCAAGTAAGTACGCGTGAGCCAGCTCCATCATTTAAATATAATTCTATTTTTTCGGTGCACAAACACACATCTTCATGAACAAACAACCGATAGACCACTGTTGGTATATAGTATCACACCGGTGGTCTATGCGTTTTCCCAAATTAGACTTCTGCTAGATCTATTATGGTAAGATGTATCTTAGTGTAGTCGATAAAGCCCCTTTTCATATACTTATAGAATTTGACTCAAATAATTTTTTTAGCGTCTTCCTAAAATGTAATAAATAAAGACATATAATTACTATAATCCTAAATAAACAAATACAATCAAAGCCAACTTCTAAAATAAAATCCATGAATACTATGGTAGGGTTGGGCCACTAAAAAGCTCCTACTCTCGTCACCCAATCCCAACCTCATTTATGAAAGAGAACTAAACATAAATGAAGGGTCATATGAGAATGAAAGTCAAAGAATAATACGGAAATCGTAAAAGGGTTAGTAACGGAAGTGCTCAAGTGTCTAAATATGATACATGAATAGACCAAAACAATCAATCGGACATTTTATTTCACAATTCATTACACCGTCAATTCCTTTATTGTACAAGGAGCCCGCAGACACCCAAGCACCACATTGTGATGGGGTGCATGGTCACACACCTACAAGTCACCAGATATCATTACAGATTACCTAAGATGCATCCGTACGCTCCCCTACAAAACAGATTAGCACATACCCTTGCTCAAAGCTAGCATACATACTCAGATTATGGCCACAGATACAGATAAGGGAACTTTATGTATTCAAATGACATTTTGTAGCATCTTCCTATAATCTATGTTACACAATCCTTATAAAAACGAGTAAAATGTATTAAATATACTACACGAACTAGACCCTTTTCATAAAAGGCACATAATTACTATAGTCTTTCTAGACCTGTTTCGTCTACAAAGAGACCCGACTTTCTTTGGGAGGAATAAACCAACAAGAATACCAAGTAAGTACGCGTGAGCCAGCTCCATCATTTAAATATAATTCTATTTTTTTGGTGCACAAACACACATCTTCATGAACAAACAACCGATAGACCACTGTTGGTATATAGTATCACACCGGTGGTCTATGCGTTTTCCCAAATTAGACTTCTGCTAGATCTATTATGGTAAGATGTATCTTAGTGTAGTCGATAAAGCCCCTTTTCATATACTTATAGAATTTGACTCAAATAATTTTTTTAGCGTCTTCCTAAAATGTAATAAATAAAGACATAATTACTATAATCCTAAATAAACAAATACAATCAAAGCCAACTTCTAAAATAAAATCCATGAATAGTATGGTAGGGTTGGGCCACTAAAAAGCTCCTACTCTCGTCACCCAATCCCAGCCTCATTTATGAAAGAGAACTAAACATAAATGAAGGGTCATATGAGAATGAAAGTCAAAGAATAATACGGAAATCGTAAAAGGGTTAGTAACGGAAGTGCTCAAGTGTCTAAATATGATACATGAATAGACCAAAACAATCAATCGGACATTTTATTTCACAATTCATTACACCGTCAATTCCTTTATTGTACAAGGAGCCCGCAGACACCCAAGCACCACATTGTGATGGGGTGCATGGTCACACACCTACAAGTCACCAGATATCATTACAGATTACCTAAGATGCATCCGTACGCTCCCCTACAAAACAGATTAGCACATACCCTAGCTCAAGGCTAGCATACATACTCAGATTATGGCCACAGATACAGATAAGGGAACTTTATGTATTCAAATGACATTTTGTAGCATCTTCCTATAATCTATGTTACACAATCCTTATAAAAATGAGTAAAATGTATTAAATATACTACACGAACTAGACCCTTTTCATAAAAGGCACATAATTACTATAGTCTTTCTAGACCTGTTTCGTCTACAAAAGGACCCGACTTACTTTGGGAGGAATAAACCAACAAGAATACCAAGTAAGTACGCGTGAGCCAGCTCCATCATTTAAATATAATTCTATTTTTTCGGTGCACAAACACACATCTTCATGAACAAACAACCGATAGACCACTGTTGGTATATAGTATCACACCGGTGGTCTATGCGTTTTCCCAAATTAGACTTCTGCTAGATCTATTATGGTAAGATGTATCTTAGTGTAGTCGATAAAGCCCCTTTTCATATACTTATAGAATTTGACTCAAATAATTTTTTTAGCGTCTTCCTAAAATGTAATAAATAAAGACATATAATTACTATAATCCTAAATAAACAAATACAATCAAAGCCAACTTCTAAAATAAAATCCATGAATACTATGGTAGGGTTGGGCCACTAAAAAGCTCCTACTCTCGTCACCCAATCCCAACCTCATTTATGAAAGAGAACTAAACATAAATGAAGGGTCATATGAGAATGAAAGTCAAAGAATAATACGGAAATCGTAAAAGGGTTAGTAACGGAAGTGCTCAAGTGTCTAAATATGATACATGAATAGACCAAAACAATCAATCGGACATTTTATTTCACAATTCATTACACCGTCAATTCCTTTATTGTACAAGGAGCCCGCAGACACCCAAGCACCACATTGTGATGGGGTGCATGGTCACACACCTACAAGTCACCAGATATCATTACAGATTACCTAAGATGCATCCGTACGCTCCCCTACAAAACAGATTAGCACATACCCTTGCTCAAAGCTAGCATACATACTCAGATTATGGCCACAGATACAGATAAGGGAACTTTATGTATTCAAATGACATTTTGTAGCATCTTCCTATAATCTATGTTACACAATCCTTATAAAAACGAGTAAAATGTATTAAATATACTACACGAACTAGACCCTTTTCATAAAAGGCACATAATTACTATAGTCTTTCTAGACCTGTTTCGTCTACAAAGAGACCCGACTTTCTTTGGGAGGAATAAACCAACAAGAATACCAAGTAAGTACGCGTGAGCCAGCTCCATCATTTAAATATAATTCTATTTTTTTGGTGCACAAACACACATCTTCATGAACAAACAACCGATAGACCACTGTTGGTATATAGTATCACACCGGTGGTCTATGCGTTTTCCCAAATTAGACTTCTGCTAGATCTATTATGGTAAGATGTATCTTAGTGTAGTCGATAAAGCCCCTTTTCATATACTTATAGAATTTGACTCAAATAATTTTTTTAGCGTCTTCCTAAAATGTAATAAATAAAGACATAATTACTATAATCCTAAATAAACAAATACAATCAAAGCCAACTTCTAAAATAAAATCCATGAATAGTATGGTAGGGTTGGGCCACTAAAAAGCTCCTACTCTCGTCACCCAATCCCAGCCTCATTTATGAAAGAGAACTAAACATAAATGAAGGGTCATATGAGAATGAAAGTCAAAGAATAATACGGAAATCGTAAAAGGGTTTGTAACGGAAGTGCTCAAGTGTCTAAATATGATACATGAATAGACCAAAACAATCTATCGGACATTTTATTTCACAATTCATTACACCGTCAATTCCTTTATTGTACAAGGAGCCCGCAGACACCCAAGCACCACATTGTGATGGGGTGCATGGTCACACACCTACAAGTCACCAGATATCATTACAGATTACCTAAGATGCATCCGTACGCTCCCCTACAAAACAGATTAGCACATACCCTAGCTCAAAGCTAGCATACATACTCAGATTATGGCCACAGATACAGATAAGGGAACTTTATGTATTCAAATGACATTTTGTAGCATCTTCCTATAATCTATGTTACACAATCCTTATAAAAACGAGTAAAATGTATTAAATATACTACACGAACTAGACCCTTTTCATAAAAGGCACATAATTACTATAGTCTTTCTAGACCTGTTTCGTCTACAAAGAGACCCGACTTTCTTTGGGAGGAATAAACCAACAAGAATACCAAGTAAGTACGCGTGAGCCAGCTCCATCATTTAAATATAATTCTATTTTTTTGGTGCACAAACACACATCTTCATGAACAAACAACCGATAGACCACTGTTGGTATATAGTATCACACTGGTGGTCTATGCGTTTTCCCAAATTAGACTTCTGCTAGATCTATTATGGTAAGATGTATCTTAGTGTAGTCGATAAAGCCCCTTTTCATATACTTATAGAATTTGACTCAAATAATTTTTTTAGCGTCTTCCTAAAATGTAATAAATAAAGACATAATTACTATAATCCTAAATAAACAAATACAATCAAAGCCAACTTCTAAAATAAAATCCATGAATAGTATGGTAGGGTTGGGCCACTAAAAAGCTCCTACTCTCGTCACCCAATCCCAGCCTCATTTATGAAAGAGAACTAAACATAAATGAAGGGTCATATGAGAATGAAAGTCAAAGAATAATACGGAAATCGTAAAAGGGTTTGTAACGGAAGTGCTCAAGTGTCTAAATATGATACATGAATAGACCAAAACAATCAATCGGACATTTTATTTCACAATTCATTACACCGTCAATTCCTTTATTGTACAAGGAGCCCGCAGACACCCAAGCACCACATTGTGATGGGGTGCATGGTCACACACCTACAAGTCACCAGATATCATTACAGATTACCTAAGATGCATCCGTACGCTCCCCTACAAAACAGATTAGCACATACCCTAGCTCAAGGCTAGCATACATACTCAGATTATGGCCACAGATACAGATAAGGGAACTTTATGTATTTAAATGACATTTTGTAGCATCTTCCTATAATCTATGTTACACAATCCTTATAAAAACGAGTAAAATGTATTAAATATACTACACGAACTAGACCCTTTTCATAAAAGGCACATAATTACTATAGTCTTTCTAGACCTGTTTTGTCTACAAAGAGACCCAACTTACTTTGGAAGGAATAAACCAACAAGAATACCAAGTAAGTACGCGTGAGCCAACTTCATCATTTAAATATAATTCTATTTTTTTGGTGCACAAACACACATCTTCATGAACAAACAACCGATAGACCACTGTTGGTATATAGTATCACACCGGTGGTCTATGCGTTTTCCCAAATTAGACTTCTGCTAGATCTATTATGGTAAGATGTATCTTAGTGTAGTCGATAAAGCCCCTTTTCATATACTTATAGAACTTGATTCAAATAATTTTTTTAGCGTCTTCCTAAAATGTATTAAATAAAGACGTATAATTACTATAATCCTAAATAAACAAATACAATCAAAACCAACTTCTAAAATAAAATCCATGAATACTATGGCAGGGTTGGGCCACTAAAAAGCTCTTACTCTCGTCACTCAATCCCAGCCTCATTTATGAAAGAGAACTAAACATAAATGAAGGGTCATAAGAGAATGAAAGTCAAAGAATAATACAGAAATGGTAAAAGGGACAGTAACGGATGTGCTCAAGTGTCTAAACATGATACATGAATAGATCAAAACAATCAATCAGACATTTTATTTCACAATTCATTATACTATCAATTCCTTTATTGTACAAGGAGCCTGCAGACACCCAAGTACCACATTATGATGGGGTGCAGGGTCACACACCTACCAATCACCAGATATCATTTCAGATTACCTAAGATGCATCCGTACGCTCCCCTACAAAACAGATTAGCACATACCCTATCTCAAGGCTAGCATACATACTCAGATAATGGCCACAGATACAGATGAGGGAACTTTATGTATTCAAATGTCATTTTCTAGCATCTTCCTATAATCTATGTTACACAATCCTTATAAAAATGAGTAAAATGTATTAAATATACAACACGAACTAGACCCTTTTCATAAAAGGCACATAATTACTATACTCTTTCTAGGCGTGTTTCGTCTAAAAAGAGACCCAACTTACTTTGGGAGGAATAAACCAACAAGAACACCAAGTAAGTACGCGTGAGCCAGCTTCATCATTTAAATATAATTGTATTTTTTTGGTGCACAAACACACATCTTGATGAACAAACAGCCCATAGACCACTGTTGGTATATAGTATCACACCGGTAGTCTATGCGTTTTCCCAAATTTGACTTCTGCTAGATCTATTATGGTAAGATGTATCTTAGTGTAGTCGATAAAGCCCCTTTTCATATACTTATAGAACTTGATTCAAATAATTTTTTTAGCGTCTTCCTGAAATGTATTAAATAAAGACATATAATTACTATAATCCTAATTAAACAAATACAATCAAAACCAACTTCTAAAATAAAATCCATGAATACTTTGAGTAAAATGTATTAAATATACTACACGAACTAGACCCTTTTCATAAAAGGCACATAATTACTAGTCTTTCTAGACCTGTTTCGTCTACAAAGAGACCCAACTTACTTTGGGTGGAATAAACCAACAAGAACACCAAGTAAGTACGCGTGAGCCAGCTTCATCATTTAAATATAATTCTATTTTTTTGGTGCACAAACACTCATCTTCATGAACAAACAGCCCATAGACCACTGTTGGTATATAGTATCACACCGGTGGTCTATGCGTTTTCCCAAATTAGACTTCTACTAGATCTATTATGGTAAGATGTATCTTTGTGTAGTCGATAAAGCCCATTTTCATATACTTATAGAACTTGATTCAAACAATTTTTTTAGCGTCTTCCTAAAATGTATTAAATATATAGAACTTGATTCAAACAATTTTTTTAGCGTCTTCCTAAAATGTATTAAATAAAGACATATAATTACTATAATCCTAAATAAACAAATACAATCAAAACCAACTTCTAAAATAAAATCCATGAATACTATGGTAGGGTTGGGCACTAAAAAGCTCCTACTCTCATCACCCAATCCCAGCCTCATTTATGAAAGAGAACTAAACATAAATGAAGGGTCATATGAGAATGAAAGTCAAAGAATAATACAGAAATGGTAAAAGGTATAGTAACGGAAGTGCTCAAGTGTCTAAACATGATACATGAATAGACCAAAACAATCAATCAGACATTTTATTTGACAATTCATTACACCGTCAATTCCTTTATTGTACAAGGAGCCCGCAGACACCTAAGTACCACATTGTGATGGGGTGCATGGTCACACACCTACAAATCACCAGATATCATTTGAGATTACTTAAGATGCATTGTTGAGGAAGGTGAACGCTAAATAGTTAGATGGAACTCCTAAAAAGGAGGAGTTTGAAAGAATATATGTACCAGAAGATAGAGATGATTCTCCTGTGGTAGAAGGAGGTTATGAAGAAGAGGAGGTTCAAACCGAAGAACCTCCACAGCAACAACATGAATCAATTGATACCAGCAAGCCCAAAAGAAACACTAAAAGGCTTGCTCGCCTTAATGATATGGTGGCTTGTGCATCTTCAATTGCAGCTGATGATGTTCCTACTACTTACTCTGAAGCGGTTCGAGACTTAGAGAGCGAGAAGTGGAGGATTGCCATGAGCGAAGAAATGCAGTCTCTTCGGAAGAATGAGACATGGGAGTTGACCAACCTCCCAAAAGGGAAGAAGGCAATTGGATGCAAATGGGTGTATGCAAAGAAAGAAGGATTACCTAGCGAAGATGATGTTCGCTACAAAGCAAGATTGGTAGCTAAAGGCTACGCTCAGAAAGAGGGAATTGATTATAATGAAGTTTTTTCTCCAGTGGTAAAGCACTCCTCTATTAAAATTTTGTTGGCTTTGGTAGCACAGTTGGATTTGGAACTAGTTCAGATGGATGTGAAGACTGCATTTCTACATGGAGACTTGGAAGAGGAAATCTATATGGTTCAGTCAGAAGGATTCAAGGTTGCTGGAAAAGAGCATGAAGTGTGTAAACTTCATAAATAGTTGCACGGGTTGAAGCAATCCCCAAGGCAGTGGTACAAACGATTTGATAAGTTTATGTTGGAGTCGAAGTACACAAGAAGCAAGTACGACCATTGTGTCTATTTGAAAAAGCTACAAGATGGGTCCTTCGTATATCTTCTTTTATATGTAAATGATATGTTGATAGCTTCTCAAAGTCTAAAAGAGATTTAAAAGTTAAAGACTCGGTTGAAAAGCGAATTTGAGATGAAGGATCTAGGTGAAGCAAAGATGATTCTCGGCATGGAGATAGTCAGAGACAGAAAATTGAAGAAGCTCTGTTTGACTCAGAAACAATATCTGAGAAGGATTCTAAAGCATTTTAGGTTTGACAAGCAAACAAAACGAGTTAGTACTCCACTTGCTCCTCAATTTAAGATCAGTGCTGCTATGTCACCGAAAAATGATGGAGAGAGGGCATACATGGAGAAAGTGCCTTAAGCAAGTGCTGTTGGTAGCTTAATGTATGCTATGATATGTACTCGACCAGATATTAGTCATTCTGTTGGGATGGTGAGCAGGTATATGCATAACCCTGGTAAAGGACATTGGCAAGCTGTTAAATGGCTATTAAGGTATATCCATAATACGGTCGATGCAGGGTTAGTATTCGAACATGGAAGTAGTCAGTGGGTGGCGGGATATTGCGATTCCGTTTATGCTGGAGATTTAGACAAGCGAAGATTTATTACAGGCTATGTTTTTACTCTGGCAAAAGCTCCAATTAGTTGGAAGTCTACCTTACAGTCAACTACTGCTTTGTCAACTACGGAAGCAGAGTATATGGCGATTGCAGAGGCTGTAAAGGAGGCATTTTGGCTTCAAGGGTTGCTCGGTGAACTTGGAATCAATCAGAAATTTGTCATGATGCATTCTGAGAGTCATAGTGCAATTCACTTAGCGAAGAATCAAGTTTATCACGCAAGGACGAAGCACATTGATGTTCGGTATCATTTCATGCGAGAGATACTGGAAGAAGGTGGAGTTAGAATCGAGAAGATCCATACTTCTAAGAATCCCGCAGATATGCTGACTAAAGTATTAGCTGGGATCAAGTTTAATTACTGTTTGAACTTGATCAATATTCGGAAAACTTGATGATTGGTTTTGAAGACTCCACCAATGATGGTTTACAACGAGATTGAATAAATTGATATTTCGCCAAGTTGGAGATTTGTTAATGTTGGCTCAATAATAAGATAAGATATGATATCTTAGAAAGATATGGAATATTAAGATATGCAAGATATGGAAGATATGGAAGATTTGCAAGATGCAGATTTTTTGCAAGTTGATATGCAACTTGAGATGCTTTCTTTGAGCCTATAAATAGATAGTTTTCCTTTGAGTTTTAGCACACCAAAACACACATACAAGCAATCTTGTAGTGTTCTCTCTTCCTTTCTTTGTTGTAGTTCTTTTGTTATAAGTTTGTAATATATTTCTTAGAAATATATAAGAAAGTTTGGTGTTACATTCTCTTGTTCATTTTGGTATTGTTTAATTTTCAATAAGCTAGTTTGAGGTATAGTTTTGATGTTGAAATATTCACACTCTTTACCTAGTAGGTGGGATATTATCGCTGTTATTCCACAACAATTCTTCCCGTGAAATTCTGAGACAAAGCCGCAAGCTACAAAGGGTCCAATAGTAAGAGCAATAGTGCCAAAATTCATCATATGATCTGCATTATGCTAATTGTAAGTTTGTGAGTATATTATTTTTGACCTCACGAGATGGTATGATAGTGCTCATAAGTAACAAAATAAGGACCTATACCGAGCCCATTTTCAATTGCTTCCAGAAGTTCTGCCATTCTATCCCACAGCAAATCAATCTGCAATTAAACCTTATCTGGCCAATCACCTTGTGAACAATATTCTCGGGACTAATAAACTCTAAATTGTAGCTTGGATAAAGTGTTAAGCATATAGGTATTTATTCACTCAATAGCAGAATTGCCAAAACCACAAGCGGTGGTGAATATAACGAATATGATATGAAGTTGTTCAACAAGCAACATCATTTAAACACAAATGCAAACACACAACACAATCACATACCAAAAAAAAAAAAAAAAAAAGTAAAAGTGAACTTAAAAACAATCTCCGGTTGAGATGGGTATGTTTTGCAAAACTAGTTGTAGCTCATACATTAAGCACAAACATAGAATCATTTAAACACAAATACAAACCACAACACATTTTTTCAAAACAGCCGATCTACGCAACGAACTTTGGAAATTACTAGTATACGCAAAATACTTTCAAATTGTGAACAAAATACGCAATATGACCGGGAACTAACAGGTTACCAACTTTGAAAAGTTACAGTAATGGTCCATGTGGCTTGCATTGACTTTCACCGATCATCCCTTGACTTTTTTTCACTTAGAAAAGTTACACTAATGGTCTCTATGGTTTGCGTTGACTTTCACTTTTAGTCATTCTTTTTTTCATTAATTCATACAACTTTTTTTTTCCTATTTTTTTTTATTTTTTTTTCTTTCCAAATTTCAAACCAATGTACGTAATATGATCACTTTTACACTTATTATACATATACTACAGAGTGATAATTTTGTTTCTTCCCTTTTACACTTATTATACATATACTTTAACGCATCGTTTTGAAAAAAAAAAAAAAAAATTTTTACTTTTTTTTCATTTATTCATACAAGGGTTTTTTTTTTTTTTTTTTTTTGTAAAGTGATAATTTTGGTTTCTTCACTTTTACACTTATTACACGTATACTTTAACACATTAAATTCTTTTAAAGAAATATAATTCACATGAGAGGTGTAAAATATAAGTATATGAATAACGTAACTTTTAGAAATTTTTTCCTAAAAATAATTTTTTTTCTGAAGTTTCGTTAAAGTATAAGTAAAGTCAAAGATTATTTTGTTTTTATTGGAAAAATTAACTCCGAAAAAGTTATACGTATTTATATTCGTTTTCATTGGAAAAATTATTTTGGACTTAATGGCGCAAGCCTCATAATAATTTAAAACGGACTTTTACTACCTTAAAAGGGCCCCACAAGGTTTAATATAAAAGATTTCCCAATTTGTCAAAAACTACCCTTCCTTATATATACACCGCCGCCCTTGTGGTTTCTTTTATCCATCTTCGACCCCTCCCCATCATATAAAAACTCCTTCCCTCTCTCTCCCCTCCCTCATTATAACACCCACTCACCGGAATTCTCCCTCTCTCAAGGGTTCGTATTAATCAGATCGAGTTTGAATTGCAATAACTTGTCAGTTCGAGTATATTGTCTACCCACGTAAGTGTTTCATTTTAGAGTTAATGAAAATGATAAGTAGCCATTAAGTGAGTTTTCGGTGAACGTAACCAATAATCATGCATTTGCTTTTCGAGAAAATATATTTGATTCTTTCATGTCTTATTTGTTCAATCAAAATCGTCTAGGCTTTTCTACTTTGGCTTATTGCTAGAAGAGCTAGAAATGGTCGGTACCGTACAATTATTGAATCATATATGACATGTTAACAAAATTCAACCACAAAGTAAAGCAGTCACATTTATCCAGGGAATGAGCCAGACTTTCGAGTGGCCGGCTTCAAAATATTAGTTAACGATATGATTGTATGCATTAGCATTGGCTTCAAAACGAAAACTAATGTTAAAATTGTACTAAACTTGCACTAAAAAAAATATAAAAATTTCATGTACAGTGGGTTTAGTTGAATCCGTTCGACTCTATGTAGCGAAACATAAAAAGGCGCGAAACATAAAAATACATTCCATTTCACCTACAATTTATCTCCCGCTACCGCCGCCACTACCGCCACCACCAAACTCTATTTTCAACAACATATTCAAAGGCAACAAAAGCAAGCGCTTTAATTCTAATTCAAATCCCTCATCTATTATAAACAATATGTTCAAAACCGGAACGAAAAGTAAACGGTTCATTTCAACGCTGCCGCCACCACCTCCACCACCGCCATGATACACAAAACCTATAAAATCAAAGAAATTACCTGCGCGTGAAAGTCACGTGCCACCGGAGTATCATAACCGTAGTTCAACGAGTAAAGGCAAACTGCCACTACCGGCGAAAACAAGATATTACGAAAGAGAAGACTTTTTACCGAGCGGTTCACAGTCTCCGTTGATACCAATGCCGCCATCTCCACCACCGCCGTTTAGAAATGCCGGCAATGGAGCTTGTGATTATGTGAGGATACGGAGTACACATAGTTCGGTGTGTAGTTCACCTGACCGAGATGACGTGGCGTCAATTATATCGGACAGTGGAGATTCGGTTGGGCCTAATTTGGGGTCCGGTGGGCCCATTTCGTTTCCTAGCCCGGATGTTAATGCTAAGGCCGATAGTTTTATATCTAGGCTTAAAGATGAATGGAGGATGGAAATGAATAAAAAATTGGGCTAAAAAGCCCATTAAGAAGCCCAAACGAGGCTCGTCCGACCTCGATTTGAACTCGTTTTAAGCAAATACGATCCTTGACATGTGACACGCCTACTTTTTACTAGAAATCGTAGATATATATGAGTTTGTACATGGGACACGTCAACTGTTTTCTAAAAATCGTAGATATATGAGATTGTACATTAGGCGATAGTAGATACATTACACGACTTGGATATGCACTCGGGTAGACTGTAGAACATGACGGTTTGGATTTGAAGGGTGATATGGTTCATGTTGTGGATGTGTTAGACGAGCTTTTGAAGTACAGTAGTATTTGGCTAAAGTTTTTGTGTTAATGATGTGACTTAATATAATAAAATACCATTAAGTTGGTTATAGCAATCACACGTCTGTCTTAATGAAGTAGTGCTACCCACAGTTGTTGATTTTGTTGATTAGATTTAGGTATAGGTTAAGTAAATGATTAGGTTTTGAACATTAAATTCTCTAGTAGAGTTGTTATCATGGAGTGAATGGTTGAGATGTCAATTTCAAAAGGGATTTCAACTTTGAGACATAAGTATAAAAATATCACATTCGTAAGGATTTGCTTTATAGACAAAGCCCATAACCAAAATCTACCACAAAACATTGTTAGGGTGTTCATAAATCGAAAATCAAAACGGAACTGAATCAAATAAAACCGAACCAAATTTGTATTTGATCCGAATTTGTCGAAACCGAACCAAACCGAATTAAATATCGGTTTTTGGTTTTGATAAAATGAAAACCGAACTGAACCTAATACCTAATTCACAAAAATAAATGTATTTTTTTTATATATTTATATATAAAAAAATCACTAAAACCTTTCCTTAGTATAAATATAACATTTTTATTTATTTATTCATTTATTTATTTATTTTTAAATTTTTTTTGGGTAAAATTATACTCTATAATTAACTAGAAAAAAATTTAAATTATCTAATTTAGGTTTTTTGGTTTAAACCGAAACCGAAACTACTGAATTCAATTTCGGTTTCGTTTCGATTTAATCCAATTTGATTTTAGTTTGGTTCATACAATTTAACTGAAAAAATTTAAGCGAATTACAACGAACAACCCAATAACCATACCGATGAACACCCCGAACACGCTGATTGTGTATAGATTTGCTTTACAGATTTAGAAAGTAAACTTGATGTTACATAAAGAATGATCAAAAGATAATAAAAAGCAAACAACATTTTAGGTCATAAAGTTTTTATAGATGTAAAGAGAGAAAGTGAATCCAAAGGAAACTTAAAAAATCATTCATCCAAAAAATGAAGTCATTACATACAAAGGGCAACAATGACTTGTTGGGAAGATTGCTTTTTATCACTTTTGTACCATTTAGAAGTAAAGCATTAGAATGTTATGGCCCTCTCTAACCTAACATGCTTTTAAAGTGGTCATATTTTATGTTCCAATTTTTGTGATCATTGGTGTTTAATTATGTGTGTTGGAGAAAATAGATATTGTTGACAAGACACTTTGTGATTTTCGCGGCAAAAGTTCATCATGAATACAAATATCTTCACTTTTTGTAAAGGATGATAATTCGATATTTGAGGTGCTTTTGGTGTTTTTGGTGCTTTTGAGGTAAATGACATTATATCTTAGCTTTTTTATGAAACACGAAATAACTACTCTTAGCTTTGGCTAATCTTATGATCCGATTGATGAAGTTGCGAGAACGGAAAAAGTGAACACCCTTTCAATTGCCACGTACTAGAAGTGGCAAAATAAGAACGTCGTAGTTATATAAAGTATAAAGCATGTCGATTGAAATTGACCATTTAACATTTTTTGTACACATATTTTTTGGGTCCAAAACCAGAAAGTGCCATTTGGACAAGGCCCAATGGGCTAATTCTACATTGATGGTTTGATTCTACTGCTATTGTATATATGAATGGGCTGCTAGAGTGTTTTGACTTTAGACTTTGGATGACACAGAGCTTGAAGTTGTAAGACCCAAATGAAGGTTTGCTAATTCGTGTTTTGGTTTCTTCTTGATATGAGTATGAATAAATTCCTACTGATATGCAAATTTCCTCTTGGTAAGTTTATAATTGTAAAACTGAAATAACTTAAAGAAATTTACCAACAAGATCCATAATACACGTAATCAGTATTATTCTAGAAAGGTTGCAAATATTCATTGATATAAATTATTTCCATATTTAATAACAATCTACAACATAATTCAGGACAAGAAAAAAAAAAAAACATAAAAAGTTTCTTAAACTCTATGACTTATGACTAGACATCATACAAAAACCGATCAAGCTAGCATCAAGTTACCGATACATGCATCTTCATCCAAAGTCGATCATCCACTGACAATAAATCTTTGACTTGGCGCATTGTTGGCCTTTCCTGTGGGTTGTAGTTCAAACATGCCCGTGAGACATTTAAAATTGAATGAGCTAGTTTCTCAACTAGAGAATATGGTGGCGGAATCCGTCTATCTCCTACATTGGCTAGCAATAGATCATCAGTAGACAATGTTGGTAGAGATGATATAAGTTCTCCGGGATGCTTTCCCATAATCACTTCTAGTGCAACAACTCCAAAACTATACACATCGCATTTCTCTGTTGCCACCATCGTATAAGCAAGCTCTACATGGAAGGAAACATGAGAATACAAAAAAAATTGTTATGTCAGATCATGATTAAATGTAACATAGATAAATCTGAAACTTGAGAAGAAGTACGAATAGATAACTTAAAAATAGATGGTAGTTAATTACCTGGTGCAATATAGCCATAGGTGCCTACAACCGCAGTCCAATTCGATGAATCCATCTTTAGAAGCTTCGCTGTTCCAAAATCCGAGATATGTGCCTCATAATCAGAATCGAGAAGGATATTAGCTCCAGAAATGTCTCTATGAATTATAGGTGGTGTACAATCATGGTGCATATAAGCCAAACCATTCGCTACAGCCCTAACAATTCTTACCCTTTTCAGCCAATCCAGTTCCTTTGCTGTGATATCACTACTTAAGAGCGATTTTAGACTTCCCTTCTCAAGATATTCGTAAATTAAAAATGAGTGACGAGCATGGAAGCAGTATCCATAGAGTTTAACTATGTTTCTGTGCCTTATGTTTGTCAATGCTCGTACCTCATTTAGGAAGCCTATATGATCGTCACTCTCAGATGATGAATGAAGTTTCTTCACAGCTACTAAATTGTTGGGTTGCAACACAGCTTTATACACAGTACCATATCCTCCAATCCCAATACAATATGCATCATCAAAATCATTTGTTGCCTTGATGATTTCATCATACATCGCCTGTCCATCAAAACTTGTTATTGAGAAAAATTTGCCACCTTCTTCGCCTGACGGTATCTGTGGAGAAATTCTCTTTCTACGTCGATAAGCAATGAGGCCACACATGAATAAACCAAGTAAAAGAGCCGCAAAAAGTGGTACCACAGTTACAAGGATGAGCTTATGATGAAAGTGATTATTTTTCTTCATTATCTTTTGACTTTCACAAAGTTTCAAACCTGTAACATTTCCACACAGACCATCATTTCCTTGAAATGCTTCTCCAGACACATTTTGAAAGACAGCACCAGGGGGAACGGGACCAGTGAGCTCATTGTAAGACATGTCTATATCAATCCTTCCTGGCAAGTTACTGAAACCATTTGGAATTGAACCCGCTAGCTTATTGTGAGAAAGATTCATCATTACCAGACTTTCCAAACTTCCAATATCTGATGGTATCTCTTTTGTGAGTGAATTCCAAGATAAATCAAGAACATTGAGTTGCCTTAATTTACCGATCTCCGATGGGATCATTCCGCTGAGCTTGTTATTACTAAGATTTATGTGATTGATTTGTACCCAATCACCAATATATCTTTGTAATGACCCATTCAACCTATTTTTGGATAGGTCAAGAGTAAGGAGACCATGCAGTGACCCAAGCTCTTGAGGTATAGCACCTGAAAGGTTGTTATCGCTCAAGTCTAAATTTAACAAACTTTTCATCTCCCCAAACTCCTTTGGAATTTGCCCAGCCAAATGATTAGAAGAAAGATAAAGCACTTGAATTGAATTTCCCAACGATGAAGGGATTGAACCATTGAGTTGATTTTCGCTCAATTCTAATTTAGTTAGATTCTTCAAATTCCCTAATTCAATTGGAATGGGTCCAGAAAGTTGATTTGCGTCCAGATAAAGGAAATTCAAAGACTTCAAATCACCCAATGATGAAGGGATTGAACCATTGAGTTGATTTACGCTCAAAACTAAATCAGTTAGATTCTTCAAATTCCCTAATTCAATTGGAATGGGTCCAGAAAGTTGATTTGCGTCCAGATAAAGGAAATTCAAAGACTTCAAATCACCCAATGATGAAGGGATTGAACCAGAGAGTTGATTTTTGCTCAAATCTAAGTCAGTTAGATTCTTCAAATTCCCTAATTCAATTGGAATGGGTCTAGAGAGTTGATTTGTGTACAGATAAAGGGTATTCAAAGACTTCAAATCACCCAATGATGAAGGGATTGAACCATTGAGTTGATTTTCCCTCAATCCTAAAGCAGTTAGATTCTTCAAATTCCCTAATTCAATTGGAATGGGTCCAGAGAGTTGATTTGTGCACAGATAAAGGGTATTCAAAGACTTTAAATCACCCAATGATGAAGGGATTGAACCATTGAGTTGATTTTCGCACAAATCTAATTGAGTGAGAGAGTTCATATTCCCCAATTCAATTGGAATGGGTCCAGAGAGTTGATTTTCGCTAAATTGTAAAAAAGTTAGATTCTTCAAATTCCCTAATTCAACTGGAATGGGTCCAGAGAGTTGATTTATGTGCAGAGAAAGGAAATTCAAAGACTTCAAATTACCCAACGATGAAGGGATTGAACCAGAGAGTTGATTTTTGAACAGATAAAGGATATTCAAAGACTTCAAATCACCCAATGATGAAGGGATTGAACCATTGAGTTGATTTTCGCTCAAATCTAATCGAGTGAGAGAGTTCATATTCCCCAATTCAATTGGAATGGGTCCAGAGAGTTGATTTGTGTTGAGATAAAGGGTATTCACAGACTTCAAATCACCCAATGATGAAGGGATTGAACCAGAGAGTTGATTTTTGCTCAAATCTAAGTCAGTTAGATTCTTCAAATTCACTAATTCAATTGGAATGGGTCCAGAGAGTTGATTTGTGTTGAGATAAAGGGTATTCACAGACTTCAAATCACCCAATGATGAAGGGATTGAACCAGAGAGTTGATTTTTGCTCAAATCTAAGTCAGTTAGATTCTTCAAATTCCCTAATTCAATTGGAATGGGTCCACAGAGTTGATTTGTGTTGAGATAAAGGGTATTCACAGACTTCAAATCACCCAATGATGAAGGGATTGAACCAGAGAGTTGACTTTTGCTCAAATCTAAGTCAGTTAGATTCTTCAAATTCACTAATTCAATTGGAATGGGTCCAGAGAGTTGATTTGTGTACAGATAAAGGATATTCAAAGATGTCAAGTCACCAAACGATGAAGGGATTGAACCATTGAGTTGATTTTTGGCTAAAGCTAATTTAGTGAGAGACTTCATACTCCCTAATTCAGTAGGAATGGGCCCAGATAGTTGATTTACGCCCAATTCTAAATCAGTGAGAGACTTCAAATTCCCTAATTCAATTGGAATGGGTCCAGAGAGTTGATTTTGCCACAAAGAAAGGATATTCAAAGACTTCAAATCACCCAATGATGAAGGGATTGAACCATTGAGTTGATTTTCGCTCAAATCTAATTGAGTGAGAGAGTTCATATTCCCCAATTCAATTGGAATGGGTCCAGAGAGTTGATTTTGCCACAAAGAAAGGAATTTCAAAGACATCAAATCACCCAACGATGAAGGAATTGAACCATTTAAATTGTTTCTGTAAAGACGCAAAATGGTTAACTGGCTTAGTTTACCAATGGTAGGTGGAATTACACCAGAAAACTGATTGAATCCAAAATCAAGATAGACAAGTTTGGACAGGAGTCCGATTTCTGGTGGGATGGGACCAAAGAAGCTGTTTACACTAAGATCAAAATGGGTAAGTTTGCCTAGAATATAGAACGGGAACTGGTGAAGTGTACCTTTTAACTCAGACGTCGTGAGGTTCAACATGTTAATGTTTCCATCAGCGTTGCAAGCAATTCCAAACCAAGAAGGGCACGGAGCGGGTGCACTAGTATTCATTGGAAGGGGTGTCCAAGAAGATACAATTTGGGAGTTTGGGATTTTAAGGGTTGCTTTCCATTTTTGAAGAGCTTTTGCTTCCTCCAAAGAAGCAGAAGTAAAGTTTGGTACAAATGAGAGAGCAATGAGTAGTAGAGCTAGAGATAAAAGTAAGAAGTTTGAAGAAGCCATTGCTTGCTTTTGCATGTTTTTTTTTTTATTTCTATAAAGTGAAGGTTTGTATGTCTCTATTTATACTTGAGCTACCCTTTTCTCATAAATCACTTTCCATTTCTCAGAAATTAAATATTACAGTAAGTGGCATCATATTTTTCCACAAGATTGGTTTACTTGAGAAATTTTAGGTGGTGTCAATTTTTCCTTCCAAAGTGCTTTCTTCTAATTGGAGCATAAAATTTTAAACCGTAAAGAATACGGGCATGCTCTTCTTCTTTTTTTTCTTTTTTTTTTTTTTTTTTTTTTTTTTTTTTTTTTTTTTTAATCAACAACAATCTCCCCATAACCAAAACTTTATTGACAATATGGCATATGAGTGCTTTCTTCTAATTGGACCATAAAAACTTTAAATGTGTTCTAAAATAAATTTCCAAAACCACTAATGATACGTTGTGCCAACAAAGTCTAAAAGAAGTGCAGAAATATGGGGCATGCGAACCCTTTTTATTTAGTTTTGAAGATATGACGTTACTCATTTGCAGTAAAGTCGTTGAAGATATGATTTACTGCATCTACTGATTTGATTTTTTATTTGTTGAGTTTGATTGCTAATGTGAGTTCACAACGTATAGGTTTAGCGGATTATCATTTGTATGTTATTAATCACCATTAACTTTATTGCTCGTATGGTGCTTGATGAAATTCCTAGTAAAGAATAGCAATTCATCCATGTTGAACCTTTACCATGAGTATTAATTAGTTGGACACATGGATAGCGTTGTTTAGGACGTGTTGTGTTAAGGCCTCAAAAACTTCATAGCGACATAGCATAATATAAGCTAGTGTAACAGTCCAATGTTAGTAACCATTGAACATTTGAACATATAGAGTTTTTTTGGACCAATGATTGATTGATATTTTATAAAAGTTATTTATATAGTCTTCATGGTAAATTCTCAATTGATTTCATCTGTTTATCTGATACTTTTTGTTGTATTTATGTTTAGGCGTAAAGAAGAAAAGTGCCTGTAAAATCACGTTCCGTGAGAAATCAAATTGATCACGAATAGGGAAAGAACGAGCGTCTGGTATCCATAAAATCACGTTCCGTGAGAAATCAAATTTATCAAGTAAATGAAGGTTGACGTATTTAATAACCAATGAAAAGTCAGAGAATGCTGCAACGTTGTTAGGATGGCAGCACGAGCTTGAAAGCATTACACAGAGGCAAAAAGTGCAAAGTAAAAACATTAGGTACAAGATACTAAAACCTAATGAAAAAAATGAAGTATCATGCAGTTATGATACTATGGCCACTTCTTAACTGAATTCTAAGTTGCAACTACATAATTGATATTCTCAAAATTTGTATTCAACTTTTTTTTATTTTTTTATTTTTTTTTTAATTTTATTTCAAGTCCATTATATTGAAGACGTCAACCAACATTTTTAGCAGTCTATTTTGTGTAAATTTCTTGATATTTTATTTCACAATTGAATCAATTAACAAAAAAGCCCTAAAGTTAGGGATTTTTCAATAGGTAATGTGCACCAATACCCAACCAAAGGGCCACTACGGTACCAATAAAAAATACGGTTGTCGCTACTGTACGACGAAAAGCATTTTGGAATTTATTAACAATCTCTAAAAAGGGCACTATTAATAATCCCGCGGGTACTCAAAACCATTAAAAGAACACCCTATTATATGTTGGGTACCGCACGAAGTATTTGAAATACCGGAAAGAAATATCATTCAGGTAATATTTCCAAAGGAGTTGTAAATGGATCTGCCGGTTCACCAATCATTGATGGTTCTAGAACCGCTAAGCCTATGTTACATGCAATAGTACCTAGAATTACTACAGGAAAAATATATAAAAAATCATTGGTACTTGCTGGCTCCCCGAATAATTATTCAATAACCACCCATCTCTTCCTAATGTTTTTACCTAACAAATAAACCCATCCCCTCTCCATCACCGGTCAGTCGATCAATTAGCTATAGAGTTTTAAATTCTTATAGTGACCACTTGTTTTGTATTAGTGATGAAAAAATTGCTATCAAACTAAAGGGATTTTTCTTTTGTTAGATTCTTTCTTCTTCCGTTTATGTCATCTGTTTCTTTTGTTTTTTTTTCCAACGGACCTTCACGATCGGGATACGACTCTACTTTAGACGTTTAACTTCTCGGTCCATGATTTCAATCGGTTCCTTGATGAAGTTCAGTTTCTCATCAAGCTGAATTTCTTCCAAAGGAATGGCAACGTTATCGTCAGATAAACACTTTTTCAAGTTGCTGACATGAAAAACGTCATGCACAGCGCTGAGTTCGGATGGCAATTCAAGTCGATAGGCTATCGGCCCAACTCTGGCAAGAAAATCAAAAGGTCCAATATAACGATGGTTCAACTTTCCACGTTTACCAAATCTTATCACGCCTTTCCATGGCGAGACCTTTAACATCACTTTATCACCCACTTGGAACTCAAGGGGTTTTCGCCTCTTGTCGGCATAGCTCTTCTGACGGTCACGAGCCGCTTGCATTCGGCTCTTGATCTGCACAATTTTCTCGTTAGTCTCGCGGACTAGGTCTGGTCCGGTAAGTTAGCTTTCTCCGACTTCAGCCCAACATATTGGTGATCTGCACTTACCACCATAAAGTGCTTCATATGGTGCAACTTTGATACTAGTGTGATAGCTGTTGTTGTAAGAAAACTCGGCTAAAGGCAAATGCCTATCCTAGCAGTTCCCGAAGTCAATCACACAAGCTCTCAGCATGTCTTCTAACGTCTGAATGGTCCTTTCATTCTGACCATCAGTTTGAGGGTGGAAAGCTGTACTCATGTCGAGGTCTGTTCCCAATGCGTCCTGGAGCGACTTCCAGAAGTTTGACGTGAAACGACTGTCTCGATCAGAGATAATAAAAATAGGCACACCATGCCTTGCAACAATTTCCTTCAAGTACAGTCGTGCAAGTTTAATGTATATGTTTGTATATTTAGTGCATCGTTAGTCATAGTAGTGCATCGTCAGATATATTAAGGAATTAGTGTGTATGTTTAGTGTATATGTTTGTATATTTAGTGCATCGTTAGTCATAGTAGGGCGTCCATTTGTATGTTTAGTGCATCATTGGAACTACTTGGGCATCTGTTTGTATGTTTAGTGCATCGATGAATACATTAGGGCATCAATGAGTAAGATTAGGGCATCGTTAGACATATTAAGGCATCTATATATATGTTTAGTGCATCCGTTTATATGTTTAGTGCATCTATTAGTATGATAAGAGCATCACTTTATAAGAAATGAGAACTGGAAATTTCTTGTTTTGAATATGTAGAGGGAGAGAACTAGAAAAATAAAACGAATCCCGTTTTTTATGCATTTTCTGGAAATTTCTTGTTTTGACCCATTATTCCTTCAGAGATAAAACATACCGAAGTTGGCCCATTAGTAAGTGGGTTGAAATTGCCACCTCTAAGTTTAATATACGAGCACATGAACATATTATGAGCTTTATCGAGTTGGGGTTCGCTTACACCGGGCCATGGATACTCCAATGTCTAACATGTTGGGCTGGCCCAATAAGTAAACATGCAACAAAAACAAAATGTAGTTAGAATAATAAAAGGTAAAGAGGTTGGAAAGTAACGGTCTAAGTTTGATATTTGCTTATCCACAAGGAGCAAACACAAACCAATAAAAACAAACTTGTCTGATCCTCACATACATGCACTGAAGGTGAAAGTGTGTGAGAATGCAAAGCATGGCAACTCTCTGTTCATCAGAGACAATGTTCTTGATGAGGAGGATAAAATTGACACATTCTTCTAAACATTTAAACTTCAGGTTCTTTTTTTATAATTTGGAATTGTTGTTGTTATAACTTTAGATTTTTTTGTTTTCAAGTTGTTATTGGTAGGCTAGGAAATGTAGTTAGTTTGTTTAGGAATAAGAATTCAATGTAATAACTACTATAGCAAATGGTGTATTGTTAGCTTAAAAGTTATTGCAAAGTGTCACATCTGATAATGTCATTTTGGAAATGAATAATTACATAAAAGTTATTGCGTTTACGAACCAGTCCTAAAATTGTGAATTCATAAATGCATGTTTGACATACATAGTTAATGGTCATCAGCTTATAGGCTATAAATGTTTTAGTCACAGATTATATTTCGCTTATAGTATGGAGTTACAAGTTAGAAAAGGCCACGTCATTTCTTAGTTACATAATTATGAAAAATGTGATTTATTGCAGGTGCGTGACTGGTGGAAGGATTCTTCTGAACCAGGAGTATCTACTAATGGTCCTTTTATAGCTGCTACCAGGGACGGAGCCAGTAGGGGGGCTGGCGGGTGCTCGGCCACCCCCAACTGGCTCAACTAGCCCACCTTGTCGCCCTATTTCCAAGCTACATTTCACAAACTCTTCAATCCGGCCACTGCCAACAGGGTCGGCTCGTGCAAGTGCCACGGTGACGACACAAGGCATCAAACTAATAACAAACATCATATTAGGTTGTGTTTGTGATGGATATTGGAGAATACACTTTATAAGCTAATGAGCTTAATTTTTTAAAGCTTAGAAAAAACAGAGCATATGCTTCCTTATTTGATGGGGAAGACGAGTCCTTAATATTTATTATTACATGGGCCCAAGAATTTGAGATAAATCTTATATTTTACATATTTTGATGGAAAGTTTTAGTTTAGGCCCTTTAACTTTAAATATTTTAACACTTGAGAAACTTAAATCCCAATTTTAAAAATGTTGTTCAAAATCTTTTGCTGAAGATAAAACTAAGACAAGTAGCTAGAAAAAACTCAAAAAATCATACTACCTCCGTCCCAAAATATAAGTCTATTATGACTTTTTCAAAGTCTTTTAATTTCAACTTTGACCTTAATTATTTTCTTTCGTTTTATATAATATTTGATGTAAAATATATAAATGAATTTGTGTTTTAAATGCATTTTCATTGGTATATTTTTCATTAAGTATTATATAACACAAAAAATAATAATTAAGGTCAAAGTATTAAAAAGAAGACTTTGAAAAATAAAAAATGGACTTATATTTTGGGACGGAGGGAGTATATAATTTCCTAAAGTATCATTCACAATCTCATCTGTTATTTTTTTTACTTTTTATTTTTTTTTAATTTAAAAAATGAACTAAATGTCATTACATAATTAGTTATTTAAATAGGACTCGTGAGATTTTTTCTAAATAGTTCCTAAACTAAAGGGTTTGTTACTTTGTTTTGTGAAGATAAAAGTAAGACGTTCAAAAAATAATGCACAAGTTGTCTGTTTTTGTAACATAGATAGAATTTGATGTATAATGGAATAAAATTCGGCCCTTTTATGAATAATCAAAGTTTCGACGATCTATTAATTGTATGTTACTATTATATGATAAATAATTACGGCCCCCCTTAACTTTAATTCCTGGCTCCGTCTCTGGCTGCTACTCCTTCTATTAGAAGAATATCTCTTAAGATGTCGGTTGATAGCATTGTGGAGATATCCATCAGATTTCTAAAAGGGATTGGGCATATGGCGAATTAGTAGTAAGCATGTAATACTACTCCATATTTAAAATATTGGACAGAAATATTAGAGAATCTGACGTCTCGTGCAACTGGAATGTAGGAAGCTGAGGCCAAGATTTTATTAGCCCTATACCCAAAGATTGATCTGCACCCCTATCCTAACTTTGACAGACTTTGTAAAAAGCCGAAGACTGTAAAGTTAAGTTTTAAAGGTGTCTTAATTGTTTACCATGTTCTCTTTTAAGTTCTATTTTTGAAATTTCTTGCAGCTAAATCTTGAGTTTCGTGCTATGCGTCGGAAGAGGCTGAAGCAGATGTCTGTACCAGAAAAATCAAATTTGGGGACGGATGACTCGAAACCGATGATGCATCCGTTTGAGGTACTTTAGTGCATCCGTTTGACACGTACCAAATGTTACTCATTTAGACCCATTATCCAACACTCCCATTTTGCCACTCTTTAATATATACTGTATCATAATCTCTTTGCATTTTCGTAATGCTTCTGTTAGTTGACTCATTCTCAGGCAGTTCCAGTATTGGTATCTCTCATTCGGTCAGGTTACTTGGAGTAAAGATGCAAGCTGCTACCGTTTTGGGCTCATTGTGCAAAGATAATGAATTACGGGTTAAAGTATTGATCGGGGGTTGCATTCCTCCACTTCTTGGTCTTCTTAAGTCGAGCTCAGTAGAAGGTAGAATTGCAGCTGCAAAGACCATCTACGTTGCTTCTGAAGGTGGAGCCAAGGATCATGTTGGCTTTAAAATCTTTTCAACCGAAGGTGTTGTGTCTGACCTGTGGAAACAGCTAGAAAAGGGGCTCAAGGGTGGACATTTACTTGATGATTTGATGACTGGTGCTTTAAGAAACCACATCAGCTACCTGCACAATTGAGGTATGTAATTTATGCACCGCTGATGTTTTTTTTTTTTTTTTTTTTTTTTTTCATTATTGATTAAGTTGCACCTGCACAGCCGATAGACACAAGGCCAGCAATTCAAGCATCAGAAACAACCAATCTTTTGGATCAAGTGTATTGCATTAGTTATGCTCATGTTTGATCTAATTCGGTACAGTTTGAATGCCAATAGTCACGACTATATAGTATAGCTGGAACATAAAATTTTGAGTTATGAATCTAATTGGGGCGGGTTGTAGTTGTATTTATTGTGATACAATCAATGGTCTATATAAATTATGAATCTATTTAATTGATACTGAACATAAAAAAGTATAATAACTAATGTTTGATCTATTTTATTACAGCTTTTATGCACAAGGTTAAAACTACAACTCAAAAGGTATATACAATGACTTCTCAAATCTTCAATATGTCTTATATACTCATTACACTCTGTGACCTCGGTTTGAAACCAAAGGCTCTTGCTGATGTGGTTAAGAGGTATGTCCTGATTGTTAATCTGATGTCTGATTGACATACCAGATTCTGTTACTTATTGCTTTTACAGTCAATTCAACTCTCCTTTCAGAATACTTATGAAACAATCATTTTTTATTTAATGACATTTGTGGATACAAAATCTTATTTAAAGTTGAATACTGTTACTTAATTTGTGCTTGTTCTTTCTTTTTTTTTTTTTCTCTCTATATTTGCTCTTGGCCCGAGACCAGAAGTTATTAAAACCGTTATGATAACTGAAATATAAAACACCCTCTGTAAATAGCATATGCCACATCTTTCCCCACTTTTGCTTTAATTGCCAAGAAGGTATATAGTAGATGGTAGTGAACAAAATGTTTCTGATTGCAGGTGGTGTTGTGCACCTGAGATTGAGCTCTCAAGGCAACTAGGTGCATGGTCTTTGCATCGGATGGAGAGTGGTATTGTACTATTGTGTCAAGTCTTTTGCTAAGGCTCCTGAAGTTGCGCCTTATACTTTGGCTGAAATTGCTGGTTTGAACCTCAATTACCACAGTGACAGAGCTTAGGAACAGGCTTGCACAAGGTGAGATCAATGTTGGAATCAATGTGAGGAAGGGCCAAATTACTAACAACTTGGAGGAGAATGGGTGAAACCACTGCTTGTGAGCACAAGTGCGAATGTTTGGTTGTATTCGTTGATAATTTTGTATTATTTTTAACGAGCCTTAAATTATTTCTAGTTTGTTTTCACAATTTTCATGCTGATGTAATTTGTATACTGACACCAGCACATATTTCATAATCTTAATTTCATTATTGGTTATTTTACAACTATCCAATTAGAATGTTTGGTTGTATTAAGCTTCAAAACAAACGTCGAGGCAAATAAATTAGTACAACAAGCTTTTCTATCTGTTGTATTGTCTTTAATATTGGTAAGCTACAAAATAAAAGAACCAAAAAAATTGAAAAAAGAACACAAACAGGTAGCACTCCCTCCTTCCGTTTAAAATGTAGAAAAAGATGGAAAGATACAAAACAACCCCTTGAAAAAAGAAGGATATGACAAACAGGCCCTGTAGTTGGAATAAAAAAATGAGGGGAAAGAGAGGAGGTGATTTGTACACTTTTCTCACTTTTCTAGTAACATGTACTTTTTTCATGAACAAATATCTATACCTTTATACCTCGTGACCACTTATCTTTCTACTTAAAAGCACTTTTTATAGAGTTCATAAAAATGGTTTAAAGTGATGCGAGTTCATGTGTCATCAAGCATATAAATTATTTCATTGCACACGCTATGAGTCACGAGTATAAACTTGTATGAACTTAACAACGAGGAGATAAGCAAGTCCTTTCCATGAAGCTAATCAAGTTATAAACTTGAGTAAGTTTATAAAATAGGCGGGTAATTTTGTAAATGTTGTTGTAAACATGAAATGATAAACTAGTAAAAGTCTATAATTTTGTAAATGTTGAGCTAAAACCAACTGTTATAGTGTCACCTTTTACAATTTACACGCGAAAGACCACCATCACATGCGGTCCTCCACGATGGAGGTATAAGGTTGGCACGCGAAAGAGAGGTTTTGGGGTTGGTTCCGTGGTCTACACCCCCAAACAAAACATTTTTTTTAGTGTGAGTGTGTGCGGAGTATGCTGTGAGTTATGTTTGCATAAAAAGAGATATTTTTTTGTATTTGAATAATTAGTTACCACTACACCTCTAAGACTACTAGTAATGAGACCAAATGGTTTGGTTGGGCGAGCCAAACCGAACGCTGCCCCCCTTGATTTTCATTCTTGAGGTCTGTCAGGCAACCGAACAAATGAAGAGGGTTTGTGTGTATGTTTTGTTAATTTATTTTTTGGCATTTATTTTTGTTGTGATTGTGGTTTCCATATTACGAGTGTTTGGTCAAGGAGACAGAAAGCTGAGTTGATGCTGATGTGGCAATATTATTTAATCTCTTTGTTTGGTCTCATTATTAGTAGTGTAAAAATGATAATAAGATGTTACTCCCTCCGTCACATATTAAGTGTCCACAATGGTATCTTTGATTGTCCCATATTAATTCTCCATTACAATAAATGAAAGAAATCTTGATGACTAAATTTCTAATTTTGTCCTTTGATTAACAATCCATTGTAATAATTTATTACACCTAAAAATTTGTGCTTTTATATTAATTGATGATATAATTGTCATTTGGTTAACAATTAATTGTAATAATTTATTACATCTAAAACTTTGTGTCTTTTTGTTATGGACACTTAATGTGGGACGGAGTGAGTACTTTGAAAGACTGAAGTGACGATGAAACAAGAAGCAACAATGAAGGTCTACTGAATCGTCGCTGGAGGTTGTGTGGGTCGCGACTAGTGTGGCCATTCGGTCGTTGGGTTTGGGGCGAAGTGGTCGAGAGCACGACCCATTTGACATTCAAAAACAAACAAAAATGTGTGTATGTTAATTAATTAAAAAGAAATATTTGTGAGGCATATTTTTTAGTGTCGGTCGTTTTGATGTGATAAACTAGGGCTGTAAACGAACCGGACGAACACGAACGGAGCCCTGTTCATGTTCGTTCATTTAATTTTAACCAGACAAATAAACGGACACGGACGCTTAAACGGACAAATTTTCTTGTTCATGTTCGTTTATTAAGAAAATGAGTTGTTCATGTTCGTTTATGTTCGTTCATTAAGACATTAAACGAACGTTAAACGAACATAAACGATCGAACATAGATGAAAATAGACAAACAAACATAAAGTTTATTGAATTCTTCACAATACATTGTTTTATAAGTGTTGTTTTGTTTAAACAAACCAATTTTTAAAATTATAAAATTTAAATATCTGATATATATGAACATAAATAGATAAATAAACATAAACGAACGTATAATCGGACGTTCAAGAACATAAATGAATGGACGAGACTTTTGTTCATGTTCGTTTATTTAACTAAACGAACGTAAAATATTGTTCATGTTTGTTCATTTAATAAACGAACGAACATAAACCAACTTTTTGCCGAACGGTTCATGAAATGTTCGTTGAACGTTCAGTTCGTTTACAGCCCTATGTGAACGTGGGTGGGTAAGTTTTCCCCTAAATTTTAGAGTATAATTTGATTTATAATTAAATTAATTAATACTAGTATATAGTATATGAAATGTATTATATTATTGTATATATAATATATATGTATTTTATTGTATTTGAAACTAAAAATGAAGTAGATTTGGCATTCGTTTTTCCGACTTTCCGGGTCAAACTACAATATCAATGTGTTGAATTAATCAGTCTCTGTTGTATCTTACTGCCCGAAATGGAGCGGCTCCAGATAGTTCATTTGTTTTACGCGGGCGTTATTTAAAACGTGGCTATTTTATTACAGACAGGATTTATCCTAAGTGGTCTACGTTTGCTAAAGCGTATCCGCATCCAGTACGTTGACCCGAAAGATAAAGTGAGATGTAGGACAGTAATCCACCACGAGCCCAGAAACATAAATATCATATCATATAACAGATAATCCACTAACCGTAGATAATAGATCTAGGTAGCATCGATACGCCCCTGCAGATAACATAGTGGCCCAACATATACTTGAGCTCATAACATGTAACAGATAAGGGATGGTGTGGAACATCACTCAACCACACTAGAGTCATATATGCCATTGGTGCATCAATGACACGGACATGGAACCACCATGACTAGTGAAATGGCTCGGGTTTGAAACTAGGAGTCAGATATCATATCATAATCAGAGTGTCATATCAAAAGGTTCATATCCAATAGGTTCATAACCAATGTTGCAAAAATCAGGAATCAGTAGTCGGGCGGTCGACCACCTTGTAGCTTGTAATCGGTCTGGGCGGGATTAATCGGTGATAGGGTATAATTTGATGTATAATTAAATTAATTAATACTAGCTAGTATATAGTATACGAAAAGTATTATATTATTGTATATATAATATATAGGTATAGGTATTTTATTGTATTTGAAACTTAAAAAGAACTAGAGTATTACCCGGACGGTGCTCGGGTTATCAACTAAGGGCCCGTTTGGTTGGTGGGTGTTGATTTGGATTCGGGATTGATTTGGTTAAAACGTAAAGTTTATGAAATAATAACTCTAGGGATGCAAAATTAATTTTCTTAAATTCTAATCAGTAAAATAAATTTTTGGAAAAAATAATTATAATTTTTTTTATTGTTATTTAATTTTTTTATGAATTAAAAATAAAGTGCCGACTATTATGATTGAATGTATTGCTTCGCAAGATCTGTGGATTTCGCATTCGTTTTTCCGACTTCCCAGGTCAAACAACAATATCAATGTGTTGAATTAATCAGTCTCCGTTGTATCTTACTGCTCGAAGTGAGAGATAGGATGGTAATCCACCACGAGCCCAGAAACATAACATATCATATCATATAACAGATAATCCACTAACTGTAGATAACAGATATAGGATGCATCCATACTCCCCTGCAGATAACATAGTGGCCAAACATATACTTGAGCTCATAACATGTAACAGATAAGGGATGGTGTGGAACATCACTCAACCACACTAGAGTCATATATGCCATTGGTGTATCAATGACCCAGACATGGAACCCCCATGACTAGTGAAATGGCTCGGGTATCAAACTGATAGTCAGATATCATATCATAATCAGAGTGTCAAATCAAAATGTTCATATCCAAAAGGTTCATAACAAATGGGTCATATCAAATGGTTCAGAAAATCATATCAAAGGTTCATAATCAATGTTTCATAGCAAAGATTCGTCATTAAGGTTCATAGCAAAAGGAATCATATCAAAGATTCGTCACTAAGGTTCATAAAGGACGACAACAGGGCAATATCACCGGTTCATATGACCAAGTGTACTATCGGGTTGTTCGGTTAGTTTGGTTTCATTGAATTTGAAAATAATAATCATTAATACTTTAAAAATAATATTCAAATTATAACCATTTATAAAGATGGGCGGGATCTTTTTGAAATTCACAGGTTGAAGTGGTTAAACGGGTTTTGGGTTGACCCAGTCAACCCTTTTTTGATACAAAAGTTGCCACATTACACGAGTTAAATAGGTTAAACGGGTTAAATGTGTTTGTGGGTCGACCTGTTTAACCCATTTAACCCATATAATAAAATATAAATAATTTTTAATTTAAGAAAAAAAGCTTAAACGGGTTGGCAGGTCGACCCACTTAATTTATTCACAACCCGAACCTGACCTGATTAATAAACGGGTTAGATGGGTCGACCCAAACCCGACCCGAAATATATTTAGACTCAACCCGAAATATAATTGCCACCCATACCCCGAGGTAGTAGTTCCACTCTTTCTAGAAATGCTTCAAACTGAAACTGAATTGGGTGAAGTTTGAGTCATCCCAATTAAAATATATTATGGGTATGCGTAAGTATTTTCTCGACCTTTTATTTTTTTCAGTCTTTTCAGTTCTCGTCATTACTTGTTTTAATTCTTTCATTTCTCATTAATACCTCTCTTAACTTTTTCAGTTCATGCATCTACCCTTTTTTCTATATATATGTTGGTTTTCTTTTTATTTTTTCAGTTCATGTATCTACCTTTTTCAGTTCATAAATTTTTCTCTATATACAACCCTACTTGAAAATGTCTGAGAAGCCCTACTTGAAGGAACCGACAGATCTTTGTGGTTCCGATAAGCTTCATGAGTGTTTTACATTTCTGAATATTCAGGAGATACCGATTAATGAGGTGAACATGAGAAATGCGGCCGCTGTGAGAGACAACATGCGTATGAATGTGGATAAGAGAACCGAACGTATGAGCGAGGTGTTTGAGCTAAATTTTGATGAAGAACAGGCTGCTGAGGATGTTTATGATTCACTCCACGAAGTCCAGATCATTGAGAGACGTTTGGTAGAATCTCTTGCAAGTGTTGTGGCTGATTTTCAGAGGTTGATAGCATTGAAGAAGGAGACCATTGAGCTGCTGGAGAAGTATGATGAAGACTGAAGGAAGTTGGGTCTTTTGTGGTTTTTGGGTCTTTTGGTCTTATGTTCTTGGGTTAGGTAGTTGTTTGGGTACCTGTTTCTAGGGATTTACCCTAGAACAATTTTGATTATGCGTATGGGTACCGATGGTTATGTAGTTGTTTAGGTAGTAGTTTGGATGAAGAACAAGCTGTAGGGGATGGTTTATGAACTTTATTATATGTTTATGTTATCTACAATGTTTAATATTTTAATGTTATGAACATATTTATGGTTACTGGATGTTCGTTTTGTTATGTGCTTTGATGAAATGTTTAGCAGCACAATTTTTTATGATCATAATCTGTATGTGCTAATGTTGATTATGTTGGGGTGTTGGAGAAGAGAGATTTGTTGTAATTTTTTTTTAAAAAACTTGTTATCTTTAAGTTAATGAAAGTACTTACTGCTTAAATTTCAGTATCGTACCATTTCTAGTAGTAATGGAAATTTAAAGTTTCTTTGGTAAAATTTTGTCTAAATCCTGTTCAGTACTCCAACCATTCACATAAGCTCTCTTAGGTCATTAGAATGCATAAGAAAATATAAAAAGAGTAAATCAGAAACAAAATCTTACCATAGGGAACCTTTGCATATGAACTGTGGAATGCTATTGGAAGTTGTCAGTTGTGGAAATGGCAAGAAGGACTTTTTACTAGCTTGTTTTACAACAAGCTAGAGCTTGTAGCTGTTTCAAGAGCCCTTGGTTGAGCCTAGGGTCAAGGTCTCATTCTTTTGTTCCAATTTCCAATTTCTAGTATAATTTTTCAGAAATTTGTGATTGTTAGTTGTTATTGTTAAATGTTGTTTGATTTTGTTTATATGTGTTTAATTTAGCCTAGTACAAGCTTATGTATCAGTATTATGATTTAGATTGCTCATTTGCCTTTTAAATTTGTTAAATAAGTTTTTTTTTGGGTAAAAGGTCAACGACCCGGTAAATATATTACTCGAAAAAACATTTAAGTACAACGGATATGAGTGATTTCCATATCTCAGCCCGTTACATAGGCAAAAAGCTTACATAACAAGATACTTCCTATTTTCTAGACAAGAAAACAAAACCATTTAAAGACTCGGACAAAAATATAGACTACTTCCTACGACCTTGGAGATTAAAGCCGTAAATGGCATTAAGAGCATCCAATTCCCCTGGAAGATCATAAATTTGCTTCGAGTAATCATCATAGTCATCCAACTCATCTTCACGCTCATGACCTCCACCAAAAAGATTTGCTGATTCATCGAACGTGTTAAGAACCTCATCCTCATCACTATCAGAAACCACAACATCACCCACCTTGGAGAATGGGTTAGCCCTCTTAGTGACAGAGGCAGACGGAATAGGAAGACCTTCATCATCCACAAGTGTAGCTTTCCCATCGATAAGTAGCTTTTCAAGCTTACTAATTTTCTCAACTATAGGAGTAGAACCAACTTCCTTAGTTCCCATTGAATCACTCACAAGCGGTTCTTGAGATGTAGTATTAGTCTTAACCGACTCATCCTCATTAACTTCCATTGTACGGCCAGCATCTACATCCATGTTGGTGTCATAAGTAGGAATACCAAACGTATCCGTATCATCCATATTAAGAGCATCAAATTGGTTAGATGTAGAGATCGTTGTTCCACTAGAACTAGCCACATCAGAAGTCTTCTTCTTAGTGCCACCAACATTCTTGGGTTCAGGAGGAGTCTTTTTGGGTTGATACTGAAACTGTTTACCCACAACAGGTTTAGTAAACCCTCCTTTACCCGGAATTGTAGGACCACCTTGTTTTCCTTTCTTCCTATTGTTGACAGTCTTGAAACTATCATTAACAGGCTTAGTAGGCTGAACAGGAGGTATAACAACTTTAGGACAGTAAGTCAGAGTATGACCAAATATCTTACACTTGTCACAACGAGGTGGTTGCCACTCGTATTCAACCCTTATCTTCTCAATAGTCGAACCCGAACCATCAAGTAACAGTATCTCAACAGTGAGGCTGTCCCGAAGCACCTCATCCGACTTCACTTCAATCATGCATCTTGTAACACCCCCTAATTTGAAATGCGGCAGCGGAATAGAAATTAGGGTGTTACGGTGTGGATCGAAGTCATAATGATAGAAAACGACTCGAAGAGACGTTTTAAAAACATAATTTCATTTATAAATATTTGAAATACATTAGGTCCTTATCAGAGTATTATAAAAACTTGATGTTTTGAATTAAATCAAACATCATTTATTTTACATCATATTTGAAATAAAGTAAACATAATTTGAAGATTTTTGCCGCCCGTTCCATGCTTGCTTCCCCTGTTAAATACCTGAGATACATACTTAAAAGTCAACAAAATTGTTGAGTGAAATCATAGAGTTTGAATTTAATAATCATTTTGATACACAAACAAGATTGTATTGGAAAATACAATCAGTTTGAAAACATTGATATTGCAGTTCATATATTGCACTAAGTCTCGTGACACGCAAACGTTAACAAATACCGTAAACGGCGGGCGTATATCAAATCAATGATAAATTTGCCCTCGTGTAATAGGTGATTTGCCAATTCCTATTTTTACTCAAATATAATTATCACGACTAATGCGGCTAACCACATGCATAATGGCATTCCGTAAAGCATTAGTGGGACAGGCTGTCAAACCTTAAATAGATCTATTCATTATATTCGCGTTCTCCGCAGTGATTAATGGCTCATGAATAAGGGTCTTTTGGCAATAGCTAACTTAGGCATATATCAGTCAGGAAAGCATACAGAAAATACTTGTGATCTATTTATAGCATGTATCCCCCTCACGGAGTTTTGAAAATAATTAAATGTGAGGCTATGACTCACCTTGATTGATACTGAAAATGAAGAAAATAAAGCCGGATGAATTTTTATGAAAACGGCTTCGAAACACAACCTGATAAATAAAGTTATCTAAGAACTTGACCAAAAATTCTTCGGTAATTATAAAGAAAATGACGAATATTAGATATTCGTTATGACGATTAAGTGATGTGCAGTGAAAATATTGTGATATGCATGATATGACAAAATATGATTTTTAAAATTATCCATCGAAGTTTTTCCTTTTTAATTGTAAATAAAATCTTAACCTTTTAAAATATCGTTATATATTATTAACGTTAAGTTAATAATATATATATAAATATAAATAAAAATTTAAACATGATATGAATTAAATTTACGAAAAATATAAAATAAATAAGAATGATAAATAAATTATGTTTAGTCTTTGTCTCTTTTTCCAATTTTTACCATTTTTACACTAACGATACTTGCGTTACACCGTTAGTCCTTTTTATATATTTTTCAACTATAGTCCTCTACTTTGTCCAATAATCAATACAAACCTTCTAATATTAATTTTTATCACATTTTCCTTAGATTTCTGTATTTACAGGTTTAGTCCTTGATTTTCAATATTTACACATTTAGTCCTTCTAGGTGTTGTCGCGTTACATTTTTAGTCCAATTTTACAAAAATGATTATGGAACTTTTCTAAAAATTTCCGTAGCTTATTTATTAAGTATAAAGCTTATTTTACTGCTTATTTATTTCAAAAGCGTATTTTTATGGCTTATGGGCCTGGTTCGAATTATCTTAAGGCCCGTTAAGATTTTTGGAGGCGAGGGCATGGAAAAAGTTTTGGGCTTGGCTTTGGACTATTTTTATGATTCTAAAAACATTTCTTATAGGCCCAGTGGGCTTACGGATTTCAAAAGCTTAGTGGGCTTTAGTTAAGCCCACTCGACAAAAATAAGATTTTTAGTTTCAAATTTTGGTTTGAAAACCGGTTCATGTCATTTCAAAATGGATCGATTAGGATGTCTAAACGTGATTATTTTTACAAGTTGTTTATATGAAAATGTTAGCTTGCTAGGTGGTCTATGGCGTCGTGAAAAAATATAGTACTATCGTTAAATGAATTTTTATGTTATACGTTTGTTTTGGGACATGCTTGGGTCGATTTATTAAATTTAAAAACTATCAAAATTTTACTAAGTGTTATACAATTTGTAAATCGATGGATGTAGATTTAAAATGAATGCATGACATGATTATAACGTTACAACTAAAGTGAATGGTGTGTGCTACGTGATTCCTAGGCCTTCCAAGATAGAGGCTAATCACATTTCGTGTACTACGAACAATTATATACGTGAATCAAACGTGCAAAGTGTAGACGATTGAAACAAAATTACAAAGTGCATGAACATTTAAATACGTATGAAATGAATTTGAATCGAGTGCTAGAAACTTACAAACACTTTTAAAGTGATCTAGAGTCGAGCTAGGTAGAAAAGGAACATAAGAAATCTCGTCAAAACTATATAACCCAAACGTTATATATTATTTCAAACCCGATTGTCTTTCTTTGCTTCCAATATAATACTACACGACTTGTAAGCTTGGTATGAAGGGAAATGGAGGTCGAATAATTGCAGTGAATAAGGGTGGGTAATAATATGAGGAGTATGCATGCAATGAATGTACTATATATACTAATATATAACGTTAGTAAGCAAGTTCAATGTGAAACTCTTCCACACTATTGCATGTCAGTACTAGACTCCTTAGGTGTAGTTTTATATTGTTTTAGGACAGTTTGTGAGTACACAAAAGAAGGAAAATGTTGGGTGATTCATGCATCATGTCGACATATATATATTCATGTATACGATTTACAAAACCGTGTACCACTTGAACATACATGATCATCCTTAACATTTGAGCATAAAATCATCTTAGGAATAATATTAGGAACGTTTAGAAACAAACTAGATTCAAAACGGTTAAGTTTTGAATATAGTCCAAATCAATTTGGGTTTGCTATGGTCGATTACTATGCCTCTTAAAAACGTATCAAAACTTATCGTAGGAACACGAGACTTGACACACTAATTGTTGGCTAGTAGGTTAACGAGATGAGAAAATAAAATATATAGGTCGTGTGCTAAATTTACGAATAAAAGGTGCGAATTGGAGGGGGTTTGAACTTGTCGATCGGATGAAATTTAATAAATAGGATTTTGGGCTTATTGTGTGGGCTTATGAATAGTGGGCTGAGGTGTGTGGGCTGAAATAATTAAGGGTCCGGTTGGCTAATTAGGATAATTAGTGGATTTTAATTATATTTAATAAATATAATTAGGATTAGGATTTAGGTTTAGAATTAGATGTAAAATTTAAGTTTCGTGTAACGTGTCGAGGATTAATTCCGTCATTTCGTGAATTATATTATTTTGTGAAAATCGCCAAAATAATATAATAAGAAAAATTTTAAATTTTTCCGAGAAAATGGGAATTAGAAACGATAATGAACGATTATATATTTATTAATGATTAAATTATAAGAAATTTTTACAGGGTTCTACAGTACCCACTTGTCATTCTGAATTTCGTCCCGAAATTCGATTTTAAGAAATCTAACAAGTGCGTTCTATGAAAATAAGTGCGGATATTTCTCATGGAATCTATCTTCTCTTTCCCATGTATAAGTCGGTCCTCGTTTAGAGTCCCATCTTACTTTTACAATGGGGATACGATTCTGTTTGAGTTGTTTAACTTCCCTATCCATTATTTCCACAGGCTCTTCTGTGAACACTAGTTTGTCGTCCAATCTAATCTCTTTTAGTGGAATGACGAGAGTTTCGTCTAACAAACATTTCTTGAGTTGAGATACGTAAAACGTTGGGTGTACCCTACTAAGTTCATCCGGAAGTTCTAACTTATAAGCAACTGAACCAATTCTCTCCAGAATTTTGAAAGGTCCAATATACCTCGAATTTAACTTTCCACGTTTTCCAAAGCGAATCATTCCTTTCCATGGCGAAACCTTCAACATGACTTTGTCTCCTACTTGAAATTCCATAGGCTTTCTCCTGACATCAGCATAACTTTTCTGTCTGTCACGAGCAGCTTGCAAGCGTTGCTTGATTTGGAATATCTTCTCAGTAGTATCATGTATTAGCTCTGGTCCGGTAAGTTGCATATCACCAACTTCTGTCCAACAGATTGGTGATCTGCACTTTCTTCCGTACAGTGCCTCAAAAGGTGCAGCCTTTATGCTGGCATGGTAGCTATTATTGTACGAGAATTCAACTAATGGCAAGTGTCTATCCCAACCTTTTCCGAAATCAATCACACATGCTCGGAGCATGTCTTCCAAGGTTTGGATTGTTCTCTCACTTTGTCCATCGATTTGCGGATGATAAGCGGTGCTCATATCTAACCTAGTACCAAGAGATTTCTGTAGCGATTCCCAAAATCTTGATGTGAATCGGCTATCTCTATCAGAAATAATAGATATTGGTACCCCATGTCTTATCACAATTTCCTTAAAATACAACTGAGCGAGTGTTTCCATCTCGTCAGTTTCCTTGATTGGTAAAAAATGTGCAGACTTGGTTAATCGATCGATGATAACCCAGATTGTGTCTAATCCAGTCGAAGTCTTTGGTAATTTGGTAATAAAATCCATTGTGATTCGTTCCCATTTCCAGACTGGAATTTCTGGTTGCACGAGTAATCCTGATGGTTTCTGAGTCTCTGCTTTTACTCTAGAGCAGGTCAAACATTTACCAACGTACTCGGCGATATCAGCTTTCATATTTGGCCACCAATAATTCTTCTTAATATCTTGGTACATTTTATTGGAACCGGGATGAATAGAATATTTGGATTTATGAGATTCATGCATGATAAGGTCTCGAATACCTCCAAAGAGAGGAATCCAATATCTTTCCTTAAAACATAACATTCCATCATTTCTTCTCACAAATTCTTTTTCATTATTTGGCATTCTGTCAACCTGATCTTCCAGGTTTGACCTCCTATCAATTTTCTCATATTGCCGATTTTCTTCTTGTAGAGCTTCCATTTGAGCTTTGATGATTTGAGCAGGAAGTGGCGAATGAATTGTCATTCCTAGAGATCAAACTCTAAGAGGTTTAATTCTATCTTTTCTACTCAACGCATCGGCTACTACATTTGCTTTACCAGGATGGTAACGAATTTCACAGTCGTAGTCATTGAGTAATTCTAACCATCTTCTTTGCCTCATGTTTAGCTCCTTCTGATCTAAGATATGCTGTAGACTCTTGTGATCGGTGAAAACCGTACACTTTGTACCATATAGGTAATGTCTCCATATCTTAAGAGCAAAAACTACTGCTCCTAATTCTAGATCATGAGTAGTGTAGTTTTTTTCATTCTTCTTCAGCTGTCGTGAAGCATAGGCTATAACTTTGTCTCTTTGCATTAGTACCGCACCTAAACCATGATGAGATGCGTCACAATACACTACAAAGTCCTCATTGCCTTCTAGTAATGCCAATATTGGTGCTTCACAAAGCTTCTGTTTCAGCAGTTGAAATGCTGACTCTTGCTTCTCTTCCCAGTTATACTTCTTGTTCTTCTGAGTTAGTTCCATCAATGGTTTTGCAATCTTTGAAAAACCTTCTATAAATCTCCGGTAATAACCAGCGAGACCTAAGAATTGACGAATCTCGGTTGGGGAGGTGGGTGATGTCCAACAGCGAGACCTAAGAATTTAACTGCTTCTATCTTCACGGGATCTACATGGATACCTTTGTTGTTGATGATATGGCCTAAAAATTGAACGGTAGAAATCCAAAAGTCACATTTGGAAAACTTGGCGTACAACTTTTCCTTCTTAAGTAAATCCAAAATAGTCCTTAAGTGTTCGGAATGCTCTTCTTTATTGCGCGAATAGATTAAAATATCATCAATGAACACAATAACGAATTTATCCAAGTATGGTTTGCATACTCGGTTCATTAAATCCATGAATACAGCTGGTGCATTGGTAAGACCAAATGGCATCACCTGAAATTCATAATGTCCGTATCGTGTTCGAAAAGCTGTCTTGGGAATGTCTTCTTCCCTAACTCTTAGTTGATGATATCCTGATCTAAGATTGATTTTTGAGTACACACTTGATCCTTGTAATTGGTCAAATAGATCGTCGATCCTTGGTAATGGATATCGATTCTTCACCGTGAGTTTGTTCAACTCTCTGTAATCGATACACATTCGGAACGTTCCATCTTTCTTTTTGACAAATAGGATTGGTGCTCCCCAAGGGGATGAACTCGGTTGAATGAAACCTTTATCAGATAATTCTTTCATTTCGGAAGGTGCTAATCGATATGGTGCTTTTGCAACGGGTGCTGCTCCAGGCACTAAATCGATTCGGAATTCTACTTGACGAGTTGGTGGGATTCCAGGTAAGTCTTCGGGAAATACATCAGAAAATTCTCTTACAACTGGCACTTCATCAAGTTGTTTCTTCTTTTCATTTGTTTCTCCTCCCGTTACTTGGATTTGAAATACATGGCATCCTTTGCTTATGTATTTCATCGTCTTGGCGTACGAAATAATATTGAAAGAAGTTTTAGGTTTATCACCTTGGATGATTAAGGTTTCACCGTCGAATGGAATTTAGATGATTTTCTCATCACAAATTATTCTGGCACGGTGTTTAGATAACCAATCCATACCAATGACGATATCAAAACTTCCCAATTGGATGGGCATAAGATTAATAGGGAAAGATTTATTTAGAAGGGTTAAGGTGCAGTTTTCGATTAGGGTATTGGTACTTAGAATATTTCCATCTACTAATTCTATTTCATAGATAGTATCTAATTCTACAGGAGTAATATTTAGATTTGCGGCAAACAAAGTAGACACAAAACTTTTATCTGCTCCTGAATCAAATAATATCTTAGCATCTTGTTGATTTAATAGGAACGTACCAGTAACAACATCTGAATTCTGCGTTGTGTTCCCATCACCAAGTACATACGCTCTTCCTCTGGCAACATTATTGGTAAATTTCGGACATTGAGGTCTGTAATGTCCAACTTCTCCACAACCATGGCACTTTACTGCTATCGGTTGTATGTTGGCTCCAGTCGCTCGACAGTCCCTTGTCAGATGACAAATTCTTTTACAGTTGCCACAAGCAGCCCTACATGCTCCATGATGATGCATGTTGCACTTGTTACATGGGGGTAGCGTTCCAGAATAACCTTTACTTTCTGCAGGCACTGCTGCATAAGCTCGGGTAGCTTCTTGTCGACGATTTTGTTGTTGATGATGATTACTACGGTTCTGCTGCTGATCTCTGTTGCGATTTCTGCTTTGATTGTTGTTGTTGCTGTAGCTACGGTTACCACTGTAACTGTTGTTATAGCTGCGGTTGTTGCTATTGTTACTCCCTCGGTTGTCAGCACTTCTCTTATGCTCATTAATCACAGAGGTAGAACCTCTTTTGATTACCCGGGTTAACAATCTCTGTGCAAGCTCCATAGCTTCTTCTACTGACTTTGGATTCGATGAGGTAACATCTCCTTCAATGGATGGTGGCAGTCCCTCCACGTATTTCTCCAATGCTTGTTCAACTTCGGGTACTATAGTTGGACACAGCACCGACAACTCCAGAAACTTTCTGTCGTATGTCTTCAAGTCGTTGTACCTTACAACTAGCTGATGAAATTCATCTTCCAGTTTTCGAATCTCTGTCCTTGGACAATACTTCTTCAACATTTTATTCTTCAGCTCATTCCATGAAAGTCTGAAAGCTTCATCTGGACCCATAGCATTCGCAGTAGTGTTCCACTACGATAATGCCTCTCCTTGAAGAGTTCCTGTAGCAAAGGTAACTTTGCTATTCTCAGGACAACCACTCCTCTTGAAGACTGTCTCAGTATGCTCAAACCAATGTGCCATTTCAGTCACTTCTTCAATTCCTTTGAAGTTTGTTGGCTTGCAAGTCATGAAATCCTTATAAGTACAATTACGTGGAGTAATTGTATTAGCTTCACGATTTGCACCATTGGTATTATTCAATCGATCCGCTTCACGAGCTGCAGATATTCCCTCAGCAATCATTCTTTGAACCTCAGTGGGGGTCAAGATCACTTCCGGGTTAGAGTTTTCGCTACTTGCATGCTCCATTTTTCTATTAATAATACAAAAATATAGCATTTAGAATTTTAAACAACCACTTGTTTTAAAGATTCTTGTGAAGTAGGGAAAAATAAATTTTGAGTCTTAATAATAATTGGGCATCATATGTAGTTTTTATTTTGATACAACAGTCATAATCATTATGTTAGATGCAATTTATAATACACATGAACAACCATAAGCATAAGTTAACATTTGTATATAGTAATACCCAAACCAACAGCATAACATTAATAACTTTAAATCAGTTGAGTTGTTATAACAAAACGATACAAGCTTTTAAATGCCACATGCGGCAGGCTTGAATGCCTTATTACTAGTACAAATACTAACTGCCTCTAATGATTAGGTATGTTCACATGTCCTCCCATCTCTAAGATCTGAGATCGGAGCTCTTGCATCTCGGTATGATGTTGCATCTTCATATCCCCTACAATGTTTTCCAATGTATCTGCTCTTCGGCGTGCAAGTTGGGCTTCCCAAGTACGGTCCTGTCCCTCTCTCCGCAATGATATCACGAAAGAACGTGTCTCAGAGATATCCGAACGTATCTGAGCTAACCCTTGCTGCAACTCTATCCTATCGGCTATAAGGTTATGTAAGGTGTTGTGGGTAGTATTTGAATGATCGAAAGATGAATAATCAATCATTTGGAGAAGTGAGTCTATCTGATCTTCGTGATGCTCCAATCGCGTCACTACTACAGAAGGTGAAAAGGTAGAAGGAATTTCCATCCTAGCACTCTCGCCAGTTTCATTGATATGAGCTGGGGGAGTAAAACCAGGCGGATAGGGTAATGATGGTGAAAGTGGAGAAATAGAATCAGAAATACGAAAGCGGCTGGATGTAGGTATATCTACTTTAGGGATAGGTTCTCTTTGGTGAAAATTATACGGATAAGTTTGGCTAAAAAGGTTGAGTAGGCGATCGGGTGCATATGAATTATGACGTGGTAATAGTGTCGATAAAACAAAAGTATTGGGATTCTCAGGCGTTGTAACAATTTCGTCTTGCTCGTAGGGTTCTGTCTCTTGGGAAACAGCGTCAGGTACAGAAGTAGAACGATAAACAGGCGAAGTAACGGATGCGACGAAAATATCAGAGTCGGATTCGAACATACTCATACTGACACAATATTGTAACAATTCATAAATAGCGCAGAATAAGAATTTATTATCATAAAATTTTAACATATCATAATCAAAATATCTTAGCTTAATGATTAACTTACGGAGTGCTGTAGCAAGCAGGTACGGCGGGCAAAAATTTATATGATAAAACTTTAATTTATTTGAAAGTATGGTTATAGTTCAATGTTTGAAAACATTTGGTTCTCTATAACGATGGCTCTGATGCCAATCTGTAACACCCCCTAATTTGAAATGCGGCAGCGGAATAGAAATTAGGGTGTTACGGTGAGGATCGAAGTCATAATGATAGAAAACGACTCGAAGAGACGTTTTAAAAACATAATTTCATTTATAAATATTTGAAATACATTAGGTCCTTATCAGAGTATTATAAAAACTTGATGTTTTGAACTAAATCAAACATCATTTATTTTACATCATATTTGAAATAAAGTAAACATAATTTGAAGATTTTTGCCGCCCGTTCCATGCTTGCTTCCCCTGTTAAATACCTAAGATACATGCTTAAAAGTCAACAAAATTGTTGAGTGAAATCATAGAGTTTGAATTTAATAATCATTTTGATACACAAGCAAGATTGTATTGGAAAATACAATCAGTTTGAAAACATTGATATTGCAGTTCATATATTGCACTAAGTCTCATGACACGCAAACGTTAACAAATACCGTAAACGGCGGGTGTATATCAAATCAATGATAAATTTGCCCTCGTGTAATAGGTGATTTGCCAATTCCTATTTTTACTCAAATATAATTATCACGACTAATGCGGCTAACCACATGCATAATGGCATTCTGTCAAGCATTGGCTGTCAAACCTTAAATAGATCTATTCATTATATTCGCGTTCACCGCAGTGATTAATGGCTCATGAATAAGGGTCTTTTGGCAATAGCTAACTTAGGCATATATCAGTCAGGAAAGCATACAGAAAATACTTGTGATCTATTTATAGCATGTATCCCCCTCACGGAGTTTTGAAAATAATTAAATGTGAGGCTATGACTCACCTTGATTGATACTGAAAATGAAGAAAATAAAGTCGGATGAATTTTTATGAAAACGGCTTCGAAACACAACCTGATAAATAAATTTATCTAAGAACTTGACCAAAAATTCTTCGGTAATTATAAAGAAAATGACGAATATTAGATATTTGTTATGACGATTAAGTGATGTGCAGTGAAAATATTGTGATATGCATGATATGACAAAAGATGATTTTTAAAATTATCCATCGAAGTTTTTCCTTTTTAATTGTAAATAAAATCTTAACCTTTTAAAATATCGTTATATATTATTAACGTTAAGTTAATAATATATATATAAATATAAATAAAAATTTAAACATGATATGAATTAAATTTACGAAAAATATAAAATAAATAAGAATGATAAATAAATTATGTTTAGTCTTTGTCTCTTTTTCCAATTTTTACCATTTTTACACTAACGATACTTGCGTTACACCGTTAGTCCTTTTTATATATTTTTCAACTATAGTCCTCTACTTTGTCCAATAATCGATACAAACCTTCTAATATTAATTTTTATCACATTTTATCCTTAGATTTCTGTATTTACAGATTTAGTCCTTGATTTTCAATATTTACACATTTAGTCCTTCTAGGTGTCGTCGCGTTACATTTTTAGTCCAATTTTACAAAAATGATTATGGAACTTTTCTAAAAATTTCCGTAGCTTATTTATTAAGTATAAAGCTTATTTTACTACTTATTTATTTCAAAAGCTTATTTTTATGGCTTATGGGCCTGGTTCGAATTATCTTAAGGCCCATTAAGATTATTTGAGGCGAGGGAATGGAAAAAGTTTTGGGCTTGGCTTTGGACTATTTTTATGATTCTAAAAACATTTCTTATAGGCCCAGTGGGCTTACGGATTTCAAAAGCTTAGTGGGCTTTAGTTAAGCCCACTCGACAAAAATAAGATTTTTAGTTTCAAATTTTGGTTTGAAAACCGGTTCATGTCATTTCAAAATGGATCGATTAGGATGTCTAAACGTGATTATTTTTACAAGTTGTTTATATGAAAATGTTAGCTTGCTAGGTGGTCTATGGCGTCGTGAAAAAATATAGTACTATCGTTAAATGAATTTTTATGTTATACGTTGGTTTTGGGACATGCTTGGGTCCATTTATAAAACTTGAAAACTATCAAAATTTTACTAAGTGTTATACAATTTGTAAATCGATGGATGTAGATTTAAAATGAATGCATGACATGATTATAACGTTACAACTAAAGTGAATGGTGTGTGCTACGTGATTCCTAGGCCTTCCAAGATAGAGGCTAATCACATTTCGTGTACTACGAACAATTATATACGTGAATCAAACGTGCAAAGTGTAGACGACTGAAACAAAATTACAAAGTGCATTGTAACAACCTGCATTTTCAGGACATTTCTCCTATTCACTATTCATCAGTTACTATTCATCATTTACTATTCACCGGTCACTAATCATCATTTTACTATTCATTGTTTTCGGAGTCAGTTTGTGATTCCGAGAAGTGTTTCAAAATTTTACTATTCATATGACACTATTCATTTTCGGAAGGAAATCACTATTCACGATTGCCGTTCATTTCATCGTAAACTGAGTTTACGAGTCTTCAAATTCGCGTAACCAAGGTGGTTTCGCTGTGAATTCATGCATCATTCATTAATGACACGTCATATAGACTGGAGTAGTCTACATATCCTCGGTTACATCATCATCACATTTTAGGCCTTACACGGATATGCATTATTTCTATATACGTATGCTTAATTTGTAATTAACGTTACCACTCAGTTTTTACTACGAACGTATACCCAATACTCCCGACTACGATCCTAACATATTTTCATACTCATTATAATAATATAAAAACTATATTATTAATTTACCCGGTGTTTTGAAATCCATTGTTACATTTTACGTTCAAAGCCTATTACTCCGCCGGCTTGCGTTATTTCAATTCAATAATTATTCTAACACCCGATTCTCATCAGGAATAATATTTTATAACTTTTACAACTTCATCATATTTTATTTCATCTCGTCATGATTTATTTCTGGTTAACTCGGTACCCGGTAACACCTAATACATAACAATGTTTAAATAATACTTGCACATACTAGACACACTCATTTATTAGTCCACAACGCTCCGGTACCTTGCTCCTTTCCCAGTTCACCATTTTATTCTATAAAACAAATTTCTATTCTCTAAATACTTACGGATTTTAAATTCAACAAACGTTAATTTTTATTCAAGTATGTAACACTCGACATACCCGACTTTCTCAATAATTATTTTTAGGGTATTTTTATACTTCCAAAATTATTACAAAAAGTCCCACAAATATTTTCCGACGACCAAGTTAAATTCTTTACACCTTACGTTTAATTACGTATAACTTTCGTTAACTACTAAACTAATACCCAATACATATTTTTACTACCTAATACATTCAATATATATACATTTTATACATTTTTACTCCAAAAATCTTACAAATGCCGCCCCCCTTTTCTTATTATCCAAGAGTACACACAAACATTTACCAAATCCCACTACAAAATCTACACCAAATTTCAAACTAGTGATATTTTTAGACAAGTTAATTAATGAGAGTATGGTGAAGCCATGCCTCCCCCTCTCCTTCCCATGAAAACCGGCCAAGCCACAAGGACCAAAGGATATGACATTTTGACTATCTTAAATCTCTTGGATATATATATACATGAACATAACTTAGCTATATACTTTGTTACAAGAAAAATAAACTCTCACCTCTCACTCACCTATACAAATCGATCCACACTAAGGAGCAAGGAAGGAAAGTGAGCTTGTTGGTTAATTACAAGGATACTTAGGGTTGTTTAACAAGAGTTTGGAGTACTAATCTTGGAGTTACACAAGTGTTTTACTAATCTCATCTCATATACCACTTTGTAAGTCTCATACTACTAATATCTCATAAGTTTCATGATTTTATGCTTGTTAAGTAGCTACACATAGTTATCACTTGGTACATGTTGAAACATCTTACATCCACTTTGATCTCTTGGCAAGAAAATATATTTTTTTTTTACAAGTTTTGATCACAAGAAAAGTTGTTAATAAAAATCTCTACAAGAAAATGAAATAAACTTTATATATATATATATATATATATATATATATATATATATATATATATATATATATATATATATATATATATATATGTTAGTTTTGAATACTTGGATGATCTTGAACAAGGACTTTAAATATTATTAGGTTATGTTTAGATCACTATTTTTCTAGTTGATGGATGACCTAGGACAAGATTTGGAGTTGTTGGCAAAAGGTTGTAGCAAATAAAAACATTAGAAAAATACTTTGACATTATTTAATGTGGATCTGTCCCCTTTCGACTCCCACAGAGAACTCAGTACCTTGTTGGCCATGTTAGACTAGAAATATAGAAAATAAACTTAATAACGAAAACGTGGCTGCTTGAACGGGTTAAAACGGACTTATAACGAAAAAGATATGATATTTTCAAGATTTACGACGAAAACTATATTTTCCTGAAAACAATGAATCTGTCCCGATTTTCTACCTAGGAAAACTGAGGTTTAATGATTTCTAAACTAGCCGAGACCTTGAAAATACTAGAGTACACTTGAATACCTTCGTGGGGATATATAGAACTTGAGAAACGGAACTACGACGCAAAAGTTATGGCCTAGGGAAGTTGTGACGAAACACTAAATTTTGACAGCTTTTATTTTTAAAAGCTGATGGAATTATTTAACAAGAAATTTGGACATTTTAAGGTGTATTTTGGCCAAAATGACGTAGATAAAAGTGGTAGAGCATTGCGTACACTTATTGGGTACGTTAGGGATTTTCAAAATATATATTTTCAAGACGACTAATATTTAGTCGTGTGATTTACAAGTTACATTTTCTAAAATAGTGGATGACTTAAACTCAAGATCACTTTGATTAAATACATTTTTTTTGACGACAAATACTACAACGACATGTACAAGTGATAATGTAGTGTATGACTTGCATGCTTGACCTTGATTTCGGTAACTAAGTCATATGCATAATTAGGTCGCGACTAGTGATTGTTGGACCTATTTTTCCGTTTTCATTACTCTATTTGGATTGCTATTGCTAAGGTGAGTTCATAACCCCTACTTTTACTTGTTTTACAACTGTTTTGGGGGAAGATACATGCTCCTTACTATTTAAATTCAATACTTGTTTTACTTGAACGCGATTCATTTTCTCAAACATTACTGGATGGTTGAAATACTTGATTGATTACTTGAATACATTATGAATTACTTATTACATCCTTGATTTCTTTCTTATGAACACAAGTTCTTGCTTTTGCGGACATAAATACAAAACTGTTACTTTGCCTGAGTTACCTATTACTGCCACTGAAGTCCCCTTTATCATGAACCGTTAATTACATGCGTGTGAGCGCGAATGCTGTGGATAGATCTATTTGGGTTGACACCCCGTCCGAGTTGGTCGCGCCAACCTGTCAAACGGACGCATATCATTCGGATTACTTCCGAGTGTCTGGCAAACACTTACTTGGGGCATTTTATGCTTGATTGCATACGATTACGTCGAGCTTCGGGGTCATGAGCTTTAGGCACTGTAAACCTTATTTTTAGCTGTGACATTGTATTTGTTATATTGTCTTGCTACTGAAAATCTCGTGTTCCGCAAATGACTTGTTTACTTAAACATATTACTTTTAGCAGTGGGTTGTAAACACACAGGTTACAAGTCTCTTATGGCGGGACTTGTAACTGAGTGGATTTACGATGCCTTTGCTGGGAAATACTTGATTTCGGGAAATACTTGTTTACTTAAAACTATGAACTCACCAGCTTTATGCTGACGTTTTAGCATGTATTTTCAGGTTTTAAGCAATGGCACGCTACTGGAGGTTTTGGCAGGGCATGGCATGGTCATAGAAGACTCTGATATTCTTATGGGGACCGTTTTAAACTATTTTAAGGGCTTACTTCCGCACTAATTTTAAACAATGTAAATTCAATCCTTTTAGTTAAACGATTTTATTCTAAATGATTGAAGTGAAAACCAATTTTGTACTTGTGCTGTAATACCAATTGAGTTACACCCCAGCTACATGTATGCTTCCGCTGGACCCGATTCTGGGGGTGTGACATGCATGAACATTTAAATACGTATGAAATGGATTTGAATCGAGTGCTAGAAACTTACAAACACTTTTAAAGTGATCTAGAGTCGAGCTAGGTAGAAAAGGAACACAAGAAATCTCGTCAAAACTATATAACCTAAACGTTATATATTATTTCAAACCCGATTGTCTTTCTTTGCTTCCAATATAATACCACATGACTTGTAAGCTTGGTATGAAGGGAAATGGAGGTCGAATTGCAGTGAATAAGGGTGGGTAATAATATGAGGAGTATGCATGCAATGAACGTACTATATATACTAATATATAACGTTAGTAAGCAAGTTCAATGTGAAACTCTTCCACACTGTTGCATGTCAGTACTAGACTCCTTAGGTGTAGTTTTATATTGTTTTAGGATAGTTTGTGAGTACACAAAAGAAGGAAAATGTTGGGTGATTCATGCATCATGTCAACATATATATATATATATATTCATGTATACGATTTACAAAACCGTGTACCACTTGAACATACATGATCATCCTTAACATTTGAGCATAAAATCATCTTAGGAATAATATTAGGAACGTTTATAAACAAACTAGATTCAAAACAGTTAAGTTTTGAATATAGTCCAAATCGATTTGGGTTTGCTATGGTCGATTACTATGCCTCTTAAAAACGTATCAAAACTTATCGTAGGAACACGAGACTTGACACACTAATTGTTGGCTAGTAGGTTAACGAGATGAGAAAATAAAATATATAGGTCGTGTGCTAAATTTACGAATAAAAGGTGCGAATTGGAGGGGGTTTGAACTTGTCGATCGGATGAAATTTAATAAATAGGATTTTGGGCTTATTGTGTGGGCTTATGAATAGTGGGCTGAGGTGTGTGGGCCGAAATAATTAAGGGTCCGGTTGGCTAATTAGGATAATTAGTGGATTTTAATTATATTTAATAAATATAATTAGGATTAGGATTTATGTTTAGAATTAGATGTAAAATTTAAGTTTCGTGTAACGTGTCGAGGATTAATTCCGTCATTTCGTGAATTATATTATTTTGTGAAAATCGCCAAAATAATATAATAAGAAAAATTTTAAATTTTTCCGAGAAAATGGGAATTAGAAACGATAATGAACGATTATATATTTATTAATGATTTAATTACAAGAAATTTTTACAGGGTTCTACACATCTAGCAAAACTACTACGGCCCCACGATTCCTTGCACATTTGGCTTGTAAAAGCATCTAACCTTTTGGGCGTACCAATCAGTGTGGCAAGAAGACTGAGGCCATCATCAGAAAACATTGCAAGGGGGACATCATGGAATTTAACCCAAACAGGGATGTTAGTCAGATCCTCTTTTAGTAGATTAGTGTTCAAAGTCCATGGTTTAAGAATAATAGGAACATTTCTGATCAACCAAGGACCGTTTTCAAGCACATCATCAACACCTTTCTTCGAATTGAACTTAAAGAAGAAGAACCCCTTTGCATTCATCATTACCTTTTGCACACCAAACTTAGCCAATGCATTGCGGACATAGTAATCAACAACAGGGAAGGCAAGGCGTTGGCCAAGGAAATAACCATAGAGAGTATTCTCAAACCTCGTGTTTACCTCTTCCACTACTTTCAATGGAACTGAAAGGTCAACATCATCCTTCTTTTTGCTACATTCCAACCTCCGAAAATTAGACACGTGTTTCTGAGGTTCATTAGAAGTAACACCCACGTAAGAAACCGACTTCACTCTAGTACCACTAGTATTAGCATTCTTAGAAGCATCAGGACCAGAAGCTGTCGAATTAGAAGTTTGCCCGATACCACTCGAATTGTGCAAATCAGAAGAGGAAGCCTTATTAGCAACAATCTCACGTTGAATATTATTCATGGCTTCATCAAAATTATTATGCGCATTAGATAACAAGTGCTTCACAGTTTCAGCACTTGTAACCGGCTCTAAGTCGTCACCATGTGATGTATCTTTCGTAAGTGGAATCGGCTCCACTTTCTGAATATCATTCATAGAACAATCAGATGTAGGGTCATTAGAAACCCTAACATCATCCACCACGGTTCCGTCATGATCAATACCAGATGTAGGGTCATTAGAAACCCTAACGTCCATACGTATAGGGATTCTAGCAGAAGAACCCTCATCAATACCTTTCAATCTCTTCGTACGATCAGCCAAACCCTCAACATCAATGTTAACATTCTTAGAATTCAAAAAACCCTTACTAATCATCACTCAAAGAACCCACGATCAATCAATACAAGCCAGCACACATGCAAACAGTAGTGAAAAGAAAACCCCAATCGCTTAGGGTTTTAAGATGATACGCCCACAAAACTAACCAGCACCCATAGTAGTCGACAAAAGATTATACAATTGAAACAAAGAAGACTAAATAGGGATTAAACCGACTCTATCAATAAAACCAGAAAGCCAAAGTCGGTTTAAATAAAAGTCGATCTCAAAACCCTAAAAAAATCGATCCCACAAGAACTAAAGATTAATGTGATTTGAGCAGCAAACGAGATAAGTTTAATGAAAAACTTACAAATCTGTGCAAAGAACACAAGAATCAGTTAAGAAAAGTGAAAAATGATTGGAGGGTTGTAAGGGTATGAGATAATTTGTTAAATAAGTTATTATGGGGTGTTTGGTTCTGTGTTATTTCAACTGTGGTAGTTGCCTTTTCACTTGTTTCTCTGCACACTCTGACCTCTTAGGTGATATTAGAACTAGCAAAACTATAAAACCAAGATTTTAACTAGAGAAAGTCAAAATCAAATTACCTTCACTCTCACAGTCCACTGTTGGGACCTGTGAGGATCAAATCTCACCCACTTTGTCTAAATCTTGTTCAAGTATCTTAAATTAGTGTTATCATAGCATAAATAATCATAATTAGTGCATAGGGATCAAACAAGTTTCATTAAAGTCAAAGTTTAAGTTCAAAATCAAAAAGTCAAAATGGTATGTTAGTCAGAAACTCAGATCTTGGGAGAATTTTTGTGAATTTTGTGTTGAGATTCAAGTTTTGAACTTTTTACATGTTGATATTCCCCATCTAAGCTTTTGAATCCCACAGTTAGCTTATTTTTATGATTTTTTCTCTGGCTTAGGTGATAGTTCAAAGTGGCCTGCAGGGCTAAACATTGCCCTGCACCAGGGCATCAGCTCAAAACCCCAACTTTCCATGTGCCTTAGCTTCTTCATTAGTGGGCTCCACAGTGAGCTTATTGGTTTTTTGGAAAGCCAATAAGCTCATCGATAAGGTTCAGGGCTTATTTCAAACTTTTGAGCTTATTAGATATGGCTGTAGTTAGCTTTTTGTTTGTCCAATTCCACCCTGAGTGATCAGTGTTGACCACCCAAGTTCAACCCCTCCTCAAGTGCTTATCTATGGGACCAAAACCTTTAGTCCTAGCTTTTTAGAAACCTTAATAAGTCACCTTTTCATATCAAGTCTCACTTTGGATCCCTGTCAACCCTAGTGGGCCCCACAAGGGCTGCAAGGTTCTTGGTTTTGGCCTGTTTGGCCTGTGATATTTGGCCAAGTGCTTATTGTGGTCTACAGCTTATTCATTTAGCTTATCTGGTAGTTTTTACCTTAATCTAGGTACAACTCATGTAGTTACAACTTATTTAACTTATTGTAGCTTATTTGTAACTTATTTAGTTTTAAAAATCCATTTTGGCTTAAAAAAGCATCTGTTAAGCTAAAAGGCTCATAGAGAGCTTATTTTTTGAGTTTTGAAAAAAGTGTTTTCACAAAAGTTACTTATAATTAGTAATAAAAAAGTTTTGTAAAAAGAAAATCAAAAAAATAAAATAAATGGAAAAATTGCAAAAAGTGGGGTTCGGACCTGGGACCTCAAGCATACATGCGCAATACCACAACCCCCTTCCAATTGCTCTGGGGCACCAGTTCCGTTTGTTATTGCATAATCTATATACTTAATATAGTCCTCGTTCCTTTTAGCTTATTTTTGCTATTTAGCTTATTTAACTGCTTATCCATACCATTTTCCCCCTCCTGATATTTTTCCTAGGTTCCTTGTAACTTGTAGCATTCCTAGTAATTTTCCCATAATTTTTACTGTTCACTAGGTAATTTTTAGATTTAATTTTAATTAAATTAGTTTAAATTAAAAAGCCAATAATAAATTAGTTTTAGTGTTTAATTTTTATCCCGGATAACTTTTTATAATTTTTATAACTTTTATAAGTTATTAAGCTTCTATAAAACTTACTTTTGCAATTTTCACTTTTAATTTCTAATTTTTAGATTTAAATTAGTTTATCTAGCTTTGAATTAATAATTAATCAATTAATTAAGAAATAGCTTAAAAATAAATTGTAAAAATATTTCTAATTTTTAGATCCAAATACACATCATTCCACCATCCAAAATTGCCAGCAGGACTCACCACCATCATCTCCATCAATTGATATCCGACAACCGGAAATCAGCACCATCATCAAGACCTGGTAATACCTCATAATTAAAACCCTAATAGTTTTTTCTAAATTTTTATGAAACAAAATTTGTGGTTAATTGAATTAGGCTCCTATAATTTCTTTTTGTTGAAATTATATGTGGTTTTCTGTGGTTAATTGAATTAGGTTTAAGATGGATACGAGTTGGATGTCTTTACCAAGATTTACCATTGAATATAAAAAAGGTCTTGACGACTTTCTTGATCATATATTTTATAATGAGGGTAAAAATGGACAGATTTCATGTCCATGTATTGATTGTGGTAATCAGATATGGGTAGATCGGACGGAGGGTACAACACATCGGCTATGTGTCGGGTTTATGAAAGGTTATACAATTCCACCTTTCAGTTCCAAATCAAGTGATGCTCCAATGTTGGATGCTGAAGATGACATGCAAGGGTTGGTGAATGATGCCTTCCATTGGTTTGGTGATGACACACAAACCGATTACATGGGAACACAAAGTGAAAGTATGAGTATACCAAACCTAAAGGTGAAAAAATTTTATAAAGTGTTGGGAGATGCAAAGAAACCACTATATCCTGGGTGTAAGTTATCAATTCTTTCTTTTATCATTAGACTATTTCATGGTAAGTGTGTTGGGAAATGTAGTGACAATGGTTTCAGCATGATGCTGGATACAATGTGGGAAGCCTTCCCCGAAGCTTCTATACCGAAGTCATTGTTTGAACTAAGGAAGATAATTCGAGAGTTGGGACTTAGTTATGATAAAATTGATGCATGTCCTAATGATTGTATGTTGTACTGGAAAAAAAAACATTAATAAAACAGAATGTGATATATGCCATACGTCAAGGTATAAAGCAAGTGAAGATGATTCTGCAGATGAGTCAACCACAGCTGATACATGTAAGAAGATTGGAGCAAAGGTGTTGTGTTATTTTCCGCTCACACCACGATTGCAAATGTTGTTTATGTCATCTAAAACAGCCGCCTCCATGAGATGGCATGAAGAGAGTCGCACGAAAGATGGTTACTTGAGACATCCTGCAGATTCCCCAGCATGGAAAGCATTTGATTTTAAGTATGATAAGTTTGCCAATGAATCTCATAATGGCAGGCTTGGTTTAGCGAGTGATGGGTTTAACCCTTTTGGAACAATGAGTGTTTCTCATAGTACATGGCCTGTTGTTTTGACGCCATATAATCTACCTCCTTGGATGTGCATGCAGAAACCTTATTTCTTTCTAACTTTACTTATACCTGGCCCATCTGCTCCTAGGAATAATATAGATGTCTATATGGAACCGTTAGTGGCTGAGCTAAAGGAGTTATGGGATCTTAAAGGAGTAGACACTTATGATGCATCAACAAAAAGTAACTTTCGGATGCGTGCTTGTTTGTTATGGACGATCAGTGACTTTCCTGATTATGCAAATTTATCCAAATGGAGCACCAAAGGTAAACTTGCATGTCCTAACTGCCATAAACAAATAAAATCAACACGCTTGACTCATGGCAAAAAAGAATGTTTTATGGGACATCGTCGATATTTGCCTACTGATCATGCTTTTAGAAGAGATAAAAACTCTTTTGATGGCACAGAAGAACAAGACAGGTAACCCCGTGGTTTAAGAGGACAAGAAGTACTTGATGAGTTAGATGGTTTTGAAATTAAATTTGGAAAACTTGTGAAGAGCAACCCAAATTTACCTTTTAATTGGAAGAAGAAAAGTATTTTTTTTTTGAGTTACCGTACTGGAAAGATAACTTGCTACACCATAATCTAGATGTAATGCATATTGAGAAGAATGTTTGTGATAGTGTCCTTGGAACGCTAATGAATCTTGATGGGAAGACCAAGGATCATATAAAAGCATGCCTAGATTTACAAGAAATGGGCATTAGACCTGAACTTCATCCTACAGTTCAAGATAACAAGAAAGTTTATTTGCCACCTGCTTGTTTCTCAATGGATAAAAAAGAGAAAGATATTTTTTGTCGTGTGCTTAAGAAGGTGAAAGTTCCAGATGGTTATGCAGCTAATATATCAAGATGCGTAGAGTTAAAACCTCCAAAACTGTTTGGACTTAAAAGTCATGATTGCCATATTTTGATGCAGCAGTTGCTTCCCATTGCCTTGCGAAATGTGTTGCCTAAGCACGTGCGCTATCTTGTGATGAAGCTATGTCGTTACTATAAACAAATATGCTCAAAGGTTCTTAATCCAAATGATTTGGTTCAAATGGAAACCGAGATTGGAAAAATACTTTGTGATTTATAAAGGATTTTTCCGCCATCATTCTTTGATGTCATGGTTCATCTTTCGGTTCATCTTGCTTCATAGGCCAGATTAGGAGGGACAGTTCATTACCGTTGGATGTATCCAATCGAGAGGTGAACATTACTATTTTAGTAAATACCTTTATTAACAAATATTATTGAATCTAAAATTCTTAGTTTTGATATCTCAGGTATTTATCTACATTAAAATCTTACGTGCGAAACAAGAATAACCCGGAGGGTTCCATTGCAGAAGGATATCTAGCTGAAGAGTGTGTGTCGTTTTGTTTATTGTACTTATCCAGTGATGTTGAGACCATACATAATAAGACAAGTCGAAATTATGATGACGATGGTTATGAGGATGTTTTACCTATCTTTTCTTTGGCGGGTCGACCGATTGGTGCTACAAAGGTAGAAATAATGGACCTTGACATTTTGGCTAAAGCACATTCATATGTATTGTTCAATTGTAGTGAAGTTGATGAATTTCGAACGTAAGTAATTATATTAGTTATGTGTTTCATAAATTATATTATACGATTAATAGTTGTCGTTGTTATCATCATTATCATCTGTTAACACTGCAGTGAACATCTGGCGATGGTTCATCATGAAAATCGGCGAAAACGTAAGCGTGACATTCAACGTTTACATATTGAGACTTTTGAGTCGTGGTTTCAAGATCATGTAAGGAATATACATAGGTTTATTACTTTTGGAAAATAATTATAATGACATAGCATTTTTGACCTACTAATACACGTGTGTATAACAAAACAATTAACACATCTTGCCTTAATTCAGGTTGAGGAGCTACATGCTAGAGGGGATCACAGAATCACAGAAAGTCTAAGGAACTTGGCAAGTGGTCCATCTGAGTTTGTGAAAAAATATAGGGGATTTATCATAAATGGTTTTCAATTTCACACAAAAGATGTAGAACAGAATAGGAAAACACAGAATAGTGGGGTTATGCTTCAGGCCATGACAAACAGTTTCTCGAGTGCTACAGATAACAATCCTATCGCGGGAGATGTAACTTACTACGGGGTTTTGAATGATATCATTGAGTTGGAGTATGCTATTGACAAGAAAGTAGTTTTGTTCGATTGTGATTGGATTTTGAATGGTTCAAGGAAAAAAGAAGATGACAACGGGTTTACTCTATTGAATTTTGAAGGATTGAAGGCTCACAACGAGCCTTTTATACTAGCTTCTCAAGCACAGCAAGTATTTTACGTTACAGATAGTGTTGACAAAGGATGGCAAGTTGTGATCAAGACAGCGCCCAGACATGTTTATGATATGGATGAACAAACAAGTCTTGATGACGTGGAAACACATTTGCAGGGTGACTCATTTATGGGTCCTCAACATGATGAAACAATGGATATTGAATTGGTTAGAGGTGGTTTCGATGGAACCGTTGTGGACAACAATGACTTAGTTATTGCCGATGAAGAAGATCCAGTTGAAGCAGCTTAATGATTTCAATTAGCTAAATAGTAATACTCCCTGTTTTTATGTAAAATTAGTTGTTAAGAATCAATTACAAGCCTCATTACTGTTTATATAACTCTTGCTTATACATTTCTTATTTCCCCTATTGTGGCTTAGTTGTCCTTTTAGTGTATTATTAGTCATCTAGTTTGCTTTAAATTTAGGTAATTTTAACTTTTTAGCTTCTTGTTATTTATATTTTCACTTTAAGATCTCAAAACAGCACTGCTTAAGGGGTGTTTGGCTCAAATGTGACAAACGGGTCAATATGGCATATCACTGCTTAAGGGGTGTTTTAGCTTCTGATTTTTGTTTCCTTTAGTAGCTTATACTACTGACTTGAGAATTCTGAGCTTAATTGGGAGTCTAGATCTTATCTTGTTGCTTTAATTTGGTCTGCTAATCACCCCAGTAGGACTGAGACGCCCTGCACTTAGTCCTTTTTGCTTATTAATTATAATCAGTGTTCATGGCATAGTAAAGTAGCTTATTCTGGTGTTTTTGAATCAAGCCTAGTTTATTTTGTGACTGCAATTGTGACTATGTATTCACTTTACAGCAATAATGCACCAAATTAACCATTATCATTGATAGATAAGGACAATACAAAGACAGATAACCCATACATAATCTTCCAAAAGATTAAGACAGATAACAATACAAAGACAGATAACCCATTATCCTGATGGTTTTCTGACTCCAAATGTCTTCTTTTTTATTGCATCCCAAGTAACATTGTTAGCAAGACCTAACACTTGTATCCTTTTACCAGGAACTTGTTCAACTGGTTCAACATTTTTGCCTTTTGAATTCTTGCCTTTTGACTTTTTGGCTTCTAACTTTGTTAATCCTTTGAATTTCTAATTAAGTGGAAAGTAATCAGCCCAAGATGATTTTGAGCTTAACTCATCTTCAGAGCTTGACATAGGTGATGATTTAGAGCTTGAAATGGTTATCACTTCTGCAACAAAATAATACTCATTATCAGTAAAAGGACCACTTATAATTCAGAGAATGGACCACAAAATTTTTAAGATGATGAGTTACAAAGATACCTGGTTGATTAGTAGAGCTCATTGTTTTGGAATTGTATTACCTACATTATTATTTGACTGCATAATGTGGTTGTATAAATAGGGGAAATTAGGTTTTCAAAGTAAATGCAATTAATGGCTGGTTGTTAGACACATTTAGGTCTCAACCCATTGACTTTTACTTGTTGACTTATTCTGTTTTTACCCATTACTATCTCAGCAAACATCAACAACTATAAATGCAGCCACACATATATCCCATTACAAGCATTTCATTATTGAATATGACTAACTTTGTGGTTTGGGTTTACTTAGAACTGTGTGAAATATTCTGCAGTGTTTCCATGTGACTAAGTTTGTGCTTTGGGTTTTTCTATTTAAGAGTGGGCATAGGGTTTTTCTTTTTTCTACATCTTCTTCCTGATTGTCACATCTCATTCCTCACCTCATATCTTTTTACTCCCCATTGTATAAATTTCTTCAGCATTTTTGCATCACTGCCCGAAGAATATGTCTAGTCGTAAAAGACTTAAGAAGATAAACCCTGACGATAGGGAATGGTCCAACAAGGTACTAAGAGAGGTCATATTTCCTGAGATTTATGAGCGATATGGACCAAATGCTGAACCAAATATGCAATTGCCACCTAAAGATCTAGAAGACATAAGACGGGAAGTATACGGTGTGGAACAACCACAAGGTGTTAAACCAAGTGGTAGCAATACAATTAAGGTACCACAGTCACAAGTGGAAGGTACTAGCAGAATGCAATTTCTAGCTCCACAAAAGGCCACAATCAACAATACAAGGCAACTTCCGAAGATATATGTGAAACATAAGTATTAGATTGTTTTGTGGTGGGTTTCCTTTTTCCATCTTGATAATGTTCAAAAGATGAAACCTTGAAACATGGTTGTAGATTGGTTTATCCTGTTATGTTGTTATTTGATCATCATTTTTTTCCAGCAGGTAAATTTATATTAATCTCCAACTAATTTGTATAAAGTGTATAAAACAATTTAGGACATGGCCAAAGAAACAGAACGTATAACAAAATAAGACATCCAAAATGTGAAAAACACTATACAACTTGTCTGATACAACTCAATGTTGCTGTCCAACATAACCAATTTGCAAAGATTTAAACTCTCATCCAAATTAAACATTCACAATCAAGCGTAAACAATTAATTAAACATACTAATTTTAATTAATATTGATCAAAAGTAAGAAACATTCCATACATAACCTATTTATTTCCATACTAAAAGCATTGAAACACCATAAGCATGAGATACTAGAAAAATACAAACATTCAAACACCAAAACTGTTCGAACCAGAGCTGTATTCCATGCTTTCATCCCTTTGCCTCCTTTCCTTCTTTTCTTTGAGTTGTTGATAGATAATTTCAAGATCACTAATCCGTTTTTCCAAATTTAAAGGATCCCTCTGCCCGATACCATTACCACTTTCCTCCACCTCTTTGTGCTGATCTAAAACCACATTTCGCGGCTCCTCCACCACATTGTGGTTATGGTCCACTACTTTTTGCGGTGGCTCAACCACATTTGGTTGCTCCACCACATTGTGATTATGGTCCACTACTTTTTGAAACGGTGTATTTGCTGCCATTGTTAAATGTGTATCTTGTAATGGGAATATGTTTGTTTTTGAGTGTTCTTACCCAAACAATCGAGGGTTTAAATAGCCTGGGGAAGTAGTGGTTCAATGGTTCCCAAGAGGATAGGCGGGAAAAAGGGGGACAAGGACCGCCAAAAGAAAATTTTGAAAACAGCATAACACAATGGCCTGTGTGCCAACTGCCAACCACCCATTTAGACATCCATTTACTTTTATAGACATCCATTCGAATGCACATATTTAAATATGAATATGATTGAAGTATTCAATATAGCCTGTTGTTTAAATATGACTATGATTCAAGTATTAAATATTGAATGAATTTATGTGTAGTGGAGATCCAGTAGAAAAAAGTATATGATATGGAACAAATACAGAATTAATGTGCCATGACAAATCATGTCCAAACTAAACAACCACAACAAATGGATGAGAGTCGCATTTGCATCCACAATTGAAAAAGGAAAAACCAAAAACTTAATTTTCATTATAATTCAAAGTCATTACAATTTGAGGCTTACAGCCATTTGATAATCAAGCATTCAACATAAACAAACAAAAACAAGTACGAAAATATAACCCCAAAAGACAACAATTATGGTGATACTCTAATCTTCATCAGAGGAGAGTTGTTCATGAACCTCCATAAGCTTAGCTTGGCGCTCCTTCTCATGAATCTCGTCACTGATATCATTGATTAGAGCAGTCAACAAAAGAATCCTTTTACGCTCCCTTTCCTGTGTTTCAACTAGACAACAAAGAATTTGAACTGCTTTTTGGTTGAATGAACGCAGATGATGAGTCTCATTGAGTGTAACCTGATGGTCCTCTACTTTCTTTTCGAGTTGGTTACACTCATCCAAGTATCTTTTCAAACAACCCTTCTCTTCAGTAATTTCATTGTTGAAATAGAACTTGAATGCTGGTGCCAAATTATAAGACCCAGATGCTACTTTGATTTCATTGATGTTGTTGGAAGAAGTAGAAGCCATGGATAATGGATGACGGAGTAGGGTGGCTGATATAATAAGTTAGGTTAGAAATATTATTTAGTAACTAAACCAGGAATATAAATAGGGGATGACATAACTACTGTAGTAACCGATGCAGGAAGTTCATCTTCCCCATGCAAAACTATCAATTCACCATTGAAAATAACAAAAGTTTTACATATAACAAAATAAACCCTTGCACATAACATTTTAGTTAAAAAAAATCCCATGACATACACAAGTTCAACGTATAAAATAAAAGACCCTAAATAAGTACCTAATAAACCAATGAATGTCATATCGTATAATATATTTTGGGAACTCAGAATTCTTGGGTAGACTCAATCAATATGGGATGATAAGAAGGAAAAAGAGGATATGGCAAAAAATTGTATTTGCACCAAAGACACTTCTACGACATCCTCTCATTCCTTCTTATCATTCTATATTAATTGAGAATGGTTAGTGAATGATGGTCTCATTGCTTCGATCCTCAAAACAATGTTAAATGTCTATTGCAGCATAGTTTGTACAAATGTAATAGGCTAAAATGAACATACTTAACCCTTATGCGTCCCCCGAATAATTCCTTTTGTTTTTTCAACACTCTTTGACCAAAAGGTTGCGCCAACTAAATTGCTACTACAAATAAAAGTTAAACATATTATATTTTGTTTTGGTTACATAATGGTTACACTCTGTATTACAGTTATATTAGTGCAGTTATTTTTAACAGTTAATTGCACCTTTTAACATTAAACTAAATTCAACTATTTATTACATTGAACTTCCAATAAATAAAGTATAGTTAATTCAAATGGTGCCTCTTGGTTTGCCCTCTTATTCATCTATATAGGCAGGGTTCTATTCACCCAATTTACATCATCCAATCTTGAACACTAGTAAAACCAAATACTGTTTGTGAATCCTAATCTAAAACATAACCAAGAATGTCTTCATCAAAAACAATTTCATCATCAAAGAAAAGACCAGCAACTGATGCAAATATTGAGTTGCAGACAGAGAAACCCCCAAAGTATGTAGTTTTATTTTTCTTTTTGTTTTAAAAAATTAATTAGTTGTATATTATGTGTCCTAATATTGTTAATATTTTGCAGAAAGCAATTGGTTGACGAAAAAAGTGTATCAAAGGATGAGAAAAATAAATGTATGTTACACATTTATTTTTTTTGTAATAATCTAATAGAAACTTATTTATGCTTACTACAAATTAATTTGGTTTATTTATATGTAACAGGTATTGTTGAAGAAACAAAAAACAACCCCAAGTCAGATGACTATGTATGGGATTCTGACGAAACATACATCCAGTGGGAAAACGAGTTTGAGTTAAACATGGGGCGAGAAGAAAAGGAAGCAGCAGTAGAGAAACAAAGAAAAAAACGACTCGCAGAAGATCATGCGAACCAACTGGCCAATATGCCACGGATGAATTTGTTTGAAGCTGCCCAACCAGAGGATGCTGATGAGGAGATTGAACACGAAGATATTGAAGAATTTGACTACGAGTCGGCCCATTTAGGATTAGACTCATCTCCTGAAAACTAAGATTGTTGTAGTCATTAAGATTTTGAAAAATGTAATCCCTAAGGTTGTTTGAACCTATTGAATTTAATAGTTATGTAATCGCTGTATAACCTAAGTTACTTATGTTTCAACGTTTCTACTCGACAAACGCATCTAACTTATGTAAATATCACAGGTAGTAGATAATAAAAATTGGAAACCAAAATTAAGGGGGAAAACATAGTTAAACTTTTGCATACCTCTAGAAATGGCACCCATTGTGGCAGTTTCAAAGGATCATCAAATTCAGGAGGTGTACGAGGGGATATGGTTTCCGGATTGATTATCAATGAACGGCTTCGCAATCCTCTTGGGGTACTGTCTGGCGGTTTGGTACCACGGACGGACGGACTCGTCATTTCTTGTTACCAGTTTTATTAACGGTTTCAAAGCCTAGGGAAAGAAGGAAACAACCAAACAAACTTTATGTCAAGAATGCAATAGAAACAAATGCAACACAAGTAATTATGTGGTTTATTAAACTGCATCACGTTATTCATTTCTCAATATTGGCACACGATGTTACATGTCTATTACAGCTTACTTTGTCCAACTGAAATAGGCTAAAATCAACATACTTAACCCTTCTGAGTGCCCCCACCACTCCTTTTTGCTTTTTCATCACTCTTTGAGCAAAAGCTTGCACCAAGCAAATTGCTAGATTGATGAAATAACAAAAGGAACTGTTGTGGACACTAAGAATGGCTAATTATGTTGTAACATCGTTTGTCAATATTAAAAAATGAATAACGTGATGGACTTTAAAGTAAAAGTATTTTAGTTAATAAAGCAACACGCATAACACAACAACGTTCGGCTATTAAGCTAAGTAAGATTACATAAAGTATGATACAATTGTAGATTCTAGATAAAAGTGAGTATTAGGACTCGTGTTGAATGGGATAATGAAGGAGTGTGGCCTGTCATGAACAATACACACTATATCATTATCGCAATCAACACCCCTCAATGATAAAGATACGTCTTTACAGCGTTGTTGTTGATGTTCGAGAGTTTTTTTGAACACCGTCCATAAAGATACGGCTACAAAAAAGGCACTAACTTGTGATAAACATCAACCACATAAATGATACTAGGGACGGTGTTCAAATTAACTCTCGAACACCATCAAAAACGCTGGAAAGACGTATCTTTATAATTGAGGTTTTACAGATGAAGTTCAATGTAACAAGCTGTGTATGGTCGCATTACTTGGTAGATGGATGATTTTAGATGATATGTAAATTCCATATTAAAGCATTCAGCCATCAAGTAATTCGGGGACCTATTACATACCTTGATACATTCAACTTCAAATTCAAACACTTTCATAGAATCCACAAGTACATCAAACTGCAACTTTACTTTCTTAAATATACCCTTTAACAAATATAAACTCAAAGTATTGCCTAATTGTGTTAAAACCATATGTGTTACCATATATCTCAAATTATATGTAAGTCATATGTAATTTTTGGGTCCATAATTAAAACATATGTCCATATAAGTATTACGTTTCTTTTGGTACTTAATTAACACATATGTCAAACCATATTACTCAATCAAAGGTGTTAATTTACTCATGAAAATGTAATCTTATCTGAAAAAACTTTACTCCGCTTCTGCCGCCACAGCTGTAGCCAAGTCCGATTACCCTTCATGGTGGCCGTCTCTTATCTTTAATAACAATAAAAAAATAAAAAAAATAAAAAAAATAAATAAAAAAAATTCGTAAGCTCATGTGGATCTAAAGAATAACACATCTATCTGAAAACAAAAGAATACACATAACTTTATCGACATTCACCGATACAGTACCGGCAGCGGCAACTTTCCGGTGACAAGCCACTTGCTGCGGAGAGGCGGCTGTAAAAAAACACTATTTTCAAATATTAAAATAAAATACAGCTTAGATCTACAATTAATATGTACAAATCTATGAAAAGTAACATCTAACACTTGATTAGTAGTAACATGTTAATACTTTTGTTGTTGTCTTCTTTAACTGTTTTCCTCAGCTACGGTGGTTGTGAGGTTCGGTAGTGGTTTGAAGTTTTGAGAAGAAGAGAGTGTGAGGATTGGTGGTGTAAATAAATGAGGGTTGTGGATTGTGTATGTGTAAATAAGTAAGAGAGTGTGTGTAAATAAATGAGGTGGGTATGTGATTAATGAGGATTAGGTGATAAGATTGTATAAAATTAAATTAAAGCACAAAAAGTTGCCCAATACAAGTTGCCCAAAAAGTACGAGTTGCCCTATCCATTATACCTTACACATACATGTACTATAATATAAAATAATAGGACACGTGTCATACCCTTGTTGAGTCGCTCAGTCGCCAAGTTGCCCTGATCCGCTGGAGGAATGTGATTTAAAAACATCTATTCAAGGAAAGTGTTTTTGGCGACTGATCCGTTTTGGTAATTATCCCTATAGAAAAACAATGGAAGATTCTTAAGGAAAACTTGCCTGGTACATTCATTATTATAATTCGTATTAGTATTATTGTTTCCTTGTTTCACGAAGAAACAAAGACATTCGACTTTCCCACAGAGAAAATATTTGTGGGAGCTTACAAACCGATGAGGGAATTATTAAGAGCTGTAATCATCGAAGCAGAAGGGACTCCATATCATGACGGTCTTTTCTTCTTTGATGTGTGTATGCCAGGAGGTTATGTTACTTCTTTTAGCCCAGAGCCTGTATGTCATCTCCTCTTATTTTTTCTATGTCATCGCACTTATAAGTTATACTTAGGATTTCCCAATAATGCGCATTATTTACATGTAGTAACTTGTTCAATCAGTTCAACTGTTTTTTGTTTCAGCGGGTGTGGTATTACTGGCATCACTCTGACTGCCTTTCTATCAATCCACACATCTACGCGTCGGGTGAAGTTTCCTTGAGCCTTTCAAGGAGAGCTCGTAATGGCAAAATAGACTGGGAGGAGATATGGGTTCCTGGCACTTCGAATGTGCTCCAACTTCTTGTCTGCATACAGGACGTGTTGTTGAACGCTCACCCTCTACTAAATTATGTTTACTACAGAAGTGTGATAGTGCCTCCATAGATAAACAACAACATTCCTTGCTATACAACGAGAATACCATTATAAAAACTGTGACAACTGGCAAATTAGGGAGCCATTTTGAAAACCCGCATTACGTTAAAAGTTCGTTTATAAATTTATGTTTGAAATTTTATTCGTAACGAACTTGTAAAAACCTATATTGTGGTTGATTATATTTAAAATCTTTATGGAATCAAGATTTGGATTATCGATGTGACATGAATTTATTTTGAGATTTTCATTTGGCACTACGTAGATTCCGGCACTAGATAACCTAACAAAAATTTAATGTTTCGAATTTACGGTTCGATTATATAATTATTTTGAACGTCTCGTGGGATATTAAATAATTTGGAACGAGCTTGGTTTGAGAATGTCGAACACTTTGAAAAGTTTACGGGTTTGGCCTTGCGATTTGATAACTAGCCACTACCCCTTAACATTATTATTTGTATTATTATTATTACCATTAATATTTAAAGAAAAAAAAATAAACTACAAAATGGTCGTTGTGGTTGGGCTGGTTCACACACAACGAAACACACACCCTCACCACTTCATCTCATCTCTCTCTCCCCCTCTAATATCAAAACCCTAGCCGCCACCCTTGGCCGGCCGACACCATCTCACCGCCGCTCTCCACCATACGCGACCACCACCTCCTCAACCCTCTCATCACCCTCTTTCTTTTGGTGTACTACACGCGCGACCCAAACACCCTAACCCCTCGTTTGAGTCACCACCGCCACCTAAAACACCACCACCACCATTAATATTTTGATTTTTTTTAAGAATATTGAGCTTGGAGTCATCTTGAAGGTAGGAAACCACGAATTTCATTTTTGTGTGCCTCGATTTGGGTTTGAATCCTTGCATACATGGGTTTTCTTGGTTAAGCTTTGTAAAATATTGATGGGAAATGACATTTTGATGACAAAACGCCGTTTGGTATCCGGGATTATGGGATTTTGTTGGTGTCGACTTGAAACCGTGAGCCATGGCTCTCGGCTAGGCGTGGTTCAAGCCTTGTGGCTCATTTTTTTGATGGGTTTTGACCTAGTAATGTGGTGTCGAGAGTTTTGGTACTTTGGAGTTGTTTGTGGATTGATATTGGGTCGACTTGGTGCTTGTCGTTGTTGTTTGATGTTGCCATGACCTAAGGGGTCCGTTTGGCAGGTTTGTTAGTGCTCCGGTGAGCTTAATCCGAGACCAAGAGGTCTTGGGTTCGAGTCTTTGTGACTCGTGGTCTAGTTGAGACCCAAGTGGGTCTCTTGGTTCGGGTTTGACTTGGTAAACCAACCCGGATTGCGTGTAACTAGATGACTTTTGTTTCGGTTCATGTTATTGTTATTGTTGTTATTGTGGTATGTTTTGGTATTGGCATTGTTGATGTTGTTGTCGTTTGCTTGGGAGCCGAGAATTAATGGTATAATGGTTATTTTGTGGAGTTGTGGACAAGAATGATATGGGGACCGTTGTGAGACGGTCAAATTAGATTGACGGAGATAGGTTAGTTGGGTGCCGTAGTCGGACCCTATTGTTGTAGCACGTGATGTGGGAATTGTTGGACAGAGATGGATTACTTGGTTGTATTGGTTATTATTACTTAGACTTGGACAATGAGCCGAGAGTGATGACTCGGACATGTGAACATCTATATAACTCGATAATTATTTATAATCAAACATAAATAATAAAACTCGTAATAATATTATTAATAATATAAACGTTTATATAAGTATATAGACGTGAAAACATATATATAACTACATAAGTGCATATATTAAAAATAAAACGATCACGAGTAATATTATAATAACGCGATGATATATATTATACTATGTCAATAGTGTAATAAATGTCGGGAACGTTATGATAATTAAACAACTATAAATGACGATGAAATCTATAACATTGGATAATTACATTAAATAAAATACCTTTTTAAAAATAAATGAGGAAACTATCGAGTTATACGGAGTCGTGGTCACTTGAGTCCAAGTGGGTCATATTGTTTATTTTGTGACTTTTGTATTTGTCACGGATATGTAACGTTAATACATCCATTTTCTATAACTACGTAACTTATTTGATCGATGGATTAAATAGGATCTATTTAGTTATATAAAATGAGTATATTAATGGGCATTGTATCCTACGACGCCCATAGGTTGTGGTATGTGTACAGGAATAATGGATTACTAAATATCTCGTGAAGTTTGCCAAGTTGACGAATTTGGTAAGCTTGACGACGTAATTAGAGAATTTATTAAACTTTGATACATACCATATAGTACTATACGTGCAATGTGATCTAGGTTTTGGGTATGATCTTGGAATAATATATTAGGAAAATAAGTTGTGGAAGGATACCAAGTCGATGGATTTGATAAGCCTCGATGATTTATTTAAATAATATATTAGGCTAACATTAGACCTATAGATGGTTTTATTATTCTTTTTCATTGTGGCTACTTGTTTTGTGTTGTGTCGACCCTCCACCCGCATGGATACCAAACGCCAAACTCCAAACTAATACGAGAATAATACAAGAAATGGATTTTCGGAAAGTAAAATGGAATACGTTCGGGATTGGGAATAATTGATTTTGAGTAAATGATCCTGAAACGAGTTTATATTCTTTGGAAGTGCCGAGTCCGTAGTTGCCGTCTTTTGAGTTGTGATACATCTTACTTCTACCAATTTCTTCTTGCTGATTTCTCGACTTGAGGTGAGTCATAGCCCCACTTTTTCTCTTGAACTTTGTTTTCAATACTTGGGGTGAGAAACGTGCAAATTATTTTATGTGGACTATTATCGCTTTTATTTTTCAAAACTTGTTATGCCTATGGAATTAGGATGTTATGTCAACCTTAGTCACATAGTGAATTATCGCGTGTGGACTAGATATGGTTAGACGAATGTTATATCAACCTTAGTCACGTAGTGAACCATCGCGTGTGGACTAGATTTGGTTAGATGAGTTACATCAACCCTAGTCACATAGTGAACCATCGCGTGTGGACTAAATAATGGTTGGATTATGAGATTGGCTTATTTGAGGATTTTGGATGATCTATAGTGTGCACTATAGGATTTTGCGTCGAGGATTGAGGCCTAGTCTAGCTAGCAAGCGTTTTGCGTATATGTCCACTTGATTTGATATTGAATATAAACCTATGATCTCACCAGCGAAAGCTGACATTTAGCACGTTTTCACATGTAATTAAGTGATGAACTTGGATGCTTGGATTGGAGGTTTGGCTTGGCAATGCGGTTAAGGATCTATTTTTCTAAAAATTCTGATATGTAATGTTGGACCTACTTTTATTTCTTTTGGGCCTTACTTGGATAAATTTGGGATGAATGTAAACTCTAAAACCCTGTTTTGGTTGTGTTTTACTTATGTTTACTTTATCTCGTTCTTTTATGTCTTGTGTTGGATACCAATCCCCGTAGCACCCCGAAAGCTTGTTAAGTCTTCCGCTGTACCAAATTTTGGGGGTGTTGCAGATTGGTATCAGAGCCAAGGTTATAGAGAACTAGGTAAATAAACACCTAAACTATAACCGATTTTTATAGAAAACGATCCTCGACCAATGCCCGCCAGCCCGCCAAGCCGAAGCATCTTCGATTATATTGAGGTATTATGAGATAATGAATTGATATGAGATTTTTGAGATGATTTGAGAATATGGGATATATTGATTATGTGATATGATAGCGTTTTGAGGAATTATATGGCTTAATGGTTTTATAAATGTTTTAGTAATGCGGCATTTTAAATTCTTTATTGAGATTATATAATTGGGATTTTATGATGACTTTTGATACGGTATTTTGAGTTCGCGGTTTAGTTGTTTTGAAACACTTACACCTACCCTACGCCGTTGACACAGACTATGGCCTCCCGTACGTTCGATGTTAGTGAGGATATTCTTACTGCCCCTTTCTGCCCAGCACAGATCACCATGGCTCCTGATGATCCCTACAGGATTGCCATGCATTAAGCTACTTCATCACCGACAACTTCTACTTCTGCACCACCTTCTGCATATACTTCTCAGGGACCCTCATCTTCTCTAGGGCTCCCTGGTACTTCGAGACAGCTTACTCTTCATCAGGCTTTGGCTCGTGTGGCTCCATGTTTTGCCCACCGAGCTACGGCACGCTTGTCTGTGCGTCCTTCGTTACCACCTATGCACATTGATGCTCACGCTCTTCTGTCAGATGCACCACCCACATTATTACATCGTCGTCCTAGATCACCTACCCCATCACCACACAATTCACCTGTTAGGTGACGATGATTGATGGAGTACTCTTCAGATGAGGAGGAGGAGGAGTATGAGGGTGAGGATGAGGCTGATGACCCTCAGGAGGCTGAGCAGGGAGATGATGACCCACAGGAGGGTGAGGAGGAGGATGACCCTCAGGAGGAGGAGATGCCTGATGATGATGGTTTGCTAGCACAGCCAGCTCAGGCTGAAGAGCCTGATTCTCGGATACATCCGTTAGAGCCTGTTTCACCTGATCACCCATTCTTGTTTGATTCACCACCTGGTAGTCTCGTGGCGTTGGACATGCCATCTGAGGTTTCTGCTGAGCATGCAGAGTTGGGTGAGACCAGTAGGTTGTGGACTCATATTACTGCTTTAGGTGAGAGGGTCACGCATATATCCGAGCGGATTAATAGAGTGACTGTTGAGTTCATTGAAGAGTTGAGGATTGACTTTGTTACTACTGAGAGGAGAGTTACAGAGTTGAGGAGAGGCTTGATGGAGATCCATGAGCAGATTGAGAGCTTGCAGAGAGGTTTCATCACAGCTCGCGAGGCAGATCGCAAGTTGTGGCAAAGAAACACTAAGCTGGAGAAGGAGGTAGCATACCTCAAGAGAGATAGCGATACCCATAGTGTGGAGTTAGGATCATTGTGGAGAGAGCTGGATGGTTTGAGGCAGGAGTTGAGGAGTCTACGCCAGCATAGTGGCTAGATAGTTGGATTATTTCGTCATGTTGCTTTCTAAGCCAAGGAGTGCTTGATCAATGGCCCCACGACAAAACTCTGTTAGAGCTACCCGAACTGGTCCTGCAGTGACTACCTCTGGTCGCCAAGGACGCCGTCCTACACAAAATGTTGAAACCCCTACTCCTGACAACCTGGACACCACCAATCGCAACAACATGAATCAAAATGCTAATGTCCAGGAAGACAATGATCATGTTCCACTGAATGCACCTATTGTGGATCAAGCTATGATCAATCAACTTGTGGAACAACGTATTGCTGAGTTACTAGCGAGTCGAATAACTCAAATAACTCTGCTGGAACTTTTCCACCTGTTCGTACTAATGGATGTAACTACAAGGAGTTCCGAATCTGTGGACCCATTGAGTTTGGTAAAACTGAAGGAGTGGTCTACTTGGTCAGGTGGATAGAGAAAACTGAGTCAGTGTTCAATGTCAGCAATTGTGCGAAGAATGCAAAGGTAAAGTTTGCTTCTTTTACTTTCAAAGATGAAGCTTTAACTTGGTGGAACAATTACCAAAATTCGGTTGGGAGTGATGTGGCCTATGCCATGACTTGGGAGCAATTTAAGTCCTTGTTGATTCAGACTTACTTCCCAAAGAATGAGGTTAAGAAGCTGGAGATTGAGTTCTGGAATCACAAAGTTGATTTCTGGACTTTAGGTGAGTCATAGCCCCACTTTTACTCTTGAACTTTGTTTTCAATACTTGGGGTGAGAAACGTGCAAATTGTTTTATGTGGACTATTATCGCTTTTATTTTTCAAAACTTGCTATGCTTATGGAACTAGGATGTTATGTCAACCTTAGTCACGTAGTGAATTATCGCGTGTGGACTAGATATGGTTCGACGAATGTTATATCAACCTTAGTCACATAGTGAACCGTCGCGTGTGGACCAGATTTGGTTAGATGAGTTACATCAACCCTAGTCACATAGTGAACCATCGCGTGTGGACTAAATAATGGTTGGATTATGAGATTGGCTTATTTGAGGATTTTGGATGATCTATAGTGTGCACTATAGGATTTTGCGTCAAGGATTGAGGCCTAGTCTAGCTAGCAAGCATTTTTTGTATATGTCCACTTGATTTGATATTGAATATAAACCTATGATCTCACCAGCGAAAGCTGACTTTTAGCACGTTTTCTCAGGTAATTAAGTTATGAACTTAGATGCTTGGATTAGAGGTTTGGCTTGGCAATGCGGTTAAGGATCTATTTTTCTAAAAACTCTGATATGTAATGTTGGACCTACTTTTATTTCTTTTGGGCCTTACTTGGATAAATTTGGGATGAATGTAAACTCTAAAACCCCGTTTTGGTTGGTTTTTACTTATGTTTACTTTATCTCGTTCTTTTATGTCTTGTGTTGGATACCAATCCCCGTAGCACCCCGAAATGTTGGGAATTCTGTGAAGTCAGAATTCTGCTGCTATTTCTGTTGAACAGATTCTACTGAAGGGTTCGTTTCTGCTGAAGTAGTGTATCTGCTGAAGACTCGTTTCAGTTTTATTAGTTTCTGCGGATTTAGTAATTCCGTATTTTATGTAATATAGTTTGGATATGCATGAGTTTATTTAGGAAGTGATAATGCATATCTATTAGAAGTTTTAGAATATACGTTTCTTGTGAAACGGTTTAGGGTTCCTTGTGTATAAAAGGAACACACGTTTATGTATTGAACAACTTTTGAGAGAGTTATTATTATTATTAAAAGATCCATAGAGGATCAAGAGTTCTTAGTAAAAAGCTTGTGTTTTGATTCCGCTTTATAAATACAAGTTGCAGAGATTGTCTATTAGTGTGTTATTGATTACAGTAACATTGCTAACGATTCTAGAGTGCTCAAGAAGATCTATCAAGGTCTATAAGTACAACAAGTGGTATCAGAGCCTTGAGAGAGTCTCTGCCATACTAAGAATCACAAATTTTACACCTTTACAATCCAAACAAATAAACAAACATGCCTGGATCAGATGATGATGTAGATACAACGCAAAACATTAACACCACTTCTCTTCAACAACTCAATCTCTCCAACAGTAATGCTAAGTTTCCATATTTGAAGAATGCAGAAGATTATCATCTGTGGTCCATGAAGATGCAGAACTGGATCACAAACATTGATTGGAATCTGTGGGAGGTTGTTAAGAAAGGGAATAGTCTGAAGAAGCATGTTACAGATGCTGATGGAGTTGTTACTATTGTAGGACTCAAGACTGCTGAAGAGATTCTGGCTGTGCAGAGGGAGAGTAAAGTCAGAACTATTTTGCTTCAAGCTATACCAGATGACCATATGGGTGACTTCCATTTTTGGAGGATGCCAAGGATATTTGGATGGCTATAAAAGCAAGATTTGGTGGGAATGAGGAATCAAGAAAGTTGCAGAAGTCTCTGCTGAAGCAAAAGTTCCAAGAATTTCAGATATCTGAAGAAGAGGGTATTCATAAGGGTTATGACAGGTTTCATCGAATATTGAGTCAACTTAATCAGTTGAAGGCTAGACCTGACAATGAAGACTGCAATTCTAAATTTCTGAGATCTCTACCGCCATCTTGGTTACAAGTTTGTATTGCTCTCAAGACCAAAGGTGGGTTGGACATGATGTCTTTTGATGACCTCTACAATAGGCTTAAATCACTTGAGCCTGATGTTAGAAGTCCCATTCGTCCATCCACTCATTCTGCATTTGTTGGTGCCTCTACTAAACCTGTGCATCAAGCCTCAAGTTCATATTCATCAGGAGCATCTTCTCAAACTACTCCTAAATCAAAATCAAGTAGTGTGTTGGAGGATCTTATTCATTCATTTGTGGCTGAATATGAACCTCAACAGTTTATTGCTTATGAGGACTTTGAACAGGTAGATCCGTTGGAAATGGAGGAGATGCACTTGAAATGGGAGCTTGCAATGATCTCAATGAACATCAGAAGGTTTGAAGCCAAGTCTGGAAGAAAGTTTGGTTTTAATGGCAAAGAAGCAGCAAGGTTTGATAGAAGGAAGGTTAAATGCTACACTTGTGGTCAAGTGGGACATTTTTCAAAGGAATGCAAAGACAGAAAGGCTGGAGATGAAGTTAGATATGGTTCTTATCCATTGGAAGCAGGAAATAACAAGACTGTACCTTCAAAGGCTATGGTGACTCTGGATCACCAAATTGATTGGGCTGATCATGAACCTGCTGGAGAGGAAGCTGCTACTTCTTCACAATTGAATCTGCTGGCATTCACACCTTCAGAAGACAAGAAGGAGCAAGTCTCCTTGATGGGAATCTCTCAGGTAACCAACTGTGTGTTTGGATGTAGTGTAAGATACAATGAGCTTAAACAAGAGTTTGATGAATTGAAACCAAAGTACAATGAGTGTTATATAGAGGTAGAGTCTTATAAAATGGCTTTAAAAACAGTAGAAAAACAAAAGGTATGGTTTCAAAAGAATCAAGTTAAATATGATGAAAAAATAAGAGTTCTAGAAAGTGATTTAGAGGTTGCTAAGATAGACTTAAAACGTACTGAAAAAGAGAAGTCTGATTTAGAAAAAGAAAAACAAGAGTTACAAGCTAAATTAGACAAAGAGTAGCTCGAAATAAACAATGGTTAATATCAGGTGATAATCTAGCTAGGGAACTTTATGGTAGTCAGGCTGTGAACTCTAAAATAGGTTTGGGATTTCAAAAATATGTTGGTTTAGAGGCTAAAAATGACCTAGGTAAATCCACACCTGCTGGATTAGCTAACTTTGTCAAAGAAGGTAACTTACATGCTGTCCCTGGACCTATAAGAGGGGAACATATGCCTATTGACCTATCCATACCTAGTGACTTTGATGGATCACACCATCTCTATGGCAAAAAGTCAACTGACTTGCAAGACCCTATTGTGAAATCTAATGACTCTGTCTCTTGTTGTAACAGTGACAAGTCTTCTGATGAAGGGTCTACCTCATTTGCTAGCTGTGATTCAAGTGAGAAGTCGGACCTGCCCAAGACCATGCCCAAGACCACACAAAAGACATCTCCCAAGACTCCCCACAAGCCTTCTAGAGTTGCTGCTGATAACAAGACAGTTTCTACTGAAGACTTGTTTTTCAATTCTTTGCATAATAATACTTTTAGCTTTGTTAAAAACAATTCTGTTTGTCATGGTGATTTGAATACTTTTTCATGTTATGGAAATTCTTTTGGTTTGCATAAATCTTCTAAAAAGAAGAAGTGTTTTGTGTGTGGAAGTAAATATCACTTGATTAAGGATTGTACATATCATGAGCAAAGAATGGGTGCATGTATTAGTCAAAGAAAAACTAGGCAAATGTGGAAAAATGTTAGTGAAATACCATCTTTTGTTCCACATCAGCAGAAACCTAATTCTGCTGAATCTCATTTTTCATGGAGAAGAACCAGTACTAGACCATATTTTCGACCCACTAGTTCTTTCTTTTATAATGGTTATTGGCCTAATCACTTTGACTCAATGTGTAATGGTGGTGGGAAATGGAATACTGCTGTGAAGCCCTCAGCAGGTTGTTCTTGGACTAAGAAGGGACCTAATATGCATTACAGGCCCAAGAACAATAGTGGATCTAAAACATCTACATGGCCAGTTACTAATGATCCACAAGGCAGGCTCAAGTCAGTAATGACTTGAGTCTCCGATGTGTACTAATTACTGTATATTTTGTTGTTGTTGTAGGAACATCCTTTAAAAAGTACAGAAGTTGGGATTGTTGATAGTGGTTGTTCAAGAAGTATGTCAGGGAACAAGGATAAGATGCATGACTTTGAACCCATTGAAGGAGGGGGCACTGTCACCTTTGGTGGTGGAGATGGCAAGATTACAGGGAAAGGAACCATCCGGACACCCTTGTTAGACTTTGAAAATGTTTACTATGTGAAGGAATTGGAGCATTTTAATCTTATCTCAGTATCACAAATTTGTGACACTAAACATAAGGTTTTCTTCTCTGAAGATGAGTGTCTTGTACTTTCCAAGGACTTCAAACTCCCAGAAGACACAACTGTATTGCTGAGAGTTCCTAGGACCTTCAATTTATACACATTCAATCTGAATGAAGTACAGCCTGAAGGTGATCTAACATGTCTGGTAGCCAAAGCTTCCCTGGATGAATCTAATAAATGGCATAGAAGAATGGCACATGTGAATTACAAGACCATCAACAAGTTATCTAAACTTGGTCTAGTTAAGGGCCTTCCTTCTAAAATCTTCACCAATGAACACAATTGTATTGCTTGCAACAAGGGTAAACAACACAGGGCCTCTTACAAGTCAGTCCAAGCAGTGAGCAACATTTCAGAACCTCTTCAGTTGCTGCACATGGATCTCTTTGGTCCAACCCCCATTAGAAGTATTGATCACAAGTACTTCTGCCTAGTTATTACTGATGATTATAGCAGGTTTTGCTGTGTTTTCTTTCTCAAGACTAAGGATGAAACAACTCCAATCCTGAAAGACTTCATTATCTTAGTTGAGAATCAGCTGCCTAAAAAGGTTAAAGGAATTAGGTGTGACAATGGTACAGAATTCAAAAATGTGGTCTTCATAGAATTCTGTAAGTCTAAAGGGATTAGAAGGGACTACAGTACTCCAAGAACTCCACAACAAAATGGAGTTGCTGAAAGAAAAAATAGAACCCTCATTGAGGCTGCAAGATCAATGCTTGCAGACTCTAAACTCCCCACCATGTTCTGGACTGAAGCAGTCAGTACTGCATGCCATGTCTTGAACAGGGTATCCATCACTAGACTACATGTCAAGACACCTTATGAACTTCTCACTGGGAAAGTTCCACACATTCATTACCTTAAGCCTTTTGGATGCAAGGTGACTATTCTGAATACTGCTGATATACTGGGTAAATTTGATGGGAAAGCTGATGAGGGATATATAGTTGGGTATTCAGCTCATAGCAAGGCCTATAGAGTGTATAATCTGAATGCTAAAAAGATTGAAGAGACCCTTAATCTGAGGTTTCTTGAAGATCAGCCTAATATTCAGGGACAAGGCCATTCTTGGTATTTTGACCTAGATTATTTGACTGACTATTTGGGTTATACTAGGCATGTTTCTAATCCTGATGCAGGTGCCAAAGATTCAAGTTCTAACCCTGCAGGTTTCATGGATGAGGACTCAGAATGTGAGTCTGAGCCAGAAGAGAATACTTTTGTTGTACCATCTTTTCCACCTAACCATTTTGTAGGTAATCACTCTGCTGCTGAACAAGATGATGAGTCCCATTATGCAGAAGATCTTGCAAGATTGAAGAAGCAGGAACATGCTGCTACTAAGGAAGCTCAGAAACTCAATGACAAGGTTACACAAGAAACTGAGGCTCTCCTACATCAATCAGCACAAGCAATCAGTGGCAACAAGGATTCTGCTGAAGGCACACCTATTTCCACTGATGATGTTCAAGATGTTGATTCTGCTGCTGCTCAATCTCCCATTTCTACTGAAGTCTCTACAGACTTTGCTAAGCCCTTTACCAGATTTCCAAGTCCCTCTGATCTTGGAAATTATCAACCAGAGCCTGGCTTGTTTAACTCAGCCTCTTATGATACTGAGTTTGAGCCCACTCTCACCAACATTGATGCCAACATTGAAGTTCCACCTACAACTACCAAAAGGATTCACAATGCTCATCCCCTATCCAAGATTATTGGTGATCCTAATGACCCTGTTCGAACAAGAAGCACTGTCAAAAATACCAAATATGGAGAAGTTGCTTTTATCTCTTATGTCTACACTCAAAAGAGGAACAATCACACAGACTTCAAACATTGTTTATTTGCATGCTTTCTTTCTCAAATTGAACCAACTAGTGTTCCTCAAGCACTGGCTGATTCAAGTTGGCTTGAGGCTATGCAAGAAGAGATGCTGCAATTCAAGAATCAGCAGGTTTGGATTCTAGTTCCTCTTCCTGATGGGAAATATGCCATTGGGACTAAATGGATTTTGAAGAATAAAAGAGATGCCAGGGGTATTGTGGTGAAGAACAAAGCAAGACTGGTGGCTCAAGGTTTTAGACAAGAGGAAGGCATTGACTATGATGAGGTCTTTGCACCTGTGGCCAGAGTTGAAGCTATTCAAATATTTTTGGCCTATGCCTCTTATATGGGATTTATGGTTTATCAGATGGATGTTAAAGGTGATTTCTTGTATGGAGAGATTGAAGAGGAGGTTTATGTGACTCAACCCAAGGGATTTGAAGACCCTGATCATCCTGAGTATGTGTACAAAGTTGTTAAAGCTCTCTATGGACTGCATCAAGCTCCCAGAGCTTGGTATGCTAGACTCTCCACATTTCTGCTGAAGAATGGATACAGAAGAGGTACCATTGACAAGACTTTATTCCTGAAGAAAGATTCTAGGGATATTATACTTGTGCAGGTGTATGTGGATGACATTATCTTTGGTTCTACCAAAGAAGCCTGGTGTAGAGAGTTTGAGGATTTGATGAAGGGAGAATTTCAGATGAGTGCCATGGGAGAACTCACTTTCTTCCTAGGTTTGCAAGTTCAGCAGAAACCTGATGGTATATTTATACATCAGGAGAAATATGTAAAAGATATGTTGTCCAAGTTTGCTATGGAAAATGTCAGGACTGCCACAACTCCATATGAGGCTCCCAAACCAAAGCACAATCTTACTCCTGATCTTCCTGTGAATGTCCATTTATACAGATCTATGATTGGTTCTTTGATGTACTTGACTGCCTCAAGGCCTGACATTACATTTGCTGTGAGTGCATGTTCCAGACACCAAGTCACTCCACTTACTTCTCATATGAACGCTGTCAAGAAGATTTTTAAGTATCTGAAAGGCCAACCAAACTTAGGTCTTTGGTATCCTAAAGAGTCTCCATTTCAGCTAGCAGCTTACAGTGATAGTGACTATGCTGGGGCCAATCTGGATAGAAGATCCACCACTGGAGGTTGCCAATTTCTTGGAAGAAGACTGATTTCTTGGCAATGCAAGAAACAGACAATAGTTGCTACCTCTACTACTGAAGCAGAGTATGTTGCTGCTGCCAATTGTTGTGGTCAGGTTCTATGGATTCAGAATCAATTACTGGATTATGGGTATAACTTCATGAACACTACCATTTTCATTGACAATCAAAGTACCATTTGTATTGTCAAAAATCCAGTTTTTCATAATAGAACCAAACATATTGAAATAAGACATCATTTTATCAGGGATGCTTATGAAAAACATTTGGTTAAAGTGGTCAAAATTCACACAGATGAAAATGTGGCCGATTTATTAACCAAGGCATTTGATGGACCAAGGTTTCAATATTTGGTGGTCCATATTGGCATGTTAAACCCTTAACTGCAAAGTTTAAGGGGAGGCATAAGCCTCAGGGGAGGCATATGCCTCAGGGGAGGATGATATCTGTATAAACTTTGTAATATCTATAGAAGTTGTATATGTTATGAGTTTCTAACACTAACCCTATAACATTGTGCAAGTAGTTTGGTGTATTTGCTTGTTTGGTGTTTGTGTTGCAGATGATTTGAGTATGTAAGTCCCAAGATTAATGTCACCAAGAGCTAAAGTCAAAGGAATGTGGTCAATATGCTGAATTTGGTTTCTACTGATTAATTGAAACATGCTGAAGGTCTGATACAATGAATTAATTTAAAGAAGATCTTTTCATTCATTCATAGAAACAAGTTACAGACTACATTCGAGATTACAAATGAGTTACAATGACCATTTCTAAGCTATTTGCTAATTCAGTACTACTAGCTTCTATCACTTATTACAAAATACTTGAGGCTATGACAAGTACAATGAAGAAGCTGAAGATGAAAATGGAAAAAGAAGAGAAGGAAGACTGGGAAGATGCTCATGAATTAAAGTCACGAGAATACTCAAGAACTTTGCCTCATGGTTACATTCCTTAATCACCTAATTCTGCTTCTCCTTTCCCTTACGTGTGATCTCAGACTTCTTGCTCTGTCCAATATGTTCTTGATGTGGAAGACCAGGTCCTGGAGCAGGAAGATTCAACACCAAATTCTGTGATGTTGGAAGAGATGGATCCCCAATACTTGATCTTGGTTGGGATCTCTCTGGAGTGGAAGGAGGGAGAAAGACTGGTTCTTCATGATCTTCCTCTGAAGAGTCTTCATCAGAGGTATAGATGAAGGGAGAGACATGCTCTCTCTCAGCAGGATTGGGTACATTGCTGGAGTAACTCTTCAAATGAGCATTCCACCGTCTTTCTTCTGCATCCCAACGTTTCTCCAATGCTCTTTCAGAGTCAGAATCTTCCAGCCCCCATGGATATGGTGGCACATCTTCTTCTGCTGATGAAGAAGAGGGATTTGTATCTGACCTTTTTGGGTCTGAAGACATAATTTGGTTGATGAATTGGGAAAATTGAAATTAGGGTTTGAGAGATAATTTGGGAAATTTGATGAATGAGATGTGTAATTTGGGGCGATTAAATAAGGCAATTTTAGGGGTTACGAAAATTAATGCGAGTTGGGTGGCACAGTAAAATGAAGATATTGACCGAAGATATTTTTACCTTTGGTTGATTCTGCTGAAATTTGACTATACTTCAGCAGGTTTGACTTTCATTGCTGCTGAAGGGTTAATTTTCAAATTAGAAGTTTGGTCAGACTTGGTCAATAAGTTGTTCCGATAATTGTTGACCACGATTGGGGAACTTCCAAATTTAACTCACTCTGCATATCTTTTCGAATCAAAATTATTCGCTTATCACTTCAAATATACCCATTATTCTTTGGAGTAGTTCATAACATTCTCACACACATTAAGTCAAATGGCTCAACTTGAATTGAAGGGCGATCATAACAAATACGCTATTCTAACAACAAAGAAGGGACATGAAGAATTCGATTTGATGGTGGAATTTCTACAATGGTCAAAGATTCATTATGCTTTGACTTATTGTCCCAATTTGGTGTGTGAATCCTTGGTGAAACAATTTTGGGCATCTGCTACTAAGAGATCTGCTACAGAGATTGTAGCTGAAATAGATGGTGCAGAATATGTGGTGACAGAAGGGTTGATAAGGACAAAGCTTCAGTTGGATGATGAAAATGGTGTGTATCATTCCAACACTGCAGAGATTCTTGCTGGGTTAAGAGAAGCTGGATATCAAAGTACTGATACATCAAAGTGGCACAAGAATCAATTTTGTCCAAAGTGGAGGTATTTGGTGCATTTGCTGCTTCAATGTATGAGCAACAAGTGTGGTGGATGGAATCAGTTCTCTTTGCAACTGGGTTGTGGTATTGTTTGTCTTTCTAAGGGTGAAACTTATAATTTTTCTAAGTTTATTTTTGAAAATATGCTAGAAAATATAGATAAGGAACAGCATAAGTTTTTAATGTACCCTAGATTCTTACAAATAATCTTAGACATAACCACTGAAGATTTGACCCATATACCCATTAAAAGTCTAGGTTCTAAGTTGTTTGCCTCAATGAAAACTAATTATACTGGGGAACATTACCCTATGTTGGAAGCAATGTTGCCACAAGGCAATGCTAATGTAGTTGAGGATTATAATGCTGGTAATGTGCCTGCTCCTAATGCTGCTGATGATGGTAATCCATCATCTTCTGGTGTTGCTGCTGATGGTAATCCTTCAGTGGTAATGGAAGAGATGTCAGCTACAACTGCTGACCTTTACCTGATTCTACTGACTTACCACCACCTACCCCTGTACAAAGTCCTACCATTTCACCAGTTCAGGTTGCTCCAGTTGAGCAAATTCTTGAGTTTGAAGATAACTTACAAACTTTTGAACCTGATACTAGACTGCCTTCACCCAGTTCAATGGGAGAACAAATTAATGTAGGTTCTCCTAATGTTGTACATGAGTCTGTTTATCCTGCTGGGTTCAATGAAGCTCCTCATACCACTGAGCAATCTGCTGGTGGAGCAGAGGACCCAATTACTCTCACCATTGTATATGATTCTCTTTGCAGGTACATGAAAATGACTGAAGATCTTCAGAAAGAACTTGCTGAGACCAAGATCACTCTTGGTAATGAAATTTAAAGTTTGAAAAGCAAAGTCAAAGATCTGGAGTCAAAGCTAAGTAAGTAGATGGAAAGCAAAGATGGATTGGATTCTACTGAAGCAGTAAAGGAGACTAATCTGGATTCTCTTGAAATTCTAGCTGAAGTTGCTAGACAATCTAATGTTGCTCCCCCCAAAGCTGCTGCAGCACCTACATCTAAGCCAATGATACTTGTTCAAAGAAGAAGTACAAGACAGTATTTGGCTAAGAAAGCTGCTGAAGCTTCAAAAGTATCTGGTGGTGATAATGATGTGCTGATGTCTGAAGCTGTGGATATACCTCAGGAGAAACAAGCATTTAGTGGAGTTACTGCTGCTCAACCTGCTGACAAAGGCAATACCTCTGGAGATACATACTTTGTAGTAGGGAGAGAATACATGAATTCTCCTATGCATCATTCCTCTGAGAACATACAAGTATCTGATGATAATGTTCAAGCTGTACATGATGAACATATGACCGATGTACAGATGGATAATGTTGATGTTGCTGCTGATAATGTTCCTCATGATGGTGTCTTTCATGATGATTTGGATGAGCTTGTAACTGCTGAAGATAGAGCTGAGCAAGGTAAATTACTACAAGAATGGGAAAATTATATGAAGAGTGCAAATCTAGTTGAGGAAGTACAAGCTTAGTTTAATGCAGAATTAGATTCAGAGACTCAAAGATATGTTTCTACCTTACCTATTGCCAGACAAAAGGAATTGGATGCAGCAGTTCTAGACTTTGATGAGTCTGACTGGCAGATGATTGGAAAACAGATGCTTGCAAATCCAACAGTTACTGCTGACATTATTGGTAAGAAAGTAGAGAAACAAGATTATGAATCTGAGATTGTAAAAATGTTGAAGATGAGAAAAAGGGCAGCTGATGAAGTGAAAGCTAAAGCAAAAAGGGATAAACCCATGACTCAAGCACAACAAACAGAGTATATGAGAACTTTTGTGAAAAATCAGAGTAGTTCTTTGTATAATAATGCTTGGTCCAAGAAACATGTGTGGGGTCTTCCATTTGATAAACTAGTTGAGATTTACAATAAGATCAAAGCTAGGAATGCCAAAGCTGGAATGGATACTTCTAAGAATATTCCTCTTGTCAATGTTGATAATGTTTCATCTGAGAATATTCATGTTGCTGCTGAACATGTATCTTTACCTGATACTTCTGCTGGTGTTGCTATTTTTGTGGATAAAGGTAAAGCTAAAGTGACAACATCCGATGCTCCAACTAGGAAGAGAACAAGGAGACAAATGGAGCAAGAAAGATTAGGTGAGGAAACTGCTAGAAAGTTAATTGAAGATCAAGAAGCTGAACAAAGGGAAGCCCTTGCCAGATTTCATGAATTGAAAACAAGAGAAGTTGAGATTCAAGCTGCCAGAAACAAACAGATAAGGAAGGCTATGGATGAACAATATGCCTCTGCTGCACTTGAATCTTTTGAAGATTCTGCTGATGATCATTTGGATAATGAGGCTGCAGAAGGTGATTCTGCTGACACTGCAGTTCCTGCTGCTATTTATATTCCTGGAAGAAGAGGAAAGGGAATGGCTAGAAGGAAACAATGTTTAATAAATGTGAATGATTCTGATGCTTCATTTTTAAGGGAAGGATCATCTGATGAATGGCCAGAAGGTAATAGAGTTATGCTGGTAAGTTGGGAGTTGAGTACAGATGGTCAAATCCGTACTATTTATAGATTGGATAAGACTTCCATATCATTTGCCTTTCTTCAGCAGATTCTTCATCTTGTGAATTATCAAGATTTGGTCACTCTATATGAGTTGGTTACTAAGTATTATGCCACTCATATTCCTGAGGGTTCTGGATTGTATTTGTTGGGTGATCTTCAAGTTTTGTTTGATTCTTCTACTCCTGCTGGTGCAAGTTATGATATCTGGAAGAACAATCAGAAATGGAAAGTGCACAGTTGGAAGTTCTATCCTATGTCTTATGTTCATGTGTTGGAAACTACCACTGGTCTGAGGCTTATCATGGATATTATCAACAAATATCCTTTGAAGGTTTCATTGATGGAGAAAATGTTACATCAGAAGTTGGAAATACCTCCTGACCCAGCTGGTAATACTAGATTGTTTGCTGAATCTTTGGTGAAGGTTTTCAAACAACGGATTAAGACTTCTAAAGCAGGATCAGAGTAGAGATATCTTGTTGTATAGTTATTATAAAAAAAAAAAAAAAAAAAAAAAAAAACATGTTGTTGTATAGTTTTTGTCTGCAGGTTTGGTTATCAACTTACCTGATGTTGACTATTCCATCATAAAGTTGACTAGTCCAAAGGGTACAGCTTTGGTAAAGACAAGTCAAATCTGTTGATAGCTGTAATGGTTTGCTCAAAACCATAGGGTTTTCAACTCACCCATGCTTTGTTGCTGAGTAGTTGAGATGGTTGTCAATTGACCATGGATTTTTCCATTTATGGATTCTGAATAATTGACTAGCCCACATGTATATGGCTTGTGGTAAAGGCAGTGGAAAACCATATTTGGTAATCAGTTAACCAAGATGATTTTTCATCAAAATAATTGGCTAGTCCTGAGCAAACGGCTACAGGTAAAGACATCTCAAATCCGTTTATAGCTGATGATTTGCTAAAAATCATGTGGTTATCAGTGTACCTTTGAACACTTGGCTACTCCAGTAGTGATGGCTATTGGTAAAGAGACATCAAATCCATTATTTTCAATGATTCACCTCTCACAGGAGTTAACACACCTGGAAGTGATGAGAATAGTATGAAACTAATTTGTTTTGATGTACATTAAGTCATTTGTTGCTGCAAAGAATGGACCTTTCACGTATATGCTGATCATAGAGATTTTACTAAAGATGATTCTTTGCTGGTGCTATTACAATCCTCTTGGTATGTTATTTGGAAGATCTATCAAGAATCTTGAACTTAACCAGGTCAAATTCAAGATTAGGGGAGGATTGTTGGGAATTCTGTGAAGTCAGAATTCTGCTGCTATTTCTGCTGAACAGATTCTACTGAAGGGTTCGTTTCTGCTGAAGTAGTGTATCTGCTGAAGACTAGTTTCAGTTTTATTAGTTTCTGCGGATTTAGTAATTCCGTATTTTATGTAATATAGTTTGGATATGCATGAGTTTATTTAGGAAGTGATAATGCATATCTATTAGAAGTTTTAGAATATACGTTTCTTGTGAAACGGTTTAGGGTTCCTTGTGTATAAAAGGAACACACGTTTATGTATTGAACAACTTTTGAGAGAGTTATTATTATTATCAAAAGATCCATAGAGGATCAAGAGTTCTTAGTAAAAAGCTTGTGTTTTGATTCCGCTTTATAAATACAAGTTGCAGAGATTGTCTATTAGTGTGTTATTGATTACAGTAACATTGCTAACGATTCTAGAGTGCTCAAGAAGATCTATCAAGGTCTATAAGTACAACACGAAAGCTTGTTGAGACTTCCGCTGTACCAAATTTTGGGGGTGTTACAAAAACATTCAAAACAATGATCTCTACAATGAACAAACCCCCAAAGGTAAGATTAAACGTATGCGTGTTTTGCTCCTCCATGTATGTATTTTATTAGTTAATGATGCATATTGGCATGCATGTAGCACTTTGAGGAATTGGTGGTTGGGCATTTCCGAAGCCGTGTACGTCATATCCTGACCTCATATAAAGGTTATATGGAAGGACTCTTCCTTGAGGGAAAGAAGGAGGAGAAATGCTCAGTGGAGTTCAGGAAGGATGTGGCTTCATATATCAAACCACTTATTGATGCGTTTATCAAAATCGGTGCAAAAGAAGCTCATGAATTTCTTTACTTATGTGAAAGCAAAGTACCGTTACTTCATTAACCAACCCTTCTTGTGAGTCATCTCTGCGCGCTCGTTATTATAATTATATAATTAGGCTCATTGGCAATTCGGTTCAACCCAAGTATTTATTATTGTGAAATAATTATTATGTGTAGTTATATGCCCAGATTTTATCCATTATTCACCCACAGTTGTGTTGTTAACGCATTATTTATGAGGGCTTTTATGATAGGCATCAGTGTAATCAGTTGTTATCGGGTCATTTCTTAGCGACCGTGTCTATGGGGTTTCTAAGTATAGGCAGAATTTTCCACATATAAATCAATATCAGAGTTTTATTATGTTTTATGTGTAAATTGGTCGACCTTGGAATTAGAATCTTCACTCATACATCGTTAATAAATGATGTCCCCTTTTTATGTGGTTAAGTCAAGTTTATATTTCGAAACATATCTGAAACTAGAGACATAAGACCATCAGAAACCAGAGGAAAACTCAATCAAATTCACTTAAAAAGCAGTAGCGTACAATATAGTAAAATAGTAAAATCCAAGACCAAACAAGACAAGTACGGGACCAAACTGGTACCGGCTGATCTTATTAAGCTAACAAGAGCTACTTTGCAATATTGATTTGTTGAAGGTGTACGCGTGTGTGAAAATCGTGAGCATATGTTTGTGCAAATTCGTGTTGAAGATTGGTAATCTGGTATATATTGATGGAGAGTTGTGAGGAGTGATGACACCCATCATTAAACTTCCATTATTACAAGGTTCTAGTGGCAAATTTAGTCGTTGGTATGTTTGATTTGTTAAAATAAGTTAATGAAAAAACCTTAATTTATTATTCAAGTGAGGTTTGTTGAATGATGCTATCCCCATAGGAGTCATGTCTTTATTGATAACTATTTATAATTATACAAGAGTAATGCTATAGCTACAAAGAAAATTTCCACGAAACATTCACAAAGTGATGTGTCAAAGAATGATTGGTTTAATCATAAAGAGGAGAGAGAAACTATCACAATATACAGCAATGACCTTTTGACACATTACTTTGTGGATGTTTTGTGGAAATTTTCTTTGTGGCTATAGCATTACTCTATACATGAAAACCTATTCATAAACCATAATGGACCCGAAGCCCAAAAACCACACTTGGGCCTATTTATCTTCTAATACTTCACTGTAGTCTGAGTGACGAAATCCCGAAAGCTCGAGAATGAAATAGAAAACATATAAAGGAAAATAACTAATTCTAATTTGTTGACGAAGATCTACGATAACACGGAAAGCCAAATCTTTAGGATGCACTAGCAACACATGCACTTGTACGTATTGTGAGTAGACTGATTTATTTTATTTTATTTTTTAACATGAAAGAAAAGAAAAATATGTTGGACAGTGTGCCATACTACCATGTTTGATGATCAACAATGGTGGCTCAGTAAAAACAAATTTAAAACAAACATGCTTGAGAGGGGAAATTAAACTTGAGATATGATACGTAGCAAGATTATCCCAATGCAGCAACAATAATGCTCAGAAAACATTAGAGTTTAGGAGATGATCGATGGACATGGGTCATTTTTGGGAGATACGTAGGTGTGAGGGCGTGGTATAAAATTGCCAGCTTGATGACCGACTAAGTCTCAAGACTTTTAGCCTTGGTCCTAAACCTATCATCTAACAAGATTATTAGATACAATGCTACATGTAGCAACATCAAATGCTAGAATTGAAAAAATTAACATAGACACATAAAAACACGCATTTTTGTTGATATGATAAGTACATAATGATCCACTATATATACATTCTTTATATCATAAATAGACTTATAAAAACCTTTAACATGAGTAAACCAAATCTTTTTATTCTCTACCGTCTATCTGAGTTAATGTTACTCCATTAACCGATGATAGTGAATGAAGACGTGAAGTGGAGTAGGTTTCACTTCCTTGAATAAAGAAGCCAAGTTGTTTGGGAGAAGGTAGAGAACCTTCTCCACCCAACATAGCAACAACAGACGGTGTGCAAGGTCTATCTTCTGTTCGTTGTTGCACACACAATAGGCCAACGTGAACTGATCGCAACACCTCAGAAACAGAATTAGAGTTACCTAAACATTCATCAATTAAATCGAGAGACTTTCCTTCTTTGCAAAGTCTCCATGACTAAATGAATCCAAATAAAAAACACTAATTAGTTCAAATCAGAAAAGTCGTACATCTATATCATATCCTTTTTATCTATTCATATACTCATACTTGATCACAAATGTGTGTTTATGGACCTTTAGTAGCCATATCATACTGAAATTTGCATATTTGTATCCATATATATGTTTTCATCACTGGATGATTATATTCAACACACTTACATGTCCAAGAAGATGATCATGGTGTTTTTCATGAACAAAACCTCTATTTTTCTTCCCGCTCACAATCTCCAACACTAAAACCCCAAAGCTGAATATATCTGACTTTACCGAGAAAAGACCATTCACTGCATACTCTGGGGATATGTATCCTCTGAATAGAACAAAAGACCATGGAAATAAATACATACTATATATACAAAATGCATTAAACTATACAAACTTTACGGATTCTTACAAGGTTCCCACTACTCTCTTGGTATTTGCTTCACTTTCGTTTTCTTTAAACATTCTGGCCAAACCGAGGTCAGATATCTTTGGACACATCTGATGATCTAGTAAAATATTCCCGGCTTTTAAATCCCTATGTACAACTTTAAGCCTGGAATCTTGGTGAAGATAAAGAAGACCTCGAGCAATTCCGTTAACTATGTGGAACCTTTGTGGCCAATCAAGTAATGACTCTCTTATTCCATTTGCATAAATTTGCAACAACTTAGTTTATTAATAAGCATTATATCCCTTTGCAATTACAATTAAAATCATATTTATTTTACAACATTGAAAAAGCTCGAGAGCCCAACCAAATATGAAACTGTCCAGACTTTTGTTAGGCATGTATTCATAAAGTAAGATTGTCTCATCGCCTTCAATGCAGTATCCCAAGAGCTTCACAAGATTCCGATGCTGAAGTTTAGCAATACAGATGACTTCATTCTCAAATTCGTCAAGCCCCTGCCAAGAGGACTTTGAGAGCCGCTTCACAGCAATCTCTTGTCCTTCTAGCACACCCTGGAGACTAACATATTTACTACATGCTTCTTTGTTGAATGTAAATGTACAAAAATATTTTACTGATTATAACTCCGTTCACCCCAACTTGTTTAACATGAAATTATTCATATTATTTACCTTGTAAACTGGACCAAACCCACCTTCTCCCAGCTTGTTGTCAACCGAAAAGTTATCGGTAGCCCTAGAAACTTTAGATAAACTATATAAAAGAACATCTATACTTCCCTTCTGGCTGCTACCTTTGTGATCTCTATCAAGAATCTTTACAGTCCTACCTAGAAAATATGACGTGTGGTTGTCAAATGTTTTTCATACATCTAATATATATAGAAATTCAGATCGATATCACTTGCCTTCTCTTTCTGCATTTGATCTCTTCTTCCTTCTACTCCAAGTGTAGAGTGCCAATATCAGGCCCAACAAAATCAGTCCAGTTGATATTGACAAACTAACTTCAATAAATGTGAACCATGATAATCTCGACATTGATTTTGAAGAAAACGTGAAGGACCAGAAATGTAGATTAGAAAGTTAATAACTACCAAAGTTAGTTAAGTTAGTTAGTTAGTTATTATAGTTAGATTTATGTAAATACTTGAAAGGTCATGTCGTTTGGCTTGAACCTGTTCGAAAGGACATGATAGTTGGAACACAATCATTCGAACCAACACAATGGTTAACACAACCATTAGAAACCTATAAATACTTGATACTACGTAACTTTACATTGGTTAGACAAAATAATAAGTTATCTATAGATTATACTTGTTTGCATTTTACATTTTGACTCAACCAATTCCGATTCATATTGATACACGGCTAGGACAACATTTGGTATCAGAGCCTCGTTTGGAACATCTCGTTACAACAATCAAACCAAAACAGAAACATCCACAGTGTTAGATTATGGACATTATTTTAGTAGTCGTATGTTAGGATCGAACTCGAGATCACGGGATTGCACACAATACGTACGAAGAGAAAAAGAAATAATTATTTATAAAATGTTATAAGTAATTATTAATAAACACAAAACTAGTAATAGTAATTAGTATTTAATGATAAATGACTAGGACCTATTAACAATGATTAGGAAAGTAATACTAAGGAAAACTTGGAAACAAGGGAAGGTTCCGGAATCCCCTAGGGGAACTCCAAACCGATCGGCCATAGGGGGTTCTCCACCTCCTTTGTGCCTTGAGCTCTAAGTTTCAATTAGTATATATACAAACCCAAGATGTATTGTTTTCTAATAACTTGTACACACACATCTTGGTCTTTTCTCTCCTTCTCTTCTCCCTAGTCGATCCAAAACCTAAACCTTTAAGGTTTTCGATTTTATTGATCAAACTAAGTTTTGTGTTTAATTTACTTGCATAAACTTTTTCTTGAATTAGCACGTGTGTACAAGAACGTGATTCAAACACACTATTGTTTGATTCTTGGATTGAATTACAAAAGAGGTAAGGGGTAATTCTTGTAATCCATATAAACCCTAATTAGGGTTCTTGATTTGAATTTTGCATTTGATTCTTGTTCGGGCTAGAATCACAAAGGTATGTTTACTATTTATATTTGATTAATTAATTACATGTTATATGATCTTGTTATAATTGCTTCCGCTATGCTCACTTGATGTGTTTGGTTTATTTTATATGAATGTCATGATATTATAATTCCAACAGTGGCATCTAGAGCCGTTATAATGTGTAATTAATTATCGAAACGCATAAAAATTGGATATTGATTCGTTTAGTTACATGTTTTTAGGGTTTGTTAGATTCCTAACCCTAATTTTATTTTTGGGTCGATTTGACCCTTAAGGGTTTTAGGGTTTATGGTTTTTGATTTTTTAATATGATTAGAAACTCTAGGATGTCATGTAATTTGTGATGCGTTTTAGTAAACGATCTTGGTGCAATATGTTAATTGTTAAGTTAAATCCATGAAAAAGTGCATATTTGCATGGATTTTATATTGTGTGATAATTTAAATGGTTTAAATTGGATATATAAATATAAATTAATTGTTAAATTATATCGAAACATGTAAATTTATTAATAGATGTCGAATTGGAGAAGACTCCAATATTAAGTAATCAATTATGCGCTATGTGGTATTTATTTTGTTTTGGCTTACGCAATCGATTTATCGATGTATGTGGCTCTTTTTCCTAGGAGAAGAAAGCCTTAATTGAATAAATACGTTATACACCTAGATTTGATTATTAATAGGACTATTGAATAAGATTTGCATGTGGCTACATGTTTTATACATATTTAATTGTTATGATTATGTATATTTTGTTTATTTAGTTGTTTTATTTTTTATTGTACATTACTTGTTTTGTTTATTAATTGTGTTAGACATGTTTATAAATGAAAAGGGTAATTTTGAATAGAAAAATAATACGGACTAAATAAATGGCGAAATTGTTTTGGTTTTAAGAGTAAATTTCAAAGGATTGGTTGATTGATGTTTTTGTACATAGTGTGCGAAAGGCGGACCGAAGGTTGCCATCCAACGTACTTGTAGAGAGGGGTTTTTAAAGCTCATGCACCTACCGGTTCTCTACAACTGCCTGGTTGCCGACCCTAGACTTACCTATATCACTATATTACGTACATTGTCATCTTAAGGGTGAATTCCCCACAATTCCACAATGATTATCCGAAACACTAAGCCTTAGGGCTTATGCAAAAGTACGATATAGTGGACGATAATTTTTAGTAATTCTTTAATTGGTGAACCCGATACCTCAATCAAAACTTTGTTGTTTTACTCTTAGCAAATTGGTAATAAAAATGTTTTGTAAAACCAATGTTATGAAGTTGTATGCATGCTTCTTCATACATTATTTTGATCACGTCAAAATTAATACCCTTATAAAATTAAGTCAAATGCCATCTAATTAAGAACACTTGAAGTTGTAATTTACGTCATGTGAGAACTTGGCGAGATTGCAATTGAGAGGTAAATTTCATAAATTCATTGCTAGCAGATCAACTGATGTGATGGATTTGTGAGTTTGCAATTTTTAAGTTAGACGACTTAAATTGAGTAGGAAGTGAGATCTTGGACTCAAGGCATTAAGATGGGGATCAAACATGCTTACAATACAAAAGTTTTGTGATTGTAAATCCCATAAATCTAGGAATTGCAATATGATATTGGCAATTACTGTTCGACAATTACCTTGTTGAATACTACCATTACTAGCAGATCAACTGATGTAATGGTACTATGTCAATTTGGATCCTAGCTTTAAGGAAATACTATGGTTTATAAGAACATTTACCAATGGGTATTTTATTTTCTTAAAGAGCTAATTATCAAAAATACTGAAATTGAATTTTGTAATTCGTTTTAATGTATTAATGCAACGTTCAAACCATAAACGTATTTTGGGCTTTGGTAAATTAATATCGTTCTGTTTTCAAACAAATGTTTGATTAAGAATAATTTACTTAAAAGACAAAAGAAGTATACTTTCTATGAAGGAAGAGTGAGACACAATCCTATTCCTTTTCATGAATGAGAAAGGATAATAGGAATATTAGATATGTCTAAATTCTAATATAACTCATAGCAAATTTTTAATAGTTAAGAAAATTGCGTACATTTTCCATAGGGATTTCATCATCCTCATTTGGTGATTAAATTCTTAATAACAAATATGATATTTGGTTAACAGAAAATTATGTATGACATTTTATGAGTTATTATAATTAGAAGCTAGACTAATTACCGCAAAATGTTTAAAGACAAACTAGTTGTTTTGTCTATTCTAAAGGTGCTGCATACAATGTAGGATGGTAGACCTGTTAAGGAAGAAATTGCATGCCCAATTTTTCAAGTTAATAGCATTTGGTGGATAGTCCATCATTTACGTAGTAGAATACACTCTTTAGTACATAAGTAATTGTTACGTATGGACATTCAAAGGTGTAGGAAAGTTAAAAGCACACTATTTTCTTTCATTGGATATGAAACATTTACAATGTTGTCAAATTCAGTGGGAGTATTGTGTACTTATCACTGAATAAGGAATTATTGTAATGATCTTTAATTCAGTGGGAGTTACAAGCTTTGACATCTTGGTAGCTAAAGATAATTACTTTCCAAGTGTAGACACTCATACTTTTAAGGATAGTCTTGTACATTTCCTTACTAGACATTGTTGTTTTACATATATTTGTTATGCTAAAATCTATGACACAATCATATTGAACACATAAACAAATGCATGGCATGTTGTTTATCAACTATATGAGTTTGTTCCATGCACAAGTGGGAGAAATGTTATCTTTAATGTGTGCAAGAAACAACTCATAAAGATATGATTTAATGGATTCTCTTGACTACAAGGTAAGAGAATAATGTTCTAATATTAATTCAAGAAACACTTGGTGTTACAATTTATGTTATGTGAGAGCTTAACTAGATTGCAACAACAATGTGAATTTCATATTTTCATTACTAGCAGATCAACTGATGTAATTGAACTATGAGAATTGGCAGTTTCTAAATTAGAATAATGTTCTGATATGAATTATACTAGGCTAATTCAAGAAACACTTAGTGTTACAATTTATGTTATGTGAGAGCTTAACTAGATTGCAACAACAAGGTGAATTTCATATTTTCATTACTAGCAGATCAACCGATGTAATTGAACTATGAGAATTTGCAGTTTCTAAATTAGATACCTATTAGAACATGTGTCAATATGATATCAAGACTACTTTAATTTATAGATTTATGAATTCATGGAATGACATAAATTAATTAAGTAATCTAATGCTACTTCAATCTGAATATTTATGTGTTCTTGGAATGACATAAATAAATGAAGAAATAATGTTATTTACATTATTGTGAAGTAATAAATTAACTTGAAATTACTATTGAAACCAAAAGATGGTGTTCATAGTTACTTTAGTTAAACATGTTTATGTTTCATTGTAAAGATATAAACATAAAGTCTTTTAATTGTTACAAGACTTATAATAAAGTAAGACGTTATCTTGTTGTGTTTTTTAATTAAGACATATATATGAAGTTATTAAATTGTTAAATGACTTATAACGTATAGTGAGATTATAACAGTTTATGTTTTCTTGTAAAGACATGGACATGAAGTGACTTTGTAAAAAGTACTTGTGTTATAAAGCATGTAATTGGCTTGAATATTATTATACCATTAAAATGACTTAGTTGGTAAATAGACAAGTCAAAAGGAATATGGTTATCTTAAAGATTGTTAAATTGTCTTACAATATTAATACTAATGAAATATCAAATGTTTATGGTATGTTCAATTAGGAAAATCAAACTCTTGTTATATTGTTTGATTAAAGATAACTATGACTTCTTTTCTTCCAAAAGTTATCAAGGTTAGAATGTTGAGTATGACTTGGACATATTTAATAAAACTCCAACATAGAAGATTAATAAGACATTATCATATGATGGAATGTGATGAATGTGATGAATCACATTAAGTCTTAAATTGAAGTTTTAAATTTGTTTAACTGCTTATGAAGAGGTTATTAACAAAGTTAAGTCAGGAACTATCAATAAGTATTTGTAATATCTCAAAAGAGAACATTGTATTGTTTCTTTACTTGCTAAGTATTCAAAGATAGTCTTTAAATTATTAAAAGCAAGTGGGAGTTTTGATCTTTGAAAGATAAAATTATAAGATACATAATCTTCTAAAATACACTAGTAAATATCATGATTAAGTTTGACATTTGAATGTTAAATCTCAACATGATAATAAAGGTTGACATTTAAATGTTAAATCTCAAGATGATAGAATTATCATTCATAGAATAGCAATATATCTCAGATATTTGATTAATATGCTGAGGACTATGATTTACAAGATTATTGTAAACCTGATAATCATTATGATACATTACCAAATTTGAAATTGGGTAAAGTATACATGATATGAATGATTAAGATGCTGTCCACAAAGATAATCAATTTTAGAAACTTGGTTTATCTTAATAGTTAGACTAGAAAATGAAGATGAGTTTCTTCAAAGATTAGGTAACTCTTGTGATTTAAATCTTTGTATAGAAATCATATGGACAATATTGTGCACGTATTTAATGCATGTCTTATGACAAGATTATTAATCACACTTAAGTAATTAACTGTGATTGAATATTCTTTTCTAAACACATTAAATATATAAAGATTATGATTGTCATATTTATGAAATTGACAATAGAATATCAAAACTCTTTCTTGAGTGATTACTTGAGTGAGGACGATAAGTAATCAAAAGGAGTTTATGAATTCAAATAAATCTTTGGAAGTGTACAAAGTGCAATAATCCATGAATGGATAAATGCATGCATCTAGAAGATTACTCTTATGTTTAATTATTAAATTCATGTTTTGATTTATAATTGAAATAAGATAATTTCTAAGTATTCCTAAAAGCTAGTGGGAGTATTATGTTTAATTTCTTAAATCATATATGTTGTAGAACATATGAAAAGTAATATTCCATATAAGTAAATGTTAAGTCTTAGAATGGAATGAAATTTTACTTGTAAGATTTAGGAAATAAGACATATAACCTTGGAATGAATGTTTATTGTTGAAACATGTGCGGTAAATGAATCTAATATAACATGATATATTATTTAGAAAGTCTAAATAGTTATGTATGACATGAATAAAATCTAAGTATGACTCAAAGATTTTTCATGAACATCATGTTTTGTTGTATCATGCTTGATTACAAGATGATTTGGAAATATTAAATTAAAAGTTATTAGATAACTTGTGCAATATTCTAAAAGAATATGTTTGATTATAGAATCACATCCTAAATCTGGAATAGCTTCCAAGTTCTATAAATGAACAATTTTTCAATTGTTGGGAAAATTGTCATAGCCAACAAACTTGAAAGTTTGAAGGGCATCAAACATTACATAATAGATATTAAGGTTTACGGGAAGTTTTAATAACATATTGTTGCTGCATACAATGATGTTATTGAAATTGAGATGACACTCAATACTAGTTATGGTAAGGATTTCGTTCTTTGCTATATGTACTAGTTGTGCTTACTAAAAGTATAAGTTGCATTATACATTAAGAGAATAAAAATATTTTAAACTTTTAAATGTTTAGAAGTTTAATTATCATAAATTGGTGATTAAGGATGTCTCACATTTTTATGAAATATGGCATTATCAAAATAGTTGACTATGCACATATAAGAATTTCAATAGTTGAATTCTTGAAATAAGTATTCTTAAAATTTCGATAGATCAAAGTTGGATGATTTATGTCTTGTCAACAAGTATGAATGTCATTGCTTGAGACATAATTCATCAACAAGAGTTATCATGCATTGATCTATTTAGTATTTAGATAAGGGATGTTAAACAATTATTAAGATAAATTGAAATACATGGTGCGTTTAATTTATAATATATTGTATCGTATATTTGTATGTTTAATCCATGAATAAATGTTATTCTAAATTGTCCGTTGTCAGTTAATAATATGGGAATATTATTAAATCAAGACAAATGAAGGTTGGTATAATATACTTAAAGTATATTGATGCGTAGTCATGCCATTTCAGATGATATTCAATGATACCGAATATAGGACCTATCCCAACTACATGATGTTACTTTATGGATTTTGTTATTAAGTAAATCATGAGAAGTTATCCTCAGACTTGAGATGCAAGATAAGTGTCATGAATGTAGTACATTTTTGTGGAACAACTTTACGCTAAACGTAACTGGTAGTCATAAGGGTTGTTTTCGGAAGTGTTACAAAGTTTGTGGGTTTTGCTTGTAGTCAAGATAGAATTTGATTCCTTCAAATTTATTTTTGGAGTTTAATACTGCTGGGCCCCTCGTAGGGTTGTCAAGATGTTTGCATGGCCGTGCCCAAGATCTTCCTTGAATATGTTCAGATGATTTGGTAATCTTGATCAATCACTAACAATGAGAAACAGAATGGTTAATTAAGGAATGACTTTAACCCATATCCTTATAAACATGGTATTAGAAACAAAAAGATAATAATAATGAGAAATCATTAAAAGGTTTTTCTAGGAGCCTTACTCGAGATCGTACTAGAGGCATCGGCGTGTTGCAAGACGCTAACCGATGTGATTACACTATTAAAATATGTCCAAGTGGGAGCTATTAGATTATGGACATTATTTTAGTAGTCGTATGTTAGGATCGAACTCGAGATCACAGGATTGCACACAATACGTATGAAGAGAAAAAGAAATAATTATTTATAAAATGTTATAAGTAATTATTAATAAACACAAAACTAGTAATAGTAATTAGTATTTAACGATAAATGACTAATGACCTATTAACGAAGATTAGGAAAGTAATACTAAGGAAAACTTGGAAACAAGGGAAGGTTCCGGAATCCCCTAGGGGAACTCCAAACCGATCGGCCATAGGGGGTTCTCCACCTCCTTTGTGTCTTGAGCTCCAAGTTTCAATTAGTATATATACAAACCCAAGATGTATTGTTTTCTAATAACTTGTACACACACATCTTGGTGTTTTCTCTCCTTCTCTTGTCCCTAATCGATCCAAAACCTAAACCTTTAAGGTTTTCGATTTTATTGATCAAACTAAGTTTTGTGTTTAATTTACTTGCATAAACTTTTTCTTGAATTAGTACGTGTGTACAAGAACGTGATTCAAACACACTATTGTTTGATTCTTGGATTGAATTACAAAAGAGGTAAGGGGTAATTCTTGTAATCCATATAAACCCTAATTAGGGTTCTTGATTTGAAGATTGCATTTGATTCTTGTTCGGGCTAGAATCACAAAGGTACGTTTACTATTTATATTTGATTAATTAATTACATGTTATATGATCTTGTTATAATTGCTTCTGCTATGCTCACTTGATGTGTTTGGTTTATTTTATATGAATGTCATGATATTATAATTCCAACACACAGAACCTTGTATCGAGACAGAAACCCAAAACCAGAAACAAAAAGCCCACGCTGGAATTGTTTTTCAGGAAACAATAGCATACCCTTCGAACCTTGTTAACACTAGAAGGATTGCGTTAGATAACTTAGGGACATAAGAAAGTCTTGTACAAACTTTCTTTGTGTCGAGAACTTGCAAACAGAAAAAGGGCACCGAACCAAAACTTGGTGTCTTGGTTTGTTGTTTTGATTCGAACAACACAACAAAACCAAAAGGAAAACTCTTGTTTAAGAACAAAACCAGGAAGGAACTTGTGTGTTTTACTATGACACAACAAAGGAAGATAAGGAAAGTCGACTGGAAAAGGTTGTGTATCATCTCGATACACAAAGAAAAGAAGAGGAAAAGTCGTGCAGGAAAATATAGACGTTGCTTGGATTATAGAAGGATACCGGTACAAGAAGAAACAAAGAAAGGACGTTGGCAATACTAGGAGACAACAACAAATTGAAGAAAACACGCGACTTGATCACTCGCTGCATAGAAAGAATACCGAATAGTTTTCAGAATTTGTTGGTATACGGTGTGGACAAAAAGGAAGAAAAAAAAGAACGAAACAGAAAAGTATTGTGAAACAACGAAGATAGAATACAAGCAACAGCGGAACGACAAACAAAACATTTTGTTTAGACATTGAAGGAATACCGTAGGGTATAAAGGAAAAGAAAAGCAATCGAATTGCTGTTTGGCAGAAGAATACCGCAAGTATTTTTTGAAGAAACGGACTTGGAAGAAAGGAAACAACGACAACAACCTGAAGTTGACCGTGGCCAAAAACACTTAGGGTGATTTGGAGGTTAAGCCGAGACATAACAAGGGTCTAAGGCACGTAGTAGAAACCAAGTTGAGAAAGAGACGGGGAAAGAAATAACGTGGTTGATATCATTCTAAGTATCGACACACAAGTGGGAACATCGTCGTGATTTAACACAACATACGAGGTCACAAAATTCAAAACTTTGGATTTCAATTATACTTTTAGTATAGATATTTACTTCTTTATTAGGAAATCCCGAGAACTATATATTGATCCCGTATTACTAGGTTCCCGGATAACTATTTCTGTTCCCGTAGAAATAAGAATACCATATTGGTTAGAATTCCCATAAAATTAAACCGTGAAGATTATAAATTCACTTAAGATGTCTGGAGATGATACAATCACACCAAACACTACACTTAAACCCATGACACCTATTGCACAATACCAATGCCCTAAACTAAAAGACACAAACTATACTGTTTGGGCTATACAAATTAAGATTATATTGGAAGCACATGGCTTGTGGGAGACAATAGAACCAAAGGAAAATACGCAAGCAGATGATAAGAAAGATAAGGCAACAATGGCCTTACTATATAAAGCGTTGACCGAGGATGTGATTTTACAAGTAGCAAATTGCAAAAAATAAAGAGAATTGTGGGAATCATTGAAAAGGAGACACATAGGAGAAGAGAAAGTGCAACAGGCATGATTACAATCACTAATGATAGGATTTAATGCACTTCAAATGAAGGATGATGAGACAGTGGATGCATTTACGAACAAACTTAACAGTTATAGCACTAAGGCTAAAGAATTAGGAAAGACCTTGGATGAATCACTTTTAGTACAAAAACAATTAGACTCCACACCAGATAGATTCATTCAGATAGTAGCATCCATAGAACAGACGAATGATCTCGATGACATTACTTTAGATGAGACACTGGAAAACTTAAGGCATTCGAGGAAAGGATAAAACTCCAAAAGTGAGGACAAGTAGAAATCCAGGATAATTTATTATTCGCACAAGGCGAACACTCTAGAAATAAGAAATGATTTAACAAATATAGGGGTAGATCAAACTACTCACGAGGAAACTGGCAGAATAAAGGAAAAAGAGATAACTCGAATGGAGAAAATTCAACTCACAACAACAAACCCAATAAGTATAGAGGTGAGTGGAATAAGAAGAAGGTAAAATGTTTCAATTGCGGGAAACTTGGACATTTTAAGAAAGAATGTAGAAGTCCACCAACAACTCAAGAACAATCAAACCTTATCTATGAAGACGATGAACCATCACTATTAATGACTACACACGAAGAAGTATTGTTAAATGAAGGACAAGTACAACCCGGAAAGTATGCTACAACAGACGCTAGCATATGGTACTTAGATAATGGTGCAAGCAACCATATGACAGGAACCAAAAGTCATTTTAAGGATATTGACGAAAGCATCACTGGACGCGTTCATTTTGGAGATGGATCATATGTAGAGATAAAGGGTAGAGGTTCTATATTATTAGGATGTAGAAACAAGGAGCAAAAGATAATATCGGATGTTTACTACATACCAAACCTCAAGAGTAACATACTTAGTCTAAGACAACTTACCGAAATAGGTTGTAAGATCATCATGGATGGAAACAAGTTGACTTTGTATGATAAGAACAAGAAGTTGTTGATGAAGGTAGAAAGGTCGAAGAATAGACTTTACACTATTAGATTACAAATAGAAACACCCATATGCCTCTTAGCAAATATGGATAACCAAGCGTGGTTATGGCACGCTAGATTAGGTCATCTGAACTTTGACGATATCAACAAGATGACAAGAAAAGGATTGGTAGAAGGAATACCAAGAATGAATCATGCAGGACAAGTATGTGATCCATGTTTATTAGGAAAACACAGCAGAACACCATTTCCAAACCAAGCTAAATTCAGATCAAAGAACCCATTGGACTTAGTTTATGGAGATCTTTGTGGTCCCATAAGTCCAACAACACATTCCGGAAAGAAACTCATCTTCTTACTAGTAGATGATTGTACACGTTACATGTGGGCCTATTTTCTAACATCTAAGGATCAGACCTTCAACACATTTAAGGAATTTAGACAGAAAGTTGAAATGGAGTTAAGATTGAAGTTAAGAATGCTAAGAACAGATAGAGGTGGTGAATTCACATCAAATGAATTCGATAAGTATTGTAAAGACAATGGAATAGCACGACAGTTAACAGCACCATACTCACCGCAACAAAATGCAGTAGTTGAAAGAAAGAATAGAACGGTGTTATCAACTACTAGGAGTATGATGAAAGCTATGAAGTTACCCTTAACTTTTTGGGCGGAAGCAGTCAAGCACGCCATTTACATACTAAATAGGGTACCTACACGAGCACTAGAAGATAAAACACCATATGAAGCACTCTACAAACGAAAACCAAATCTACAAAACCTTAAAATATTCAGATGCACAGCTTATGCTAAGATAACGATACCTCACTTGAAGAAGTTAGACGACAGAAGAATACCGATGGTTTATTTAGGAGTAGAGGAAGGATCAAAAGCTTGTAGGCTATATGATCCAGTAAGAAAGAAGAAACATGTTAGTAGGGACGTAAAGTTTATGGAAACAAAACCGTGGAATTGAGATGAGAATGGAGATGATACGGATACACAAGACACATTTTGGGCTAGTTTTGTGGTAGAAGAAGTTGATAATGGAATTCCTACACCAATCAACATAGAAACCATTGATAACACGTATCATGAAGAAGATCAAATACTGGATCCAATAGCAGATCCAATACCAGATCCAGAATCACCAACTACACCACCAACATACACTTACAAACCCAACTCAGAAAGTGAAAGAAAAGCTACTATTAGTTCATTTAGAAGCTCATTAGGATGCTCAAAAAGATATGATCACAGACCAGTACGAGGGTTAAAAGAAATCACTGAAATCTATCAACATGCAAGTGAAGTAGAAACTTCAAGTTTATACTTCATAGAAGAAGAACCCCGTAACTACAAGGAAGCATCAAAAGATGAAAAATGGATTGAGGCCATGAAAGTCGAATTAGATTCCATCAACAAGAACAACACATGGACTCTTACTACTTTGCCTTAAAATCAGAACGCAATTGGACTCAAATGGGTTTATAAAACCAAGAGAGATGCACAAGGAAAGATCATCAGATATAAAGAAAGATTAGTAGCAAAAGGTTATGTACAAGAACAAGGAATAGACTTTGATGAAGTATTCGCACCAGTTGCTAGGATTGAGACAGTTCGATTAATATTAGCACTAGCAGCATATCATGGATGGCAAGTACACCACTTAGATGTAAAATCAGCATTTTTACATGGAGAATTAAAGGAAGAAGTCTATGTTACACAACCTGAAGGTTTTATTCAACAAGGAAACCAAGGAAAAGTATGCAAGCTAACAAAAGCTTTGTATGGCTTAAGACAAGCACCAAGAGCTTGGAATGTGAAACTTGATCAAACACTAAAATCATTAGATTTTAAGAAATGTAATCTCGAACAAGCAGTCTACACGAAGAGAAGCAAGAACTCAACACTTATCATTGGAGTATATGTAGATGATTTAATAATCACGGGCACCCCGAAGAAGGAAATAGACTTGTTCAAATCCCATATTGTAACCACCAATAAATTTCCACTTAAATTAAAATAATATTTATTCATTTCTCTATGTAAATTTTTTTAAACGTTATCACAACAATCAACTAAGGTCACATAACTCACATTCTAAATAAACAAGTTCATTTAGGTTCGTTTTGAATAAATATATTTAAATGTCAAGTATAAAAAGTTTTTAACTTTTATTTATCACTTTACGATTTTTCGTTAATATGAATTATTAAACGTTCAAACTAAACGTTAGCCATTTAGAGTTTTAACGAAACTTTTCGGTTATTAAATTAACTATTAACTTATATTTATTATCACTATAAAGTTTTAGTTTAAATAACATTTAAACACTCCGACAAGCTCACGACTCATTCTAAATATAAAAATTGAGTATGTTGATAACTCTTAACACTTCACACTTTTATAAACTCTATATTTTTACGTCACTTGGTTTTAAAATTCGTAACTTAAGCGGTCAACGCTAGTAATTACCGGGATCAAACTATACCCTCTAAACTTTAAACAGTTAATAAAATTAAATATTAAGACAAACTCTTCTATCCTACTCTTAAGTCTACGTCAATACCAGTACATATATACCTGTTTTTGAACCACATATATATTAATAAATACTATATAGTTAACCACATTCTCCCTTTAGAAATATATGTTTCAAAATCCTACAACATATCCATTTCAAATAAAGGCATATGTGTCTCATTTTAGTAACAAAAACGTGTATTATCAAACAATCCTTCCTACGTCTTTCGTTTTGTATCTTGCATGTAAAATAAGGAGCGTGTAATACATGCTATTTTTCAAGTCATGCATGGTTTACTACATAGATACGTAATACTATAATTAACCATGTTTTATCATTTAGCTTTTGTGGCCTATATTAGCACCACAAAATATACATGTCTCATAACTATACAACACCACAAAATTCAAGAATACCATACGTGTAATATTTTGAAACATGTGTGTAAAATGTGTAACGTGTATTGTCATTTCTATAAATACTTTGCTTGCTTCTTCCATTTTATACAAACACAAATAAAAACATCACACAATCAAATATTTTTCCAAGTCCTTTCCACATTAATATATACGAGTGGACTGACAAGGGTTTCAAGGGATTTAGTTCAAAGTTCGAGTCAACTAGTGGTTGGTCTTGACTCACGGTTGAGTCCACAATCGAACCACATAGCTTTATTTCTAGAAATATTCATGGTTAGTTAGAGGTTATGGCTACAAATTTACCACACCATAACATACTCCCTCACGTTATATGTGGCTGCCAATGGACCAATGCACTTCACCATGTCCCCTCCAATACAACATGATGATCTAAACACATTCAAGAACCCTTTCACCCTTTCTCCTATAAATACCTACACCTTTTTTCCCATTCTCACCCACACTCAATCGAACATACATCAAACAAACACAAACTCAGTTATTTACTGATATAGAAGTTCATGTAGCAGCTAAGAAGGAGTTTAGAAGAGCCTCGTCCCACCTTAGAGTCCATTTGTCAAGTTTTCCTTCCAAACCAAGTAACACTAGTGTTGTAAGTCTACAAGCCTTTTTAATCCTTTCCATACTTTTATTTAACACATATAAATATCAATAAACATGTACAAATGAGAAACCATGGTTGATTACTTGGGTTCTTTCTTTTTCTGTTTTAATGAGACCAAACAAACACCCTCTCTATTATACTCTAAATTGTATGAGCATATATAAACTTAAAAATCAGTTAGGAGAAATAAAAACGAGAATCTAGGCTTTTGAATCACCCAAAACGAGTAAACGAGTCAAAAGTTATGTCGATATGAAGTTATATAAAAACTAAAATACCTACTGTTACAGCAGGCAGAATCACGCAAAACGAGGCCTTTCTGGTCCGTTTCGTCAAAAACTTAAAACATGAAAGTTCTCCGGAACGACGTTTTCTTCAAAACTTCCTTAGACTTCGAGTCATGAAAACGCATAATAAATGGTGCTTTTAATTAAATTCAGAACAGATTTAAAAACAAAGGCAGCAGCAGACATGGAGTTTTAGACTCAAATTCCGTGTATCAAACATGTTGGGTGTACAAACCCAATCCCACATTGGTAGAACTATAATCTCAAAGTTAACATATAAGCTTGGTGGGCTACTCCTTCTATCACCAATTGGTTTTAGAATGGAACCTCAGTTGGGCTTATATGTTGGACTTAGTGAGATGCTGGGCCGTAGGAATCTCTACAAGTGGTATCAAGAGCTCGGTTGGAGACTAACGAGATCTAGGTTCGATCATCTTGAAGGTTCTTGAGCAGCAGGTTAGGCCCAGTGATGATGTGGATGGTGTTCCCTTGATTAGACCCCGGTTCGACGGTATTAGTGGATCCCGGTAAACCTTGTACCGAAAGGAAGCCGGTAAAAGGCGGTGTGTTCCGATGGTAAAGGTCGGCGGTATGAAAAAGGTGGGATCATGGCTATAGTCGAAGGGGAGGCCCATGGTGGTTTAGGTTTGAGGGGAGGATTGTTGGGTGTACAAACCCAATCCCACATCGGTAGAACTATAATCTCAAAGTTAACATATAAGCTTGGTGGGCTACTCCTTCTATCACCAATTGGTTTTAGAATGGAACCTCAGTTAGGCTTATATGTTGGACTTGGTGAGATGCTGGGCCATAGGATTCTCATTCTTCTTGACTCGAATGTAAGCTTTATTGGTTAATAAAGGGTTGTTCGAGGGTACTTTACGTGTGCATGTAGTCTTGTCGATCTTCTCGTTTATTTATTCTTCAACAGGTTACGTTGAAGGTTGCAGCTTGTGCTCGGTTCAAACTCGCGATCTAGCGTTCATCGATCGAGCTTCGGATTGTTGTCGAGGTTTTATCCAACAAAACATGGTTCTAAAACTCTAGTTTTCGACATGATTAAAGTACACTAGAAGGTCTAAACATAGGAAAAAGAATCAGCCATTTTCATTGAGAAACGAGGGAGAACGGGGCATGTAAAATTTGGTATTTTCTGTGTCGAGTTAAACCATGGGTCGCGAGTTTCTATTAATTATTTTGAAGTCGTAGGTTCGATTCAGGCCAAAACATTTTACAAGAATACTCTTAAAACACTTATAAACAATTTATATAAAGGAGTCGTAGAAAGTTGGATCATTTCCGTGGCTAAAAACGCGTTTTTACTTAAAAAGGACCTCGGGTGCAAGATACATATGCATGAGGGGTATATTTTGCCAAAAATCTAATTTTATAAATTGGACTTGAAATAAAATAAACTTAAGGTTAAGGGTAAAAGTTGCCAACTTTAGAAACTTGAGGGTCTAAAATGAAAATATTATAAACCCTAATTATTATTAATATTATTATTATTATTATTATTATTTTTTTTTTATTATTATAATAAATTTCATTGAAACCATGGAAATTACATGAAATTGGAGGGGAGTCTAGACACAATTTGTGCTCCCACCCCTTTTTGAATACAGAAACTAACTCGATGGAAAATAAAAGCACCACTCTTAGCGTTGTTAGAGTGGCTGCTGGCAATATCCCCAACACGCGAAAGAGTATTCAGAGCTTCCACATCAAGTTCCCCAAACGTAGAAAAGGCGAAAGGGACAAACTTGTATCCATTGTCTTCACACTTGGACACATACTTCTTCCTTTTCTTTTCCACAGCATTACTCAAAGCAGCTCCAGGTGCCCACGACGTTACCCCATTCCCAGCAAACGGAGAGACCCCAGTCACATCCAGACACGCGTCCGTACCTTGGAACCAGTTAAATAAACCTAAAATACTTTTGAAACTACATATTGGTTCAATAAAATATTTAACCATTAAACTAAAACGAAACGAACATTGAAAAACTTATATAATCAGAAGCAATTACTAAAAACTTGACCTAATAAATCAGGTTTCAAGCCGGAGACGTTTATCAACTTCATTTAACTTTGTTTTCCATCCAGACTGCCCAGGTGAGTTCATAGTCCCACTATTTTATACTGTTTTTCAAACTTGCGGGGAGATACATGCTACAAATCGAACACAAGTATTTTTCTGTATGCTATCCTGATCTGGTATTGCCTAAGTTGGCTGTGTTGCCACTAAAAGACCCTCATATCATGAGCCATTAATCACTTGCGAGTGAACGCGAATATAGTGAATAGATATATTGGAATTGACGTCCCCATTTGTGTTAGCCGGATAGGTAACCAAATGTACTATATTTGAAGTAAAACCGGGAAGTTGGCAAGCTCTTGCTTGAGGGCATTATTACCTACATTATTATTATAATGTCGGTAACTTTACATTATAGCTCATTACTATAATGTCTACACGTTGTTAAGGTTTGCGTGTCATGAGACTTAGTGCAATATGCTACGCTGCAATACGTTGTTTTATAACTATTTGACTTGTGTTCAAACTATTACTTATTTACAAACGCTATGAATTCACTCAACCTTTGTGTTGATGCTTTTAGCATGTTTATCTCAGGTCCATAACAAACAAGGATGGCATGGAAGAGCATGGATACGGAAGGAAGGCTAAAATTTTATTATTCTTTGATAAAGTATTTAACAAATTGTAACACTACTGGGACCTCATTTTGTAAACTCTGATATTTGAATATTAAAATTTATAAAACAACTCAATTAGAGATTGTTGTCCTATTATTATAACTGTTGTGCCGTCGAGTAACACCCAGCTTTAATTCCGCTGCGTATCCCAAATTTGGGGGTGTTACACATATGGAAGATAAATTTGAAATGAGCGATTTAGGATTGCTAGCATATTACCTTGGGATAGAAGTTACACAGACAGGAGGAGAGATTACAATCAAGCAAACTGGATACATTAACAAGATCCTCAAAGAAACAAGTATGGCAGATAGCAATGATACAAAGATACCATTGGATCCCGGCACTAAGTTGGTCAAGGAGGAAGATGGAGAACCAGTTGACGCAACTTATTACCGAAGCTTAATAGGAAGCATCAGATATTTACTACATACAAGACCGGATCTTAGTTACTCAGTCGGACTACTCAGCAGATTTATGCAAGACCCGAAGGAACATCACCTGAAGGCAGTGAAACAAGTAATCCGATATGTCAAAGGAACAAAAGAACATGAAATAATATACAAGAAGGATGGCGGCTGCAAGATAACAGGTTACAAAAAGGAACTACTGGAGTCGTATTTTACTTTGGAGAGTCACCTATTACCTGGTGTGTCACACCCCCAATTTTCCTGACTTGCAGCCGAATAGAATACCTGGGGGTGTCTGTCATAGCACCACAGTTACAGTTACATTGAACGACCTAAAGTGTCGTTTGGAAAATACTGCATTTGATCATTGAAATAATCCAGAGTTTACAAAATGAGGTCCCCAAAATGTGTTGCATGTTTATAAAAAAAAACAAGTCATACTAGATCAAACGTTTTCATAAGTGCATGAAATAATGATGAGACGCGTCGACCCCGCGACTCCATGAAGGTCCAAATGCATGTCACATGAGCTACCTTAATAACCTGAAATAAATTGCTAAAACGTCAACACGAATGTTGGTGAATTCCATAGGTTTGTAAAATGTAATGATGTACGGCCACCACAATTAAAAGTGCAAGATAAAAATCTCATGAAAAATGTACAATAGACCTTAAGCTCATGACCCCGAAGCTATGACTGATAAAATTATATGCCCCTCCCGAATGTTTTACCAGAACACTCGTAACTGTGTCAAAATGAAATGCATCCGCTTACTGTTGGTAATCACTACCACGGATGGAGGCGTCACCCTCGATAGATCTATCCACTCAGTCTCGCTTAATCAGCAAATTAACGGTCCATGATAATAAACAGGGGACTTTAACTGAATGGTAAGGCAACTTAAGCAATGTACATATGTTTTGGTACTTGGGCTCGTACAAAAATGATTGATGCAATGTATTCCCCCATGGGGTTTGAAAACAATCAAAAATGTTGAATTGAAAACGGGGCTATGAAAACTCACCTTAACTGATGAAACTGGGATGAAGTGAAATGAACAACAATGAACAATTAGCTGCCGCAACCTAATATGATGGTACCATGAACATGTAATGAGCTGAAAACAACAAGGCGCGCACACTAGCCGCAACCTATGTGAATGATGAACGATCTACTTTAGATCACCAAATGATGTTATGAATGTCCATGCACATGTTTTCTATACCACTCTACTCTTTGGAAAATACTTGTTGTTATCAAAAATATACATTTTCCAAGACTTAGGAAAATATGGCTACTAGAAAATAAACTAGTTGAAATGTGTGTGTATATATATATATATATATATATATATATATATATATATATATATATATATATATATCGTATGAATCAATGTTAGTGTTGAAATCCTCGGGTTGAAATCCTTGAAATAACGCCTTGTAGTAATGAAAATATACTTGTGTTCACTAATACATCATTAGTTATGAAATTGGGTACTTGGTATTATTTCTAGAAATCTAGAGTTACTACGTAGTTTTAGCGTTATTATTTCTAAAAGCTGTCAAAACAACATGAGTTTTGCCGATATTCAAACGTGAATATCTTTGTCGTTATAAGTCCGTTTTACTTGTTCTTTATATCCACGGTTACGTCTTAGTATGTAGTAATATATTTTGGAAATCTTGGCTCCTCCGGGTTACGTCTAAAGCCTCTTTTTGTCCGACGAAAAACGTCCAACAGCATGTATTTTTAGAAAATATACTTTTCGTCAATAAACTTGCAAAAATCATAACTTCTTTGTTATAAACTCTTTTTAATCCGTTCTTTCGCCTACGGATTCGTTTTTGAAAGTATTTTCTAAAATTTTTGCCAAAGTTTCCTTTATGTTTACTAATTTTCCTGGATTTAACAAAATGGGACAGAATGTATATATACTTGTTACAAATCCATTTTTCATGTCCAAAACTAGTTTCTACTTCAACCAAATCTCTTGTAAACACCACAAATCTATACTAATCCTACCATACACCTTCTTAGGGTGCCATGGGTTCCTAATCACTAGTAATCATGTTAATTTAACAAAGGAACACCTAAATCATAATCTAGGGTTTGTATGTTCAAAAAGTTAACGAAAATAATGTGGTATAGCTAACTTGTACATGAAATTAAGCATGAAAACCATAAGATACAAGTGCTAATTAGATGAAAACATGAAAATAAATTTGATAACTCACTTTGAAATAATAGGTGATTAGATGATGAGAAATCTTGTGTTACTTGTGTTTTTGTTGTAAGATTCTTGATTAGAATGATGAAATGAACAACTTTGTAGCTTTGTACTTTGAAAAATAATGGATTGATCATGGAGTTGGTGTTGGGTCGTGGGGTATGAGAGGAGAAAGGGAAGAGATGAAAACTTTTTGGCTTATGAAATTGTGATGTTATGATTCTAGGAAATGGTTATGTTTATGTTTAGGAGGTTTATTGTATAATAAGAGCACATGTATGCATGAGGTGAAAAATAAAAGCCAAGTGGTCTAGGGATGTTTATATGGCCGGTTTTCAATGTTAAAAAGAGTAGCAAAGTCGGTTTTGATCACTTAGGAAATGTAGTGTAATAATAATTGTAGTTTAGTGTAAGTATTAGTTATAATCGGGTACCGGGTTTGCTAGAAATAAATATTAATGAAGTTAACCGGGACTTAATAAAGTAATAAAAATGTTAAAAATATGTTGGGTACAAGTACTGAGTGCTCGGGTGATTATTGTTTAGTTTTCGCGAAAACCGTCGTAATATTCATAAGCTCACGTTATAAATAAAATAAATTTCCAAAATACTGGGTAAATGAATGTTATAACTTTTATGATGATAAAATGGATATAAAAATATGTCGGGACCATTGTGGGAATATTTAGATATATTCGTCGTGTTCATTAACCGGGTGTTAACGTTTATTTATAATTAATTATAAAGAAAATGTTAAATGTATCAAATATATAAATTTGAAAATCATAAGAGTGGTATAACATGTAAATGACCTACTGATGATATGCAGACTATCTCTAGTCTGTATGAAATGTCTTTACTGATAATGCATGAATTCGCACCTGAACCAATACGGTTACGCTAATTTAAATACCCGTAAACTAAATTTACGATGAAATGAATAATGCACGTGAATGATGAAATCTTTTCCGGCAATGAATAGTGTTTAGTGAATAGTAAAATTTCTGAATGCTTCTCTAAATGTCAAACTGACACCAAATATGATGAATAGTAACTAATGAATAGTGTTTTGATGAATAGTGTTTGATGAATAGTGTTTTTCCAAAGTTCGGGAAATGACCTAAAATGATGAGTTGTGACAGTCTTCCCCTCTAAAAGGAACTTCGTCCCGAAGTTCAGTTTATGTTGGTCTCTGAAAACATATTGGTGAAAAGGTGATGATATTCGAGAATTCCAGCGAACTCTAACGATAGGAATTCGACTCTGCTTCAACTGTTTGACCTAACTGTCCATGATTTCTACTTGTTCTCCTGCAAGGTTTATGTTTGACTTTGGGTTGGATTCCTTTCCAAATGGGATTATGAGTGACTATTCTGAAAAAAATGATAATACATGGTTGTGTAATCCTGTTGTTCTCTAACAAGGCTCAAGTCTGACGGCCACTAGGCCTACTCTGTCTAAAATATTACATGGTCCAGTGTATATCGGGTTTAACTTTCCAAGTTTTCTGAATGATATCATGCCTTTCCTAGGCAGAACTTTCAACATAATTCTACCTACCAACTTAAAGTTTTAATGGTTTACGACTTATTGAACTTGTAACTGATTCTTGACTTGTAGGAAATTTCTGGTTATCTCATGAATGCCTACTGAACTAGTGAGTTGAGCTTTTTCTGAATTTGGCCCATCAATCGATGGTCTGCGCTTCTTAATGTTTTAAATGTGATACTGATATTATATACTGCTGAATTCTGCCAGAACTCAAGTTTGTATGCTAGTTGGTCGATTCTAAAATGAATCTTAAATGGCCCAATATGCTAAAGGTTCAACCTTTCTTGTTATCCAATTTGTATCATGCCGATCCAAGGCAATGCTTTTAACTTAATTTGTTCTCCTACTTGAATCTGGATGGTTTGTTGTTCAGGATATCCAATCCAAATGATGTGTGTTATGTACCAACCTAACTTCTGCCAGTTTCCCGCTGTTGGTGTGATAACTATTGTTGTAGATGAATTTGATTTATAATAAATGATTAGTCCAACCATTTCTAGGGTCAATCACTCATGCTCTGAGCATACTTTCCTATGTTTGAATTGTTCTCTCGCCTTGACCATCGGTCTGAGGGTGATAGGTGATGTTCACATCTAAATGGGTTTCTGAAGGAAATCCTGAAATGATTACTTGAAGTCCAAGGTGAATCGGTTTCCTTAACAGGAATAACTGAAATGGGTACAATAAACCTTTGTGATTAATTCCACAATGTTCGGTCCTTCGAACTTGGCGTTATCTGAAAGGGATATAATATAGGTAACAACTTGATTCCTTGTGTTTTGTTCCAACGGATGATAAGACATATGTCCTTCTTTGTCTATTGGGTTTGGTCTCCACTACTGAAGTTCGTGATCAATTGGTGATGTTCCTCCTAATTCCTTCATCACATAATCCAAATATTCTCTATTGTCCAGTCACAAATCCTAAATGCATAAGCGATGTTGTAGGGAAATTTGTTCTGGAAATTTGTCTCGCGATTGTGAGTTTTGGTTGAAATCTTTTTCTGAATAAACGAATTTAGAAAATGGAGCAAATGATTTACAGGGTAATATTTTTCTTGATGATTCAAAATCCAGTAGTTATGAAGTAGGAACTGTTTTCAAACATGTTGTGATTAAGACTGCTTACCAAAATTTGATGTCTATATATATTTCTCATTGTACAATAGTGTTGCTAAAGATTGACCAAAAAGGATTGTACTTGTTCAAAATAGGAATTTCAGAAATCATTTTTCCACAAGGTATGTGATTTATGTAAATGCATCAACTTTATTTAAAAGTGAAAACACTGACAAGGATAAAATGGTAGAATAGGAAATGTTCGCTTAAATGCATAGATATCTAACACTTAGTTCCTGAGGTTGGATAATGCCTATTGGTGGTTATCTGGCATAACTACAAGCATAGGTATTTAGACTAACTTAAGTCCTGAAATATTTTATCGTTGTAATTGACAAGACGAAGGTATCACTTGATGTTGTGTCGATGAATGTCTATTCTGTTTTCCCATGTAGATGAGGAGATATGTTCTGGTTTGATCCCTTGCTTTGTATGAAGGTGAGGTTATCTGAAATTTCTGGAGACATAATGCCTTAGAGGAATCTACATCAATATTCTTGATTCAAACAATTGTCCTTTGTGAAAACTTACTGCAGGAAAGTTTTTGTATAGATGAGGCCCTGTTTAAATGAAATGCTCTACAGTCTCAATTAGAAGCTTAGTTTATTTCTATTGTGTTGTCCTGCGGACATTTATTGAGTTCAATCCTGTAGCTCAGTCTAGCTAGTACCCTTAAACGATAGAATGTGAAAAACTAAGTCAGAGATGGTGATTCTGATGGTCTCGCGGTATCTTAGGATTTGTTGTTGAGTTATGAATTCTCTCACTATATACTTCTAGTCCTGGTTAGTAGTTCTGTAATCCTTTCGTTGCTTTTATTGTATAGAGGAATCCTGCATGTAATTGGTATGGAAAGTCTCTCTTAGGGAAGTCAATGGGAAAATCCAACTTAATGGCTAAGTGAGTGACAGGTAGGGTAAGCATCCAGGGATAGTTCGGCAAAAGGGATGTTTATGGAAGAGTTCCTTTGTTTACAAAACTTTTAAATGAAGATTGTTATTAACAATCCTTTGAAAAGGTAATTATTTCCTTCATGGCATAATCCTTCCTGAATTTTACATAGGTGATCAGGCTATGTACAATTGAGGACTAATGATGCGATGTTAGATTTTGTCAAAATATCATAACTTTTCTCAAAAGTTTTAGATGGTGTTCAACGCATTGTTATTAAAATGGTATCCTGATGTTTTCTTTCAAGTAACATGAAAATTGCCTCGCGTAATAATAGTAAATACTTGGTGTAATGACAGAAAATCAATTTATAGGATGGTAATAAAATAGCTTACTTCAGAAATTTTTCTGTAAAACAGTTTCCCCATATGATAGTAAAATAGCTTGAATGGTGTATTGGATACGTGGGTGAATCTTGTCGAATGGTAATAGTCTACTAATTCGTCAAAAACGAAATCAACCTAATCCCTGATGAGACAATGCTAATGTAACAATTCGCAATTTTAGGTTAATTACTATTCCCAGAAAATTTACTATTCACATTTACTATTCATTTTTACTATTCACGTTTACTATTCATTTTCCCCGAAATTTTCCCGAAACTTGATTTTTATTTCTTGGCCTCGAGTGATAAATCATTTCCATGGAAAATTAAATGTTTGACACTCGTCAGGTTATTTTTGTGAAAGTTATTAAGGAATTACACGTTTTAGGGTAAAACATCATTCAAAAATTCCACGCACAACGAAACTTGGTCGCGTTAATTTTCCCCGTATCAGAAAAATGTTTGACAAACTCATGATTTATTTGAGAATAAATCATGACTGAGAAAAACATGACCAAATAAACCTCGGCCGTGAAAAACTGGAATTTTCAGTTTTAAGCGTTTTTACTCAGCCGTAACCCTAGCCTATACCTGCACCGCGTTTCTAAGATGATTTGAGTTTTCACATTTTTGGAATAAGTCAACATATATTTCCCTCCTCCTTTGACCAAAAAAATCATTCCTTGATTTTATAAGTCATTCCTTGATTTTTAGGTTTACGGTTTGATGTCTAAAAGACATTTAATACCAACCGACACTAAACTGAGGCCAGTCTAGACATTATAAGTCATTTTAATTCATTTATATCCTATTAGAAAAGTAACATTTTACTTTTCTCAATTTTACGCAATATTCGTACATTTTACGTATTACGCGTTTTAGACCCGTGTTTCCAGTTTTAGCAGGGTTTTACCACCCAAATGGAACCTACCACTCATTTTATATTTTATTATGGAACATATGGACATGTTTAACAATACTTTCAAGTTCCATATTTTTACGACACCCGGTTTTACGTTTTGAGGCCTAATCATTTACGGTTGGCATTTCCCGGAGTCAAATCTCATCCTAATACTTAGGATATTACCAAGCCAAGCACACCTCACCCCCTAGCCTTGTGAACCGCCAATAGGGGGGGGAGTCATCCCTTGGTGTGGCTTGATCTTAGGCTAAGTACCCTTGGATGGTTTACATGTATACAAGCTTGTCATGTAAGCTTTGACTAGTCTCATTTTGTAACCCTCATGAGCATATAAATACCCCCCCCCTCCCTTTGTTTGCCGTCCATCCTCACACACAAAACACTCAACACTTAGCTTTATTCCTTCTAATTTCTAGCAAGGTTCAAGAGCAAGTTCAAGATAGAAACCCTAGTTTGGTTTTAGGTTATCAAAACACTTCCAAACCTCATATACTTTGGTGATTTCTCTTGAGTTTGAATCCACTCAAGTCACCTCAACTTTCATCATCTCTCTTTCAAGATTACAAGAGTAGAAAGATTGCATGAAGTGAAGTGGGTTGAAGTTAAAGTCTATCAAAGTCCTATCCTTACATGTTAACTTCCTTTCATCTTTGAAAGCCAAAAGTTGTAAGCCAAACCCTAACATGCTTCTTGTTGAATAATCATGTTCATGTTATTTACATATTATTCATGCTATATTATGTCTTTTATTCATGTCCATGATGTATAAAAGTGAGTAAAACAAGTTGTTGTAATTGATTGACAAGATAAGTTATTAAAACAAATAAACTAGTGACTTTCTTGGTAAGACCTGATCAAAATGGTAAAATTATGATATTGGATCATTACATATTACAGTAGAGGACCTAACAAGGAAACCATAGCAATTTGAACCACCTAAAACGAGTATACGAGTCAAAAGTTATGACCATTTGAAGTTAGCAAAACCAAAACGCCGAAACTGCCGATACCTACTGTTTTTGCATTCTGCCATTTGGAAAGTCACACTTCTGGTCCGATTCATCAAAAACTTAAAACACAAAAGTTGTCCGGAACGACGTTTTCGTTCAGAGATAAAGAAGCTCGAGCCCTGAAAATGCTTGCCGAGTGATAATTTCTTCAAATTCTTAACAGCCCATTTTTAGACCAAAGTCATTATATATAGGTTATGGTTTATAAAGACCAAAGGGGTCTTATGACCTAGAATCAAGACCACAACCATGGCTAGAGCCAAGGTTGAGTCTCAAGACCATGGAACAATGACCAAAGGTCATGGCAAGGCCATGACAAAATGACCATGTAAGCTTACTTAGGCGTAAACATGAACCAAAGTATTGGCGATAACTTGAACTAGCAATTTGGATCTACTTCACTTAAAAGAACCATGAGATATTACAAAGAAAAATGGTCATACAAGACTTATGAAACTTCCCCTAATAACAATCTTCATGTAAAAATAAACTTTCCTAAGTTTATTCAAATATCGGACATGTAACTTTTCGGATCAAAACTTATATCTATATATTTTATCAACTACTACAATAGTAGGGAGCCTCATGTGAGGAGTTCATTATGTAAGCCGTCGAGTTAAGTTGTGGATTTACGAATTAAAGTGTCCTGGCTCCTCGAATGCTTACTAACATGACTTCTGAATTATGTCGGCCCAACAGTAGTAAACGATATACAAAACATACATGTTTCATGAATCTTTTCTTTCAAAGACTTACACTATACATCATACCACATCATGGACTAAATGCAAGATATTTATATAGGCACTTATTCATATTCTTCACTCCGATCCTAAGTCGCAACATTCTATTATAGGTTGCTCGTAGAAACCTACACGATCCAACCATTACCTTCATTACTTGCTATCTTACTTAAGGTGAGTTCATAGCCCCACTTTACATTACTTCAATGTTTTACAAACCCTTGGGGGGAATACATGCTACTTTTAAACCGAACACAATGCTTTGAAACTGTATGCAGCCTGCCTTGCCAATCCTAGGCCCCTATCATGAACCATTTAATCACTAGTATTAGTGAGCGCGAGTATTGTGAATAGGCCTATTGGGATTGACGAATCCCATTTGTTTGAGCAGATTAGTTCAAACGAATGCACTATATTTGAACATTAAGTATGACGGCAAAGTACTTACCGGGGCAACAAAACCACCAATTGATATTGGTACCCGTTAACGTATTGGTTGCACGAGCTTGGTATATAATAATAACTGTTTTGTTTTCCAACATAAGTATGAGTCTAATTAACTCATACTACCAACATATTGTGTTCAACCGTTAAACAAACTCTATGAATATCACTCAACCTTTGTGTTGACCTCTTAAGCATGTATTTCAGGTCCATGATAATCAATAATGGAGCGGAAGGGCACGTACCAAAGGAAGAAGGCTATAAACTACTATGTCATTCGATAAAACATCAAAAGACTTTATATTTATGTATTTTGAAACATGGAACCTTTTGGGGACCTTACTATGTAAACTCTGATATATTTGAATAAATTCGAATGATAACTCTTTTTAATACGACTCGGTTAGAGATCGTTTTCTATTATTATTACTGTTGTGCCGTCGAGTAACACCCAAGTTGAATTCCGCTGCATCATGAATTGGGGGTGTTACAGATTGGTACCAGAGCCATGGTTATAGAGAAACGGGTCTAAGTGAGACCTAAACTATAACTACAATCACAAGCAAAAATATTTTTATAGCCTTCCGCTCTTCATGCCTTCCATCCTCCAGAAGATTATGGACTTATTACACATGTTATGCTACATGAACATATTTGTATATTGTTATATACACATTGCCATAGTTTGAACATTTTCCATAAGCATTTGATTTATTTTGACATCAAAATACTAATTGTAGACATCATGTCCGCACCTCCATCTCCCGATCATCTTCCTGCTATGCCCGAGTATTTACCAATTCTTCCCGGACCTGATGATCCTTACTTTGAAGCAATTGACTACGACGATGAGGAAGAACCTTACGAGGATCTAGACAATGAAGTAGATTCGGACGAAGATCCTGAAATGGATATGGACATAAACATCGATGATTACGAAGAAGATCCTGAAATGGATATTGACATCGAAGGCATCGATGACATTGAGGAAGCGGAGGAACAAATAGTGGTGCAACATCTATCACCATTAACATCACCACCTCCTATTTCGCCAATTTCATCCGAATCTAATCGTACCACTCCAGCTCAAGTTCCGAAGTCTACTTACCAAGTCGGCGGAACATCTACATCTACACATATGTTCGTGAACTCGGCTCAATACGAAATTTACACTTTGAAACAAGCCCTCAACCTAACCCAACTCAAAGTTCAAAGCATGGAAAGTCAAATGATCGAATATATATCCAAGGTAAATTCTGCCAAAATGGATGCCATGAATGCTCGAGAAGACCTCTATTGGTTTAAGCTTGACATGAGCTATGTACAGGGAGACTTGACACATGTTGGGGAAATAGTCTTAAATCCCTTGACCGGCTTGGATGACGTCAAGGATAGACTTACATTGGTTGAGAGGGCCCAAGAACAAGATGCGGTACAAATTCACAAACTACTTAACCGCCTAAATACTGCAGAAATCCGGTTAGATGTTGCAAACTTTGACAGGTATCAACTTAAGAATGATTTGTATGGAATGCAATCTCAAATGAGTGCCATACAACAAAGGCTATACCAAAAGGATGTCAAAGAATACCGTCCCAATGATAGTGTGGACGTGTTAGCAACATACGGAAATAATAATCCGTCCGGACTACAACAACCTCCCAACCGATGTTAGACTAGTGTTATAGTATTAGTTATCTTTTGTACAACGTTGTAATTACTAACTGAAAGTATCAGTTAGTAAATTTTGAAGAAGCTTGTAATAGGTTTCGATTTTGTAAATCAATCAACGTTATATGAATAAAACTCTTGTTTTATATACAATCATGTGTTATGCTTTTAAGTTTCAACATTATTATCCTACCATTCTTATCAAAAATTGTGCTCATTTCACAACTCTCTAATTTCAACGTATCTTTTGAACAATAGAAACATGGCGCAAAAGAAGAAGACACCACCAGCAATGACTCAAGCTGCTATTCGCAAACTAGTTAAGGACAGTGTCAACGCAGCACTCACCACGGAACGAGCAGCCGTAGCTGCAGCAGCTGCCGAAGCCGCCACAGCTGCTGGTGCTGCAGATGCTACAGCAGCCGCTGATGCTGCAGCAGCTGCTGATGCTGCAGCAGCCGCTGAAGCCGCCACTGCTGCGGAAATTGCTATAGCTGCAGAAGCTGCCCGAATTGCCAGCCTTAACATTGGAGGACCAAGCCCAACTATCCCTCCAGTGACAAATGTTGCTTCAGTACCCAAGGGTTGCTCATTCATTTCCTATTTGAAATGCGAACCCATAAAATTCAAGGGTACTGAAGGAGCTGTAGGTTTGACCCACTAGTTTGAAAAAGCGGAGTCAGTATTTTTGGTCAGTAATTGTACTGAGAGTGATAAAGTTCAGTATGCCACGAGTACTCTGTTGAATGAGGCATTATCATGGTGGAATTCAATAGCTCAACCAATGGGCATTGAAAATGCTTATAAGATTACTTGGGCTAATTTGAAGAAAATGATGATCAAAGAGTACTGCCCCCGCAGTGAAATGCAGAAGTTAGAGGTAGAATTCTGGGATCATTCTCTTAAGGGAAACGACATCATAACCTACAACCGTCGATTCCAAGAATTGAGGATACAGTGTCCAACAATGGTTTCCACAAAAGAGAAATTATTGGAACGGTATTTCTGGGGACTTCCATCAAGTATACAAGGGAATGTAACTTCAGCAAATCCCAAGGAACTTGATGAAGCTATGCGGTTGTCTCGCAGCCTCATGGATCAAGTGGTACATATGACAGAAACCCGAAAGCAAAACAACCCCAACAACACCAACAACACCAACAACACCAATAACACCAACAACTCCAACTACCGTAACAACAACAACAATAAGAACAACAACAATAAGCGACCATGGGATGGTAACCGTGGAAGTAACAACAACAATAACAACAACAACCAAACCCGAAACAACAACCATCACAATCAGCAGAACAAAAGACAATAAGCCGCGACGGCTTATGTTGCTGCACCAGCCGGTGGTAAATACGTTGGTACTCTACCACAGTGTACCAAGTGCAACTACCATCATGAAGGTCCCTGCCTGGCCAAATGCAACAAATGCCAAAAGCCTGGACATCTTGCCAAGTATTGTAGAGGCAAGGGTGTAGCGACTGGGGCTAACACTCAGCCAATAATTACATGTTTTGGGTGTGGTGAAAAGGGACACTTCAAGAACAACTGTCCTCAAAACCAAGGACCCCAAGGCGGAGGTGCTCGCGGTAGAGCCTATGTCATGCAAAATGGAGAACCACACCAAGACCCGAATGTGGTTACCGGTACGTTCTTACTTAATAACATTCCTGTTAAAGTCTTATTCGATTCTGGTGCTGATATGAGCTTTATATCTACTAGAATTGCGCCATTACTTGATATTCCATCAATTACTTTAACCAGTAGTTATAGTATTGAACTAGCTACCGGTGACTTAGTAAATACTAATACCGTAATCCCAAACTGTACCCTTAATCTCTTAGACCACCCCTTTAACATCAATCTTATGCCAATCGAACTCGGAAATTTTGATGTTGTCATTGGCATGGATTGGTTGTCTAAACATAAAGCTAACATCATTTTTGGTGAAAGAGTTGTGCACATTCCATGTGACAATGAAACTTTGATCATTCGTGGTGATCAAAGTGGAACTCGAATAAACATCATCTCATGTATCAAAACCATGAAGTACATTGAGAAAGGATGTTATGCTTTCTTAGCCCACGTAACCGAAAAGAAATCTGATGAAAAACGTCTCGAAGATGTTCCTATCGCCCGTGAGTTTCCTGAAGTCTTTCCGGAAGATTTACCCGGACTACCACCAAATCGTCAAATAGAATTCAGAATTGATTTAATACCAGGAGCGGCGCCAGTTGCCCGCGCACCATACCGGCTAGCACCTTCAGAGATGCAAGAGCTATCAAATCAATTACAAGAACTTTTGGACAAGGGATTTATTCGACCCAGTTCCTCACCTTGGGGAGCTCCAGTTTTATTCGTGAAAAAGAAAGATGGGTCATTACGAATGTGTATTGACTATCGTGAACTAAACAAATTAACCATAAAGAACCGATACCCACTACCAAGAATTGATGATTTATTCGATCAATTGCAAGGTTCAACCTATTACTCAAAAATTGACCTACGATCAGGTTACCATCAAGTTAGAGTTCGTGATGAAGACATTCCAAAAATAGCCTTTAGGACACGATATGGTCACCATGAATTCCAAGTGATGCCATTTGGGTTAACAAATGCACCGGCAGTATTCATGGATCTCATGAATCGGGTGTGTAAGCCATATTTGGACAAATTCGTGATTGTATTCATAGACAACATTCTCATATATTCCAAAGACGAAGAGGAACACAAAGTACACCTGAGAACAATTTTAGGACTACTCAAGGAAGAGAAATTGTATGCAAAGTTTTCCAAATGTGAATTTTGGATTCAATCAGTACAATTCCTTGGGCATGTGATTGACAAGACCGGTTTACATGTCGATCCCGCTAAAATTGAAGCTTTCAAAAATTGGCCAACACCTACCACACCTACAGAAATTCGTCAATTTCTGGGTCTAGCCGGGTATTACCGAAGGTTTATTGAAGGATTTTCCTCAATAGCAAAGTCTTTGACTAAGCTAACTCAGAAAGACAAGAAATACGTGTGGGATGAAAACGAAGAAAAAGCTTTCCAAACCCTCAAACAGAAACTTTGTAGTGCCCCTATTCTAGCATTGCCAGATGGGATCGAAGATTTTGTAGTCTATTGTGATGCATCGCACCAAGGTTTAGGTACCGTGTTGATGCAACGTGATAAGGTCATGGCTTATGCATCAAGACAACTCAAGGTTCATGAGGAAAATTACACCACTCATGACTTAGAGTTAGGAGCTGTAGTCTTTGCACTAAAAATCTGGAGACACTATCTATACAGTACTAGATGTACTGTGTACACCGATCATAAAAGTCTACAACACATTTTGAACCAAAAAGAACTAAACATGAGACAACGTCGTTGGTTGGAATTACTAAGTGATTATGACTGCGACATTCGTTACCACCTAGGAAAGGCAAACGTAGTAGCCGACGCCATGAGCCGAAAGGAACGGGTTAAACCACTACGAGTCCGAGCCTTAGTTTTAACCATAAATTCAAACTTTCCTGCTCAAATCCTTCATGCTCAAGCTGAGGCGGTGAAACAAGAAGACATCCAAAAGGAAAAGTTAGATGGCATGATACAGAAGAAATTCGAAACCCGTTCAGATGGAACTCTATGCTTCCAAGGTCGAAGTTGGTTACCATTTTATGGTGGCCTACAAGACTTGATCATGCATGAATCACACAAGTCTAAATACTCCATACATCCAGGATCTAATAAGATGTATCATGACCTTAAACTACTCTATTGGTGGCCGAACATGAAAGCCGATATTGCAACATACGTTAGCAAATGTCTTACATGTTCCAAAGTAAAAGCCGAACATCAAAAACCATCCGGTCCATTGCAACAACCAGAGATTCCTATGTGGAAATGGGAAAGAATTACTATGGACTTCATTACCAAACTCCCAAAGACATCAAGCGGTTATGACTCCATCTGGGTCATAGTTGATCGTCTCACAAAATCCGCACATTTTATACCAATCAAAGAGACTTACAAAATGGAACAACTAACTCGACTGTACGTCAAAGTAATAGTCTCAAGACATGGTGCACCAATATCCATCATATCCGACAGAGATGGTAGATTTACTTCCAATTTCTGGCAGTCACTCCAAGACGCCTTTGGAACAAATCTAGACATGAGTACAGCGTACCATCCTCAGACCGATGGTCAGAGTGAACGAACCATTCAAACACTTGAAGATATGTTTCGAGCTTGTATAATAGATTTTTGAAAAGGGATGGATACTCATCTACCATTAGTCGAATTTTCCTACAACAACAACTATCATACAAGTATTAAAGCAGCTCCGTTTGAAGCACTTTACGGTCGAAAGTGTCGTTCACCTGCTTGTTGGGCTGAAGTGGGAGAAGTTCAACTCACTGGACCAGAACTCATTCAAGAAACAACGGATAAGATTGTACAAATCAGAAGTCCACTACAAGCCGCAAGAGATCGACAGAAAAGTTATGCCGACACACGATGCAGACCCCTAGAATTCCAAGTCAGACATAGGGTTATGCTAAAGGTATCGCCTTGGAAAGGCTTGATACGATTCGGTAAACGAGGAAAACTAAACCCAAGATACATCGGACCATTCAAAATCCTAGCCAGGGTTGGCCCTGTGGCGTACAGACTTGAGCTTCCATCAGAACTCAGCAGTGTACACCCCACTTTCCATGTATCTAATCTAAAGAAATGCTTGTCAGATGAATCACTCGTTATACCACTCGATGAAATTCAACTCAATGACGATCTACAATTTATCGAGGAACCCGTAGAAATCATGGACCGAGAGGTCAAACAACTCAAGCAAAGCCGTATTCCAATTGTCAAAGTTCGTTGGAACTTACGACGTGGTCCTGAATACACATGGGAACGAGAGGACCAGATACCTAAGAAATACCCACATCATTTTACCAACGAAGCTTCTACTCCCAACGCAAATTGATCTCCGGGACGGAGCTCTCATATGGGGTAGAGACTGTAACAATTCGCAATTTCAGGTTAATTACTATTCCTGGAAAATTTACTATTCACATTTACTATTCATTTTTACTATTCACGTTTACTATTCATTTTTCCCGAAATTTATTTTTATTTCTTGGCCTCGAGTGATAAATCATTTCCAGGGAAAATTAAATGTTTGACACTCGTCAGGTTATTTTTGTGAAAGTTATTAAGGAATTACACGTTTTAGGGTAAAACGTCATTCAAAAATTCCACGCACAACGAAACTTGCTCGCGTTAATTTTCCCCGTATCAGAAAAATGTTTGACACACTCATGATTTATTTGAGAATAAATCATGACTGAGAAAAACATGACCAAATAAACCTCAGCCGTGAAAAACTGGAATTTTCAGTTTTAAGCATTTTTACTCAGCCGTAACCCTAGCCTATACCTGCACCGCGTTTCTAAGATGATTTGAGTTTTCACATTTTTGGAATAAGTCAAAATATATTTCCCTCCTCCTTTGACCAAAAAAATCATTCCTTGATTTTATAAGTCATTCCTTGATTTTTAGGTTTACGGTTTGATGTCTAAAAGACATTTAATACCAACCGACACTAGACTGAGCCCAGTCTAGACATTATAAGTCATTTTAATTCATTTATATCCTATTAGAAAAGTAACATTTTACTTTTCTCAATTTTACGCAATATTCGTACATTTTACGTATTACGCGTTTTAGACCCGTGTTTCCAGTTTTAGCAGGTTTTACCACCCAAATGGAACCTACCACTCATTTTATATTTTATTATGGAACATATGGACATGTTTAACAATACTTTCAAGTTCCATATTTTTACGACACCCGGTTTTACGTTTTGAGGCCTAATCATTTACGGTTGGCATTTCCCGGAGTCAAATCTCATCCTAATACTTAGGATATTACCAAGCCAAGCACACCTCACCCCCCCCCCCTAGCCTTGTGAACCGCCAATAGGGGGGGAGTCATCCCTTGGTGTGGCTTGATCTTAGGCTAAGTACCCTTGGATGGTTTACATGTATACAAGCTTGTCATGTAAGCTTTGACTAGTCTCATTTTGTAACCTCCTCATGAGCATATAAATACCCCCCCCCCCTCCCTTTGTTTGCCGTCCATCCTCACACACAAAACACTCAACACTTAGCTTTATTCCTTCTAATTTCTAGCAAGGTTCAAGAGCAAGTTCAAGATAGAAACCCTGGTTTGGTTTTAGGTTATCAAAACACTTCCAAACCTCATATACTTTGGTGATTTCTCTTGAGTTTAAATCCACTCGAGTCACCTCAACTTTCATCATCTCTCTTTCAAGATTACAAGAGTAGAAGGATTGCATGAAGTGAAGTGGGTTGAAGTTAAAGTCTATCAAAGTCCTATCCTTACATGTTAACTTCCTTTCATCTTTAAAAGCCAAAAGTTGTAAGCCAAACCCTAACATGCTTCTTGTTGAATAAACATGTTCATGTTATTAACATATTATTCATGCTATATTATGCCTTGTATTCATGTCCATGATGTATAAAAGTGAGTAAAACAAGTTGTTGTAATTGATTGACAAGATAAGTTATTAAAACAAGTAAACTAGTGACTTTCTTGGTAAGACCTGATCAAAATGGTAAAATTATGATATTGGATCATTACATATTACAGTATAGGACTTAACAAGGAAACCATAGCAATTTGAACCACCTAAAACGAGTATACGAGTCAAAAGTTATGACCATTTGAAGTTAGCAAAACCAAAACGCCGAAACTGCCGATACCTACTGTTTTTGCATTCTGCCATTTTGAAAGTCACCCTTCTGGTCCGATTCATCAAAAACTTAAAACATAAAAGTTGTCCAGAACGACGTTTTCGTTCAGGATCAAAGAAGCTCGAGCCCTGAAAACGCTTTCCGGGTGATAATTTCTTTAAATTCTTAACAGCCCATTTTTAGACCAAAGTCATTATATATAGGTTATGGTTTATAAAGACCAAAGGGGTCTTATGACCTAGAATCAAGACCACAACCATGGCTAGAGCCAAGGTTGAGTCTCAAGACCATGGAACAATGACCAAAGGTCATGGCAAGGCCATGACGAAATGACCATGTAAGCTTACTTAGGCGTAAACATGAACCAAAGTATTGGCGATAACTTGAACTAGCAATTTGGATCTACTTCACTTAAAAGAACCATGAGATATTACAAAGAAAAATGGTCATACAAGACTTATGAAACTTCCCCTAATAACAATCTTCTTGTAAAAATAAACTTTCCTAAGTTTATTCAAATATCGGACATGTAACTTTTCGGATCAAAACTTATATCTATATATTTTATCAACTGCTACAATAGTAGGGAGCCTCATGTGAGGAGTTCATTATGTAAGCCGTCGAGTTAAGTTGTGGATTTACGAATTAAAGTGTCCTGGCTCCTCGAACGCTTACTAACATGACTTCCGAATTATGTCGGCCCGAACAGTAGTAAACGATATACAAAACATACATGTTTCATGAATCTTTTCTTTCAAAGACTTACACTATACATCATACCACATCATGGACTAAATGCAAGATATTTATATAGGCACTTATTCATATTCTTCACTCCGATCCTAAGTCGCAACATTCTATTATAGGTTGCTCGTAGAAACCTACACGATCCAACCATTACCTTCATTACTTGCTATCTTACTTAAGGTGAGTTCATAGCCCCACTTTACATTACTTCAATGTTTTACAAACCGTTGGGGGGAATACATGCTACTTTTAAACCGAACACAATGCTTTGAAACTGTATGCTGCCTGATTGTTTTATTATTACTAAGTACCTACCTTGCCAATCCTAGGCCCCTATCATGAACCATTTAATCACTAGTATTAGTGAGCGCGAGTATTGTGAATAGGCCTATTGGGATTGACGAATCCCATTTGTTTGAGCAGATTAGTTCAAACGAATGCACTATATTTGAACATTAAGTATGACAGCAAAGTACTTACCGGGGCAACAAAACCACCAATTGATATTGGTACCCGTTAACGTATTGGTTGCATGAGCTTAGTATATAATAATAACTGTTTTGTTTTCCAACATAAGTATGAGTCTAATTAACTCATACTACCAACATATTGTGTTCAACCGTTAAACAAACTCTATGAATATCATTCAACCTTTGTGTTGACCTCTTAAGCATGTATTTCAGGTCCATGATAATCAATAATGGAGTGGAAGGGCACGTACCAAAGGAAGAAGGCTATAAACTACTATGTCATTCGATAAAAAATCAAAAGACTTTATATTGATGTATTTTGAAACATGGAACCTTTTGGGGACCTTACTATGTAAACTCTGATATATTTGAATAAATTCGAATGATAACTCTTTTTAATACGACTCGGTTAGAGATCGTTTTCTATTATAATGACTGTTGTGCCGTCGAGTAACACCCAAGTTGAATTCCGCTGCATCATGAATTTGGGGTGTTACAGCTAAAATGTTGCGAAACGATTGAAGTCTGAGCAATCGGGATAGAAAATGGAGTTAATGATGGTTATGATTATCACAGAGGTAACAAAGGATAGATACTACATTGGACAGGAAAGTGCTTAATACAACTAGGTTATGTCATCGTACTAACGGTAAGTACAAAAGGAAATATACAACCCTAAAGGGCTCGAACTACGGTTTATATATTGAAACAAAGCTCCTCCTGCTGAAGCATTGTTGTTATCCTTGATGTTGCTAATATCCTGACGGTTCTCTTTCAACAGCTCACGCTATTCCTCGAGCGATTCAGTCTTGATTCCAAGTTCCTGATTTTCCTTGTTCCTTAGCTTCGGGCAGTCATACTTGAAATGCCCTAAGTTTCCACATTTGAAGCAACTCCCTGGGGTCTTCTGATTTGTGAGTTTCCTACAGTCCTTAGTCCGATGACCCTGCTTCTTGCACACTCCACACGGTTTACTGCAATGATCTCGGTGATGTTGATTACACAGGTTGCAGTAAGGTAACTTTCCAGTATACCTTCTCTTTGTGTGCGGTTCTGTAGCAAAGGCTCTATTCACTTCTTGTCCTTTGGGTGATTGTTGAGCAGCATTGCAACCTAGATTGTTGTTCCACTTCCTTTTATTGTCACTATTGTTTCCTGATGTCTTGGCGTGAACTATGAGTTCCTTTGCTTCGATCGCCATTTTGATAGCTTCAGACATGGTATCGGGTTCCCATGCGATGACCAACATACTAATTTCATTAGAGAGTCCCCCAATGTACTTTTCAAGTTTCTTGCTTTCCGGTTCATCCATTGCAAAACCTAGTCGTGTTGATTCATAAAAATGAGTAGTATACTCGTCAACATCATTTCCTACCATGGTAAAGTTTAGTGTTTCCTGTTCCTTTGCTCGTAATTCATTTCCTACACAAAATGTTATACTCATCATCCTTCTTAGTTTCTCCCAAGAGTGTGAGTAGGCAGCATCAACTCCCACCATCTTAATATGTTTGGTCCACCATTCCTGGGCATGATCCTGAAAAGTGCATGTGGCGAACTTAACCTTGTCTTCCTCACGACAGTCGCCACATTGAAATATCGTTTCTATTTCTTCGAACCATTTGAGAAATTCCTTTGTGTCTCTAGTTCCGCTAAAGGAGAGAGGATTGCACCCCATAAATTCCACGTGAGTAAGTTCCTTAGTGAGGGTGGTGGCTATGTTCTTGGCAATGACTTGTCCAACAGCAGCTTGCGTCATGCTTGGAGTGGTTTGCTTAAATCTCTCTTCATCAAATTATAAGAGACCATGAGGATCTATAGGTAATAGAAATTATCATATTCACAACACCTGAATATAATACATGAAAATTTCGGTCTACATGAACCGATATCACAAATAGCACAACCCTTTTCTTACATAGTAGAGTCACACTTGATATTTTTGTTTGTACAACAATCAAAAGACAACAAGTTCTTTAGACTATGTCCCACACCTTCTGTGGCAAGGATGATAGTTAAAGCTAGTGAGGATATAAGTCTGGTCTAGGGACTTCCTGGTGTCCCTCTGTGTGAAATCAGGTTTGTGGCATCATGAGGTCGAGATAGTCCTGAAGTGGTGTCTGAAGTTGTGCATCTATCAAATCTTAGATAATGTAGGTTCTGAACCATTCCTGAAGAATCTACGGATGTTCCTGTTGAGTCCGTGATATTGGTATTATCTACTAGATGTTATCTAGTTCATGGCAAGTGGGAATGGAAAAAGAAAACGACAATGATGGTACTAGTGAATGGAATACTACCCTCTTTCGCGCTACCTCGCGACATCTAAGAGGTAAAACTAAAGTACGCACTGTGGGACGACCAATAGTGTAATAAGTAACTGATGGTGGTGGTAGTACCTGAGTAGTAAGCGCCCTACTAGTGAAGGAAAGAAAATATACTATCTCCCTTGAAATAAGCAATCTAATAGGTCCATTAAGATTAAGTCTGAATACTCTACCAAAAGGCATTCTATGTATGGGTTGAATGATAGGAAAACCCTGTTCCTATGACAAATCAATGGTGCTAATGGTGGTGTAAGTGCAACTGGTGGTATAATGGTAGTAGAAGATGACAAGGCATCTTCAATGTCGGAATTCGATAAAAGGATGTCAGGGTGAGTATCTGAAGACATGTCACTTGTGAACCAGGTCAATAAAATGATATATATATATATATATATATATATATATATATATATATATATACGAATATGAGTATAAATAACTCGCATAGGGTATGCATGAAACAACATGTATCATGATTATGCACTTATGATGAAATGATGAGATGCTATGCTGATGTGGTTATAGTCTAGGGTCCAAGATACATCCTAGTTCGCTATAACCTTAGCTCTGATGCCAATCTGTCACACCCCCAATTTACCTGACTTGCAGCGGAATGGAATACCTGGGGGTGTCTGTCATAGCACCACAGTTACAGTTACATTGAACGACCTAAAGTGTCGTTTGGAAAATACTGCATTTGATCATTGAAATAATCCAGAGTTTACAAAATGAGGTCCCCAAAATGTGTTGCATGTTTATAAAAAAAACAAGTCATACTAGATCAAACGTTTTCATTGTCACAACTCGTAATTTCATGTCCTGTTTCAAACGTCGAAATTCCAATTTTTATCTCGGAAAGTTACTATTCACTTTTACTATTCACAAAACACTATTCATGTCCGAAATTTTTATTTCATATTCTCATCAGTTAAACTATTTTAACGGTAATCCGAGAGTTTGGCGCTCGTCGGATCATTTCTGCAAAAATCACGAAGCCGTGTCCGAGATTTACATTCAGGTTTAAACGTCCTTCCGGCATCCCGAGATGTCTATAAAACATTATAAACAATAGAAATATGATTTTCTCTCATTTTACGACAATTCTAAAAGTTTTGGAATTTTACGTTTTTCAGTTCAGCGTTTTACGCGAATTACGCGTTTTTAACCCGCGTTTCCAGTTTTAACTGCGTTTAAGCTACCCGATGGAACTTACCATTCATTTTATATTTCATCATGGAGTATTTTGACAAGTTTAGTCATTCTTTCAAGTTTCATATTTTTACGACACCCGAATTTATGTTTCGCGATTTAAAACTTTACGTTTAGCGATTAACGGAACCAAAACCGACTCCGTGAACCAGATAACACCAAGCTTCCTACATACTCATCAACCATGTGCAGCCCCCCCCCCCCCCCCCCCTCAAAATATCTAGTCAACTTGACCAAGTATTTACTAAAATGCCATTGATTTAGATTTTTTTATACATAAACACCTTTTTACACATATATACTTAGATCAAAAATCAAAAACTCATTTTTCTTCACCTCTTTCTCTAAACCCACGACCCAATATCAATATACATGATCAAGTGATCATTTTTCAAAGTACAAAGCATCAAAGTTGTTCATTTCATCATCCTAATCAAGAATCATACAACAAAAACACAAGAAACACAAGGTTTTGCCTCATCTAATCATCTAATATTTCAAAGTGAGTTATCAAATATATTTTCATGTTTTCATCTAATTAACACATGTATCTTATAGTATTCATGCTTAATTTCATGCACAAACTAGTTATACCACTTTATTTTTGTATACTTTTTGAACATACAAACCCTAGATTTTGATTTAGGTGTTCCTTTGTTAAATTAACTTGATTACTAGTCATTAGGAACCCATGGCACCCTAAGAAGGTGTATGGTAGGATTAGTATAGCTTTGTGGTGTTTGCAAGAGATTTGGTTGAAGTAGAAACTAGTTTTGAACATGAAAAATGGATTTGTAACAAGTATATATACATGCTGTCCCATTTTTGTAAATCCAGGAAAATCAGTAAATACAAAGTAAACTTTGGCAAAATTTTTAGAAAATATTTTCAAAAACGAATCCGTAGGCGAAAGAACGGATTAAAAAGAGTTTATAACGAAGAAGTTATGATTTTTGCAAGTTTATTGACGAAAAGTATATTTTCTGAAAATTGTTGATGTTGGATGTTTTTCGTCAGACAAAAAGAGGCTATAGACATAACCCGGAGGAGCCAAGCTTTCCAAAATATATTACTACATACTAAGACGTAACCGTGGATATAAAGAACAAGTAAAACGGGCTAATAACGACAAAGATATTCACGTTTCAATATCGGCAAAAATCCTCTATAATTGGCAGCTTTTAGAAATAATAATAATAACACTACGTACTAAATTCTAGATTTTCTAGAAATATTAACCAAGTGCTCAATTTCATAACAAATGAAGTATTAGTGATTTCAAGTATATTTTTATGGCTACAAGACGTTATTTCAAGGATTTCAACACTAATATATATATATACGATATATATACATTTCGACTAGTTTTATTTTCTAGTTGCCTTATTTTCCCAAGTTTTGGAAAAATGTATTATTTGATATCAACAAGTATTTTTCAAGTTAAGAGTGGTATAGGAAAACATGTGCATGGACATTTTCAACATCATTTCATGATCTAAATTAGATCGTTCATATCATTCATATTAGGTTGCGGTTAGAGATCGAACCTCATTTCTGTGTATCCACTTTTGTCATCATAGCTATCGCACCAGGTGAGTCATAGCCCTACTCTTTTAATTGTTTTGTAAACTCTTTGGGGGAGATACATGCTCAATTACATGATTTCAACTTTATGCTCGTTTTACTTAAACGCATTACTTGCTTTACATGGTTGATTACTCAAACATTTTCAGCTTTACCTACATATATATTTGATCACCTGCATTTCATTGGTATGTTTGATTACCTGTATTTCATGTGACTGTTTCCTAAACATTATTACTTGTTTATATGACCTCATTGTCATCCTTGTTTATCTGGCGACATTGTCAGTATTGTTTACATGACCTCATTGTCATTACTGTTTACCTGGCGACATTGTCAGACTCATTTACATAACCTCATTGTCAAAGTTGTTTATCTGGCGACATTGTCAGGATTATCATCATTGTTTATCTGGCGACATTGTCAGCATTGTTTATATAACCTCATTGGACTGAATTATTTATATAGCCGTTTGCTATATTTATCATGGAATTTGGATACAAGTATTACATTTGTTCACGTATACATATTACATTTGGCAGTGGGTCGTAAACACACAGGTTACAAGTCTCTTATGGCGGGACTTGTAACTGAGTGGATTTACGATGCCTTTGCTGGGACAACTTCATCCATATGCATTACATTCTTTTTCACAAGACTCTATGAACTCACCAACCTCGTGTTGACACTTTAGCATGTATTTTCAGGTTTTAAGCAATGGCATGCTACAGGAGGTTTTGGCAGGGCAGGGCATGGTCATAGAAGACTCTGATTTAATCATTTGGGGACCGTTTTTAACTATTTTAATGGCCTACTTCCGCACTACTTTTAACAATGTAAATTCAACATTTTGATATAACTATTTTATTCTAAATGATACAAGTGCAAACCATTTTTGAACTAGTGTTGTAATACCAATTGAGTTACACCCCAGCTACTTGTATGCTTCCGCTGGACCCGATTTTGGGGGTGTGACATTCATAAGTGCATGAAATAATGATGAGACGCGTCGACCCCGCGACTCCATGAAGGTCCAAATGCATGTCACATGAGCTACCTTAATAACCTGAGATACATTGCCAAAACCTCAACACGAATGTTGGTGAATTCCATAGGTTTGTAAAATGTAATGATGTACGGCCACCACAAGTAAAAGTGCAAGATAAAAATCTCATGAAAATTGTACAATAGACCTTAAGCTCATGACCCCGAAGCTATGATTGATGAAATTATATGCCCCTCCCGAATGTTTTACTAGAACACTCGTAACTGTGTCAAAATGAAATGCATCCGCTTACTGTTGGTAATCACTACCACGGATGGAGGCGTCACCCTCGATAGATCTATCCACTCACTCTCGCTTAATCGGCAAATTAACGGTCCATGATAATAAACAGGGGACTTTAACTGAATGGTAAGGCAACTTAAGCAATGTACATATGTTTTGGTACTTGGGCTCGTACTAAAATGATTGATGCAATGTATTCCCCCGTGGGATTTGAAAACAATAAAAAATGTTGAATTGAAAACGGGGCTATGAAAACTCACCTTAACTGATGAAACTGTGATGAAGTGAAATGAACAACAATGAACAATTAGCTGCCGCAACCTAATATGATGGTACCATGAACATGTAATGAGCTGAAAACAACAAGGCGCGCACACTAGCCGCAACCTATGTGAATGATGAACGATCTACTTTAGATCACCAAATGATGTTATGAATGTCCATGCACATGTTTTCTATACCACTCTATTCTTTGGAAAATACTTGTTGTTATCAAAAATATACATTATCCAAGACTTAGGAAAATATGGCTACTAGAAAATAAACTAGTTGAAATGTGTATATATATATATATATATATATATATATATATATATATATATATATATATATATATACATATATATATATATATATATCGTATGAATCAATGTTAGTGTTGAAATCCTCGGGTTGAAATCCTTGAAATAACGCCTTGTAGTAATGAAAATATACTTGTGTTCACTAATACATCATTAGTTATGAAATTGGGTACTTGGTATTATTTCTAGAAATCTAGAGTTACTACGTAGTTTTAGCGTTATTATTTCTAAAAGCTGTCAAAACAATATGAGTTTTGCCGATATTCAAACGTGAATATCTTTGTCGTTATAAGTCCGTTTTACTTGTTCTTTATATCCACGGTTACGTCTTAGTATGTAGTAATATATTTTGGAAAGCTTGGCTCCTCCGGGTTACGTCTAAAGCCTCTTTTTGTCCGACGAAAAACGTCCAACAGCATGTATTTTTAGAAAATATACTTTTCGTCAATAAACTTGCAAAAATCATAACTTCTTTGTTATAAACTCTTTTTAATCCGTTCTTTCGCCTACTGATTCGTTTTTGAAAGTATTTTCTAAAATTTTTGCCAAAGTTTCCTTTATGTTTACTGATTTTCCTGGATTTAACAAAATGGGACAGAATGTATATATACTTGTTACAAATCCATTTTTCATGTCCAAAACTAGTTTCTACTTCAACCAAATCTCTTGTAAACACCACAAATCTATACTAATCCTACCATACACCTTCTTAGGGTGCCATGGGTTCCTAATCACTAGTAATCATGTTAATTTAACAAAGGAACACCTAAATCATAATCTAGGGTTTGTATGTTCAAAAAGTTAACGAAAATAATGTGGTATAGCTAACTTGTACATGAAATTAAGCATGAAAACCATAAGATACAAGTGTTAATTAGATGAAAATATGAAAATAAATTTGATAACTCACTTTGAAATAATAGGTGATTAGATGATGAGAAATCTTGTGTTACTTGTGTTTTTGTTGTAAGATTCTTGATTAGAATGATGAAATGAACAACTTTGTAGCTTTGTACTTTGAAAAATAATGGATTGATCATGGAGTTGGTGTTGGGTCGTGGGGTATGAGAGGAGAAAGGGAAGAGATGAAAACTTTTTGGCTTATGAAATTATGATGTTATGATTCTAGGAAATGGTTATGTTTATGTTTAGGAGGTTTATTGTATAATAAGAGCACATGTATGCATGAGGTGAAAAATAAAAGCCAAGTGGTCTAGGGATGTTTATATGGCCGGTTTTCAATGTTAAAAAGAGTAGCAAAGTCGGTTTTGATCACTTAGGAAATGTAGTGTAATAATAATTGTAGTTTAGTGTAAGTATTAGTTATAATCGGGTACCGGGTTTGCTAGAAATAAATATTAATGAAGTTAACCGGGACTTAATAAAGTAATAAAAATGTTAAAAATATGTTGGGTACAAGTACTGAGTGCTCGGGTGATTATTGTTTAGTTTTCGCGAAAACCGTCGTAATATTCATAAGCTCACGTTATAAATAAAATAAATTTCCAAAATACTGGGTAAATGAATGTTATAACTTTTATGATGATAAAATGGATATAAAAATATGTCGGGACCATTGTGGGAATATTTAGATATATTCGTCGTGTTCATTAACCGGGTGTTAACGTTTATTTATAATTAATTATAAAGAAAACGTTAAATGTATCAAATATATAAATTTGAAAATCATAAGAGTGGTATAACATGTAAATGACCTACTGATGATATGCAGACTATCTCTAGTCTGTATGAAATGTCTTTACTGATAATGCATGAATTCGCACCTGAACCAATATGGTTACGCTAATTTAAATACCCGTAAACTAAATTTACGATGAAATGAATAATGCACGTGAATGATGAAATCTTTTCCGGCAATGAATAGTGTTCAGTGAATAGTAAAATTTCTGAATGCTTCTCTGAATGTCAAACTGACACCAAATATGATGAATAGTAAATTGATGAATAGTGTTTTGATGAATAGTGTTTTTCCAAATTTCGGGAAATGACCTGAAATGGTGAGTTGTGACATGGTGTACTCAGAAACAACCTACAGTGGCGCTCTCATCATGTGAATCAGAATTCATGGCAGCTACTGCAGCAGCATGTCAAGCCTTATGGTTAAAACGTTTACTTAGTGAACTAACTGGAATTGAAGAAGAAAGGATAACGCTCAGAGTTGACAACGTATCAGCAATAGCACTCGTGAAGAACCCAGTATTTCATGGAAGGAGTAAACATATAGACATTCGCTATCATTTCATTCGTGAATGCGTAGAGAATGGTCATATAAATGTGGAACACGTTAGCGGAGAACTACAAAGAGCAGACATACTAACTAAAGCTTTACCAAGACTCAAGTTTACAACTATGAGACAAATGCTCGGAGTTCAAGATCTCGGACAAAGCAACGATCAAGATTAAGGAGGAGAATGTGAACCATGATAATCTCGACATTGCTTTTGAAGAAAACGTGAAGGACCAGAAATGTAGATTAGAAAGTTAATAACTACCAAAGTTAGTTAAGTTAGTTATTATAGTTAAATTTCTGTAAATACATGAAAGGTCATGATCGTTTGGCTTGAACCTGTTCGAATGGACATGATGGTTGGAACACAATCATTCAAACCAACACAATGGTTAACACAACCATTAGAAACCTATAAATACTTGATACTTTTTAACTTTACATTGGTTAGACAAAATAATAAGTTATCTATAGATTATACTTGTTTGCATTTTACATTTTGACTCAACCAATACCGATTCATATTGATACACAGCTGGGACAACAATAACTACTCGTTTTTTTCTGTTGTAGCTGGAACGGAGATCTAAGAGATATTACAAAGTTAAAGCAAACAAAACATTGTCAAATTTACAGCAATAAACAACATATATATGTCTTTGCTGCTAAATTCCTATGAACAGCTGTTCCTTTAGTTTGTAAATCATATTTATCCAACACAATTAAGAGTTGCACACTTAAAAGTATAAACTTTAATAACAGGATGGAACCAGACATCATATGAATAGAAGATTGCATTATTATTTGTTATGTACTGGCTTACCTGATAATTCCGAGGCTGCCAGTCTAACATAAAGATCTTGCCTGTTTTGTGAGTACACTCGAACATCAACCAAATCACCAAACCATTGCAAACATCCAACCCCACCTGCAGTGAGGTTTGGAATTGCATACGCGGTGCAAGAGCAATTACGCTTACAAGCTACCTCACATTCCTGGAGGTTCATATGGGTATCATAAACGGCATTTTGCGTGTCTGGCAATTTCATGTCTGAAAACTTCCGGAATCCCTCTTCAGGCCCACAATCCAAGGTTCTACTCCGTTGACATCCACTAGTCCCATTATAGGGATCCAGTTCTTGTGGGTTTTTAGGCTCAAAACCTTTCAAGCAGACAATTAAAATCTGTAGAAATACTACATATTCCATATGGGCCACATAGTCCATAGTTGTCACAATAATCCGCAGGAAAGTTCATAGACTGCATCCATTCTTGGCTTATCAAATTCAGCTGAGAAACCTCAACCTTGCCATCAGGAGTTGCTACCATTCTTAACAAGAAGTTGGGGCTATCATAAGTAACCATGTAATACATCTCTTTCTGATTCACAATCATATAAGGTTTGTACCGAACAGTAAGGTCAGGCTTTGGTTGTGGGTGGCCAGCAAATGACACACCAGTATACGGCCCATATCTTGCTGTAATAACAGAGTTTTTCCTAAGGTATAGTTGAACGTATTTATCTTTAACCATTAAAAACCCGTATGTATACTCACCTGGGGAAGGGTCTTCTGTGCCCCTCCAAGATGTCAGATATGTTTCTCTTCCTGTTACAAAGTTCTTGCCCAACTTCATTCCTGGTATGTAGGTATCTCCAGGGTGATCAAAGCTTTGCCAAATGTAAATTTCCATGTTGAGAAGATTTTCACTCGTGATAATAAAATTTCCCGTATCTAAGAGTTTTGCTATGGGGTTCACATTTGTGCCAGATGCCGAAGAGTTGGATGACCAAGTGATGGAACCACTGCCATTGACAAGGGACAGGTTTCCATTGTTGTCCAATAAAACCACTCCTGAGGTATCGACAAGTAGGATTTCACGGTTAGCAACCCATAAAACTACATGAGGTGATGTGTTCTTATACCATATCCCCAGGTACCGATTCTTCGAACTTCCTGGGCTAAAGAAGCCCAACTCGAATTTTTCGTTTCCTGAAACAATGGTTTCACCATCCGTGATGTTTTGAAAAACGGTTAAGGTGTCTAATGAACTGCAAGATGATAGAATTAAAGAGAAGATGGTAATATATGGAATTAACATTGTTATTGAATGTACTGAACTTTCGATTTGCCAGTTTCTCCCTTTTTATGTGCTTCATTGACTACTATTTTAATTTTTATCATTCTTCAAAGAACCTAACTTCCTTGGTAAAGACTAAAGACTAAACATAGTTTACTAGGAGGGAAGACCAAATAAGTCTTACTAATCACCTTTCTAAAGTGTGAATAAATTATCATTTCTATTAAAGTTTATACCGAGTACGTACGTACATATGAATCACGAGAAGAGTCCATGTAGTCAACCTAAAATCCATCAATAAAAGTCAAATTTTGGGAGAATGGGTTGTATATTGATCTTTTTTGGGCTAACCAGCAATTTCAAGCACTATTAACCAAAACTATGGCAAACATAAACCTGTGAAATAATTATTATGTGCACTTATATGCCCGGATTTCATTCATCATTCACCCACAGTTGTTAACGCATCATTTATGAGGGCTAGTATGATAGGCATCAGTGTAATCAATTGTTAGCAGCCATTTCTCAGCGATCGTGTCTATGGGGTTTCTATGTGTAGGCAAAATTTTCTACATATCAATCAATATCAGAGTTAACGGTAGTTTTTCCTTAATATTTTTATTCCTTTTTATGAGGTCAAGTCAAGTTTATTTAGACAGTATCAAAATCACCTATCTTTATCACATGTGTGAATTGGTCGACCTTGGAGTTAGAGTCTTCATTCATACATCGTTAATAAATGGATATCCCTTTTCCTATGCCTGCTAACTTCAGCAGACTGTCATCTCGCTTCTAAAAGGTTTGAACATAGTAAATCACAACATCAATGACTAGATTATTAATTAAACCAATCTTTGCAGCCAGCATTTCAGGGAACTTAATAAAGGTAATCACAGCACAGACAATACATATCTGTAGTATCTTGGAGTGAGTGAGTGTGGTGAAAGTTGTTGCTGGCTCACTCGGTTTTTCTAATTTTGTGTGTGTTTTTAGAGGGTGTAAATTGGCAGCTTTTTAGTTGGTGTATGCTTTTGATGTTACCATAAGAAGGGGGAAGAGTGATTGAAATTTTTCTACCCACTTTTCATTGACTAAACTGATTAAGCCTTTTTAATTTAAACAAATAAAGCTTCTATTCATGAACTGTTGAGGAAATGTGATGTTAGTAAAAGGTAATGTGCAGTCATATGCCCAGATTTCATTCAGCATTCACCCGCAGTTGTCGCATTATTTATGAGGGCTAGTTTCTATGATAGGCATCGGTGTAATCAATTGTTAGCGGGTCATTTTCTAGCGACAGTTTCGATGCAATAGTTCCAATGTAAGTCAAAAACTTTTAACATAAGAAAGTATACAGTGAACTGCAGATGCCGTTTACCTTAATTAGAACTAATGTTGGATGAGATTCTAGAAAAAGAAAAATAGAACGAGCAGGAAGGAAAATAAAGACCCAACCAACTTTATTGAAACATTCAATCTCAACAATAGATCGTGACAAACTGATAATCTAGTTTTTGACAATAAGGACATCATTTTTCCACCTTAATTAAAAGGTTAGTTCTCTAGTCAAAATATGATCATTTTTCCAAATGACTTACCTAATAAAGAAGTATTCATTGTGTTGGGTCAATTCAGTGCCCAAAGTCGTTTAACTTCATTATAGTTAATTTATCTAAGTGGGTACAACACATTGTTTTAACTGACACGACCGTGTCTATGGGGTTTCTATGTATAGGAAAAATTTTCCACATATCAATCAATATCAGAGTTAACAGTCGTTTTTCCTTAACATTTTTATTCTTTTTATGTGGTCAAGCCAAGTTTATAGACAAAAGTGCCAGCATCAAAATCACCTATCTTTATCACATGTGTGAATTGGTTGACCTTGGAGTTAGCTTCTTCATTCATACATCGTTAATAAATGGATGTCCCTTTTTTTATGTGGTCAAGTCAAGTTTATGTTTCCTTGGAGACTTGGAGTTAGGGAACATATTAAAGGTAACCACAAAATACATATCTGAAGTATTCCACGCGTGTAGTTACATAAATACACATAAAGGACATATACAAGCATATAGAGACATAAGACCATCAGTAACCTGAGGATAATGTAATCAAATTCACTTAAAAACCAGTAGCATGCATACAATATAGTAAAAAAGTAAAACCCAATACCAAACAAGACAAGTACAGGACCAAACTGATACTGGCTAACCTTATTAAGCTAACAAGAGCTACTTTGCAATATTGATTTGTTGAAGGTGTATATATGCATGTGTGAAAATCGTGAACATATATGTTTGCTCAAATTTACGTTGAAGATTGGTAATCTGGTATATTGATGGAGTGGTGATTAGTGATGACACCCATCAGTAAACTTCCATTATACAAGGTTCTAGTGGCAACTTTAATCGTTGGTCGGAACCGTTTGATTTGTTAAAATAAGTGAATAAAAAAAATAAACTTAATTTATTATTCAAGTGAGATTATGAGATACAGTGCCTGATAAGAACTACATGTAGCAACATCAAATGCAAGAACTGAAAAAAGTTACATACAAACTTTCAATTTTGTTGATATGATGAATACACAATGATCCACCATATATTCTTTGTATCATAATTATACATATAAAAATGACCTTTAAAATGAGTAAACCAAATCTTTTTACTATCTACCGTCTATCTGAGTTAATGTTACTCCATTAACCGATGATAGTGAATGAAGACGTGAGGTGGAGTCGATTTCACTTCCTTGAATAAAGAAGCCAGGTTGTTTGGGAGAAGGTAGAGAACCTTCTCCACCCAACATGGCAACAACTGACGGTGTGCAAGGTCTATCTTCTGCTCGTTGTTGCACACACAATAGGCCAACGTGTATTGATCGCAACACCTCAGAAACAGAATAGGAGTTACCTAAACATTCATCAATTAAATCGAGAGACTTTCCTTCTTTGCAAAGTCTCCATGCCTAAATGAATCAAAATATAAAACACAAATTAGTTCAAATCAGAAAAGTCGAACATCTATATCGTATTCTTTTTATGTATATATATGCTCATACTTGATCACAAACGCATGTTTATGGACCTTCAGTAGCCATATCATACTGAAATTTGCATATTTGTATATATGTATATGTTTTCATCATTGGATGATTATATTCAACACACTTACATGTCCAAGAAGATGATCATGGTGTTTTTCATGAATAAAACCTCTATTTTCTCCCCGCTCACAATCTCCAATACTAAAACCCCAAAGCTGAATATATCTGACTTTACCGAGAAGAAACCATTCACTGCATACTCTGGAGATATGTATCCTCTGAATATAACAAAAGACCATGGAAATAAATACACAGTATATATATAGAATGCATTAAACCATACAAACTTTAGGGATTCTTACAAGGTTCCCACTACTCTCTTGGTATTTGCTTCAGTTTCGTGTTCTTTAAACATTCTGGCCAAACCGAAGTCAGATATCTTTGGACGCATCTGATGATCAAGTAAAATGTTTCTGGCTTTTAAATCCCTATGTGCAACTTTAAGCCGGGAATCTTGTTGAAGATAAAGAAGACCTCGAGTAATTCCGTTAATTATGTGGAGCCTTTGTGGCCAATCATGTAATGACTTTCTCATTCCATCTGCATAAATTTGCAACAACTTAGTTTATTAATAAACATTTTATCCCTTTGCAGATACAATTAATATCATTTTTATTTTACAAGATTGAAAAAGCTGATCGAGAGCCCAACCAAATATGAAACTGTCTAGACTTTTGTTAGGCATGTATTCATAAAGTAAGATTGTCTCATCGCCTTAAATGCAGTATCCTAAGAGCTTCACAAGATTCCGATGCTGAAGTTTAGCAATATGTAGGGGATAACAACAACGAACCCAACCGGATATAGTTGAATCTCTGAAAGGCGTGTAAACACTTTCAGATCGAATCAATTCGGTGGTTCTCCCGAATTATTCAATCGAATACAATCCAGAGATTGAGAATGTTTTGTATGCTTTTTGTTTGAGATTTTTTATGAACCAGAGAATATTCATGACCAAAAAGAAAAGCGTTCCTTTCTAAATGGATTAGGGCTCCTTTTATGCAGGTTTTTCCAAGGTTTAGAAGTTGTCAAAATTAGTCCTTTAACTTCTGAAAATTGAATTTTCTAAGGAACTTTTACCATAACAACTTGGACCCTGCTGCCCCGGACCCCGTCCCTTAGGGGATTCGCCCCTAAGATCATAATAAATTCAAATAGGTGTGCACTCCGCACCTCCAAACCTAAATGATGTCTTATTATGACTAAATTGGTCAAACAAGTTAATCCAATTACACTAAAATATCCAACAATCCTCCCCCATTTTAGTGCCATCCTTGATTAACTAAAACAAGTAATCTCAAACAATCAAACTTTTGCATAAATGAAATGTCGTGACGATTGAATTTCACATTAGTACATTACACATTCCGAATATTCGAATACCAGGGTGTCGCTAAGGATTGAACCCTGGGAATTCATAATGAATACACGAAGATAATGTACACAAAAGTTTACATACATAGTAGTTCTATCTTGACACATGTTTTACTAGCCTATGTCCTTATCCTTCATAAGCATGTCAAAGCCAAGTCCCAGCTTCTTGAAGCGGCTAAACTTCATGCTCATATAGGTAGTTCCTTTCAATCATGCCCTGCTTGCACTTTTTCAAAAGAACTATTAAGAAGATAAACTTCAACCTCTTTATCTTGCAGGTCTGAACACATACCTTGGGACAGTATAACATGTGTTCCAATCTCTAAGTGTGAGCTTTCTACATTGAATTCAGCTTCTAACATTGTATTAGAAGGGAATTGGGTGTCTCACCATTAGAGAATTTAAACGGACTTTATTTCATCCCTATTCCGACTTTGTGCACTAAGTCTCCTGCAAACCACTTTGTCAAGTAGTAAGCTATTGATAGTTTAGTTTCACTATCATAATGCAATAAACATGGTAACATTGACTTTAAAAACATAATACCATATGTTTATTAACAAGTCCTTTAACCATAATATTTCTTTAAAACAAGAAATTAAAACAACAATTCATGATGCCAAAGTTAACCACGTTGTACAACTTTATTTCTATGATCCCTAGATTACCACACCAAATGTGAAAATACATTCACCATTGAAAGTGTAATCTTCTTGATCAATTATCCAACTTAATTGCATCAATAATTGTATCACTTCAAATTTTCAACAAGCTTCATTTTGTTCTAAACCAAAAAAAAAAAAAAAAAAGAAAAAAAAGAAAAAAAAAAACATGGTTTCTTTCAAGTAATTAAATACTTGATTTTTAAACATATCAAGCAAATGATATCTTTGTGAACCACTAGATTGTCTAAACATACATGCACAATGTATCATTTTAGACAAATAACTAAATCAATTACGTTAACGTAATTCTTTTGGCTACTTTTCCAACAATTAGTAAATTCACCATCTATGCACAAGAACTATTGTTTCTTGAAGAATGGTCTTGCATGAAAATCAGTAGGAAAAGATAAACAATTAAACACCAAGGCATCATCATATGTCAATCAATGATTCACATTCCCAGATTGATAATGTTATGCACTACGTCGACTTGAATTACAATTCTTATCATGCAAACATGCAATAATGTCTGATAATTTATTCTTATGTATATAATTATACATAAATCCCTTTCTGATTTATAATCATAATATATCCTTGAACCCCATGGTTCTCTTTGGTACTTGGTAATTGGTTCATAGTATCTCAATATGTTGTAACTCAAGGAATACTATCATAGCATATGCAACTAGATGCCATAAAACTAAGCCATATATTCGAATAATCATTTCAAATAGACCTGATTGATGCTAAACCGTCAACTTATATTGACCAAGTAATGGTCAATAAAGTCAAATAGCCTAGGTCAATGCTCCGGGTAATATAAGGTATCACCAGGTCGTTAAGTCCCGTTGAAGTGTGAATTGTAACTTTAGCGTATTCGTGATCGGGTGATTATTCACAGAAAAGGGTTATAATCAGAATTATTTGGAAATTATTAACAAATATAGCTTAGGAAAGCTACGTGAGTGATTACGGGAATTTAGATTACAAAGATTTGAGCTAAAACCTAAAAACGTACGTTTTAATTAAAAAACGTATACAGACGAATGAAACAAAAAGTACAACTGATGATCAGAGAGGGTTAAAAGTGTAAAATTAATATTTTTACAATCCTAATAATTAAAGAAAATTTTAAGAAAAATAAAAACTATTTTTACACTATTTAATTATTTATTATTAATTAATTACTAATTATCTATTTAATACTAATTAAACTAATTAGAATTATTAAAAATACTAAAAAGACTTAGAAAATTAAGAAAAATTTTACAAATCTAATTAACCATCATGGGAATCCTAAAAAATTATAAAAAGTTAATTTTATGTATTTTTAAGCTAATTAACTAATTATTAATCTAATTACCTATTAGTTTCTAATTAAACTAATTATATTATAAAAAATAGAAAATGAACAGTAAAAATTCTAGAAAAATTTATAAAAATGTTTTAACTAAAATAAAAGCTAGAAAAATTATAAAAACTAGGTTATACTTTATAAAATCTAATTATTCTATTTAATTGATTAATATTAATTAAAACTAAATTAAACTAAAATTAATTAGAAAAACCACTAAAAGACAAAATAAAAATCTGGAAAAATTTATAAAATTATTTTAACCTAAAATAGAATTTCTAAAAATATAAAAATGATATATTGCTTTTAAATAAGCTAAAAAGAAAAATAAAATTGATAAATCCTATTAAATAGAAGCTATCACTAATATTAAAGTTGGTTTTTTGGTTTTTTTCTTTTTTCTAAACTGATTATAAATTAAAAACAAGAACTTTTAACAAAAACACTTTTACTGTACCCCAAGAAATAAGCACTTGAAGTGCTTATTGATCCCACAGTTGACTTTTGTTGACTGTGGAGGTTTTTTTAGCTCAAATGGGAAGATGTGGGGTCCACAATGACAACTTATGGTTTCTCTGAGTTCAATGAACTAGAATAAGCAAGTTTTGATCAAATAATTGGCTTGAATAAGCCAACAACTCAGAAATAAGCACTTGCTTTTCACAAGTCTGAGACAGTTTTGGGACAAGGTTTAGGACCAATTGCAGGTGGGGTCCACTGGACTAGGGGTCAAACAAAAGCTCAAGAGGTCAACCCTGGTAGGAGGGGGATTGTAAGAACCAGCTTATGGGGTGTGGGACCCACTCAGGTGGTCAGAAAACCACCACAAAGGTGGTGGTATGGACTGGTTCACTCAGTTAACTGAGTGAATGAAACAAGCTTCAAGCTGATTGCAGCCCAATTAAAAGGGTTTGTGAGTGAAAATTTAAACTTGAAATGTGAAGATGGGTTGCTCAGATACTTAAAAAGCCAAAGATCACAAGCTTGTGCTCAGTAATGAGCTTGTGATGAGCTTGTAAAGCTGGGTGTTTGGCCAAGATCTGAGGAGCAGGGCAACATGTAACACCCCCAAAATTTGATACAGCGGAAGACTCAACAAGCTTTCGGGGTGTTACGGGGATTGGTATCCAACACAAGACAATATAGAACGAGATAAAGTAAACATAATAAAAACACAACCAAAACGGGGTTTTAAGGTTTACATTTATCCCAACATCATTCAGAGTCAGGCCCAAAATAAAATAACAATAGGTCCAAATTCAATCATCAGAGTTTAGAAAAATAGATCCATGAACCGAGAGCCTTAGCCAAGCCTTCCAATCCAAGCATGCACCTCATCACTAATTACCTGAGAAAACGTGCTAAAAGTCAGCTTTCGCTGGTGAGATCATAGGTTTAAATTCAACTAATAATATAGTGGACATATACGCAAAACGCTTGCTAGCTAGACTAAGGATTCGCTAAAAGCCTGCGGATACCCTCCGCTCTCAACATAACACACGGATACCCTTCCGTAATAACATAGATATTCGGGTAACCCCCGCAATACCAATAAATACTCGGATAACCTCCGAAGTATTAATAACCTATAGGTGCACACTATAGTATCCAAAATCCTCAAATAAGCCAATCTCGTAATCCAACCATTATTTAGTTCACACGCGATGGTTCACTATGTGACTAGGGTTGATGTAACTCATCTAACCAATTCTAGTCCACACGCGATGGTTCACTATGTGACTAAGGTTGTTATAATATTCGTCTAACCATAACTAGTCTACACGTGATAATTCACTATGTGACTAAGGTTGACAAATCTTCCTAGTTCCATGAGCATAGCAAGTTTTGAAAAGTAAAAGCGATAATAGTCCACATAAAACAATTTGCACGTTTCTCACCCCAAGTATTGAAAACATAGTTCAAGAGGAAAAGTGGGGCTATGACTCACCTCAAGTCCAGAAAATAGCAAGACGAGGTAGGTAGAAATAAGATGTATGATAACTCACGAAACAGCAACTACGGACTTGGCACGACCTAACAATATTAACTCTTTTAGAAATCATTTCCTCAAATATATAATATTCCCAAACCCGGACGAGAATCCGTTTTATTACCGAAAATCCATTTCGTATTAGTTTGGTGTATTTGCGTTTGGTATCCATACGGGTGGTGGGTCGACTCAAAACAAACCAATAAGATCGCACATAGAAAGATGAAATAAACTATAGATCTAATATTAGCTCAATATATCATTTAAATAAATCGCCAAAGTTTACCAAATCCGTCGATTTGATAATCCTCATATTTATTTACGTAATATACCGTTCCAAGATTACACCCAATCTAAAGCGCATATAAAGCATATAGCACATAATTACTATATAGTATATATCATAGTTTAATAAATTCCTCGTATATATCGTCAAATTGGCCAGATTTCCCGATATATACACTCGCAATCTATTACACTTTACATATACTACAACTTATGGGCGTCGTAGGATACGATGCCCACTAATATGTTCGTTTCATATAACTAAATGACCCGGCTCAACCTTACGGTTAAGTGGTTATTTAATTATAGAAAACGTCTATATTAGTCGTCATATATCCGTGACAACACGAACGTCGCAAATAATAACTTACCTGGACCCGAATGACAACAATTTCGCCTAACTCAACAAGTTTATCCGTTATATATCCGAAATGAAATTTTATTAAACGTTTCATAATTGTCGGGAGTTTCCCGTTTTATAACACAATTTTTATAATAATAATACGTTTAATAATATTACGCCACTTTTGTAGCCTAATATATATCTAATTGTATTATTTATAATACGACTCGTGATTATTATTATTATTAATATACGCGTTTATATAGTTATATATACGTTATTCACGTACATACTTCCATATAAACGTTCATATTATCAATAATTATTATTACGAGTTTTATTATTTCCGTTTCCATTTTAATAGTTATTGAGTTATACGAAATGGTCATATGTCCGAGTCATGACTCTCGGCTCGATGTCCAAGTCCAATAATAAGCAAAAGTCATAAATAACCAATCTCCGTCCAATCACAATCTCACACCACGGGCTACAACAATAGGGTCCGACTACGGCACCCGACTAACCTATCTCCGTCAATCTAACGACCGTCTCACAATCGGTCCCCAATCACACTTACCAATCGACAACAACTTCTCAATACCAAAAACCATATCCAAATCGACCCATATATATACGGCCGAGAAAATAAATACCACAACAACAATTAAATAAGTTCACCATTATACAAATAATAACATTAACCAAGTTACTATGTGGGTCGGTTTACCAAGCCGACCCGAGCCCTCGACTCACTTGAGTCTCGGCTCCGAACCGCGAGTCATTTAGACTCGAACCAAACTTCACAAGAACCATATAGTTCACAAGGGCCAACCAAGAAATCATATACTCCATACGACCCAAAGGTCAATTCGGTAACCAAAATGGTACTCGGCTAAAAGCCGTGACTCAAAGAGTCGAACCACATTACCATACGAGCCAAAGGCTCGAACCACACTTCATCGAGAATCCCCTTGAGGTCTCGGTATGGCCAAAGAGCACAAAGAAAAGAACCCCGAGATTACACGGTCTCGGCTAGCATCGGGTCAAGGTTCACCACACCCTCGACAATAATCAATCGATCAAACATCACCAAGAACCAAAGCCATACGAGGCTTCGAACCAACAAAAACAATAAGCCGAGGGCTTTGCTCTCGGTTCCAAGTCAACCACGACCCAACCATGAACCCGGATACCAAACTTTGTAGAAAACGTGTTTTCAACCAAAACCCATAAACATGTTACGTTTTTAAATGAAAACCCACTTGATTCTCATCAACTCGTGACCCTTGGTCACTATTCGAACCAAAGAATCGAGTTAAAACTCGACCTACCTTCCAAAACAATCCTAAATCGAAGAGTACTCAAGAAATAACAAGAAAGTGGTGATGAACTTGTGATTATTTGATTCGGATTTGGTGTTAATGTGGGAGTTAGGGCGCGTGTTATAGCTCAAAAGAAAGATCTCGACGAGAGGGTTAAAGTGGTGGTGTTATTTTTGGTGTGGGAGTGGCGGTGTGACGGTGGTGGCCGGCCGAACAGGGCGGCGGCTATGGTTAGAAAGATGGGGAAGATGATGAGATGAGAGAGAGAAGTGAAAATGGTGAGTGAGGTGTGGTGTTGTTGTGTGTAGAACTGGACCCAAAACACACCTATATAACTTTTTATTATTTTTTTTTTTAAAGTTAATATTAGTAATAATAATAATAATAATAATAGTAATAATAAGGATATTATTACGGTGGAGCGGGTAACGCGGGTTATTGTAAAAACATGTGGCCCGAACCCGAACTTATTTTAAAACTTCCATATCATTCGAGAACCTCTCGTAAATAATTAAAATATATATCGGACTCGTTAAGACGAATCATAAAATTGTCGTTAGGTAATCCTAGTGCCAAAGTCAACGTAGTACCAAGTGAGAATTCGAATATACATCACCGATCATAAAATCAAAAATGAATTATGAACATAATTCACGAATTCCATAACGTCATTAATTAAAATATCCATAAAATAGGTCTTACAAGTTCGTTGTGAAATGAAAATTTCAATTAAAAATTATAAACGAACTTAAATTGTAATGCGGGTTTTTAAAATAGCTCCCTAAACTGCCGGTTGTCACATCCTCCCCGTCTCAGAAGGAAACCCGTCCCGGGTTTCACTCGGAAAAATTTATCTACGAAGTGAAAAGCTTCGGATATCTCTTCCTGAACTCGTCCTCACGTTCCCACGTAAATTCTGGTCCATGTCGGGAATTCCAACGAACCTTGACGAGCGGAATGCGACTCCTCTTGAGTCGTTTAACTTCACGATCTAAAATCTCAATCGGTTCCTCCACGAAATTCAGTTTCTCATCAACACGAATGTCCCTCATTGGAATGACGGGCATTTCATCGGAAAGACATTTCTTCAGATTGCTCACGTGGAACACGTCGTGAACTTTGCTCAGTTCGGACGGTAATTCCAACCTATAAGCCACGGGCCCAATTCTTTCTAAGATCAAGAATGGTCCAATGTAGCGTGGGTTGAGTTTACCACGTTTCCCGAAACGTATTACACCTTTCCAAGGTGAGACTTTCAGCATTACTTTGTCTCCAACCTGGAACTCTAAAGGTTTACATCTCTGATCGGCATAGCTCTTCTGCCTATCTCTAGCTGCTTGCAACCGATCACGAATCTGAGTTACTTTCTCTGTGGTTTCCAAAATAAGCTCAGGGCCTGTAAGTTGACTATCTCCAACTTCTGCCCAACCAATAGGCGAACGACACTTTCTGCCATACAAAGCTTCGAAGGGTGCAGCCTTAAGACTTGTATGGTAGCTGTTATTATAGGAGAACTCCGCAAGGGGTAAATACTTCTCCCAGCCTTTACCAAAGTCTATGATGCATGCACGAAGCATATCCTCTAACATCTGAATGGTCCTCTCACTTTGTCCATCGGTTTGGGGATGATATGCAGTACTCATATCAAGCCTCGTCCCCAAAGCCGTTTGAAGTGATCGCCACAAAGCTGACGTAAAACAACTATCACGATCCGAAATAATAGATATCGGGACTCCATGACGCGAAATAATTTCCTTCACATATAACCTCGCAAGCTTATCTACACTAATAGCTAAGAAATGAGCAGACTTTGTCAGACGATCCACAATTACCCAGATAGTGTCACAACCGCTAGTTGTTCTTGGTAATTTGGTAATGAAGTCCATAGTAATCCGCTCCCATTTCCAGACTGGAAGTTCTGGTTGCGTTAGTAATCCTGACGGTCTCTGGTGTTCAGCCTTAACCTTTGCACATGTCAAGCACTTACTAACGTACGATGCTATATCTGCCTTCATATTTGGCCACCAATAGAACTTCTTAAGATCCTGGTACATTTTATCGGAACCAGGATGAATGGAGTACCTTGACTTATGCGATTCATGCATAATCAATTCCCGAATTTCTCCATATAAAGGTACCCAAATCCGATCTCCAAAACATATTAATCCATCAGAACGCTTAACAAATCCTTTCTCATTATCAGCCATCCCAAATATATTCTCGGCAGGTCTATTTTCTGCCTTCAACGCTTCCGTTTGAGCTTCAAGTATTTGAGACGGTAATGGCGATACGATAGTCATTCCTAATGACCTAACTCGTAATGGTGGTACTCTTTCCTTTCGACTAAGAGCTTCAGCAACAACGTTTGCTTTACCAGGGTGGTAGCGAATTTCACAATCATAATCGCTTAGCAACTCAATCCAACGTCGCTGTCTCATGTTGAGCTCTTTTTGATTCAAGATGTGTTGTAGACTTTTGTGGTCAGTAAATACAACACACTTGGTTTCGTACAAGTAATGTCTCCATATGCTTAAAGCAAAAACTACAGCACCTAGCTCCAAATCATGGGTAGTGTAGTTTTTCTCATGCTTTTTGAGCTGTCGGGAAGCATAAGCTATCACTTTCTCTCGTTGCATTAACACGGCTCCTAAACCTTTATGTGAGGCGTCACAATAGATGACGAAATCCTCGTTACCTTCTGGTAACGCTAAGATAGGAGCACTACAAAACATTTTCTTAAGCAATTGAAACGCTTCCTCTTCTTTATCTCCCCATTCATACGTAACACTCTTTTGAGTCAATTTGGTCAATGGTTTAGCTATCTTCGAAAATCCCTCGATGAATCTTCGGTAATAACCAGCTAAACCCAAAAATTGACGAACTTCGGTTGGGGTTGTAGGTGCAGCCCAATCTTTTATCGCCTCAATTTTTGCAGGATCCACGTGGACTCCTTGTCTGTCAATCACATGACCCAAAAATTGTACTGTCGGAATCCAAAATTCGCATTTCGAAAACTTGGCATAAAGTTTCTCCTTCCTGAGCAATTCCAAAATGAGTCTTAGACGCTCCTCGTGCTCTTTCTCACTCTTTGAATAAATCAGAATGTCATCGATGAATACAATCATGAACTTATCCAAGTAAGGCTTACACACACGATTCATGAGATCCATGAATATTGCTGGTGCGTTAGTCAACCCAAACGGCATCACCTGAAACTCGTAATGCCCGTAACGGGTTCTGAAAGCCGTTTTCGGAATATCTTCCTCGCGAACTCGAAGTTGATGATATCCCGATCTCAAATCGATCTTCGAATACACACTCGATCCTTGAAGTTGATCGAACAAGTCATCGATCCTAGGTAACGGGTATCGATTCTTCACCGTTAACTTATTCAACTCCCTATAATCAATACACATACGAAACGATCCATCCTTCTTCTTCACGAATAAGACTGGGGCTCCCCAAGGTGAAGAACTTGGTCTTATGAATCCTTTTTCGGCTAACTCCACCAATTGTTTCGACAACTCTTCTAGTTCGGTAGGTGCAAGATGATAAGGCGCTCGTGCTACAGGTGCAGCACGAGGTATCAACTCAATCTGAAACTCCACTTGTCTAGTCGGCGGGATTCCCGGCAAATCATCGGGAAACACATCAGGAAAATCACGAACTATAGGCACATCTCCAATGCACCTTTCCTTTTTCTTCGTCTCTCCCTTCTCAGAAATTTGAGCTAAGAAAAGATAACATCCCTTCTCCATTAGCTTCGGTAACTTAGTGCACGAAATTACTGCTAATCGGGATGGGCTCCTAGAATCCTTTCGGTCTCCTAATATATTTAGGACTTCCTTTCCGTATGGTACACGCACGATCTTCTCGTCGCAAAGTATGTGAGCACGATACTTTGACAACCAATCCATACCAATGATTACATCAAAACTTCCTAACGTGACGGGTAGAAGATCTATGTTGAAAGGGTGGTTCAAGAAATTTAACGTACAACCGCGAATGATGGTATTTATCCTTTCTATGTTTCCATTAGCTAGCTCAATATCATATCCAATTCCTAAGGCCATCGGGGGTTTCTCTAGTAAGGGCGCAAATGTAGTGGACACAAAACTCCTATCGGCACCAGTATCAAATAGTATGGAAGCATAACGATTATTGAGAAGGAACGTACCAGTAACAACGTTCGGATCTTCTCCTCTCTCGTTCCCGAGTGCATACACTCTTCCCTGAGCAGCTCCAGCTTCCACACGTTGGTCCCCATTATCTTGTCGTCCACGATTTCCTCCAGTTCCACGGTTTCCATAATTGTACCCATTACCACCCGGGCCTTGATTTCCACGGTTCCGCGATTCTCTACACTCATTCCTATAGTGTCCCTTCTTTCCACACCCATAACAGGTGACATCTGCCTTGTTTCTCATCTCAGGAGCAGCTTGAACCATAGCAAGAGGTCGAGCTCTACAGTCCCTAGCTGTGTTGTAACACCCCCAAAATACCGCAGCGGAAGACTGTGTCATAGGGATGCCACTTCATAATACAAAGTACAAGTTATAGAAAACGAACTCTAAATGAGACGTTTTGAAAAGTTACCATTCGATTAATGAATTCAAAGTTACAAACATGAGATTCCAAAGTATGATACATAAATGTATACAAAATGTTTTGAATGGTAAATGATAAAAGCGTAAGTCTTCAGAATATGCAGCTTGACTCTATGTTCCACGCACTAGCTATCGCCTTACTAACCTGAGATAAACATGCTAAAGTGTCAACACAATGGTTGGTGAGTTCATAGAGTTTGTCTAACAAATAAAGCCTATAAAAATGATCACACAGCAAAGGCATCGTGAATCCACTCAGTTGCAAGTCCCGCCATATGAGACTTGTAAACTGTGTGTTCACAACCCACTGCTAACATATATAGTATGAATAAGACATGTATAAGTTCATCAAGACAATTAAGCAATTAGTCGTGAGTCTACACTTCATCTCCGAAGACCTCACGTTTGTTGTATGTCTCAATGGTCATCCAGCAACTTAATCTGGAGCCACTGGCAGTCTCAATGGTCATCCAGCAACTTAATCTGGAGCCACTGGCAGTCTCAATGGTCATCCAGAAACTTAATCTGGAGCCACTGGCAGTCTCAATGGTCATCCAGCAACTTAATCTGGAGCCACTGGAAGTCTCACAATCAAGTATAACGCAGTTAAGTATAACACAATCATGTATGTATGAAATCAAGTATAATGCAATCAAGTATAAGACAATCAAGTATAAAACAATCAAGTATAAATGTTTTGAGTATTTGTACAAGTAAGCAAGTAGTTGAGCATGTATCTCCCCCAAAGAGTTAAAACAAGTATGAAAAAGTAGGGGCTATGACTCACCTTAAGTCTATGTAATGAGAAATGAAAGTGGTAGTCGAATCGCGAAAGTCTCTAAGAGCAGCCTATAATAGAACGTTGCGACTTAGGTTTGGAGTAACGTCTAAGAATACGAAGAATTGCCTATATATGTCTTGCATAATGTTCATGATGTAGTACTTAGTATATAGTGTAAGTCTTTGAATATAAGTGGTCTATGAAACATGTATAGGTTGTACATCTCTTACTACCGTTCGGGCCGACATAATTCAGAAGTCATGGAGTAAACGTTCGAGGAGCCAGGACACTTTAACTCGTAAATCCACAACTCGTCTCGACGGCTTACTCAATGAACTCCTCACATGAGGCTCCCTACTATTGTAGTATTCGATAACATATATATATATAAGCTTTGATCTTTAAAAGTTATATGGTCTTTAGCCGTGGCTTTGCCGTGACCTTGGTCATTGTTAACATGGTCGTGAGACTCAACCTTGACTTTAGCCATGGTTGTGGTCTTGGCTTTAGGTCATTAGACCTCTTGGTCTCATCTAATTATAATGATTATATAGTAACTTTGGTCTAAAAATGGGCTGTTAAGAATTTGAAGAAATTTATCACTCAGAAAGCGTTTTCAGGGCTCGAGCTTCTTTGTTCCTGAACGAAAACGTCGTTCCGGACAACTTTCGTGTTTTAACTTTTTGATGAATCGGACCAGAAGTGGGACTTTCAAAATCGTAATTTGATCAGAATGCTATTTAGGCAGTTTTGCCGTTTTGGTTTCGCTAACTTCAAACGGTCATAACTTTGGACTCGTATACTCGTTTTGGGTGATTCAAATTGCTATGTTTTCCTTGTTAAGTCCTCTTTAACAATAAGTAAGTGTCAAATATCAAAGTTATACTATTGTGGTCATGGTTTTCCATAAAAATCACTAGTTTGCTTGTTTGCTTGTCATAAGTTAACATATGTATACCAATACTCGTTTTATCCATTTTTAAACATCATGAACACAATACAAAGACCATATATAGCATGAAAGAAACATAATAAGCATGAAATGATATTGAGCAAGAAAGTGTATAAGGGTTTGCTTACAACTTTTGGCTTTCTAAAGAAAGGAAGTCAAGTATAGAACTAGGACACTAAACCTAATCTTGTAACCCTTCACCATAACTCTTGTAACCCTTGCTAGCCTTGATCTAACCCTTGTGAAAACCATTTAACTTCAGCCCTAGTAACCTTGTGTAGCTCCTAATTCAACCATGGAATCACCAAACAAACTTAAGAACTAGGTAGAGAATACTAAGGCCTTGAACTTTGTAGTGTAACTTGTATATTGAAGATCAAAGGATCATGGTGCTAGGTATTGAGGTTGTGGCGTTTTTATTTGATGAGAAAGGAAGCAAATGAGCTTGTATTTATACTAAGAATGAGGAGGTTAGGAAGGTGGCTAGGAAACTACATAAACTTGGTGACCAAGGTTAACTTGGTGCCAAAGTAATACATGTGTAATGATCTAGTGAATCAAGGGCCAAGATTGAGCCACAAGTGTGAATGCCCCCCCTAAATGGCGGTTTGAAGAGGATAAGGGTGACTAGATGAGTAGTCATGGTCTTTGGATGATAATATCCTAAGTATGTAACTAGTTTTGACTCCGTAAGTTGCTAACCGTAAGTTTTTAGGCCACGAAACGTAAAACCGGGTATCCTAAAAATATGAAACTTATAAATATGGTTAAACATGTCAATATAGTCCATAATAAAATATAAAATGAGTGGTAGGTTCTATCGGGTGCGAAAACCCTGCTAAAAACTGGAAACACGGGTCTAAAACGCGCAATTCGCGTAAAACGCTGAACTGAAAAACGTAAAATTCCGAAACTTTTGGAATTGTCCTAAAATGAGAGAAAATCATATTTCTATTGTTTATAATGTTTTATGGACATATCGGGATGCTAGAAGGACGTTTAAACCTAAAAGTAAATCTCGGACACGGCTTTGTGATTTTTGCAGAAATGATCCGACGAGCGTCAAACTCTCGGATTATCGTTAAAATAGTTTAACTTACGAGAATATGAAATAAAAATTTCTGAGATGAATAGTAAAAAGTGAATAGTAAAAAGTGAATAGTGAAATTTTCGGGAATAAAAGTTAACCTGAAAATGCGAATTGTTACAGTCTCTACCCCTTAAGGAGAACTTCGTCCCGAAGTTCAGTTGATGTTAACTACTTACAGTGTGTCTAAGAGAATCCGGGATTCCAGGATCTCTAAAATAGTGGTGTTCACTCTGATTCGTCTAAGGTTCTGGTTAAGGAGTTGTATCGGCTACAATTAAGCCCACTTATTTATAACACATTACTTACATAAAGAAGCGTCCAAATTTATGTAAGTAAGGGATCATAAACTCATGGTTCGGTGATTTACAATTTCTTTATTTAACTGAAGAGGCGTCCCAATCCATTTAAATAAGGAGATTCTAAAACATTCTACTTAAGAATTTCCGACACAAAATCCGCCTTCTGAGGCCGATGGTAAGATAATCAAGCCATCAAATCCCTAAAGCTAAGCAATAATATTATTTAACTCAAATCTTGTGTCTCATCAAACAAGAACTGTCACAAGATCAAGTTAACTAATTAGTTATTACTGAGCTTCATGTTTTTAATAACTCGACGAATCTCTGGGGCTCCTTATAATACTAAAGTCACATCATCTAACAGCGTGGAACTAAGTAAACCTCTAACCAAAAGCATATGTGTATGTAGTGTGTGTAAGGCAAATAAAGAGGAAGGTCCCAACGTATATAGCAGTTATAGTCTAGGCACTAAATGCAACCTAGTTCTCTATAACCAAGGCTCTGGTACCAATCTGTAACACCCCCAAAATACCGCAGCGGAAGACTGTGTCATAGGGATGCCACTTCATAATACAAAGTACAAGTTATAGAAAACGAACTCTAAATGAGACGTTTTGAAAAGTTACCATTCGATTAATGAATTCAAAGTTACAAACATGAGATTCCAAAGTATGATACATAAATGTATACAAAATGTTTTGAATGGTAAATGATAAAAGCGTAAGTCTTCAGAATATGCAGCTTGACTCTATGTTCCACGCACTAGCTATCGCCTTACTAACCTGAGATAAACATGCTAAAGTGTCAACACAATGGTTGGTGAGTTCATAGAGTTTGTCTAACAAATAAAGCCTATAAAAATGATCACACAGCAAAGGCATCGTGAATCCACTCAGTTGCAAGTCCCGCCATATGAGACTTGTAAACTGTGTGTTCACAACCCACTGCTAACATATATAGTATGAATAAGACATGTATAAGTTCATCAAGACAATTAAGCAATTAGTCGTGAGTCTACACTTCATCTCCGAAGACCTCACGTTTGTTGTATGTCTCAATGGTCATCCAGCAACTTAATCTGGAGCCACTGGCAGTCTCAATGGTCATCCAGCAACTTAATCTGGAGCCACTGGCAGTCTCAATGGTCATCCAGAAACTTAATCTGGAGCCACTGGCAGTCTCAATGGTCATCCAGCAACTTAATCTGGAGCCACTGGAAGTCTCACAATCAAGTATAACGCAGTTAAGTATAACACAATCATGTATGTATGAAATCAAGTATAATGCAATCAAGTATAAGACAATCAAGTATAAAACAATCAAGTATAAATGTTTTGAGTATTTGTACAAGTAAGCAAGTAGTTGAGCATGTATCTCCCCCAAAGAGTTAAAACAAGTATGAAAAAGTAGGGGCTATGACTCACCTTAAGTCTATGTAATGAGAAATGAAAGTGGTAGTCGAATCGCGAAAGTCTCTAAGAGCAGCCTATAATAGAACGTTGCGACTTAGGTTTGGAGTAACGTCTAAGAATACGAAGAATTGCCTATATATGTCTTGCATAATGTTCATGATGTAGTACTTAGTATATAGTGTAAGTCTTTGAATATAAGTGGTCTATGAAACATGTATAGGTTGTACATCTCTTACTACCGTTCGGGCCGACATAATTCAGAAGTCATGGAGTAAACGTTCGAGGAGCCAGGACACTTTAACTCGTAAATCCACAACTCGTCTCGACGGCTTACTCAATGAACTCCTCACATGAGGCTCCCTACTATTGTAGTATTCGATAACATATATATATATAAGCTTTGATCTTTAAAAGTTATATGGTCTTTAGCCGTGGCTTTGCCGTGACCTTGGTCATTGTTAACATGGTCTTGAGACTCAACCTTGACTTTAGCCATGGTTGTGGTCTTGGCTTTAGGTCATTAGACCTCTTGGTCTCATCTAATTATAATGATTATATAGTAACTTTGGTCTAAAAATGGGCTGTTAAGAATTTGAAGAAATTTATCACTCAGAAAGCGTTTTCAGGGCTCGAGCTTCTTTGTTCCTGAACGAAAACGTCGTTCCGGACAACTTTCGTGTTTTAACTTTTTGATGAATCGGACCAGAAGTGGGACTTTCAAAATCGTAATTTGATCAGAATGCTATTTAGGCAGTTTTGCCGTTTTGGTTTCGCTAACTTCAAACGGTCATAACTTTGGACTCGTATACTCGTTTTGGGTGATTCAAATTGCTATGTTTTCCTTGTTAAGTCCTCTTTAACAATAAGTAAGTGTCAAATATCAAAGTTATACTATTGTGGTCATGGTTTTCCATAAAAATCACTAGTTTGCTTGTTTGCTTGTCATAAGTTAACATATGTATACCAATACTCGTTTTATCCATTTTTAAACATCATGAACACAATACAAAGACCATATATAGCATGAAAGAAACATAATAAGCATGAAATGATATTGAGCAAGAAAGTGTATAAGGGTTTGCTTACAACTTTTGGCTTTCTAAAGAAAGGAAGTCAAGTATAGAACTAGGACACTAAACCTAATCTTGTAACCCTTCACCATAACTCTTGTAACCCTTGCTAGCCTTGATCTAACCCTTGTGAAAACCATTTAACTTCAGCCCTAGTAACCTTGTGTAGCTCCTAATTCAACCATGGAATCACCAAACAAACTTAAGAACTAGGTAGAGAATACTAAGGCCTTGAACTTTGTAGTGTAACTTGTATATTGAAGATCAAAGGATCATGGTGCTAGGTATTGAGGTTGTGGCGTTTTTATTTGATGAGAAAGGAAGCAAATGAGCTTGTATTTATACTAAGAATGAGGAGGTTAGGAAGGTGGCTAGGAAACTACATAAACTTGGTGACCAAGGTTAACTTGGTGCCAAAGTAATACATGTGTAATGATCTAGTGAATCAAGGGCCAAGATTGAGCCACAAGTGTGAATGCCCCCCCTAAATGGCGGTTTGAAGAGGATAAGGGTGACTAGATGAGTAGTCATGGTCTTTGGATGATAATATCCTAAGTATGTAACTAGTTTTGACTCCGTAAGTTGCTAACCGTAAGTTTTTAGGCCACGAAACGTAAAACCGGGTATCCTAAAAATATGAAACTTATAAATATGGTTAAACATGTCAATATAGTCCATAATAAAATATAAAATGAGTGGTAGGTTCTATCGGGTGCGAAAACCCTGCTAAAAACTGGAAACACGGGTCTAAAACGCGCAATTCGCGTAAAACGCTGAACTGAAAAACGTAAAATTCCGAAACTTTTGGAATTGTCCTAAAATGAGAGAAAATCATATTTCTATTGTTTATAATGTTTTATGGACATATCGGGATGCTAGAAGGACGTTTAAACCTAAAAGTAAATCTCGGACACGGCTTTGTGATTTTTGCAGAAATGATCCGACGAGCGTCAAACTCTCGGATTATCGTTAAAATAGTTTAACTTACGAGAATATGAAATAAAAATTTCTGAGATGAATAGTGAAAAGTGAATAGTAAAAAGTGAATAGTAAAAAGTGAATAGTGAAATTTTCGGGAATAAAAGTTAACCTGAAAATGCGAATTGTTACATGTGTGTCCTTTCCTTGAGCAATTCTGGCATTTCACACTACACCTTCCATTATGATGCTGGTGGCAACGATCACACTTGGGTGCATCACCGTTCTGATTCTTCTTATCTCCATTCCCAATAGCATAAGCCTTAGCTTGTCTCTTGCTTCGGTGATCATTACTCTTAGAGTGACGGTCTCTCTTTCTCTTTCCATTCTTCTCCTTATCAGCTTCTTCTAATTCCAACGAATCCATAAGTTGTTGAGCAATTGTGATTGCCTCATGGATGTTTGCAGGCCTAGCAGAAATTACATCATTCCTCGTAGCTACAGGCAATCCATCAGTATACCTTTCAATCTTTTGAGTCTCAGTTTTCACCATATCAGGGCACAACAAGGCTAACTCCTGGTAACGACGATTGTAAGTCGCCATATCATTACCTTTCACCTTGTGGTTCCAAAACTCAATCTCTAGCTTCTTGACCTCATTCCTTGGGCAATAAGTCTGAATCAGCAAAGACTTGAATTGCTCCCAAGTCATGGCATAAGCTACATCACTCCCAACTGCATTTCGGTAGTTGTTCCACCAAGTCAAAGCTTCATCCTTGAAAGTAAAAGAAGCAAACTTTACCTTCGCATTCTCCGCAAAACCACTGACATTAAACACTGACTCAGTCTTCTCGATCCATCTGACTAAGTAAACCACTCCTTCAGTTCCACCAAACTCAATGGGTCCACAAATCTTGAATTCCTTGTATTGACATCCATTAGCACGAACAGGTGGAAAAGTTCCAGCAGAATTGTTGGAATGATTTGACTCAGCTAGTAGTTCAGCAACTCTTTGCTCCACGAGTTGGTTGATCATTGCTTGATCCACAGTAGGTGCATTAAGTGGAACATGATCATTGTCTCCCTGAATATCAACATTTTGATTCCTGTTGTTGCGGTTAGTAGTGTCCAGGTTGTCAGGAGTAGGGGTTTCAACATTTCGAGTAGGTCGACGACCTCGGCGAGCAAGAGTAGTCACAGCAGGACCAGTCCTGGTAGACCTAACAGGGTTTCGACGGGGTGCCATTGATCTGTAACATCACACAAGTTCATGAGTCTCCAATAGAACTTATCGATATGCTCAACAAAACATCTCAACGAAATCAAGTCAGGGAAAGAATAGTAACAACACACCACGTAACAACAAATAAGCGAATAAGGACTCAATTTCCATAACACCCAAAATCACATAATACCATATACTAATAACCATCAACCATACAATAGCGATCTAACATCGTTCCAACTAACGGATAACACAAAACATACTAATCGTTCCAAAAGAGACGAATACCGTACAAAATACATCAAAATATGATAACTAGCTTTTCTAACCGAACACTCCTCGGCTAAGAAAGCAACAAGATAATATAACTCAAACAACTAGCCACGTGGCTGACGGAGAATCCTCAACTCCTGCCTCAAGCCATCAAGATCCCTCCATAACGATCCTAACTCCACGCTATGGGTGTCTCGGTCTCTCTTGAGGTCAGCCACCTCCTTCTCTAGCTCGGCATTCCTTTGCCAAAGCTTGCGGTCGGCCTCACGAGCAGTAACAAATCCTCGCTGCAAACTATCGATATGCTCGTGGACATCCATCATAACTCTCCTCAACTCAGTAGTCCTGCCCACAGCGACAGTCAAGTCAACTCTCAAATCTGCTAAAAACTCCCCAATAACTCGCTCAAGTCAATCAGATACACGTGCAACTCTGTCACTAAGCTCAGTAATCCGAGCCCACAACCTGCCAATCTCACCCAACTCTGCATGCTCAGTAGAAATCTCAGATGATGCATCCGACTCAACGGGACTACCAGGTGGCAACTCAAACAAGAACGGATGATCAGGTGAATCAGGCTCAATCGGGTATACAGGTGAACTGGGCTCCTCAGCCTGAGCTGGTGGTGCTAACACATCATCATCATCATCAGGCATCTCATCCTCCTGAGGGTCATCCTCCTCCTCAGGGTCATCATCATCACCATGCTCAGCCTCCTGAGGGTCATCCTCCTGCTCAAGGTCATCAGCCTCATCCTCACCCTCGTACTCCTCCTCCTCCTCATTGGAAGAGTACCTCATCACTCGTCGTCTCCTACTAGGTGAACCATGTGAAGATGTAGTAGGTGATCTAGGACGACGACGCAGTGATGTGGGCGGCGCCTCAGACAGAAGAGAATGAGCATCAATCTGTAAAGGTGATGGAGTAGGGCGTACCGACATACGTGCCGTAGCTCGGTGGGCAAAGCGTGGTGCCACACGAGCCAAAGCCTGATGAAGAGTAAGCTGCCTCGATGTACCAGGGAGCCCTAAAGAAGATGAGGGTCCCTGCGTAGATGCAGCAGGTAGAGTTGAAGTAGAAGCTGCCTGTGATACAGTAGCTGGAGTCATGGCCATCTGGTAAGGATCATCAGATGCCATAATGAACTGTGCAGGTAAAACCGGTGCAGTAAGAATATCCTCGACGACATCGGGCATATGGGAGGCCATAGTCTGTGACAACGGCGTAGGGTAGGTGTAAGTGTTTCAAAACAACTTAAATCACAGCTCATAATACCATACCAAACATACTCATCAAATAATTCCATATATAATCTCAATAAAAGAATTTCAAACACCGCATTACTAAAATGTTTATAAAACATGTAGACCATATAAATCCTCGAGAACGCCATCTTATTACTAAAATTCATAAACCTCAAATCATCTCAATTATCTCATAATACCTCAAATAATAGAAGATGCTTCGGCTTGGCGGGCTGGCGGGCGGTGGTCAAGGATCATTTTCTAATAAAAATACGGTTATAGTTTAGGCGTTTATTTACCTAGTTCTCTATAACCTTGGCTCTGATACCAATCTGTAACACCCCCAAAATTTGATACAGCGGAAGACTCAACAAGCTTTCGGGGTGTTACGGGGATTGGTATCCAACACAAGACAATATAGAACGAGATAAAGTAAACATAATAAAAACACAACCAAAACGGGGTTTTAAGGTTTACATTTATCCCAACATCATTCAGAGTCAGGCCCAAAATAAAATAACAATAGGTCCAAATTCAATCATCAGAGTTTAGAAAAATAGATCCATGAACCGAGAGCCTTAGCCAAGCCTTCCAATCCAAGCATGCACCTCATCACTAATTACCTGAGAAAACGTGCTAAAAGTCAGCTTTCGCTGGTGAGATCATAGGTTTAAATTCAACTAATAATATAGTGGACATATACGCAAAACGCTTGCTAGCTAGACTAAGGATTCACTAAAAGCCTGCGGATACCCTCCGCTCTCAACATAACACACGGATACCCTTCCGTAATAACATAGATATTCGGGTAACCCCCGCAATACCAATAAATACTCGGATAACCTCCGAAGTATTAATAACCTATAGGTGCACACTATAGTATCCAAAATCCTCAAATAAGCCAATCTCGTAATCCAACCATTATTTAGTTCACACGCGATGGTTCACTATGTGACTAGGGTTGATGTAACTCATCTAACCAATTCTAGTCCACACGCGATGGTTCACTATGTGACTAAGGTTGTTATAATATTCGTCTAACCATAACTAGTCTACACGCGATAATTCACTATGTGACTAAGGTTGACAAATCTTCCTAGTTCCATGAGCATAGCAAGTTTTGAAAAGTAAAAGCGATAATAGTCCACATAAAACAATTTGCACGTTTCTCACCCCAAGTATTGAAAACATAGTTCAAGAGGAAAAGTGGGGCTATGACTCACCTCAAGTCCAGAAAATAGCAAGACGAGGTAGGTAGAAATAAGATGTATGATAACTCACGAAACAGCAACTACGGACTTGGCACGACCTAACAATATTAACTCTTTCAGAAATCATTTCCTCAAATATATAATATTCCCAAACCCGGACGAGAATCCGTTTTATTACCGAAAATCCATTTCGTATTAGTTTGGTGTATTTGCGTTTGGTATCCATACGGGTGGTGGGTCGACTCAAAACAAACCAACAAGATCGCACATAGAAAGATGAAATAAACTATAGATCTAATATTAGCTCAATATATCATTTAAATAAATCGCCAAAGTTTACCAAATCCGTCGATTTGATAATCCTCATATTTATTTACGTAATATACCGTTCCAAGATTACACCCAATCTAAAGCGCATATAAAGCATATAGCACATAATTACTATATAGTATATATCATAGTTTAATAAATTCCTCGTATATATCGTCAAATTGGCCAGATTTCCTGATATATACACTCGCAATCTATTACACTTTACATATACTACAACTTATGGGCGTCGTAGGATACGATGCCCACTAATATGTTCGTTTCATATAGCTAAATGACCCGGCTCAACCTTACGGTTAAGTGGTTATTTAATTATAGAAAACGTCTATATTAGTCGTCATATATCCGTGACAACACGAACGTCGCAAATAATAACTTACCTGGACCCGAATGACAACAATTTCGCCTAACTCAACAAGTTTATCCGTTATATATCCGAAATGAAATTTTATTAAACGTTTCATAATTGTCAGGAGTTTCCCGTTTTATAACACAATTTTTATAATAATAATACGTTTAATAATATTACGCCACTTTTGTAGCCTAATATATATCTAATCGTATTATTTATAATACGACTCGTGATTATTATTATTATTAATATACGCGTTTATATAGTTATATATACGTTATTCACGTACATACTTTCATATAAACGTTCATATTATCAATAATTATTATTACGAGTTTTATTATTTCCGTTTCCATTTTAATAGTTATTGAGTTATACGAAATGGTCATATGTCCGAGTCATGACTCTCGGCTCGATGTCCAAGTCCAATAATAAGAAAAAGTCATAAATAACCAATCTCCGTCCAATCACAATCTCACACCACGGGCTACAACAATAGGGTCCGACTACGGCACCCGACTAACCTATCTCCGTCAATCTAACGACCGTCTCACAATCGGTCCCCAATCACACTTACCAATCGACAACAACTTCTCAATACCAAAAACCATATCCAAATCGACCCATATATATACGGCCGAGAAAATAAATACCACAACAACAATTAAATAAGTTCACCATTATACAAATAATAACATTAACCAAGTTACTATGTGGGTCGGTTTACCAAGCCGACCCGAGCCCTCGACTCACTTGAGTCTCGGCTCCGAACCGCGAGTCATTTAGACTCGAACCAAACATCACAAGAACCATATAGTTCACAAGGGCCAACCAAGAAATCATATACTCCATACGACCCAAAGGTCAATTCGGTAACCAAAATGGTACTCGGCTCAAAGCCGCGACTCAAAGAGTCGAACCACATTACCATACGAGCCAAAGGCTCGAACCACACTTCAACGAGAATCCCCTTGAGGTCTCGGTATGGCCAAAGAGCACAAAGAAAAGAACCCCGAGACTACACGGTCTCGGCTAGCATCGGGTCAAGGTTCACCACACCCTCGACAATAATCAATCGATCAAACATCACCAAGAACCAAAGCCATACGAGGCTTCGAACCAACAAAAACAATAAGCCGAGGGCTTTGCTCTCGGTTCCAAGTCAACCACGACCCAACCATGAACCCGGATACCAAACTTTGTAGAAAACGTGTTTTCAACCAAAACCCATAAACATGTTACGTTTTTAAATGAAAACCCACTTGATTCTCATCAACTCGTGACCCTTGGTCACTATTCGAACCAAAGAATCGAGTTAAAACTCGACCTACCTTCCAAAACAATCCTAAATCGAAGAGTACTCAAGAAATAACAAGAAAGTGGTGATGAACTTGTGATTATTTGATTCGGATTTGGTGTTAATGTGGGAGTTAGGGCGCGTGTTATAGCTCAAAAGAAAGATCTCGACAAGAGGGTTAAAGTGGTGGTGTTATTTTTGGTGTGGGAGTGGCGGTGTGACGGTGGTGGCCGGCCGAAGAGGGCGGCGGCTAGGGTTAGAAAGATGGGGAAGATGATGAGATGAGAGAGAGAAGTGAAAATGGTGAGTGAGGTGTGGTGTTGTTGTGTGTAGAACCGGACCCAAAACACACCTATATAACTTTTTATTATTATTTTTTTTTAAAAAGTTAATATTAGTAATAATAATAATAATAATAATAATAATAATAATAATAATAATAATAGTAATAATAAGGATATTATTACGGTGGAGCGGGTAACGCGGGTTATTGTAAAAACATGTGGCCCGAACCCGAACTTATTTTAAAACTTCCATATCATTCGAGAACCTCTCGTAAATAATTAAAATATATATCAGACTCGTTAAGACGAATCATAAAATTGTCGTTAGGTAATCCTAGTGCCAAAGTCAACGTAGTACCAAGTGAGAATTCGAATATACATCACCGATCATAAAATCAAAAATGAATTATGAACATAATTCACGAATTCCATAACGTCATTAATTAAAATATCCATAAAATAGGTCTTACAAGTTCGTTGTGAAATGAAAATTTCAATTAAAAATTATAAACGAACTTAAATTGTAATGCGGGTTTTTAAAATAGCTCCCTAAACTGCCGGTTGTCACACAACACCTTGCCCTGCAGGTCCAAAAAGCTCAACTAAAAAGCACTTAAGAAAAATCCTAAAAATAAGCTAGTGGGTGGAATCTAGAATTAAGCTAGTAGACAACAACATATATAAAACTCAGAGTGTGAATCCTTCCACAAAATTCAGGAAAATTCCCTGAATAATTGGGTTTCTGCACAAATGGGTAAATTGACTTTTTGCTAAAAACCACACATTTTGACTTTGGCCAATTTTGCTTGCTTCTCAGTGATTAAAGATGATGTTTTAGACTGAAATGAAACTGAATTAGGTTAAGTTAACTAATTGTGCATCAATGTGAATGATTGAAATCATATAAACTCTAACAGTTAACTTGTTAATAAGATCAAAAGGAAAATTTGACTTTTTACTAAATACTTACTACTTTTATGATTTGAATGAGCAGTAATATACCAATTAAATATGTAGGGATTAAAACTACACCCTTAAGATCCAGCTGAGTCCACAGACTCAGCACTTCCAAACACCCCTTAAAACTCAATCACTTTGGAGATTATGAGACAGAGATCAACACAGATTAAATTTCCTAAAACAAACCACTTTTTTAAGAGATTTAAAGTTTATATAAGCTGAAAACTACACTCTTTCGCCACAATCACTACTCAATATAACTACTACTTATTAGCAATGAAAACCTGAAAAACCTACTCTAAAGCATCATTAGAAACAAATTCTAATTTACAAACAGAATAATCAAGAACTAATTTAGCTAAGTTAAACACAAACAATTAATATAATACACTAGAGTATAAGGTATGAAAGGTAAGAAAAGCTCACAGTGTGCTTATACCCCAATAATCATGAACCCAGAACCACATTACAATCCTAAATAACTCCCATGAGTTTCTATTACCAGGTCCATCCTTAATTTAACCTGCTCCTTGCAATTTCTTCATTTTCATATATATATTTTTTTCTTTTTTATTTATTTTTATTTTCTTCTTATTTTGTATTTTTCTGAATAAACTGAAAATTAAACTAAAAAGAGATTAACAAACTGAAGACTTATATTATTGAAGAGGAAATAGATTACAAACTTGAGTTTGATTGAAAATTACAAGGTACAACTATTTAAAATAAGCTGAAAATTACAAAAAAAAACTAACACACAGTTCTGCTGCTTCTCTTCCAATTTATATGGCACAATTAGGGTTTGCAGAGTCCACTAGCCCTTTCCCATCAATAATCTTGACCAAAGGATGAAAAAGATTTAATCTTGGCCGTTTCTTCATTTTGGCGCCAAACTCTTTTTGGAATTTTCTTTGATATTATTGGTGCCAGGGAGCAATCTTGGAGGGTAGTTCTTGTTTGGTTAGGCAAGGGGGGGGGGGAAGAGTGTGGCAGTGGATATGAGGGTAGGGGTGATGATGGAAGTAGCAGGGGGAGTGGGGTGAGGTGGATGGTTGACTGGGGAGGTCAAAGATGGGGGAGTATTATTTAAACGGGAGGGGTTTTGGGTAGTGGTGGTGGGCTGGTTTCTTTGGTGGGCTGGGGAAGGTGGAGTGGGCCTGGGGTGGACTTGTATTTGGTTTTGGATTAAAAGGGTGGGTTGGGTATTAATAATAACTAGGTCCGTTTGGTTTGTAGAAATTTTCACACAAGGACCAAGATTGTAATTAGCCGAAACATGAGGGACCAAATCTGCCATTTTCCAAAATTTGTTTAAAGGACCACTTTTGCCAAGTTAAAATATCCCAAGGATCAAATATTGCATTTTTCCATTTTTTCAAATTCCCGGGGACTAAAATTGACAAGTTGCCAAACTTCGGGGACCAAACATGTAATTTCCACAAATATTTTACCCAAGGACCATTTTTAACACATTTTGACTTTCCAAGGATAAAAATGATTTTTTCTTTCAAAATTATCCCACCAGGGACCAATTCTGCCATTTTCTGAAATTCCAGGGACCATTTATGTCAATTTTGGATTTTGAGGGGTAAAAGTGTAATTTTCTCAAACTTTTTCACCCAAGGACTTATTTTGACAATTTTTGACTTTTCTTTGCCTTGGGTTGACTTTTCTTTCATTTTAAACTTCCAGGGACTAGTTTTGCCAAATTTTGAAACTTGAGGGACTGAAACTGCCAATTGTGCAAACTTTGTTCGTTTTTCATTTGTTTTTAAACATTTTGCATCTAAAACATATAAAACACACTTTTGGGATAAATTGTGTATTTTGATGCGTTTTTGGGTGTTTTTGGATGTTTTGGCAGTCCAGATACGATAAAAATGATGAGTGTTTGAGCACTCATCAAGACCATAGTCAATTAATCACTGAACCAATAATTACCGGTCAAGAGGATTTTAATCAGTCAAGAGGATTTTAATTTCTCATTGAATTTACGAGCCAAGAATATGTAAATACCGATGATATGTGATTTAATAAATGTAATTAAAAACACCATTGATGGCCAGACAATGATTTTACAACTTTTATTTCCACAACCACATATCTCTCAAACACATTAACATGAATATTGTATTCTTGATACTAATTCCGTAAATCCTCAACAAATAAAGGCATGTATAAATCCATATAAATAGATATAGTACACGATAAACTGGATTTGCTACCAGTTTCGTAATCCAACAAATATTGCCTTTATTAATCAAAATCCAGAAAGAACCAATCAAGATAACTAAAATATATCCAACCGATAATATCAGATCATATTAAGCACCCACATTCGATTTCCATTTCAAATCCATTAAATTAAGAATCCTAATGTTTCAAATTCTCTTAATTTTTTTTTTTTTTTTTTTTTTTTTGGATCATAATCATGTAATTAGATACACAACTTAACCACGTTGTTATTCCATGTATATGTTAACATGCAATTCATGAAACTAACTACCGTTGGCTTATGAATTTATTATTGCATATGTTTAACGTCATCACAATATATCACACATGTGGCCTTATAATGAAACATTTAGATTTGCATTCTTGATTTCTATTATCACAAGGGATACAAAATTTACATGTACCCACATGTCAAAGTTACTGGTGGTCCACCAGTTATCTGATTCGTATGTACATATATTATATGATTTTCCTTTTTGATTTGCATGCATAAAATTTAAATCATGCATTCATTTAAGTCCGATCATGCTTTCAGAATTATCTTAGAACGTAACAAACACAGGAAACGTACCAGATATATTCCAGTTTTTGAACGTCTATAACATACCAGATTATCCGCAAATTCGTCTTCTTCAATAATTGATTCGATCTTTGTAGGAGATAACAACAACGAACCCAACCGGATATAGTTGAATCTCTGAAAGGCGTGTAAACACTTTCAGATCGAATCAATTCGGTGGTTCTCCCGAATTATTCAATCGGATACAATACAGAGATTGAGAATGTTTTGTATGCTTTTTGTTTGAGATTTTTTATGAACCAGAGAATATTCATGACCAAAAAGAAAAGCGTTCCTTTCTAAATGGATTAGGGCTCCTTTTATGCAGGTTTTTCCAAGGTTTAAAAGTTGTCAAAATTAGTCCTTCAACTTCTGAAAATTGAATTTTCTAAGGAACTTTTACCATAACAACTTGGACCCTGCTGCCCCGGACCCCGTCCCTTAGGGGATTCGCCCCTAAGATCATAATAAATTCAAATAGGTGTGCACTCCGCACCTCCAAACCTAAATGATGTCTTATTATGACTAAATTGGTCAAACAAGTTAATCCAGTTACACTAAAATATCCAACACAATACAGATGACTTCATTCTCAAATTCATCAAGCCCTTTCCGAGAGGACTTTGAGAGCCGCTTCACAGCAATCTCTTGTCCTTCTAGCACACCCCGGAGACTAACATATTTACTACCTGCTTTTTTGTTGAACGTAAATGTATAAAAATATTTTACTGATTATCACGCTGTTCACCCCAACTTGTTTAACATGTACTTATTCATATTATTTACCTTGTAAACTGGACCAAACCCACCTTCTCCCAGCTTGTTGTCAACCGAAAAGTTATCGGTAGCCCTAGAAACTTTATATAAGCTATACAAAGGAACATCTATACTTCCCTTCTGGTTGCTACCTTTGAGATCTCTATCAAGAATCGTTACACTCCTACCTAGAAAGTATGACGTGTGGTTGTCAAATGTTTATCATAATGTAATTATTTACATGATGTATGGCATACATCTAATATGCGTAGAAATTAAGATCGATATTACTTGCCTTCTCTTTCTGCACCGGATCTCTTCTTCCTTTTACTCCAAGTGTAGAGTGTAAATATTGACAAACTAACTTCAATAGCTACTCGTTTTTTTCGTTTGTAGCTGGAACGGAGATCTAAGAGATATTACAAAGTTAAAGCAAATATAACATTATCAAATTTACAGCAATAAACAACATATGTCTTTGCTGCTAAATTCCTATGAACAGATGTGTTAAAAGTTACGTATAAATATTAATATGTAAATGACTAGTATCGAACCCGAGACCTCGGGATTGCACATAATACAAACGAGAGTCAAAATTAATAAATATTAATTGTTAGTTATATTTATTAATAACACAAGTTCAAGGGTTAATGATCGTTAGTTATTAAACGTATGGACTAACTATCGTTAAATAATAAGGAAATGGACTAGAATGTAATTTGGAGGACAAGAAGGATCCGGAAACCCCTTGTGGGGTGTATGGCCGGTCGACCCAAACCCAATAGGGTCGATCCATGCTTGCTTGGTCTCCAAGAAATTCATCTAGTATATATACAAACCCAAGGGTCTTTTGTTTCTCACCTTTTGTGCACACACAATACCCTAAGTTTGGTTTTTCCTCTCTTGTTTTTCCCTAGCCGATCGAACACCCCTCTTCCTTAAGGGTTTCGATTTTTGTTTTTACAAAACAATAATTTGTGTTTAATCTTGCAATTAATTTGATTCGGTATTAGTTTGTGTGTACAAGAACGAGGTAACAACTCACTATAGTTGTTATCAAGGAATCTATGAATAAAAAAGGTAAGGGATTGATCATTGATTCATAAACCCTAATTAGGTTCATCAATTAATTCAAGATTTGCTATTTTGATTTTTGTTCGGGCTAGAATCACCACGGTACGTTCCTATTTATGTTTTAGTTAATCTTATGTGTTATACTTGATCCTAGCTTCCGCAATACGTGTACTTTGATTGTTAAACTATAACAGTGGCATCACGAGCCATGTATAACATGTAATTGATTACTAAAACGTAATAAAAATCGGATATTTAATTGTTTTAGATATATGTTTTGATCTAGGGTTTTTTCTTTAATATTTTTTTATAAAATTTGAAACCCTAACCATAATATATGGGGGTCGATTTTCCACATAAAACCCTAATTAGGGTTTGTGGTTTAGTTCATTAATTTGTAATCACTAGAAACCCTAGGTCTTTAACCGGTTATGTGAACGTATCTTGTGACCTATGTGCTAATTGTTAGGTTATATCCGTGACGAAACATGCATGTTAGTCATGGATCTTGTTGTTTTTTTTTTTATTTTGTCACATGTTTTAATTAGATCTAAAATTGGGAAAGACTCCAATTCATATATATTAAAATCAATTTATATGCTATGTGGTGTGTATATTAACTTTGGCCTACGCAATTGATTCGTCAATGCATGTGGCACTCTTCCAGTTAGAGGAGAAGGCCTTAGTTGATTACATGCATAATTATACCTAGAATTGATTTTATTATGATCTTTTTTAATAAGTATTGCATGTGGCTAATTGTTTCACTTTTATTATTATTAGTTGTTTGTTTTTCTTTGAATTACTTGTTTTATTGTTTCTTAATTGTTTGACTTGATGTAAGCAATAAAAAGGGTAATTTTTTATAAAGAAAATAATACGGACTAATAATGGTGAAACCCTAAGTGATAAAGATTGAATCTTGCGGAGTCTTATGTGCCAACAACGGTTCGCTTCGCACGGTAATTCGCTCCAAGGTGAGACTAGCAAGATTCATACTTTATTACATGTTTTGAGATTGAATCCATAAACTTTTGCTTGATTGATGTTTTGTACAAACATGCTTTTAAAAGTAACTCTTTTAAGACAAAATTCATAACCGTGATTTGAAGGCTTAGAAAAGAGCCTTAGAGTCTGCCTTGGTTATCACAATCTTGAATATGTCTTAAACGAATTTCTTTTAAAATCATGCTTGTAGAAAGTCATCTTAAGGTTTTTTAAACCTCAAGTAAAACTTTGTGTATTAATTTCACGAATTGATAATAAAAAGGTTTTGAAAATTATGCTATAAAGATGAGTGCATGCATCTTTATACATATTCTGATTGACATATCAAAATTGAATACCCTTAAAATTAAAGTTACATGCCATCTATCTATAAGGAACACTTGGAATTTTAATTTAGTAAACGTGAGACCTAAGCTAAATTATTATAACAAGGTAAAATTCTTTTAGTGCGTGAGACCATAATTGTAATTTTACAGTTTCTAAGGTAGACGACTTAATTAAGTTGTGCGTGAGACCTAGAACTTAAGGCATGAGATGGGATGAAACATGCTTACAAGGCAAATTGATGAATCAATTTGATGTAAATCCCATAATGGTCTAGGAATTGGAAATCTTGTTTGCCAATTATTGTTCGACAGATTACCATCTTTTGTACTTTCACCACTAGCTAATCAACTGATATGATGGTACTATGTAAAGTTGGATCCTAGATTTTCAAGAAAATTTTGGTGGTTATATGAATATAGCCTATGGGTATTTTATTTTCTTGAAGATATTTATCATCGAAAATACTAATGTTTGAACTTTTATCTGTAGATATGGCTCAACCCGATAACCCAACAGTGATTTCTGCTTTCAAGAGTCATATTGAGAGAGAAAAATCGACAGGTTTCCATTGTTGTCCAATAAAACCACTCCTGAGGTATCGACAAGTGGGATTTCACGGTTAGCAACCCATAAAACTACATGAGGTGATGTGTTCTTATACCATATCCCCAGGTACCGATTCTTCGAACTTCCTGGGCTAAAGAAGCCCAACTCGAATTTTTCGTTTCCTGAAACAATGGTTTCACCATCCGTGATGTTTTGAAAAACAGTTAAGGTGTCTAATGAACTGCAAGATGATAGAATTAAAGAGAAGATGGTAATATATGGAATTAACATTGTTATTGAATGTACTGAACTTTCGATTTGCCAGTTTCTCCCTTTTTATGTGCTTCATTGACTACTATTTTAATTTTTATCATTCTTCAAAGAACCTAACTTCCTTGGTAAAGACTAAAGACTAAACATAGTTTACTAGGAGGGAAGACCAAATAAGTCTTACTAATCACCTTTCTAAAGTGTGAATAAATTATCATTTCTATTAAAGTTTATACCGAGTACGTACGTACATATGAATCACGAGAAGAGTCCATGTAGTCAACCTAAAATCCATCAATAAAAGTCAAATTTTGGGAGAATGGGTTGTATATTGATCTTTTTTGGGCTAACCAGCAATTTCAAGCACTATTAACCAAAACTATGGCAAACATAAACCTGTGAAATAATTATTATGTGCACTTATATGCCCGGATTTCATTCATCATTCACCCACAGTTGTTAACGCATCATTTATGAGGGCTAGTATGATAGGCATCAGTGTAATCAATTGTTAGCAGCCATTTCTCAGCGATCGTGTCTATGGGGTTTCTATGTGTAGGCAAAATTTTCTACATATCAATCAATATCAGAGTTAACGGTAGTTTTTCCTTAATATTTTTATTCCTTTTTATGAGGTCAAGTCAAGTTTATTTAGACAGTATCAAAATCACCTATCTTTATCACATGTGTGAATTGGTCGACCTTGGAGTTAGAGTCTTCATTCATACATCGTTAATAAGTGGATATCCCTTTTCCTATGCCTGCTAACTTCAGCAGACTGTCATCTCGCTTCTAAAAGGTTTGAACATAGTAAATCACAACATCAATGACTAGATTATTAATTAAACCAATCTTTGCAGCCAGCATTTCAGGGAACTTAATAAAGGTAATCACAGCACAGACAATACATATCTGTAGTATCTTGGAGTGAGTGAGTGTGGTGAAAGTTGTTGCTGGCTCACTCGGTTTTTCTAATTTTGTGTGTGTGTTTAGAGGGTGCAAATGGGTAGTTTTTTAGTTGGTGTATTCTTTTAAACAAATAAAGCTTCTATTCATGAACTGTTGAGGAAATGTGATGTTAGTAAAAGGTAATGTGCAGTCATATGCCCGGATTTCATTCAGCATTCACCCGCAGTTGTCGCATTATTTATGAGGGCTAGTTTCTATGATAGGCATCGGTGTAATCAATTGTTAGCGGGTCATTTTCTAGCGACAGTTTCGATGCAATAGTTCCAATGTAAGTCAAAAACTTTTAACATAAGAAAGTATACAGTGAACTGCAGATGCCGTTTACCTTAATTAGAACTAATGTTGGATGAGATTCTAGAAAAAGAAAAATAGAACGAGCAGGAAGGAAAATAAAGACCCAACCAACTTTATTGAAACATTCAATCTCAACAATAGATCGTGACAAACTGATAATCTAGTTTTTGACAATAAGGACATCATTTTTCCACCTTAATTAAAAGGTTAGTTCTCTAGTCAAAATATGATCATTTTTCCAAATGACTTACCTAATAAAGAAGTATTCATTGTGTTGGGTCAATTCAGTGCCCAAAGTCGTTTAACTTCATTATAGTTAATTTATCTAAGTGGGTACAACACATTGTTTTAACTGACACGACCGTGTCTATGGGGTTTCTATGTATAGGAAAAATTTTCCACATATCAATCAATATCAGAGTTAACAGTCGTTTTTCCTTAACATTTTTATTCTTTTTATGTGGTCAAGCCAAGTTTATAGACAAAAGTGCCAGCATCAAAATCACCTATCTTTATCACATGTGTGAATTGGTTGACCTTGGAGTTAGCTTCTTCATTCATACATCGTTAATAAATGGATGTCCCTTTTTTTATGTGGTCAAGTCAAGTTTATATTTCCTTGGAGACTTGGAGTTAGGGAACATATTAAAGGTAACCACAAAATACATATCTGAAGTATTCCACGCGCGTAGTTACATAAATACACATAAAGGACATATACAAAGATATAGAGACATAAGACCATCAGTAACCTGAGGATAATGTAATCAAATTCACTTAAAAACCAGTAGCATGCATACAATATAGTAAAAAAGTAAAACCCAATACCAAACAAGACAAGTACAGGACCAAACTGATACTGGCTAACCTTATTAAGCTAAGAAGAGCTACTTTGCAATATTGATTTGTTGAAGGTGTATATATGCATGTGTGAAAATCGTGAACATATATGTTTGCTCAAATTTACGTTGAAGATTGGTAATCTGGTATATTGATGGAGTGGTGATTAGTGATGACACCCATCAGTAAACTTCCATTATACAAGGTTCTAGTGGCAACTTTAATCGTTGGTCGGAACCGTTTGATTTGTTAAAATAAGTGAATAAAAAAAATAAACTTAATTTATTATTCAAGTGAGATTATGAGATACAGTGCCTGATAAGAACTACATGTAGCAACATCAAATGCAAGAACTGAAAAAAGTTACATACAAACTTTCAATTTTGTTGATATGATGAATACACAATGATCCACCATATATTCTTTGTATCATAATTATACATATGAAAATGACCTTTAAAATGAGTAAACCAAATCTTTTTACTATCTACCGTCTATCTGAGTTAATGTTACTCCATTAACCGATGATAGTGAATGAAGACGTGAGGTGGAGTCGATTTCACTTCCTTGAATAAAGAAGCCAGGTTGTTTGGGAGAAGGTAGAGAACCTTCTCCACCCAACATGGCAACAACTGACGGTGTGCAAGGTCTATCTTCTGCTCGTTGTTGCACACACAATAGGCCAACGTGTATTGATCGCAACACCTCAGAAACAGAATAGGAGTTACCTAAACATTCATCAATTAAATCGAGAGACTTTCCTTCTTTGCAAAGTCTCCATGCCTAAATGAATCAAAATATAAAACACAAATTAGTTCAAATCAGAAAAGTCGAACATCTATATCGTATTCTTTTTATGTATATATATGCTCATACTTGATCACAAACGCATGTTTATGGACCTTCAGTAGCCATATCATACTGAAATTTGCATATTTGTATATATGTATATGTTTTCATCATTGGATGATTATATTCAACACACTTACATGTCCAAGAAGATGATCATGGTGTTTTTCATGAATAAAACCTCTATTTTCTCCCCGCTCACAATCTCCAATACTAAAACCCCAAAGCTGAATATATCTGACTTTACCGAGAAGAAACCATTCACTGCATACTCTGGAGATATGTATCCTCTGAATATAACAAAAGACCATGGAAATAAATACACAGTATATATATAGAATGCATTAAACCATACAAACTTTAGGGATTCTTACAAGGTTCCCACTACTCTCTTGGTATTTGCTTCAGTTTCGTGTTCTTTAAACATTCTGGCCAAACCGAAGTCAGATATCTTTGGACGCATCTGATGATCAAGTAAAATGTTTCTGGCTTTTAAATCCCTATGTGCAACTTTAAGCCGGGAATCTTGTTGAAGATAAAGAAGACCTCGAGTAATTCCGTTAATTATGTGGAGCCTTTGTGGCCAATCATGTAATGACTTTCTCATTCCATCTGCATAAATTTGCAACAACTTAGTTTATTAATAAACATTTTATCCCTTTGCAGATACAATTAATATCATTTTTATTTTACAAGATTGAAAAAGCTGATCGAGAGCCCAACCAAATATGAAACTGTCTAGACTTTTGTTAGGCATGTATTCATAAAGTAAGATTGTCTCATCGCCTTAAATGCAGTATCCTAAGAGCTTCACAAGATTCCGATGCTGAAGTTTAGCAATATGTAGGGGATAACAACAACGAACCCAACCGGATATAGTTGAATCTCTGAAAGGCGTGTAAACACTTTCAGATCGAATCAATTCGGTGGTTCTCCTGAATTATTCAATCGGATACAATCCAGAGATTGAGAATGTTTTGTATGCTTTTTGTTTGAGATTTTTTATGAACCAGAGAATATTCATGACCAAAAAGAAAAGCGTTCCTTTCTAAATGGATTAGGGCTCCTTTTATGCAGGTTTTTCCAAGGTTTAAAAGTTGTCAAAATTAGTCCTTTAACTTCTGAAAATTGAATTTTCTAAGGAACTTTTACCATAACAACTTGGACCCTGCTGCCCCGGACCCCGTCCCTTAGGGGATTCGCCCCTAAGATCATAATAAATTCAAATAGGTGTGCACTCCGCACCTCCAAACCTAAATGATGTCTTATTATGACTAAATTGGTCAAACAAGTTAATCCAATTACACTAAAATATCCAACAATCCTCCCCCATTTTAGTGCCATCCTTGATTAACTAAAACAAGTAATCTCAAACAATCAAACTTTTGCATAAATGAAATGTCGTGACGATTGAATTTCACATTAGTACATTACACATTCCGAATATTCGAATACCAGGGTGTCGCTAAGGATTGAACCCTGGGAATTCATAATGACTACACGAAGATAATGTACACAAAAGTTTACATACATAGTAGTTCTATCTTGACACATGTTTTACTAGCCTATGTCCTTATCCTTCATAAGCATGTCAAAGCCAAGTCCCAGCTTCTTGAAGCGGCTAAACTTCATGCTCATATAGGTAGTTCCTTTCAATCATGCCCTGCTTGCACTTTTTCAAAAGAACTATTAAGAAGATAAACTTCAACCTCTTTATCTTGCAGGTCTGAACACATACCTTGGGACAGTATAACATGTGTTCCAATCTTAAGTGTGAGCTTTCCACATTGAATTCAGCTTCTAACATTGTATTAGAAGGGAATTGGGTGTCTCACCATTAGAGAATTTAAACGGACTTTATTTCATCCCTATTCCGACTTTGTGCACTAAGTCTTCTGCAAACCACTTTGTCAAGTAGTAAGCTATTGATAGTTTAGTTTCACTATCATAATGCAATAAACATGGTAACATTGACTTTAAAAACATAATACCATATGTTTATTAACAAGTCCTTTAACCATAATATTTCTTTAAAACAAGAAATTAAAACAACAATTCATGATGCCAAAGTTAACCACGTTGTACAACTTTATTTCTATGATCCCAAGATTACCACACCAAATGTGAAAATACATTCACCATTGAAAGTGTAATCTTCTTGATCAATTATCCAACTTAATTGCATCAATAATTGTATCACTTCAAATTTTCAACAAGCTTCATTTTGTTCTAAACCAAAAAAAAAAAAAAAAAAAAAAAAAAAAAAAAAAAAAAAAAGAAAAAAAAAAACATGGTTTCTTTCAAGTAATTAAATACTTGATTTTTAAACATATCAAGCAAATGATATATTTGTGAACCACTAGATTGTCTAAACATACATGCACAATTTATCATTTTAGACAAATAACTAAATCAATTACGTTAACGTAATTCTTTTGGCTACTTTTCCAACAATTGCTAAATTCACCATCTATGCACAAGAACTATTGTTTCTTGAAGAATGGTCTTGCATGAAAATCAGTAGGAAAAGATAAACAATTAAACACCAAGGCATCATCATATGTCAATCAATGATACACATTCCCAGATTGATAATGTTATGCACTACGTCGACTTGAATTACAATTCTTATCATGCAAACATGCAATAATGTCTGATAATTTATTCTTATGTATATAATTACACATAAATCCCTTTCTGATTTATAATCATAATATATCCTTGAACCCCATGGTTCTCTTTGGTACTTGGTAATTGGTTCATAGTATCCCAATATGTTGTAACTCAAGGAATACTATCATAGCATATGCAACTAGATGCCATAAAACTAAGCCATATATTCGAATAATCATTTCAAATAGACCATAGTCAATTAATCACTGAACCAATAATTACCGGTCAAGAGGATTTTAATTTCTCATTGAATTTACGAACCAAGAATATGTAAATACGGATGATATGTGATTTAATAAAAGTAATTAAATACACCATTGATGGCCAGACAATGATTTTACAACTTTTATTTCCACAACCACATATCTCTCAAACACATTAACATGAATATTGTATTCTTGATACTAATTCCGTAAATCCTCAACAAATAAAGGCATGTATAAATCCATATAAATAGATATAGTACACGATAAACTGGATTTGCTACCAGTTTCGTAATCCAACAAATATTGCCTTTATTAATCAAAATCCTGAAAGAACCAATCAAGATAACTAAAATCTATCCAACCGATAATATCAGATCATATTAAGCACCCACATTCGATTTCCATTTCAAATCCATTAAATTAAGAATCCTAATGTTTCAAATTCTCTTAATTTTTTTTTTCTTTTTTTTTTTTTTTTTTGGATCATAATCATGTAATTAGATACACAACTTAACCACGTTGTTATTCCATGTATATGTTAACATGCAATTCATGAAACTAACTACCGTTGGCTTATGAATTTATTATTGCATATGTTTAACGTCATCACAATATATCACACATGTGGCCTTATAATGAAACATTTAGATTTGCATTCTTGATTTCTATTATCACAAGGGATACAAAATTTACATGTACCCACATGTCAAACTTACTGGTGGTCCACCAGTTATCTGATTCGTATGTACATATATTATATGATTTTCCTTTTTGATTTGCATGCATAAAATTTAAATCATGCATTCATTTAAGTCCGATCATGCTTTCAGAATTATCTTAGAACGTAACAAACACAGGAAACGTACCAGATATATAGTTTTTGAACGTCTATAACATACCAGATTATCCGCAAATTCGTCTTCTTCAATAATTGATTCGATCTTTGTAGGGGATAACAACAACGAACCCAACCGGATATAGTTGAATCTCTGAAAGGCGTGTAAACACTTTCAGATCGAATCAATTCGGTGGTTCTCCTGAATTATTCAATCGGATACAATCCAGAGATTGAGAATGTTTTGTATGCTTTTTGTTTGAGATTTTTTATGAACCAGAGAATATTCTTGACCAAAAAGAAAAGCGTTCCTTTCTAAATGGATTAGGGCTCCTTTTATGCAGGTTTTTCCAAGGTTTAAAAGTTGTCAAAATTAGTCCTTCAACTTCTGAAAATTGAATTTTCTAAGGAACTTTTACCATAACAACTTGGACCCTGCTGCCCCGGACCCCGTCCCTTAGGGGATTCGCCCCTAAGATCATAATAAATTCAAATAGGTGTGCACTCCGCACCTCCAAACCTAAATGATGTCTTATTATGACTAAATTGGTCAAACAAGTTAATCCAATTACACTAAAATATCCAACACAATACAGATGACTTCATTCTCAAATTCATCAAGCCCTTTCCGAGAGGACTTTGAGAGCCGCTTCACAGCAATCTCTTGTCCTTCTAGCACACCCTGGAGACTAACATATTTACTACCTGCTTTTTTGTTGAACGTAAATGTATAAAAATATTTTACTGATTATCACGCTGTTCACCCCAACTTGTTTAACATGTACTTATTCATATTATTTACCTTGTAAACTGGACCAAACCCACCTTCTCCCAGCTTGTTGTCAACCGAAAAGTTATCAGTAGCCCTAGAAACTTTATATAAGCTATACAAAGGAACATCTATACTTCCCTTCTGGTTGCTACCTTTGAGATCTCTATCAAGAATTGTTACACTCCTACCTAGAAAGTATGACGTGTGGTTGTCAAATGTTTATCATAATGTAATTATTTACATGATGTATGGCATACATCTAATATGCGTAGAAATTAAGATCGATATTACTTGCCTTCTCTTTCTGCACCGGATCTCTTCTTCCTTTTACTCCAAGTGTAGAGTGTAAATATTGACAAATTAACTTCAATAGCTACTCGTTTTTTTTCGTTTGTAGCTGGAACGGAGATCTAAGAGATATTACAAAGTTAAAGCAAACATAACATTATCAAATTTACAGCAATAAACAACATATGTCTTTGCTGCTAAATTCCTATGAACAGATGTGTTAAAAGTTACGTATAAATATTAATATGTAAATGACTAGTATCGAACCCGAGACCTCGGGATTGCACACAATACAAACGAGAGTCAAAATTAATAAATATTAATTGTTAGTTATATTTATTAATAACACAAGTTCAAGGGTTAATGATCGTTAGTTATTAAACGTATGGACTAATTATCGTTAGATAATAAGGAAAGGGACTAGAATGTAATTTGGAGGACAAGAAGGATCCGGAAACCCCTTGTGGGGTGTATGGCCGGTTGACCCAAACCCAATAGGGTCGATCCATGCTTGCTTGGTCTCCAAGAAATTCATCTAGTATATATACAAACCCAAGGGTCTTTTGTTTCTCACCTTTTGTGCACACACAATACCCTAAGTTTGGTTTTTCCTCTCTTGTTTTTCCCTAGCCGATCGAACACCCCTCTTCCTTAAGGGTTTCGATTTTTGTTTTTACAAAACAATAATTTGTGTTTTATCTTGCAATTAATTTGATTCGGTATTAGTTTGTGTGTACAAGAACGAGGTAACAACTCACTATAGTTGTTATCAGGAATCTATGAATAAAAAAGGTAAGGGATTGATCATTGATTCATAAACCCTAATTAGGTTCATCAATTAATTCAAGATTTGCTATTTTGATTTTTGTTCGGGCTAGAATCACCACGGTACGTTCCTATTTATGTTTTAGTTAATCTTATGTGTTATACTTGATCCTAGCATCCGCAATACGTGTACTTTGATTGTTAAACTATAACAGTGGCATCACGAGCCATGTATAACATGTAATTGATTACTAAAACATAATAAAAATCGGATATTTAATTGTTTTAGATATATGTTTTGATCTAGGGTTTTTTCTTTAATATTTTTTTATAAAATTTAAAACCCTAACCATAATATATGGGGGGGTCGATTTTCCACATAAAACCCTAATTAGGGTTTGTGGTTTAGTTCATTAATTTGTAATCACTAGAAACCCTAGGTCTTTAACCGATTATGTGAACGTATCTTGTGACCTATGTGCTAATTGTTAGGTTATATCCGTGACGAAACATGCATGTTAGTCATGGATCTTGTTGTTTTTTTTATTTTGTCACATGTTTTAATTAGATCAAAAATTGGGAAAGACTCCAATTCATATATATTAAAATCAATTTATATGCTATGTGGTGTGTATATTAACTTTGGCCTACGCAATTGATTCGTCAATGCATGTGGCACTCTTCCAGTAAGAGGAGAAGGCCTTAGTTGATTACATGCATAATTATACCTAGAATTGATTTTATTATGATCTTTTTTAATAAGGATTGCATGTGGCTAACTGTTTCACTTTTATTATTATTAGTTGTTTGTTTTTCTTTGAATTACTTGTTTTATTGTTTCTTAATTGTTTGACTTGATGTAAGCAATAAAAAGGGTAATTTTTTATAAAGAAAATAATACGGACAAATAATGGTGAAACCCTAAGTGATAAAGATTTAATCTTGCGGAGTCTTATGTGCCAACAACGGTTCGCTTCGCATGGTAATTCGCTCCAAGGTGAGACTAGCAAGATTCATACTTTATTACATGTTTTGAGATTGAATCCATAAACTTTTGCTTGATTGATGTTTTGTACAAACATGCTTTTAAAAGTAACTCTTTTAAGACAAAATTCATAACCGTGATTTGAGGGCTTATAAAAGAGCCTTAGAGTCTGCCTTGGTTATCACAATCTTGAATATGTCTTAAACGAATTTCTTTTAAAATCATGCTTGTAGAAAGTTATCTTAAGGTTTTTTAAACCTCAAGTAAAACTTTGTGTATTAATTTCACGAATTGATAATAAAAAGGTTTTGAAAATTATGCTATAAAGATGAGTGCATGCATCTTTATACATATTCTGATTGACATATCAAAATTGAATACCCCTAAAATTTAAGTTACATGCCATCTATCTATAAGGAACACTTGGAATTTTAATTTAGTAAACGTGAGACCTAAGCTAAATTATTATAACAAGGTAAAATTCTTTTAGTGCGTGAGACCATAATTGTAATTTTACAGTTTCTAAGGTAGACGACTTAATTAAGTTGTGCGTGAGACCTAGAACTTAAGGCATGAGATGGGATGAAACATGCTTACAAGGCAAATTGATGAATCAATTTGATGTAAATCCCATAATGGTCTAGGAATTGGAAATCTTGTTTGCCAATTATTGTTCGACAGATTACCATCTTTTGTACTTTCACCACTAGCTAATCAACTGATATGGTGGTACTATGTAAAGTTGGATCCTAGATTTTCAAGAAAATTTTGGTGGTTATATGAATATAGCCTATGGGTATTTTATTTTCTTGAAGATATTTATTATCGAAAATACTAATGTTTGAACTTTTATCTGTAGATATGGCTCAACCCGATAACCCAACAGTGATTTCTGCTTTCAAGAGTCATCTTGAGAGAGAAAAATTGACTAGAAAGAATTTCAATGATTGGCACCGTTCGCTCAGAATTGTCTTGTGGGCGGCCGGAAAGCTCAATTACTTGACCAAAGAATGTCCAGCTGAGCCTGCTGCTGATGCAACAGAAGCAGTTAAGGCGGAGTGGAGGGAGAAACATGCTAAGTTTAATGAGGTTGTTTGTTTAATGCTCACTAGCATGTGTGCTCCATTACAAAAGAAGTTTGAGTACTTTTTCCCAAAAGATATGCTTGAAGTACTTCAGCAGTCTTATGAGAAACCTCCCGCAGTAGAATTGTATGATGAACTTGACAAGCTACACAATTGCAAGCATGGTGATGGTAAACCGGTTGAAGATTATGTGACTGAGATGAAGGAATCTTTTGATCAGCTTCACAGAATTGGATTGGTTACCCCGAGAATGTGCCAGTGCACTTGATCAACATGGCCCTTAACAAGGACTTTGCTGGTTTTGTGTAGAATTTCAACAGGCACTGCTCGGGGAAGACAGTCTCAGAATTACTTGCACTGCTTGTTGATTATGAGAAAAGTCTACCAGCCAAGGTCAAGGCTCCTACCCCGCTGGCAATTCATGGGGGGAGAATCCCGAAGAAATCGCATGTGAACAAAGGCAAAGGGAAAGTTAACAAAGGCAAGCAGGTCATGGCCTATCAACCTCAACCCAAGATGAAGCAACATCAGCCTAAGCAGAACAAGGTGAATCCACCAAACAAGAAGGATCAGGCATGTCACCATTGTCATGAAAAGGGCCATTGGAAGCACATGCAGCAGTTGAAGCTATAGGAGTTTTTAATTTAGTGTTGCCTTCGGGCTTAGTACCATCTTTAAATAATTGTCATTATGCACCGTCAATTGTTAGAGGTGTAATTTCATTTTCATGTTTGTTGAACCTTTGTTTTCATCATACTGTTTCTAGCAATGGAATTTCAGTTTCTTTAAATGGTGATTTTTATTTTAATGCTATTGCTGTGAATGGTGTGTTTGAAATTGATATGAATGATAATGATAATGCTTTTGTTAAAAATAATTCAATGTATAGCATCAATAGTAAGAGAATCAAGAAAGGTCTGAATTCGTGTTATCTTTGGCATTGTCGACTTGCTCACATTGGCAAAGATCGCATGAAAAAGCTGCAACATGATGGGCTTTTAGAAAAGATCAATGATGAATCATTTGATAAGTGCGAATCTTGCATTGCTGGGAAGATGACTAAGAAACCCTTTAAAAATAGGATTGAAAGGGCTAATGATCTACTTGGTCTAATTCACACAGATGTGTGTGGACCACTTAGACATGTATCAAGGAGAGGTGCTAGTTACTTCTTAACATTTACGGATGATTACAGCCATTATGGATATGTTTATTTACTTAAACATAAACATGAGGTGTTTGAAACATTCAAAGTGTTTAAAGCAGAAGTAGATTTGCAACTTGGAAAGAAAATTAAAGCTCTTTGATCCGATAGAGGTGGTGAATACCTGAGTCAGGAGTTCATAGATTATTTAGCAAATGAGGGAATTGTCCAGCACCTTACTTCTCCATATACTCCACAACAAAATGGTGTATCTGAGAGAAGGAATCGTACATTGCAAGATATGATACGATCTATGTTTAATCTAACAACTCTTCCTTACTCATTTTGGGATTATGCCTTGGAATCTGCAGTTCGCATCCTTAATATGGTTCCAACAAAGAAGGTAGATAAGACACCATATGAGTTATGGACTGGAAAAACTCCTAACTTGTCTTATCTTAAGGTCTGGGGTTGTGAGGCGTATGTTAAACGTGACTCAGCAGACAAACTCCAACAAAGATCTGTGAAGTGTATCTTCATAGGATACCCTAAGGAAACTATGGGTTACTACTTTTATTACCCACCTGAAAACAAAGTTTTTGTTGCAAGGTATGGAGACTTCTTGGAAAAGGAGCTCATATCTCAAGAATTCAGTGGGAGAGCATATGATCTGGAAGACGATCATGAAGATGTAGCACCTTCTGAAAACACTAGCCAACTTCATGTGGAACCTGAAAGTTTAGGTCCTCCACCTGAAGTTGAAGTGGTTCCTGTTCGTAGATCATCTAGACCTGTGAAGGCTCCAACACGTCTATGTCTTAACATGGAGTGTGATGACAACTTGATAGGAGATCTTGATGAACCTACAAGTTATAAAGCTGCCATGAATAGTCCTGAAAAGGAAAAATGGCAGGGAGCTATGAATGGGGAAATGCAATCCATGAAAGACAATGAAGTCTGGGAAGAAGTAGACCTACCTCCGGGTGCCAAGTTAGTTGGGAGTAAATGGCTCTACAAGAAAAAGACTGTTATGGATGGCATTGTACACACCTATAAGGCCCGTTTGGTAGCTAAAGGCTATACTCAAACTTTTGGTGTTGACTATAAGGAGACCTTTTCTCCTGTAGCTGACATTAGGGCTATTAGGATTCTTATAGCCATAGCCGCTTACTATGACTATGAGATTTGGCAGATGGATGTCAAAACCGCCTTCTTAAATGGTCGCCTAAAGGAAGACATCTATATGGCACAGCCTGAGGGGTTTGTGAATCCAGAATTCCCAAATCGTGTATGCAAGCTTAAAAGATCCATTTATGGATTAAAGCAAGCATCACGATAATGGAATAAGAGATTTGACAGTGAGATTAAAAAGTATGGATTCACTCAAAATCTCGATGAGCCATGTGTATATCACAAAGCTAGTGGGAGTAATGTAATTTTCCTTATTTTATATGTTGATGACATATTGATCATGGGAAACGACATTCCAAGTTTGCAAAAGGTTAAGGCATATCTTGGAAGTTGCTTTTCTATGAAAGATTTAGAGGAAGCTGCATTTATTCTGGGAATCAAGATATATAGAGATAGATCTCAGCGATTAATTGGATTAAGCCAAAGTGCTTACATTGATAAAATATTGAAGAGATTCAATATGCAAAATTCCTTGAAGGGATATTTGCTGATGCAAGAGCAACATGGCTTGAGCGAGAAAGTTTGTGCTTCAACACCTGAAGAGGTGCAACGCATGAAGAGAGTCCCTTATGCTTCGGCTGTGGGATCTATTATGTATGCGGTGAAAAGCACAAGGCCTGATGTGGCATTTGCTCAGAATTTAACCAGTCGATATCAGCAGAATCCGTGTGAAAAACACTGGACTGCTGTTAAGAATATTCTTAAGTACCTTAGGGCTACTAAAGAGATGTTCTTAGTTTATGGGGGTACTCCATCTGCAGAACTTGATGTTACAGGTTACTGCGATGCTTATTGGAAAGGTGATAAGGATGATACGAATTCTCAGATGGTTTATGTCTTTATCATTAATGAAGGAGTTGTGGATTGGAGGAGCAGAAAGCAGAGTGTACTGGCGATGTCAGCTACAGAAAGTGAGTATATAGCCACTTCAGAAGCTGCAATGGAAGCTGTTTGGATTAGGAAGTTTGTTTCAGGGCTTGGGGTTATGCCTTCGATTCGACGACCTATAAAAATGTATTGCGACAATTCAGTTGCAATTACATTTGCCAATGAACCTGGAATCATGAAAGGCACCAGACATTTCCTGATTAAGCATCACTATGTTCGAGAACAAGTCGAAATAGGTAAAATCGAAATGCTCAAAGTTCACACAGATGAAAACTTAGCAGATCAGTTTACGAAGCCTTTACCTGCCACCAAGCTTTACAAGCATGCTGAAGGAATAGGACTTAAGTTAGCTGAAAGTTTCATGCCGATTTGTGATTAGTATTTGGATAAGGGATGTAATGTACAATTATTATTTTAATGAAATAAAATATTGGTTATGTTTATTTATTCATTGTCATAATAATATATCCTATATTTGCATGTTTAAGATCCATGAATAAATTATTATTCTAAATTGTCCGTTGTCGATTAATGATATGGGAATATCATTAAATTAAGACAATTTTGATTATTGGTTAAGGATATACTTGAAAGTATATTGATGCATAGTCATACCAATTTCACATGATACTCAATGAATTGAGTATTGGACTTATCCCAACAAAAAGATTTAAATATTTAATGTGAGAATCATATTTAAAGTTATCCTCAGACTTGAGATACCAGATAAGCGTCATGAATGTAGTGCATTTTTGTGAAGCAATCTACCGCTTACCGTAATTGGAAGTTATAAGGGTTGTTTTCAGAAGTGTTGCAAAGTTCATGGGTTATTCTTGTAATCAAGAGAGAATTTGTTCCTTCTGATTTGTTCAGAAGTATAATACTGATGGGCCCCTCGTAGGGTTGACAAAATATTTGTGTGGCCACGCCCAAAGTCTATCTGGAATACGTTCAGATGTTTCGATAATTTTGTTCAATCATAAAGAGACGAGAAACAGAATATTAATAAAGAAACTCACATCTTTATTAAATGTAGTATTAGAAACAAAAGGATAATTATAATGATGAATCATTAAAGGTTTTTCAGGAAACCTAGCTCGGGTCGTGCTGGGGGCATTGGAGTGTTGCAAGACGCCAACCAATGTCATTTTACTATTAATAGATATACGAGTGGGAGCTGTTAAAAGTTACGTATAAATATTAATATGTAAATGACTAGTATCGAACCCGAGACCTCGGGATTGCACACAATACAAACGAGAGTCAAAGATTAATAAATATTAATTGTTAGTTATATTTATTAATAACACAAGTTCAAGGGTTAATTATCGTTAGTTATTAAACGTATGGACTAATTATCGTTAAATAATAAAAAAAGGGACTGGAATGTAATTTGGAGGACAAGAAGGATCCGGAAACCCCTTGTGGGGTGTATGGCCGGTCGACCCAAACCCAATAGGGTCGATCCATGCTTGCTTGGTCTCCAAGAAATTCATCTAGTATATATACAAACCCAAGGGTCTTTTGTTTCTCACCTTTTGTACACACACAATACCCTAAGTTTGGTTTTTCCTCTCTTGTTTTTCCCTAGCCGATTGAACACCCCTCTTCCTTAAGGGTTTCGATTTTTGTTTTTACAAAACAATAATTTGTGTTTAATCTTGCAATTAATTTGATTCGGTATTAGTCTGTGTGTACAAGAACGAGGTAACAACTCACTATAGTTGTTATCTGTGACAACCGGCAATTTAGGGAGTTATTTAAAAACCCGCATTACGTTAAAGTTCATTTAAAATTTTTATTTAGAATTTTATCTCACAACAAACTTGTAAGACCTATTTTATGAATAATTGTATTTAATGATGTTATGGAATTCGTGAATTATTTTCATAGTTCATTTTTATATTATGCTCGGTGATGTATTCTTAAATTCTCACTGGTACTACGTTGACTCTGGCACTAGGTTTACCTAACGAAAGATTTTATAATTCGTTTTGCGAGTCCGACGATATTTGAGTAATTACGAGATGTTTTTCGGAAGATATTAAAGTTTTGAAATGAGTTCGGGTTCGGGCCACATGTTTTACATTTACCCATGTTACCCGCTTCACACCATTAGTAATATTATTATTACTATCATTATTATTATTATTATTATTATTATTATTATTATTATTATTATTATTATTATTATTATTATTATTAACATTATTATTATAAAAAAAAAAAAAAAAAAAAAAAAAAAAAAAAAAAAATCAAAAGAGTAACTACAAAAATTGGTCCTTGTGTTTTCGGTACTCACACCACACACACAAACACTCACCATTTCATCTCTCTCTCATCACCTCATCCCTCTCCCTCATTTTAACCTAGCCGCCGCACCCTTTGGCCGGCCACCACCATCACACCGCCACTCCCACACCTAAAATAACACCACCACTTTAACCCTCTCATCGAGATCTTTCTTTTGGTATACTGCACGCGCCCTAAAACTCACTTTAACACTACGTACGCATCATCACCACCACCTAAATACCTCCATTTTTATTAGATCTTGTTGGGTTTTTGGAGAAACTCGTTTTGAAGCCGATTTGAAGGTGAGTGACCATGAGTTTCAACTCGTGTGTCTCGATGTGTTACCCAATTCGTGGGTACACGATTTTCTTTAATGGATTTTGTGAAATAATAATGGGAAATGAAGTTTTGGTTAATAAAAACTTGTTTGGTATCCGGGTTGTGGATGTTTGGTTGTTGTCGACTCATTGACCATGGGCCGTGGCTCACGGCTCATCATGGTTCGAGCCCTATGGCTTGATATTCTTGTTGGGTTTTGACCTAGTATATTTTCGTGAGAGCTTGTTATGTTGGTTTTGATTGGTGGCTCATTTTTGAACGAGCCTAGCTCTCGTTGTTGTTGGTTATGTGCCGCGACCCAAAGGGGTCCTCATTGGCAGCCTTGTGGTGCTCGTTTGAGCTTTGCCGAGACCAAGGTGGTCCTTGGTCGAGTCCTCCTTGACTCATAATTGTAGCCGAGACCCAAGTGGGTCACTTGGCTCGGGTTTGGCTTGGTAAACCGACCCAAATTATATGTAATGTGATGATTTTTCTTGTTGTTATTTTTCATGTTGTTGTTGTATTTGAATTTTGGCCGAACACTTTGGTTGGGTCGAGACCTTTGTAGTCTCGACAATGGAATTATTGTATTGATTTTGGAGTGTTGACGATAAAGTGGTTTGGGGACCGATTGTGAGACGGTCACTTAGATTGACGGAGATAGGTTAGTCGGGTGCCGTAGTCGGACCCTATTGTTGTAGCACGTGGATTGGGATTGATTGGACGGAGATGTATTGATTGTTATGACTTTTATATTACTTTGGACTTGGACAATGAGCCGAGAGTCATGACTCGGACATGTGACCATTTCGTATGACTCGATAACTATTTATAAATAAAACATAAATAATAAAACTCGTAATAATAGTTATTGATAATATAAACGTTTATATGAATATATAGACGTGAATAACGGATATATAATTATATAAGCGCGTATATTAATAATAATAATAATCACGAGTCATATTATAAATAATACGACTAAATATATATTAGGCTACGAAAGTGGCGTAATATTATTGAACGTATTATTATTATAAAGAAATTGATATAAAACGAGGAATCCTCGACAATTCTCAAATATTGAATAAAAATGTCATTTTGTATACATACTAAATAAACTTATCGAGTTATGCGGAGTCGTTGTCACTCGAGTTCAGGTAAGTTTTATTTGTGACTTTCGTGTTGTCACGGATATATGACGATTAATATAAACGTTTTCTATAACTAAATAACCACTTAACCGTAGGGTTGAATCGGGTTATTTGGCTATATGAAATGAATATATTAATGGGCATCGTATCCTACGACGCCCATAGGTTGTGGTATATGTAAAGTGTAAAAAATTGCGAGTGTATATATTGGGAAATCTGGCCAATTTGACGATATATATGAGGAATTTATTAAACTATGATATCTACCATATAGTATTTATGTGCTATGTGCTTTAGGATGGGGTGTAATCTTGGAACGGTATGTTACGTAAATAAATATGAGGATTATCAAATCGACGGATTTGATAAACTTCAGCGATTTATTTAAATGATATATTGGGCTAATATTAGATCCATAGTTTATTTTATTATTCTTCGTGTGACCTTTTGGTTTGTTTTGAGTCGACCCGCCACCCGTATGGATACCAAACGCGAATACACCAAACTAATACGAAATGGATTTTCGGAAATAAAACGGATTCTCGTCCGGGTTTGGGAATATTTTGAATTTGAGGAAATGATTCTGAACGAGTTAATACTGTTAGGTCGTGCCGAGTCTGTAGTTGCTGTTTCGTGAGTTACTATACATCTTATTTCTACCGACTTCTTCTTGCTATTTTCTGGACTTGAGGTGAGTCATAGCCCCACTTTTTACTCTTGAACTATGTTTTCAATACTTGGGGTGAGAAACGTGCAAATTATTGTATGTGGACTATTATTGCTTATATATTCTTTCTAAAACTTGCTATGCGTACGGACTAGGATGTATTGTCAGCTTTAGTCACATAGTTTTGTGTGTACTATTCAAGGTTGACTTATTTGGTTATTGATGGATTGTCAGCTTTAGTCACATAGTTTTGTGTGTACTATTCAAGGTTGGCTTATTTGGTTATTGATGGATTGTCAGCTTTAGTCACATATATGTTGTGTACTATTCAAGGTTGGCTTATTTGGTTATTGGTGGACTGTCAGCTTTAGTCACATAGTTTCGTGTGTACTATTCAAGGTTGACTTATTTAGATACTATAGTGTGCACCTATAGGTTATTAATACTTCGGAGGTTATCCGAGTATTTATGGTATTGCGGGGGTTACCCGGATATCTATGTTAGAACGGAGGGTATCCGTGTGTTATGTTGGAGCGGAGGGTATCCGCAGGCTTTTAGCGAATCCTTAGTCTAGCTAGCAAGCGTTTTGCGTATATGTCCACTATATTGTTAGATGAATTTAAACCTATGATCTCACCAGCAAAAGCTGACTTTTAGCACGTTTTCTCAGGTAATTAAGTGATGATACGGATGCTTGGAATGGAAGGCTCGGCCAAGGCTCATGGTTTATGGATCTATTTTTCTAAACTCTAATAATTAATTATGGACCTATTGTTATGCTATTTTGGGCCTGACTCTGAATGATGTTGGGATAAATGTAAACCTTAAAACCCCGTTTTGGTTGCGTTTTTATTATGTTTACTTTATCTCGTTCTATATTGTCTTGTGTTGGATACCAATCCCCGTAGCACCCCGAAAGCTTGTTGAGTCTTCCGCTGTATCAAATTTTAGGGGTGTTACAGATTTGTATCAGAGCCAAGGTTATAGAGAACTAGGTAAATAAACGCCTAAACTATAACCGTATTTTTTATAGAAAATGATCCTTAACCACCGCCCGCCAGCCCGCCAAGCCGAAGCATCTTCTATTATTTGAGGTATTATGAGATATTTGAGATGATTGTTAGATTTGGGATTTATTGAGATGATTTGAGGTTTATGGATTTTAGTAATAAGATGGCGTTTCGAGGAATTATATGGTCTATATGTTTTATAAACATTTTAGTAATGCGGTGTTTGAAATTCTTTATATTGAGATTATATGTTTGAATTATTTGATGAGGATTTTTAGTATGGTATTTTGAGTTGCGATTTAGTTGTTTTGAAACACTTACACCTACCCTACGCCGTTGTCACAAATCATAGCCTCCTTTGCACGTGTCGTTATTAAGAATTGTTATTGTTAGTACGCGTCGCTAACTTTATCGCCTCGTGGTTCGCCTGCTCGGAGATGGCGAGTGATGGAGTACCCCTTCGACGAGGAGTACGCGGGTGAGCAGAATGATAACCCTCAAGATGAGGAAGAGAATGATGACCCTCAGGATTGGGAAGAGGATGATCCTCAGGAGGAGGATATGCCTGATGATGATGGGTCGCTAGCACATTCAGTTCATTCTGCGAAGCCCGATTCCCCGATACATCCGTTTGAGCCGGTTTCACCTGATCATCCGTTTTTGTTTGATTCACCACCTGGTAGTCCTGTGGCGTCGGATGCGCCTTCTGAGGTTTCTGCTGAGCATGCAGAGTTAGGTGAGACTGGTAGGATATGGGTTCAGATTACTGCACAGGGCGAGAGGATCTCGCGGATGTCTGACCGACTTGAGATGGTCATTGCTGAGTTTATTGTTGAGTTTGTTGCGGAGTTGAGGAGTCTACGCCAGCATCGTGGCTAGATCGATTTGGAATCAGGTTGTTGTGTTGCTACATAAGCCAAGGAGTATTTGGTTAGGAGAGCTAGTTATTATATCTCTTATGTCATGATATTAGGATTGTACATTCGTCTCGTATGGAAAGATTAGTATCTATTATGCCTGTTGGTAGTATGGAACGATGTATTGATCGCTACTTATGGACGATGGTGAGCTCGTATGATATTTTATGGTTTTTGGCGTACATGGAGAATTGTGTCTTATTTGCGTGGTTGATATTGTCTTGGAATTATATTAGTGGCTGTATGACGAAACCCTGTCAGAGCTACCCGAACTGGTACGGCAGCGACTACCCCTGGTCGCCGAGGACGCCGTCCTACTCGAAATATTGAAACCCCTACTCCTGATGACCTGGACACTACTAACCGCAACAACATGAATCAAAATGTTGATGTTCAGGGAGACTGATGCGTGGGAATCGCACCTTGCTTTACCTCTCGAGGGATCTCGAGAAGCTTACAACCCCCACAAGGCAGTGTACCTGATCGTTGTAGTATAGTATAGTGACAAGTACCGGGGGATTGATTGTTCAGCTTAGGAATAGTGTCGCTAGGATTAGAAAACCTAATTAATAGTTCTAAAGGTGAGAGATGATTATTTTTGTATTTTTTATATTTTTATGAAAGCAAGTAAAATCTCGGATTTTGGAAGAGTGGGCGGAATTAGTTGCTATTCAACTAACCCAAAGCTAAGATGCAATCAAAATAAAATAATAAAAATGAAAATAAACTAATTATACTAAGGTTGTGAGCAGTAATTGGAGAAATTGTGTTTACTTAGACTTCACTACTCCCTAGATATCTTTTACACGTTAATTACTTGTTACACTTGTATGGATGACGGATTGTATTCCTTAATACCATTCGTGGGGTGGCATACATAACTCCCCAACTCTATGAGCTCTTATCTCCTCCTACACCATGACCCAGCACAACTATAGGGATTGTAAACAGTGGCTCATGCATTAAATACAACCAATAAAGACCTAGTACGCCTCGGTTCATGTTTCTTAAGACGTTCAAGCATGTTACCATTTGGAGATCTGCCAGTTTTCTTAAGCCTAACATATAATATCATTCATCCAAAACAAGAATAGACAAGTAATCAACACATAATCAACATCTAGGTTTCATTAGATCTAAGCAAACACAAAAGAGATCTAGCCTAGCATAGTAGAATTGAGACAAGAACAAGATATAAACAACCAACACATAGACATATTGATTGAATTGGAAGAACACTTATCTCAATTACAATGCAAGGTCTCAAGGGTTTGGAACCCTTGAAAAACCTGTAAAAGATACACCAAAATCGTCTTTAGGGTTTCACCAAAACTTCTCCCTCTTTTTTATGAAAAAACTAGAAAACTATATATAGGAAAAGTAGGCTGACGGCGTCAAGAGTTAATTGTGACGCCGTCACCTCGCCGCCATATACTTCCTCGGACGGCCTTGATCTACTTATGACGGCCTATGTGACGCCGTCACTGACCACGGTATTTTATTCTTGCCACTTTGACGCCGTCATGAAGGCGTTTGACACCGTCACCACCTTCGGTATTTTAATCTTCATGTCTGACGCCGTCAAGGTATTACTCTTGACGCCGTCACCTTGTATCATCAGCATGGAAATTTGGTACTTTGCCGTTTTCTTCACTTTTATGCTCCAAAAACTTCCAAAATGGCTTCTTTTCCAGAATTCACTCTCCAAACACCTAAAATCACAAAAGGAACGATTTAGGGCAATATTTGATCAAATAAATTCGGATTCGGGCTTAAATGACCCCCTAAAAACGGATCATTTTTCGCCTCATCATATACCCTTACACTTGAGATTTGCTTGTCCTCAAGCAAATGCGCTTTTATTCTATTCGAAAGACAAGTTAGGGGTCATTTAACACTAATATAAAAGTAATTACAACAAATAATCGTTCCACTAAAGACCAATAGACAAGCACGGAGGTCATACACTAGCACCTCACAAATAGTGTTTAGATACTCACATCTCTCGGGTGTAATAAAATAATATAACATTATGGAAATGGAAGATATCTCTCACTACCTGTCATAGCAAAATAGATTACCATAGGCTTGGGAAAGGATCAAACCTCCACCACATGGCATAAGCACCTAGGATAAACTATCAAAGAGGTCTTTTAAAAGGTTGTAACGTTAGGTATAGGGATATGAATTACACGGTTTTGTTGGATAAAGGAAATTTTACTGGTGGCGAGTTAACAAACTTGGTTAATTACATGTACAAGATGGCGTTGCTAAGCCAAGACTAGACTCGACTTAAGCTAATAAATGAAAGATAACAAAAACATAAAATAAACATAGAATAAAAACGGGATGGTAGTCCGTATGTTTTTTTCATTTTTTTTTTTTTCTTTTTCTATTTTTTTTTCTTTTTCTTAATTTTTTCGATTTTTTTTTTTTTTTTTTTTTTTTTTTGCATATACTCTTACCCTACCATCCAAAATAATACATCATAGGGAATGAACATTCCCCTTACACTTGAATCTTTACATACTTTACATTAAACTATTCTAATGACTCGAATTAAGAAAATCAAAACACTTGGAGCACTTTTAAGATTAACGCACATATGGGGGCAATAAGTGATGTTCTTCCCCATTACTCCATAAAATAAGTACTTACCCATGAGTCCCAATCGTCCCAAAACAATATGTACAAGGATATGACTCGACTTAGCAACCATGTATTCAATTAGAAGGTTAACTTAGGGTTTAACAAATAACAATAATGCACTAAAAATGAGCGCATACACGGAAGGCTAAGGCGATTTGGGTGTACATTTAAGTGGGGTGTAACAAATTCTTCCTTTAAGTAAAATGCTTAAAGTTAGAAACGAAAAGATAGGCTCGGAGGGGTGTACTAGGGGTTTCGTGTACTAAAAATGAGTACAACGCAAAGGGTGTGGGAAAAATTAGTTGACTTAACTAGCCAAGTAATATGACTTAAATGGTCAAGTAATTATAATACAGGTTTAACACAAGGGTGATCCTAATGCCTCTTATCATGTAGTAAATCCTACCACACGAATGTAGTCTCACTCGCGGTCTCGGGATGCATCACTAACGCAAGTTCTAGAATCTAAATGCTACCGGTACACTCATAAGCACTAATAGTAAATGCTTTTCCTATCAAATCTAAAGGCGAACCTCACATTTTTGGGTGGAAAATTTTTCTGAATATACGGTTATGTGCTAGTCATACAATCTCCTATCCATGAGACGCTTGCTATGGCTAAAGTTTCACTCCTAAATGTTGTAAAAAATTTTAAATTTGGCGCTAAAATTACACTAACAAGTATTTCTCATAGTTTTATTACACATCTACTATCAAACAAAACAAACTCAAGCGAAAGTGCATATGTAAGGTATCATCTTTTTACCCTCCCCTTACACTTAGGATGAACATTGTCCCCAATGTTCAAGTAAAGAATGTAAAAGTTAAGAGGTAAAGAGAATGAAATCAAATACTCCCCTGATTCGCTCGGTATGGATTATAGGTTGGCCAGGTTAAATCTTCCTCCAAGAAAACGAACCATCAAAGCTTCCCTTCCAGAATATAAATCATCTTCTTGTCATAAATAACCTGTAAATCCTGACAACAATAGACAAGGCAACCTCGCGTAAAATCGGCGGCATCCTATATAAGTTACTAAATCCTAGAAAACAAAGTAAGATATAATGCTTGTGGAATGAAGTTTGCAGATTTCCTGGAGATTATAAAACTTAATAATTCACAAAAACCATAAGACTCCGTTAGAAAAACAAAATCGGTAAAATTTCCAGATTTTAACTCCTGACGCCGTCAAGAGCAATACTCTGACGCCGTCAGAATGGACCTGCAGAAATTCTTATGTTAAGTTTCCGGAAAATTTCTTGAAAAACTTTGTCCTACTTCCTGGAAAATCTTGCAAAACTTCATTATGACTCAATACAAGCATTTGACTCTAACAAATACGAATATACATGTTCATTAAATATTGTGGAGAATCATGATCGGTTTGTTTCTTAAAAACATATTTGGGGTTTTCCCTTACACTTATCTTTTGCAAAAATACCTTTAGGTTGAAGTTAAGACTAGGCCAAACAACATAATAAAGTATTTCCACATTTTAGTTGAGAAACATGATTAACCAACAATAAAAATAAAACATGCATACGGAAGCAAATAACAATCAAACAAATAAAATCACACAAAACATGGGTTGCCTCCCAAGAAGCGCTTTTTTTTATTTACGAGTCTTGTAGCTAGACTCAAAGTCATGGGTTACTACGTGATTTCATCATTGGTTCCACTCTCTAGGTCGTCTTCTAAACCAGTTTTGTATTCCGGACCTAGTTGCAAGCATTCTTTGTAGAAACCAAGCATCCTATTTCTAACATACTCTGCTCCTCTACGTCTATCCTCCTCATTCCTATAATAACCGCTTGCTTATGTTCCTTTTCGAAATTAGAGAGAAGGCGGTATTGTTCGATCTTGTAGGGCATTTGATAAGCAACCTCATCATTATCTTTCTTGAATCTAACTATCCCTAAAGTCGGATCATAACTCATCTTAGTGGCCTCAACAAATGGTTTTCCGAATATTATTTGGCTTAGGTTAGCATCAATCACCGGACGAGTGTCCTCAACTATCATAAAATCGATCTCATAAGTGAGATTCCCTATAATCACATGCAATCCCTTCACTCTTCCTGCAAAATTACTTATCAGATTCTTACCGGGCATCATCCTAAAATTGAGTTGCTTCTTCATCACCCAATTGTAATAGGTCCTAGTCATGATGTTCACGGGGGATCTAAGGTCGATGTAAGCTTTCCATATATGCATGTGCCCTATATTACATGGGATGTTAATGTTGGAGGGATCTCCCATTTTGATCAGAGGGTCGCCAAAAATATATGTTTTCTCGGGACTATCGAATAAATCCTTATGGTATTCCCGTTCTTCCTCGGTTGGCAACTTATCAAAGTATTTCTCTATAGGTTCTATCTCCTCTAATTCCTCACCCTTATTAACCTCAACTTCCCTACTCTCATCCTCACTATTGGTTTCAACTCTAACTTCATCCTTGTCACTCTCTTCTATCTCCCTATCTATTGGCTTAATGGTGACAACATTGACAAAGTAGACATGTTTGGATGATGAGGGGTCCTTAATTTGGATTCCACTATTGGTGTCCCTAGTGTCCTTCCTAGGTGTGGTTAATGTTTGGTTGTTGAGGGCTTTCAACAAGTTGTCGATCTTATTGGTCATCTCCGTTTGTTGTTGGTTGAATTCGGTTTCGAACCTAGCTATGCGGGCTTCTTGAGATGCCATGAATTTCGACATCAATCCTTCAAGATTGTTGGTACTACCATAGTTGTTAGAAGGATTGTTGTTGAAGGTACGGTTGGATGGTGGACCGTTTGATTGGTAACGATTAGGCGGATTGGAAGAATTGGGTTGATTTTGCTTCCACCTAAGGTTTGGGTGATTTTTCCATGAGGGGTTGTATGAATCACCGTATGTGTTTGGCTCGGGCTTGAAAGTGTACCACTTATCTCCCGCTTCGTCGGTACGCGTGGATGCATAGTCCGCAAAAGCTGTTCCGGGGAGTTCCACACAATCATGAGTGTCATGGGGACCACTACATAATTCGCATGAAGAAGTGATTTTGTTCACTTGGCTTGAATGTTTCGGAGCTTCGTAAGATTTCATGAGAAACTTGACTTGGTCCTCAAGTTCCATGATCCTACGGTCGGGAGTGCTTGAATTGTTCGAAGGCAAAGATATTGCCTTGACCGTTTTGTTCAAATCACGGGGATCATTCCAACTTTCATTGTTATAGAGAGCAAGATCTTCTATGAGTTCCCATGATTGTTCCGCACTAAGATCACGTAGCTTACCACCGGCCGATTGGTCAATGGTTCGCCTCGTGGAGATGTCGATATGGTCATAGAAGATTTGGACTTGGAGCCAAAGATCTATGCCATGTTGAGGGACTTTTTGGAGTAAGTCCTTGAAACGAGTCCATGCTTCATAAAGAGATTCATTTTGACGTTGTTGGAACATCAAGATGTCATTCCTAAGCTTAGTAGTTCTCCCGGGTGGGAAAAATTGAGCAAGGAAACGAGTGGTGAGATCATCCCATGTGGTGATAGATCCCGCGGGTAAACGCTCAAGCCATTGACTAGCTTGATCCCGTAGAGAGAATTGGAATAGGCGTAAACGGGTAGTCTCTCTAGTTTTAACACCTAGGTCTATGGAATCTACGATTTTGAGGAAGTCCTTAAGGTGTTGGTTTGGATCTTCGGAACGAAGTCCATGGAATGCACATCCGCTTTGCACCAACCGGATGGTGTCGGATCGCAAGGGGGTCACATTGTCTCCGGTCAGCTCAATGGTGTTTCGGGAGCCTTGGTGGCTAGGTCGGGAATACTCTCCTAAGGTTCGGGGCCTAAGGGGTTCCAATGGTGGGTTTTGTTGTGGTGGGATGATGGGTTCAAAGATGTTACCACCTTCCATGATGTCGGATGGTAAAGAGTTACGAACAAAGGCACGAAGAAATAAGATAGACTAAAGAAGACCTAAAAATAAAAATAAAAATCTTACTAGAAAGGAATCTAGCAAGTAGACCTAATAAAAAGAAATCCTAACCTAGACAATAACTATTCCACGGGCTGCGGCGCCAAAAACTTGATGCGTGGAAATCGCACCTTGCTTTACCTCTCGAGGGATCTCGAGAAGCTTACAACCCCCACCAGGCAGTGTACCTGATCGTTGTAGTATAGTATAGTGACAAGTACCGGGGGATTGATCGTTTAGCTTAGGAATAGTGTCGCTAGGATTAGAAAACCTAATTAATAGTTCTAAAGGTGAGAGATGATTATTTTTGTATTTTTTATATTTTTATGAAAGCAAGTAAAATCTCGGGTTTTGGAAGAGTGGGCGGAATTAGTTGCTATTCAACTAACCCAAAGCTAAGATGCAATCAAAATAAAATAATAAAAATGAAAATAAACTAATTATACTAAGGTTGTGAGCAGTAATTGGAGAAATTGTGTTTACTTAGACTTCACTACTCCCTAGATATCTTTTACACGTTAATTACTTGTTACACTTGTATGGATGACGGATTGTATTCCTTAATACCATTCGTGGGGTGGCATACATAACTCCCCAACTCTATGAGCTCTTATCTCCTCCTACACCATGACCCAGCACAACTATAGGGATTGTAAACAGTGGCTCATGCATTAAATACAACCAATAAAGACCTAGTACGCCTCGGTTCATGTTTCTTAAGACGTTCAAGCATGTTACCATTTGGAGATCTGCCAGTTTTCTTAAGCCTAACATATAATATCATTCATCCAAAACAAGAATAGACAAGTAATCAACACATAATCAACATCTAGGTTTCATTAGATCTAAGCAAACACAAAAGAGATCTAGCCTAGCATAGTAGAATTGAGACAAGAACAAGATATAAACAACCAACACATAGACATATTGATTGAATTGGAAGAACACTTATCTCAATTACAATGCAAGGTCTCAAAGGTTTGGAACCCTTGAAAAACCTGTAAAAGATACACCAAAATCGTCTTTAGGGTTTCACCAAAACTTCTCCCTCTTTTTTATGAAAAAACTAGAAAACTATATATAGGAAAAGTAGGCTGACGGCGTCAAGAGTTAATTGTGACGCCGTCACCTCGCCGCCATATACTTCCTCGGACGGCCTTGATCTACTTATGAGGGCCTATGTGACGCCGTCACTGACCACGGTATTTTATTCTTGCCACTTTGACGCCGTCATGAAGGCGTTTGACGCCGTCACCACCTTCGGTATTTTAATCTTCATGTCTGACGCCGTCAAGGTATTACTCTTGACGCCGTCACCTTGTATCATCAGCATGGAAATTTGGTACTTTGCCGTTTTCTTCACTTTTATGCTCCAAAAACGTCCAAAATGGCTTCTTTTCCAGAATTCACTCTCCAAACACCTAAAATCACAAAAGGAACGATTTAGGGCAATATTTGATCAAATAAATTCAGATTCGGGCTTAAATGACCCCCTAAAAACGGATCATTTTTCGCCTCATCAGAGACAATGATCATGTTCCACTTAACGCACCTACTGTGGATCAAGCAATGATCAATCAACTTGTGGAGCAACAAGTTGCTGAGCTACTAGCTGAGTCAAATCATTCCAACAATTCTGCTGGAACATTTCCACCTGTTCGTGCTAATGGACGTAACTACAAGGAGTTTAAAATTTGTGGACCCATTGAGTTTAGTGGAACCGAAGGAGTGGTCTACTTAGTCAGGTGGATAGAGAAGACTGAGTCAGTGTTTAATGTCAGTGGTTGTGCGGAGAATGCGAAGGTAAAGTTTGCTTCTTTTACCTTCAAGGATGAAGCTTTAACTTGGTGGAACAATTACCGTAATTCGTTTGGGAGTGATGTGGCTTATACTATGACTTGGGAGCAATTTAAGTCTTTGCTGATTCAGACTTACTGCCCAAGGAATGAAATTAAGAAGCTAGAGATTGAGTTCTGGAACCACAAGGTGAAAGGTACCGATATGGCAACTTACAATCGCCGTTATCGAGAGTTAGCCTTACTTTGTCCCGATATGGTTAGGACTGAGACTCAAAGGATTGAGAGGTATACCGATGGGTTGCCGGTGGCTACAAGGAATGATGTGATTGCTGCTAGACCTGCAAATATCCATGAGGCCATCACAATCGCTCAACAATTAATGGATCCATTGGAATTGGAAGGAGCTGATAAGAATAAGAATGGAAAGGGAAAGAGAGACCATCACCCTAAGGGTAATGATCACCGAAACAAGCGACAAGCTGTTGCTAAGGCTTAAGCTATTGGGAATGGAGTTAAAAGGAACCAAAATGGTGATGCACCCAAGTGTGGTCGTTGCTACACGAATCGTACAGGACAATGTACTGTGATTTGTCAAAGTTGCTCTAGGATGGGACACATAGTTAAGGATTGTAGAGCTCGACCACTTGCTATGGTTCAAGCTACTCCTGAAACTATGAGTAAGGCAAATGTTACTTGTTATGGATGTGGAAAGAAGGGACATTATAGGAATGAGTGTAGGGAATCGTGGAACCGAGAAAATCAAGGATCGGGTGGTAATGGGTACCATCATGGAAACTGTGGAGCTGGAGGAAACCGTGGACGACAAGATAATGGGGACCAACGTGTGGAAGTTGGAGCTGCTCATGGGAGAGTGTATGCACTTGGGAACGAGAGAGGAGAAGAACCGAACGTCGTTACTGGTACGTTCCTTCTCAATAATCGTTATGCTTCCATACTATTTGATACTGGTCCCGATAGAAGTTTTGTGTCCACTACGTTTGCACCCTTACTAGAGAAACCCCCGATTGGCCTTAGGAATTGGGTATGATGAAGAGTTAGCTTATGGGAACATAGAAAGGATTAAGACTATCATTCGCGGTTGCACGTTAAATTTCTTGAATCACCCTTTCAACATAGATCTTCTGCCCGTCACGTTAGGAAGTTTCGAGGTCATCATTGGTATGGATTGGTTGTCGAAGTATCGTGCTCACATACTTTGCGATGAGAAGATCGTGCTGTGCCTTACGGCAAGGAGATTCTGAACATACCAGGAGATAGAAAGGATTTGAGAGGCCCATCTAGATTAGCGGTCATATCTTGTACTAAATTGCCGAAGCTAATTGAAAAAGGGATGTTACCTTTTCTTAGCTCAAATTTCTGAGAAAGAAGGGACGGAGAAAAAGGAAAGGTGCATTGGAGATGTGCCTATAGTTCGTGATTTTCCCGATGTGTTTCCCGATGATTTTCCGGGAATCCCGCCGACTAGACAAGTGGAGTTTCAGATTGAGTTGATACCTGGTGCTGCACCCGTAGCACGAGCGCTTTATCGTCTTGCACCTACAGAGCTAGAAGAGTTGTCGAAACAATTGGCGGAGTTAGCCGAAAAAGGATTCATAAGACCAAGTTCTTCACCTTGGGGAGCCCCAGTCTTATTTGTAAAGAAGAAGGATGGATCGTTTCGTATGTGCATTGATTACCGAGAGTTGAACAAGTTAACGGTGAAGAATAGATACCCGTTACCTAGGATCGACGACTTGTTCGATCAACTCCAAGGATCGAGTGTGTACTCGAAGATCGATTTGAGATCGGGATATCATCAACTTCGAGTTCGCGAGGAAGATATTCCGAAAACGGCTTTCAGAACCCGTTACTGGCATTACGAGTTTCAGGTGATGCCGTTTGGGTTGACTAACGCACTGGCAATATTCATGGATCTCATGAATTGAGTGTGTAAGCCTTACTTAGATAAGTTCGTGATTGTATTCATCGATGACATTCTGATTTATTCAAAGAGTGAGAAGGAGCATGAGGAGCATCTAAGACTCATCTTAGAATTGCTCAGGAAGGAGAAACTCTATGCCAAGTTTTCGAAATGCGAATTCTGGATTCCGACGGTACAATTTTTGGGTCATGTGATTGATAGACAAGGAGTCCATGTGGATCCTGCTAAAATTGAGGCGATAAAAGATTGGGCTGCACCTACAACCCCAACCGAAGTTCATCAATTTTTGGGTTTAGCTGGTTATTACCGAAGATTCATTGAGGGATTTTCGAAGATAGCTAAACCATTGACCAAATTGACTCAAAAGAGTGTTATGTATGAATGGGGAGATAAAGAAGAGGAAGCGTTTCAATTGCTTAAGAAGAGGTTGTGTAGTGCTCCTATCTTAGCGTTACCGGAGGGTAACGAGGATTTCGTCGTCTATTGTGACACCTCACATAAAGGATTGGGAGCCGTATTAATGCAACGAGAGAAGGTGATAGCTTATGCTTCCCGACAGCTCAAGAAGCATGAGAAAAACTACACCACCCATGATTTGGAGTTAGGTGCTGTGGTTTTCGCCTTAAGAATATGGAGACATTACTTGTACGGAACCAAGTGTGTTGTATTTACTGACCATAAAAGTCTACAACACATCTTGAATCAAAAAGAGCTCAATATGAGACAGCGACGTTGGATTGAGTTGCTAAGCGATTATGATTGTGAAATACGCTACCATCCTGGTAAAGCAAACGTTGTCGCTGATGCTCTTAGTCGAAAGGAAAGGATACCACCGTTACGAGTTAGGTCATTGGGAATGATCATCGTATCGCCATTACCGTCTCAAATATTTGAAGTTCAAACGGAAGCGTTGAAAGCAGAAAACAGATCTGCCGAGAATATATTTGGGATGGCTGAGAATGAGAAAGGATTTGTTAAGCGTTTTGATGGATTATTATGTTTTGGAGATCGGATTTGGGTACCTTTGTATGGAGGAATTCGGGAGTTGATTATGCATGAGTCGCATAAGTCAAGGTACTCTATTCATCCTGGGTCCAACAAGATGTACCAGGATCTTAAGAAGTTCTATTGGTGGCCAAATATGAAGGCAGATATAGCATCGTATGTTAGTAAGTGCTTGACATGTGCAAAGGTTAAAGCCGAACACCAGAGACCGTCAGGATTACTAACGCAACCAGAACTTCCAGTCTGGAAATGGGAGCGGATTACTATGGACTTCATTACCAAATTACCAAAGACAGCTAGCGGTTGTGACGCTATCTGGGTAATAGTGGATCGTCTGACAAAGTCTGCTCATTTCCTAGCAATTAGTGAAGACGATAGTGTGGATAAACTTGCGAGGTTATATGTGAAGGAAATTATTTCGCGTCATGGAGTCCCGATATCTATTATTTCGGATCGCGATAGTCGTTTTACGTCAGCTTTGTGGCGATCACTTCAAACGGCTTTGGGGACGAGACTTGATATGAGTACTGCATATCATCCCCAAACCGATGGTCAAAGTGAGAGGACCATTCAGACATTAGAAGATATGCTTCGTGCATGCATCATAGACTTTGGTAAAGGCTGGGAGAAGTACTTGCCCCTTACGGAATTCTCTTATAATAATAGCTACCACACAAGTCTTAAAGCTGCACCATTTGAAGCTTTGTATGGCAGGAAGTGTCGTTCGCCTATTGGTTGGGCAGAAGTTGGAGATAGCCAACTCACAGGCCCTGAGCTTATTTTGGAAACTACAGAGAAAGTAGCTCAGATTCGTGATCGGTTGCAAGCAGCCAGAGATAGGCAGAAAAGTTACGCCAATCAGAGACGTAAACCCTTAGAGTTCCAGGTTGGAGACAAAGTGATGCTGAAAGTCTCGCCTTGGAAGGGTGTAATACATTACGGGAAACGTGGTAAACTCAACCCACGCTACATTGGACCATTTCTGATCTTAGAAAGAATTGGGCCCGTGGCTTATAGGTTGGAACTACCACATGAACTGAGCAAAGTTCACGACGTGTTTCACGTTAGTAATTTGAAGAAATGCCTTTCTGATGAGATGCCTGTCATTCCAATGAAGGATATTCGTGTTGATGAGAAATTGAATTTCGTGGAAGAGCCAATGGAGATTTTAGATCGTGAAGATAAACGACTCAAGCGAAGTCGCATTCCACTCGTCAAGGTCCGTTGGAATTCCCGACATGGACCAGAATTTACGTGGGAACGTGAGGACGAGTTCCGGAAGAGATATCCGAAGCTTTTCACTTCGTAGATGAATTTTTCCGAGTGAAACCCGGGACGGGTTTCTTCTGAGACTGGGAGGATGTGACAACCGGCAATTTAGGGAGTTATTTAAAAACCCGCATTACGTTAAAGTTCGTTTAAAATTTTTATTTAGAATTTTATCTCACAACGAACTTGTAAGACCTATTTTATGAATAATTGTATTTAATGATGTTATGGAATTCGTGAATTATTTTCATAGTTCATTTTTATATTATGCTCGGTGATGTATTCTTAAATTCTCACTGGTACTACGTTGACTCTGGCACTAGGTTTACCTAACGAAAGATTTTATAATTCATTTTGAGAGTCCGACGATATTTGAGTAATTATGAGATGTTTTTCGGAAGATATTAAAGTTTTGAAATGAGTTCGGGTTCGGGCCACATGTTTTACATTTACCCACGTTACCCGCTTCACACCATTAGTAATATTATTATTACTATCATTATTATTATTATTATTATTATTATTATTATTATTATTATTATTATTATTATTATTATTATTATTATTAACATTATTATTATTAAAAAAAAAATCAAAAAATCAAAAGAGTAACTACAAAAATTGGTCCTTGTGTTTTCGGTACTCACACCACACACACAAACACTCACCATTTCATCTCTCTCTCATCACCTCATCCCTCTCCCTCATTTTAACCTAGCCGCCGCACCCTTTGGCCGGCCACCACCATCACACCGCCACTCCCACACCTAAAATAACACCACCACTTTAACCCTCTCATCGAGATCTTTCTTTTGGTATACTACACGCGCCCTCAAACTCACTTTAACACTACGTACGCATCATCACCACCACCTAAATACCTCCATTTTTATTAGATCTTGTTGGGTTTTTGGAGAAACTCGTTTTGAAGCCGATTTGAAGGTGAGTGACCACGAGTTTCAACTCGTGTGTCTCGATGTGTTACCCAATTCGTGGGTACATGATTTTCTTTAATGGATTTTGTGAAATAATAATGGGAAATGAAGTTTTGGTTAATAAAAACTTGTTTGGTATCCGGGTTGTGGATGTTTGGTTGTTGTCGACTCATTGACCATGGGCCGTGGCTCACGGCTCATCATGGTTCGAGCCCTATGGCTTGATATTCTTGTTGGGTTTTGACCTAGTATATTTTCGTGAGAGCTTGTTATGTTGGTTTTGATTGGTGGCTCATTTTTGAACGAGCCTAGCTCTCGTTGTTATTGGTTATGTGCCGCGACCCAAAGGGGTCCTCATTGGCAGCCTTGTGGTGCTCGTTTGAGCTTTGCCGAGACCAAGGTGGTCCTTGGTCGAGTCCTCCTTGACTCATAATTGTAGCCGAGACCCAAGTGGGTCACTTGGCTCGGGTTTGGCTTGGTAAACCGACCCAAATTATATGTAATGTGATGATTTTTCTTGTTGTTATTTTTCATGTTGTTGTTGTATTTGAATTTTGGCCGAACACTTTGGTTGGGTCGAGACCTTTGTAGTCTCGACAATGGAATTATTGTATTGATTGTGGAGTGTTGACGATAAAGTGATTTGGGGACCGATTGTGAGACGGTCACTTAGATTGACGGAGATAGGTTAGTCGGGTGCCGTAGTCGGACCCTATTGTTGTAGCACGTGGATTGGGATTGATTGGACGGAGATGTATTGATTGTTATGACTTTTATATTACTTTGGACTTGGACAATGAGCCGAGAGTCATGACTCGGACATGTGACCATTTCGTATGACTCGATAACTATTTATAAATAAAACATAAATAATAAAACTCGTAATAATAGTTATTGATAATATAAACGTTTATATGAATATATAGACGTGAATAACGGATATATAATTATATAAGCGCGTATATTAATAATAATAATAATCACGAGTCATATTATAAATAATACGACTAAATATATATTAGGCTACGAAAGTGGCGTAATATTATTGAACGTATTATTATTATAAAGAAATTGTTATAAAACGAGGAATCCTCGACAATTCTCAAATATTGAATAAAAATGTCATTTTGTATACATACTAAATAAACTTATCGAGTTATGCGGAGTCGTTGTCACTCGAGTTCAGGTAAGTTTTATTTGTGACTTTCGTGTTGTCACGGATATATGACGATTAATATAAACGTTTTCTATAACTAAATAACCACTTAACCGTAGGGTTGAATCGGGTTATTTGGCTATATGAAATGAATATATTAATGGGCATCGTATCCTACGACGCCCATAGGTTGTGGTATATGTAAAGTGTAAAAAATTGTGAGTGTATATATCGGGAAATCTGGCCAATTTGACGATATATATGAGGAATTTATTAAACTATGATATCTACCATATAGTATTTATGTGCTATGTGCTTTAGGATGGGGTGTAATCTTGGAACGGTATGTTACGTAAATAAATATGAGGATTATCAAATCGACGGATTTGATAAACTTCAGCGATTTATTTAAATGATATATTGGGCTAATATTAGATCCATAGTTTATTTTATTATTCTTCGTGTGACCTTTTGGTTTGTTTTGAGTCGACCCGCCACCCGTATGGATACCAAACGCGAATACACCAAACTAATACGAAATGGATTTTCGGAAATAAAACGGATTCTCGTCCGGGTTTGGGAATATTTTGAATTTGAGGAAATGATTCTGAACGAGTTAATATTGTTAGATCGTGCCGAGTCCGTAGTTGCTGTTTCGTGAGTTACTATACATCTTATTTCTACCGACTTCTTCTTGCTATTTTCTGGACTTGAGGTGAGTCATAGCCCCACTTTTTACTCTTGAACTATGTTTTCAATACTTGGGGTGAGAAACGTGCAAATTATTTTATGTGGACTATTATCGCTTTTATATTCTTTCTAAAACTTGCTATGCGTACGGACTAGGATGTATTGTCAGCTTTAGTCACATAGTATTGTGTGTACTATTCAAGGTTGACTTATTTGGTTATTGATGGATTGTCAGCTTTAGTCACATAGTTTTGTGTGTACTATTCAAGGTTGGCTTATTTGGTTATTGATGGATTGTCAGCTTTAGTCACATATATGTTGTGTGTACTATTCAAGGTTGGCTTATTTGGTTATTGGTGGACTGTCAGCTTTAGTCACATAGTTTCGTGTGTACTATTCAAGGTTGACTTATTTAGATACTATAGTGTGCACCTATAGGTTATTAATACTTCGGAGGTTATCCGAGTATTTATGGTATTGCGGGGTTACCCGGATATCTATGTTAGAACGGAGGGTATCCGTGTGTTATGTTGGAGCGGAGGGTATCCGCAGGCTTTTAGCGAATCCTTAGTCTAGCTAGCAAGCGTTTTGCGTATATGTCCACTATATTGTTAGATGAATTTAAACCTATGATCTCACCAGCGAAAGCTGACTTTTAGCACGTTTTCTCAGGTAATTAAGTGATGATACGGATGCTTGGAATGGAAGGCTCGGCCAAGGCTCATGGTTTATGGATCTATTTTTCTAAACTCTGATAATTAATTATGGACCTATTGTTATGCTATTTTGGGCCTGACTCTGAATGATGTTGGGATAAATGTAAACCTTAAAACCCCGTTTTGGTTGCGTTTTTATTAAGTTTACTTTATCTCGTTCTATATTGTCTTGTGTTGGATACCAATCCCCGTAGCACCCCGAAAGCTTGTTGAGTCTTCCGCTGTATCAAATTTTGGGGGTGTTACATTATCAAGGAATCGATCAATAAAAAAGGTAAGGGAATGATCATTGATTCATAAACCCTAATTAGGGTTCATCAATTAATTCGAGATTTGCTATTTTGATTCTTGTTCGTGCTAGAATCACCACGGTACGTTCCTATTTATGTTTTAGTTAATCTTATGTGTTATACTTGATCCTAGCTTCCGCAATACGTGTACTTTGATTGCTAAACTATAACAAGATGTTCCTTTAGTTTGTAAATCATATTTATCCAACATAATTAAGAGTTGCACACCTCAATGTATAAACTTGACTAACAGGATGGAACCAAACAACATATGAATAGAAAATTGCATTATATTAGTTATTTACTGCCTTACCTGCTAATTCAGAAGCTGCTAGTCTAACATAAAGATCTTGGCCATTTTCTGGGTACAATCGAACATCAACCAAATTACCAAACCATTGCAAACATCCAACTCCACCTTCAGTGATGTTTGGAATTGCATACGCGGTGCAAGAGCAATTACGCTTACAAGCTGCCTCACATTCCTGGAGGTTCATATTGGTATCATAAACGGCATTTTGCGCTTCTGGCAATTTCATGTTTGACAACTTCAGGAATCCCTCTTCAGGCCCACAATCCAAGGTTCTACTCCGTTGACATCCACTAGTCCCGTTATATGGATTCAGTTCTTGTGGGGTTTTAACCTCAAAACCTTTCAAACAGACACAATTAGGATCTGTAGATAAACTACATATTCCATATGGGCCACATATACCATAGATGTCACAATAATCCGCGGGAAAGTTCATATACTGCATCCATTCTTGGCTTAGCAAATCCAGCCGAGAATTCTCAACCTTGCCATCAGGAGTTACTACTGTTTTTATCAAGAATCTGGGGCTATCATAAGTATACATGTAATACATCTCGTTCTGATTCACAATCAGGTCAGTTTTGTGCAGAGTAGCAGGGTCAAGCTTATAGTTTGGGTGGCCAGCAAATGACATACCAGTATACGGCCCATATCTTGCTGTAATAACAGAGCTTTTCCTAATGTATTGTTGAACGTATTTACCCTTCACCATTAAAAACTGGTATGTATACTCACCTGGGGAAGGATCTTCTGTGCTCCTCCAAGATGTCAGATATGTTTCTCTTCCTGCAAAGTTCTTGCCCAACTTCATTCCTGGTAAGAAGGTATCTCCAGGGTGATCAAAGCTTTGCCAAATGTAATTTTCCTTGTTTAGAAGATTTTCACTCGTGATAACAAAATTTCCCGTATCTAAGAGTTTTGCTATGGGGTTCACATTTGAGCCAGATGACAAGGAGTTGGATGACCAAGTGATGGAACCACTGCCATTGACAAGGGACAGGTTTCCATTGCTGTCCAATTTAACCACTCCTGAGGTATCGATAAGTGGAGTTTCACAGTTAGCGACCCACAAAACTGTATGAGGTGATGTGTTCTTATACCATATCCCCAGGTATCGATTCTTCGAACTTCCTGGGCTAAAGAAGCCCAACTCGAATCCTTCGTTTCCTGAAACAATGGTTTCACCATCTGTGATGTTTTGAAAAACAGTTATGGTGTCTAATGAACTGCAAGATGATAGCATTAAAGAGAAGAAGGTAATATATGGAATTAACATTATTATTGAATGTACTGAACTTTCGATTTGCCAGTTTCTCCCTTTTTATGTGCTTCATTGACTACTGTTTTAATTTTTATCATTCTTCAAAAAACCTAACTTCCTTGGTAAAGACTAAAGACTAAATATAGTTTACTAGGAGGGAAGACCAAATAAGTCTTACTAATCACCTTTCTAAAGTGTGAATAAATTATCATTTCTATTAAAGTATATACCGAGTACGTATGTACATATGAATCACGAGAAGAGTCCATAACCTAAAATCCATCAATAAAAGTCAAATTTTGGGAGAATGGATGGGTTGTATATTGATCTTTTTTGGGCTAACCAGCAATTTCAAGTACTATTAACCAAACCTATAGCAAACATAAACCTGTGAAATAATTATTATGTGCACTTATATGCCCGGATTTCATTCATCATTCATCCACAGTTGTTAACGCATCATTTATGAGTGCTAGTATGATAGGCATCAGTGTAATCAATTGTTAGCAGGCCATTTCTCAGCGATCGTGTCTATGGGATTTCTATGTGTAGGCAAAATTTTCTACATATCAATCAATATCAGAGTTAACGGTAGTTTTCCTTAATATTTTTATTCCGTTTTATGAGGTCAAGTCAAGTTTATTTAGATAGCATCAAAATCACCTATCTTTATCACATGTGTGAATTGGTCGACCTTGGAGAGTCTTCATTCATACATCGTTAATAAATGGATATCCCTTTTCCTATGCCTGCTAACTTCAGCAGACTGTCATCTCGCTTCTAAAAGGTTTGATATCCGCATCACTTGTTATCACTAATCAATGAACATAGTAAATCACAACATCAATGACTAGATTATTAATTAAACCAATCTCTGCAGCCAGCATTTCAGGGAACTTATTAAAGGTAATCACAGCACAGACAATACGTATCTGTAGTATCTTGGAGTGAGTGAGTGTGGTGAAAGTTGTTGCTGGCTCACTCGGTTTTTCTAATTTTGTGTGTGTTTTTAGAGGGTGTAAATTGGTAGCTTTTTAGTTGGTGTATGCTTTTGATGTTACCATAAGAAGGGGGAAGAGTGATTGAAATTTGCCTACCCACTTTTCATTGACTAAACTGATTAAGCCTTTTTAATTTAAACAAATAAAGCTTCTATTCATGAACTGTTGAGGAAATGTGATGTTAGTAAAAGGTAATGTGCAGTCATATGCCCAGATTTCATTCAGCATTCACCCGCAGTTGTGTTGTTAACGCATTATTTATGAGGGCTAGTTTCTATGATAGGCATCGGTGTAATCAATTGTTAGCGGGTCATTTTCTAGCGACAGTTTCAATGCTATAGTTCCAATGTAAGTTGAAAACTTTTAACATAAGAAAGTATACAGTGAACTGCAGATGTCGTTTACCTTAATTAGAACTAATTTTGGATGAGATTCTACAAAAAGAAAAATAGAACGAGCAGTAACGCTACAACAAATTGGTCACTTGCTCACATTTTTTTCTTCGCACTTTCTAAACCATGAACTTTTCTTTTAACATATTCACACTTATGAGTGTGCAAAAAATATTCACACTTAAAAGTGTGAGAAGTTGTTTTAAAATCATATTGTTTCAAAATCTTCACCCTTGAAAGTGTTAACTTTTTTATTATTCTTACAAGTGTGAAATTATTTGCTACACCCAATTGTTTCACACAAACTAAGTGCGAACTTTTAACTCTACACACTATATATAAAGTGTGAACACGTGACTTAATAAATGTGAAAAGTTAACTATTTTGTTGTTAAGGAAAATAAAGACCCGGCCAACTTTATTGAATCATTAATCTCAACAACAGATAGTGACAAACTGATAATCTAGTTTTTTTACAATATGGACTTCATTTTTCCACCTTAATTAAAGGGTTAGTTCTCTAGTCAAAATATGATAATTTTTTCCAAATAACTAAGCAAGACAAAATTACTGTTTCAGAGCGCTGCGAAAACATTTCATTAGCATTTTCGCCCATAGAGGAAGACTTACCTAGTAGTGTTCATTGTGCTGGGCCAATTCATTGCCCAAAGTCGTTTAACTTCATTATAGTAAAATTAGCCAAGTAAGCGGTCCAACACATTGTTTCAACTAACACGACCATGTCTATGGGGTTTCTGTGTATAGGAAAAAATTTCCACATATCAATCAATATCAGAGTTAACAGTAGTTTTTCCATAACATTTTTATTCCGTTTTATGTGGTCAAGTCAAGTTTATAGACAAAAGTGCCAGCATCAAAATCAACTATCTTTATCACATGTGTGAATGGTCGACCTATAAATTGATGTCCCTTTTCCTATGCCTGTTAACTTCAGCAGACCATCGTCTTGCTTCTAAATGGTTTGATATTCACATCGCTTGTTCTCACTAATCAATGAACAGAGTAAATCACAACATCAATGACTAGATTATTAATTAAACCAATCTCCACGGCCAGCATATCAGGGAACATATTAAAGGTAATCACAGCATAGACAATACATATCTGTAGTATTCCACGCGTGTAGTTACATAAATACATATAAAACAGGGACATATACACAGATAGAGACATAAGACCATCAGAAACCAGAGGAAAACATAATCAAATTCACTTAAAAACCAGTAGCATACGATATAGGAAAAAAGTAAAACCCAATACCAAAGAAGACATGTACGGGACCAAACTGATACCGGCTGATCTTATTAAGCTAACAAGAGCTCCCTTGCAATATAGATTTGTTGAAGGTGTACGTGTTAGAATATTAGAATCATGACAATCATAAAATAGGTAAACACATATGCGGAAGCGTAGGAACATCTATAACACATAAGAGATTAACATAAATTAAATAGGAACGTACCGTGGTGATTCTAGCCCGAACAAGAATCAAAAGCAATTGTCTTTAACAATATGAAGAACCCTAATTAGGGTTTATATGGATCAATGATTAACCCCTTACCGTTTTGTTAATCGATCCCTTGATAACAACAAAAGTATGTTGTTACCTCGTTCTTGTACACACAAACTACCAACGAATAAAGGTTTGATGCAAGTAAACAAAAACACTTATTTTTGGTTTAACCAAAATCGATCCAAGATCCCTTTGGAGGGGGTGAACCGATCGGCCAAGAAAAGAAACACAAGAAGAAAAGAATTAGGGTTAGTGTGTGTGCACAAAAGATGTGAAACCCTAATCCTTGGCCTTGTATATATACTAGAAGATATCTTGGAGCACAAGACAAACATGGGTTGGGCTTCCCCTCCCCATGATCGATCGGCCATGGACCCCTAAGGGGTGTTCCAGAACCTTCTTGACTCCTAAGTTACATTCTAGTCCATATCTTTCGTTATTAATGATAGTTAGTCCATACGGTTAATAACTAACGACCATTTAGTCCATTAAGTGTTTATAAATACATATATACGATACGTTTAACATATATATATATATTTATTATTCATTATTCTTGTTTGTAAAGTGTGCAATCCCGAGGTCTCGGGTTCGATACTAGACATTTACATATTAATATTTATCCATATATTTAACAGCTCCCACTTGGATATCTATTAATAGTAAAATGACATTGGTTAGCGTCTTGCAACACTCCAATGCCCCTAGTTCAATCCGAGCTAGGTTTCCTGAAAAACCTTTAATGATTCATCATTATAATTATCCTTTCATTACTAATACCACATTAATAAAGATGTGAGGTTCTTTATTAAATTTCTGTTTCTCGTCTTTTTATGATTTAACAAAATTACCAAAACATCTTAACGTATTCCAGATAGACTTTGAGCGTGGCCACGCAAACATTTTGTCAACCCTACGAGGGGCCCAGCAGTATTAAACTTCTGAATAAATCAGAAGGAACAAATTCTCTCTTGACTACAAGAATAACCCATGAACTTTGCAACACTTCTGAAAACAACCCTGTTACGGTGAGCGGTAGATTGCTTCACAAAAATGCACTACATCCATGACACTTATCTGGTATCTCAAGTCTGAGGATAACTTTAAATATGATTCTCACATTAAATTTTAAATCATATTATTGGGATAAGTCCAATATTCAATTCATCGAATATCATGTGAAATTGGTATGTCAGCGCATCAATATACTTTCAAGTATATTCTTAACCAATACTCAGATTTGTCTTAGTTTAATGATATTCCCATATCATTAATCGACAATGGACAATTTAGAATAACATAAGTTATTCACGGATTTAAACAAGCAAATATAGGACACACTTTATTATTAATGAAAACAAACGTACTAAGTACTTTAATTCATTATAAATAATAATTGCTTAATGTCGCTTATCCAAATACCAAAATAGATCAATGCATGATAATTCTAGTTAATGAATCTTGTCTCAAGTAATAACTTGAAGACAATTATGCCTCAAGTAATCATACTTGTTGACATGGCATAATTTCATCTAACTTTGATCTATCTGAATTTTGAGAATACTTTTTTTCAAGAATTCAATAATTAAAATTCTTGTATGTGTATATCCAACTATCTTGATATATTTACATAATTTTTCATAAATAGTGTGATATCCTCAATCACCAATTTATGATAATCAAACTTTCAAACATTTTAAAGTTTCAAGTATTCTAATTCTTTAATGTACAATGCAACTATGCTCTTAGTTGAGCACAACTAGTTTACATGGTCATTAACAAGGATAAATCCTACCATGACTAGTTATTGAGTGTCATCTCAATTAAACCAGCATCATTGTATATAATCACAATATGTTCTTTAAAATTTTTCGTAAACTTAATATCCATTGTGTAATATTTAGGAGCTATTCCAGGTTGAGGATCATTATTCTAATTTCAAACATTTTCCATTAGAATATCTATTACACAAGTTATATAATAACTTTTAATTGGATATCAAATATTGTCAATCATTTAAGCACTTAAGCATGATACAACAATAATATAATGCACATGAAAATCCTTCAGTCAAACTTAGATTTTATTCATGTTTGATCTTTACAAATATGTATATCCATTTAGTCATCCTAAATAATATATCATACTCTATTTAGAATTTATTTACCGCACTTGTTTATTTAATAATAAACTTTTGTTTCAAGGTTGTATGTTATATTTCCTAAATCTTTCAAGTAACGTTTCATTCCAAATTAAGTCTAACCTTTTACTTATATGGAATGTTACTCTTATATGTTATACAACATATATGATTTAGTAAATCAAACATAATACTCCCACTAGCTTTCAGGAATACTTAGAAATTACCTTATTTTAATTATAAACCTAAACATAGATTTAATAATTTATCATAAGAATAATCTCCTAGATGCATGCATTTATCCGTTCATGGATTATTGCACTTTGTACACTTCCAAAGATTTTCCTGAATTCATAAACTCTTTTTGATTACTTATCGTCCTCGCTCAAGTAATTATTCAAGAAAGAGTTTTTGATATTCCATTGTCAAATTTCACATTCATGTAAATATGACAATTACAATCTTTATATCTTTAATGTACTTAAAAAAGAGTATTCAATCATAGTTAATTGCTTAAGTATGATTAATAATCTTGTCATAAGACATGCATTAAGATATGTGTACAAGTTTGTCCATATGATTATTTCACAAAGATTTAAACCACTAAGGTTACATTATCTTTGAATAAACTCATCATCATTCTCTAACTATTAAGAATTAAGATAAACCAAATTTTCTAAATTTGAATATCTTTATGAACAGCATCTATAACATTCATATTATGAGTAATTTACTCAATTCATTATTTTGGTAATACTACATCATATAATCGTCAGTATATTCATTAAATATATGAGATATCCAAGTGGATCTATGAATGATAATTCCATTATCTTGAGGTTTATCATTTACATGTTAAGCCTCATCATGATTTTAACTAGTGTAGTTTTAGAAGATTATGTATCTTGTAATTCTATCTTTTCAAGATAAAATACTCCCACTTGCCTTTAGCATTATATAGAATATAAGTACTTAGCAATTAGAGCAACAATCCAATTTTCTCTTTTAGGACTTTACAAATACGCATTGATAGCTCTTTGTTAATAACCTTCACATAAGTAACTTAACAAATTTAGAACTTCAATTTTAAGACTTAATGTGATTCATCACATTTCATAATTCAATAACGTCTTATTAATCTTCTAAGAGTCTAATTGAGTATATTCAAGTCATACTCAATTTCTAACCTTGATAACTTTTAGAAGAATGGAAATCATAGTTATCTTCAATCAAACATTCTAACAAGAGTTTGATTCCCTAACTGAACATACCATCTATATGTGGTATTTCAATTAGAATTAATATTGTAAGAAGATCTAACAATATACATAAGATAACCATATTCCTGTTGGCATACCTATTTACCAACTAAATCAACTTAATGGTATAATAGTATTTTCAAGCCAATTGCATGCTTTATAACCCAAGTACTTATTAATGAAGTCACTTCATGTTTATGTCTTATAAAATATAAACTTGTTATAATCCCACTATACGTTATTAATCATTGATCAACTCAATGACTTCTTGTATATGTCTTAATTAAAAGACCATAACAAGCTAACGTCTTACTTAATTATAAGTCTTGTAATACTTAGAAGACTTCATATTTATAACTATATAATAAAGTATAAACATGTATAATTAAAGTAATCATGAACACCATCATTTGGTTTCAATAATATTTTCAAGTTAACACACTACTTTATTTATTTATGTCATTCTAAGAATACATAATTATTGAAGTAGTATTATATTACTTCATGCATTTATGTCATTCCAATAATACATAAATATTAAAGCTGAAGTAGTATTTTTATTTGACACATATGTTCTAATAGATGTCTAATTTAGAAACTGTAAATTATCCATGTTGGTCTCACGCATACATGAAATTCACCTTGTTGTTAATGTTTAGTCTGCGTCTCACATTTACTAAATTTTAACACCAAGTGTTTCTTAGATTAGATGTATTAATCTAATTAGAATTATAATCTCTTACTTTGCAGTTAAGAGAATCTTTTAAATCATATTCTTATGTGTTGTACTTTGCACATAATGAAGATTTCTCCCACTTGTGCATGGTACAACACCATGTATCATAAACAACACGCACGCGTTTGTTAATGTGAACAATATGATTTGTGTCATTAACATAACTTAGTAGATATAGAGTTTACTCTATCAATCAAGGAAACGCACATGACTATCCTTGAAAATATTAGTGTCTATATTTGGAAAGTAATTATCTTGAGATATTCAAAAGATAATCTAAGTTACAATCAAGACAATAAGTCTTGTAACTCCCACTGAATTAGAGAATATAGTAATAATCCCTTATTCAGTAATAAAAACACAATACTCCCACTGAATTTGACAACAATGTAAATGTTTCATTAATCAGTGAAAGGAAATAGTGTACTTGTTTACTTTCCTACATCTTTTAAGAAAACCTATTCCAACAATTATATATAGGTTATAAAAGGATGTATTCTACTACATAAATGTGATTCATCACATTCCAAACTATTAACTTGAAAAAACTGGGCATGCAATTTCTTCATGTATAGATCTACCATTCCAACAATTGTATGTAGTATCTTTAAATGGTCAAATCAAAACAACTAGATAAAATAATCTAATTCGTCTTTTACCATTTTGCAGTACTCAGTCTAGCTTCTAATTAATAACTCATAAAGTGCAAATAATCTTACTATTAAATTTTGCTATGAGTTATGTATTTAGAATTTAGACAATTCTAATCATCCTATTATACCTTTCTCATTCATGAAAAGGATTAGGATTTAAGTCTCACACTTCTCTTAATGGAAAGAAGACTATATTTATTCTTTTTTTGTAACATTGGCTCTAACCAAAAACCCTAACGGGTGTAGATCAATTAAAAGAATAACTTACGTTTACGGTTTTGAGTTGCATTAATACATTTAAAGAATTTACAAAATTCAATTTTAGTATTTTCGATAATTTATATTTCCAAGAAAATATAATATAATACCCAAGGTTATATTCATATAACCAACTAATTTCTTGAAAATCTAGGATCCAACTTTACATAGATTCCACCACATCAGTTGATCTGCTAGTGGTGAAAGTATAAAAGATGGTAATCTGTCGAACAATAATTGGCAAACACTTTTCCAATTCCTAGATCATTATGGGATTTACATCAAATTGATTCATCAATTTGTCATGTAAGCATGTTTCATCCCATCTCATGCCTTAAGCTCTAGGTCTCACGCATCAACTTAATTAAGTCGTCTAACTTAGAAACTGCAAATTCTCCATGTGTGGTCTCACGCACACTCGGAAATTTACCTTGTCATTAAAATTTAGCCTGCGTCTCACGTTTACTAAATAATAACTTCAAGTGTTTCTTATAGTTAGATGGCATGTAACTTAAATTTTAAGGGTATTTAGTTTGACGTGAAAATCAAAACATGTACAAAGATGCATGCACTCATCTTTATAACATAAGTTTTCATAAAAACTTTTTATATCCAATTCGTGAAATTAATACACAAAGTTTTACTTGAGGTTTATGCCAAAACCCTAAGATGACTTTCTACAATCATGATTTTAAAAGTATTTCGTTTAAGAAATATTCAAGATTGTGATAACCAAGGCAGACTCTAAGGCTCTTTTCTAAGCCTTCAAATCACGGTTATGAATATCATCTTAAAAGACTTAATTTTAAAAGCATACTTGTATAAAACATCAATCAAGCAAAAGTTTATCGATTCAATCTCAAAATTATGTAATAAAGTGTGAATTTTGCTAGTCTCGCCTGGGAGCTGATTACCGTGCGAATCGGACCACTAGCGGCACTTAAGACCTTGCAAGATTCTTACTTTATCACATTAGAGTTTCACCATTATTAGTCCGTATTATTTTCTTTATGGAAAAATTACCCTTTTATTGCTTACAAACGTGTCCAACAATCAAACAATAAAACAAGTAATAAAGACAAATAAAAACAACTAATAACATAACAATTATAAAGGTGAAACAATTAGCCACATGCAATCCTTTTAGAAAAGATCCTAACAAAATCAATTCTAGGTTTTTATATGCATATAATTAACTAGGGCCTTCACCTCTTAATGGAAGTGAGCCACATACATTGACAAGTCAATTGCGTAGGCCAAAGCTAATCACATACCACATAGCACATAATTGATTTTAATAATTATGGGGTCTTTCCCAATATTAGATCTATCTAAACATGTGAAAAGCTTAACAATTAATAAACAATAAATAACCCATGACTAACATGCATGTTTCGTCACGGATCAAAGCATAACAATTACCAATTAGGTCAAGGATACGCCCAAATAACACATAAACATGTAGGCAACCTAGGGTTTCTAATCCAATTAATTAATAAAACCACAAACCCTAATTAGGGTTAATGGAGTAAATTGACCCCCCCCCCAAAATTAGGGTTAGGGTAAAAAAAACAAAACCCTAGATCCAAAACATGTATCTAACACAATCAAAATTCGTTTTTTATGTGTTTTATGTAATCAATTACATGTTATAGCAAGCTCGTGATACCACTGTTAGAATATTAGAATCATGACAATCATAAAATAGGTAAACACATATGCGGAAGCGTAGGAACATCTATAACACATAAGAGATTAACATAAATTAAATAGGAACATACCGTGGTGATTCTAGCCCGAACAAGAATCAAAAGCAATTGTCTTTAACAATATGAAGAACCCTAATTAGGGTTTATATGGATCAATGATTAACCCCTTACCGTTTTGTTAATCGATCCCTTGATAACAACAAAAGTATGTTGTTACCTCGTTCTTGTACACACAAACTACCAACGAATAAAGGTTTGATGCAAGTAAACAAAAACACTTATTTTTGGTTTAACCAAAATCGATCCAAGATCCCTTTGGAGGGGGTGAACCGATCGGCCAAGAAAAGAAACACAAGAAGAAAAGAATTAGGGTTAGTGTGTATGCACAAAAGATGTGAAACCCTAATCCTTGGCCTTGTATATATACTAGAAGATATCTTGGAGCACAAGACAAACATGGGTTGGGCTTCCCCTCCCCATGATCGACCGGCCATGGACCCCTAAGGGGTGTTCCAGAACCTTCTTAACTCCTAAGTTACATTCTAGTCCATATCTTTCGTTATTAATGATAGTTAGTCCATACGGTTAATAACTAACGACCATTTAGTCCATTAAGTGTTTATAAATACATATATACGATACGTTTAACATATATATATATTTATTATTCATTATTCTTGTTTGTAAAGTGTGCAATCCCGAGGTCTCGGGTTCGATACTAGACATTTACATATTAATATTTATCCATATATTTAACAGTACGCACGTGTGAAAACCGTGAGCATATGTTTGTGCAATCTTGTGTTGAAGATTGGTAATCTGGTATATTGATGGAGTGGGGATGAGTGATTACACTCATCATTAAACTTCCATTATACAAGGTTATAGTGGCAAATTTAGTCGTTGGTCGGAACCGTTTGTGTTGGACAATACCTCGACAACAAACCCGAAGTTCGATCACGGAACGCTAGATCGCGAGTTGCATCGAGCACAAGTAGCAAACACGAGACACTACAAAGAATAGACAAGAATATGGCACACGATATACCCTCAACGAACCCTTTATTGATATCAATAAAGCTTTTACAATTGAGGAAGAAGAATGAATAACTAGCATCCCCTCATCTCTATTTATAGAGATGAGGGGTAGAGACCTTAGCTTGGCTTGCAAGCCAAGCAACTAGTTTCCTAATCTAAGTATAATCCTAAACTTTATTTAAACTAAATACAATTAATCCCCTTATTATTGTCTAAGTAACATATAACCCTCCTAAGTATTGCTACTAATACATAACAATTTCCACCTTAGGAGTAATACTTAGGCATTAACGATACTCAGCATCTTAATCCAACGCTGGAACCTTGAACCGGGGACCGCCTTATAAACCAGGCCTTGTACTTTAGTAAATTCCTGAGTTTAGCTTTCTTAGACTCCTTCACTTTCTTCTTTTCAGCAACATTACCCTCTGCACCCTCTTGACCAGGTACTCCGGTTACCGTAATGTCCGCCCCCACCTTTGTACCAAGGTGTACTTTTTCCTGCTCATTTACCAAGCAGCCCGTGTTTGTCTTTTCTTCAAGTTTCTTGTCCTCCAACTTTCTTTGATCCACTGTAGCATCATTGTTACTATCCTGAACAACCTCAGCTTCACGATTTTCCTGAGCTCCCTGCAGTTCCACCTCAAACCAAACACGTTCATCAACCTGTACTCCATGGACTCCTGTTTTAACATCAGGACCAAGTTGTTTGAGCCCAACTTGTTTTTGACCAAGTTGTTTGAACCCAACTTGTTTATGACCAAGTTGTTTGAACCCAACTTGTTTAGAACCTCCATACTTTTGGACACCAAATGTCACACCCCCAATTTACCTGACTTGCAGCGGAATGGAATGCCTGGGGGTGTAACTGTCATAGCACCATAACAAGGATATATTGAACGACCTAAAGTGTCGTTTGGAAAATACATATCATTTGATTTATTTAAAACACATCCAGTGATACAAAACATAGGTCCCAAAGGTTGAAACGTTTACAGGAAACAAGTTCAGAAAATGTCAAACGATAATTTACACAAGTGCATGAAAAATCCAAAATGTAGTGTGTTATCCCTGGCACACCCTAATGTGACTCCATGCATGTAATATGATGATGCCTTAGTTACCTGAAAATACATTGCGAAAACGGTCAACATAAAGTTGGTGAATAATCATAGGTTTATAAGTTAAATCATATGTACAATCGCCACAAGTATAAAGTAAAGTGACAATATGTCAAAAATGCTACATTGTCTCTTAAGCTCATGACCCCGAAGCTAGACGTACTAAACTTTGCCCCAAATGAGTGTTTACCAGACACTCTAATAATTTAGAAATGAAATGCATTCGTAATTCCGTTGGAGCAACCCAAACACGAATGGAGGAGTCACCCTCAATAGATCTATTCACTCACTCTCGCTCGTACTTTAATTAACGGTCCATGAAATAAAGGGGACTTGTCGTGACGTGGTAGCAAGGCAACTTAAGCAATGTAAGGAATTTGTAATACTTGGGCATGTAGGAAAGTAATTGATGCAATGTATTCTCCCCCGTGGGATTTGAAATCAAATAAGTAATTGAAAACGGGGCTATGAAAACTCACCTTAACTGATGATACTGTAATGAAATGAAGTGAACAACAATGAACGGTTAACTGCCGCAACCTAATATGAATGATGAACGATCTGATTTAGATCACCAAATGATGTTATGAATGTCCATGCACATGTTCCTATACCACTCTACTCTTTGGAAAAACACTTGTTGTTATCAAAAAATTATATATTCCAAGACTTAGGAAAAATATGGCTATCAGAAAATAAAGCTAGTTGCAATATATATACTTATATATATATCGTATGAATCAATGTTAGTGTTGAAATCCTCGGGTTGAAATCCTTGAAATAACGCCTTGTAGTGATAAAAATATACTTGTAATAACTAATACTTCATTAGTTATAAAATTGGGTACTTGGTAATATTTCTAGATTCTAAAGTTACTACGTAGTTTTAGTGTTAATATTTCTAAAAGCTGTCAAACTAAAATGGGTTTTGCCGATATTCAAACGTGAATATCTTTGTCGTTATAAGTCCGTTTTACTTGTTCTTTATATCCACGGTTACGTCTTAGTATGTAGTAATATATTTTGGAAAGCTCGGCTCCTCCGGGTTACGTCTAAAGCCTCTTTTTGCCCGACGAAAAACGTCCAACAGCATGTAATTTTCAGAAAAATACTTTTCGTCAACAAACTTGCAAAAATCATAACTTCTTCGTTATAAACTCTTTTTAATCCATTCTTTCGCCTACGGATTCGTTTTTGAAAGTATTTTCTAAAAATTTTGCCAAAGTTTCCTTTGTTTTTACTGATTTTCCAGAATTTAACAAAATGGGACAGTAGGTATATTTACATGTTACAAAACCATTTCCAAGGTTCAAAACTAGTTCCAACCTCAACCAAAACTCTTGCAAACTTCACAAAACTATACTAATCCTACCATACACCTTCTTAGGGTGCCATGGGTTCCTAATGATCACTAAACAAGTTAATTTAACAAAGGAGTACCTAAAACCAATTCTAGGGTTTGTATGTTCAAAAAGTATACAAAAATAAAGTGGTATAACTAGTATGAGCATGAAATTAAGCATGAATACTATAAGATACATGTGTTAATTAGATGAAAACATGAAAATAATTTTGAATACTCACTTTGAAATTCTAGGTGATGAGATGATTAGAAACCTTGGATTACTTGTGTTTTTGTTGGATGATTCTTGATTAGGATAGCAAAATGAACAACTTTGATGCTTTAACTTTTGGAAAAACTTCACTTGATCATGGATTGGTGGTGAGGTCGTGGGTTTGGTGATGGGGAAGAGATGATATGAACTTTATGATTCTCAAAATGTTATGTGTTTATGTTTAGGTGGTTTTGGTAAATAAGTAACAAGTTATATAGTATAATATGTACACATTAATGCATAAGGTTAATAAAATGTAAGAATTTTGCCTAGGAGAGGACTTATGAGGCCAGTCATGGTGGATGAGGGGGGGGGGGGGGGGGGGGGGGGTAGGGTAGTTTTGATTTAATTAGAAAATTAGTGTAAAGTTATGTGTTGTTATGTGTTATTAGTTAAAATCGGGTACCGGGTTTAATAGAAATAAATGTTAACAAGTTAACCGGGACAAAATAAAGTTATAAAAATGTTAAAAATATGTTGGGTACTATTACTGAGTGATCGGGTGATTATTGTTTAGTTTTCACGAAAACCGTCGTAATATTCATAAGCTTACGTTATAAATAAAATAAATTTCCAAAATACTGGGTAAATGAATGTTATAACTTTTATGATGATAAAATAGATATAAAAATATGTCGGGACCATTGTGGGAATATTTAGATATATTCGTCGTGTATAAACCGGGTGTTAACGTTTATTATAAATACTTATACGTAAAACGTTAAATGTATCAAATATATAAATTTGAAAATCCTAAGAGTGGTATAACATGAAAATGCTGTTATGATGATATGCAGACTGTCTCTAGTCCGTATGCAGTGTCCTTAGCACTAATGAAATGAATTCGCACCTAAACCAATCCGGTTACGCGAATTTGGATACCCGTAAACTAAATTTACGATGAAATGAGTAATGAAAGTGAATGATGAAAACTTTTCCGAAAATGAATAGTGTTTAGTGAATAGTAAATTTTCTCAAATGTTACTCATAATATCAAATTGACCTCGAAAATGATGAATAGTAAAATGATTAATAGTGTTTTGATGAATAGTGATTTATGAATAGTAAAATGTCGAAGTTTGGGAAATGACCTGAAATGGTGAGTTGTGACAGTCACCCACCCAAAAAGGAATTCAGTCCCTGAATTCAGCTAGTGTTGGTCTCGGTAATAGGTTTGGTGAAAAGGTGTGGATACTTGCGTTGCATTTGGTCTTCTCGTTCCCAAGTAAACTCAGGACCTCTTCGAGAATTCCAGCGAACCTTAATGATCGGAATTCGACTCTGCTTGAACTGTTTGACCTCTCGGTCCATGATTTCAACTGGTTCCTCCACAAAGTTAAATTTGTCATCTAGCTGAATCTCTTCCAATGGTATAACGGATGACTCATCTGAAAGGCATTTCTTAAGGTTTGAGACATGAAATGTGTTATGTATGTTGCTGAGTTCTTATGGTAGTTCAAGCTTGTAAGCTACTGGACCAATCCTTTCTAGTATCTTAAATGGACCAATGTATCTCGGGTTCAACTTCCCACGCTTTCCAAATCGTATCACGCCCTTCCAAGGCGAGACTTTCAACATGACCTTGTCTCCAACCTGGAATTCCAATGGTTTGCGTCTAACATCTGCGTAACTCTTCTGTCGGCTTCTAGCTGTTTCAAGCCTATCTCGAATCTGTATTATCTTTTCTGTTGTTTCCCTAACCATCTCTGGACCTGTGCATTGTACCTCTCCAACTTCTGCCCAACAAACTGGGGAATGACACTTACGACCATAAAGTGCCTCAAATGGTGCTGCTTTAATACTTGAATGGTAACTGTTATTATAAGAGAACTCGATTAATGGCAAATGATTAGCCCAACCATTCCCAAAGTCAATCACACATGCTCGCAGCATGTCCTCCAGTGTCTGAATAGTTCTCTCACTCTGACCATCAGTCTGTGGATGGTAAGCAGTGCTCATGTCTTGCTTAGATCCAAAGGAATCTTGTAATGACTTGCAAAAGTTTGAAGTAAAGCGACTATCTCTGTCTGATATGATAGAAACTGGTGCTCCATGCCTCGAGACTATTTCCTTGACATAAAGTCTGGCAAGCTGTTCCATGGAATAAGTCTCTCTAATGGGTATGAAATGTGCTGATTTAGTAAGACGATCAACAATTACCCAAATAGCATCGTAACCTCCTGAAGTCTTGGGTAGTTTAGTAACAAAGTCCATTGTAATACGTTCCCACTTCAATTGTGGAATTTCTGGTTGTTGAAGTAGTCCTGACGGTTTCTGGTACTCAGCTTTCACTTTAGCACAAGTAAGGCATTTACTGACGTACGTAGCTATTTCTGCTTTCATGTTCAGCCACCAATACAGCTTTTTGAGATCCTGATACATCTTGTCAGAACCTGGGTGAATAGAGTACTTCGACTTGTGTGATTCATGCATAATCAATTCTCGTACTCCACCATAGAGTGGTATCCAACTTCGATCCTTGAAGTATAACACTCCATCTGCTCTCTTAACGAATCCATTCTTGTTCTCGGGCATACCATAAAGTTTCTCCTGTGGCCGATTTTCCTCCTTGAGAGACTCAATCTGAGCTTCTAGAATTTTTGATGGTAATGGTGAAATAATAGTCATTCCCAACGATCTAACCCTCAAAGGTTTGAGTCGTTCTTTTCGGCTAAGTGCATCTGCTACGACATTTGCTTTTCCTAGGTGATATCGGATCTCACAATCGTAATCACTCAACAATTCTAGCCAACGACGTTGTCTCATATTAAGTTCCTTCTGATCAAGTATATGCTGTAAGCTCTAGTGGTCGGTAAAAATTACACATTTAGTACCATAAAGGTAGTGCCTCCAAATCTTGAGTGCAAAAACAACAGCACCCAACTCCAAGTCGTGTGTAGTGTAATTTTTCTCGTGTGTCTTAAGCTGTCTAGATGCATAAGCTATCACCTTCTCGTTTTGCATTAACACAGCTTCAAGCCCTTTATGCGAAGCATCGCAATATACCACAAAGTTCTCAATACCTTCTGGTAGTGACAAAATCGGTGCACTACAAAGCTTCTGCTTCAATAACTGAAATGCAGATTCTTGTTTCTCTCCCCACTCGTACTTTTGATTCTTTTGTGTCAGCTTAGTCAGCGACTTCGCTATCTTAGAAAACCCTTCAATGAACCTTCTGTAATATCCTGCAAGTCCTAAGAATTGACGAATTTCTGTAGGAGACTTGGGCGTAGCCCAATCCTTTACTGCCTCAATCTTTGCTGGGTCGACTTGTAATCCTTGGCTATCAATGACATGGCCAAGAAATTGAACTCTTTGTATCCAAAAGTCACACTTTGAAAATTTGGCATACAATTGCTCCTTCTTGAGTAGTTCCAATATTGTTCTGAGATGTGCTTCATGCTCTTTCTTACTCTTGGAATAAATCAGGATATCGTCAATGAATACAATCACATACTTATCAAGATATGGTTTGCACACTCTGTTCATGAGATCCATGAATACCGCAGGTGCATTCGTTAATCCAAAAGGCATCACTTGAAACTCATAATGACCATAACGTGTTCTGAATGCCGTCTTCGGGATATCTTCTTCCCGAACTCTGAGTTGATGGTAGCCTGACCTTAAATCAATCTTGGAATAAAAACAGGAACCTTGTAGCTGATCAAACAAGTCATCAATCCTAGGTAGTGGATAACGATTCTTCACCGTTAACTTGTTCAGCTCACGATAGTCTATGCACAGTCTGAAAGATCCATCCTTCTTCTTCACAAACAAAACCGGTGCTCCCCAAGGCGAGGAACTCGGTCTAATGAATCCTTTGTCTAAAAGTTCTTGTAATTGGTTAGACAATTCTTGCATCTCAGAAGGTGCAAGTCTATATGGTGCTCGTGCAATTGGTGCAGCTCCTGGCACCAACTCAATCTGAAACTCAACTTGGCGTGTAGGTGGAAGTCCTGGCAATTCTTCCGGAAAAACTTCTGGAAATTCCTTAACAATCGGCACATCCTCAAGTCGTTTCTCATCCGACTTCTTTTCTGTGATGTGAGCCAAGAATGCATAACAACCCTTCTTTATGTACTTCTCTGTTTTGATGCAGGATATAATACTGAGTCTAGTTCCACTTCGCTCTCCGCGAACAACTAAAGTTTCACCTCCATAAGAAAGATGAACAACTTTTTCATCACAAATTATTCTTGCACGATGTCGAGACAACCAATCCATACCGATAACTACGTCAAAACTTCCAAGTTCTATGGGCATAAGGTCTATATTGAATGGGTGATTTAGGAAATTGATGGTGCAACCACGGATGACGGTGTTGGTGTTAATTAAAGACCCATCGGCTAATTCAACAATATAGGGAATGTGATTCGTGAAAATCAAGTTATAGTATAGATATAAGCTCAAGAAATCCGCAAAGAAATACGGATAACCCGAGGTCGTATTCCGTGTGAAGGGTGAATGGAATTCCGAATTTCCGATTCGGAAAACGTGTCGTGAAAAGTGATACAAAGTGATATATATGAGATTACACTAATGATATAGCAAATAAAGCACAATTAATCACTTAAACACGTATTGCAATTAAGGAAACTAAAAACGTCACGTAAAACCGAAATCGTACGCTAAAACGTTAAATAAACGACAACGTACGAAATAAAACGCGAGTTTTAAGCTACACGACTCCTACGAACTAGGAAATAATTTCTAAAAATCAAAAGTGATAAAAGAAAATTTTGAGAAAAAGAAAAATATTTTTTTGACTTTTTATTAATTTTTTATGAATTAAAAACTAATTAAACTATTTAAAAATTCAAAAGAAATTCAAATTAAATGAGAAAAATACAAAATAAATTTCTAAAATTCTAAAATAAATGAAAATAAATTTTAAAACTATTTTTGGATTTTTCTGGGGTTTTTCAGATTTTTTTGGATTTTTTAGTAATTAAAAAGTAATTAAAAATGATTAAAATTGAAAATTAAATAAGAAAAATAGCAAATGAACTTGGAAAAATCTGAAAATTTTAGGGAAATTCTAAAATAATATTCTAAACCTAGGAAAAATATAAAATTGGAAAAATAAGCACTGGAAGTGCTTATTGCTTTGAAACTGCTTATATTGAAGTGCTTATTAATAAGCAATGTTGACCAAAACTTAACCAAACTTTTACCAAATGATTTTTGTACTAAAATAAGCTTATAACAACAGCCCAGAAGTAACAAGATACCCAGAAATGCAAGTAATGATCAAATAGGGCCAAATAAGCACTTAGAATGAGAAATAAGCCAAGGTGAATAAGCAGAAGTCAAACAACACTTGAAACAGATGCACTATACTATATTAAGCTTATATCAACCAGAAATTTCAACTTTAGATCAAAATTAAGCTCTAGCAGCCCTAATAAGCCAAACAGAATTATGCAGAAATGCTCATAAAGGTGAGCTCAATAAGCTGTGAAGATAAGCACTCAGAAGCAAATTTTTGGAATCAAATTATACTCTACCAACCCAAGAACTCAAATAAACCTTGAAATCAGATCTTAGAACAAGTTTACTAGCTTAAAGATGCCCAAGAACATGGACCTAGGCCTGTGGTGCAGGGCAAATTGGTGATCAATAAGCAGACTTCAATGAGCTTTTCTGATAAGCTAATAACTTTCAAAATCAAAATTTCCTTTTGAAATATGTTCACTTAGTGCCAGGCTTTCCAAAATGACCAATTTTAAGTATTTCCAAGCTATAGTAAACCCTACACAGACCTCCAAAGATTTGATCAAAAGCTGATTACTCAGCTTAACTTGACTTTTTATCAAAAACAGAAAGTTGACTTTTTTCAAATTTGATTACTTCTAAATGATCAATAAGGTGTAATTAAGCTGTTGTAAGACTACTATAAACTAACACTACTTATATTGTAACTACCTTAGAAATTTCTAACCTAAAATCTTACTACTCTAACTGCTATACTAATTAGATTGGTGATTTGACTTTTTACCAAATAACTAACTGTTTTTATGAATTAACTAACTATATTATACCCTAAGTGAACTATGTGAACTACTAATACTCTCTGTAACAGACTTAAACACAGCTAACAAACAATATCCAAACACTCCTTAATGGTATTTCAACAACAAGATATCACCACAGAACCTTTCAAAAACTTTTGAAACCAACCCATACATATTCAATATGACCCATTAACATGATTTAAGCCAGAAACAACAATCACAAACATCATTTATCAAGAAATCAAAGATCCACAGGTTGAGCTTATGTGAAACAGTTAAAAAGCAACTAGCACCAAGGGTATTCAAATACCATGAAACAGCAACCAAATGTCAATAATAAGCTATAATGAGCAATAATCAAGAGTAATAAGCAATAATGATCAGATCTACTACTAGTACCAATAAGCTATAGGAGAATAAGAAATTAGAAAAGGTACTCACAAGATCAAGACCCCTCAGCTAGAACAGAGGGGTTTCACTATGCAAGCCTGTCTTTAGACAGGCCAATGGTCACCTTTTGACTATCTTTAACCACCACAAGCCTCAGCTTATTTGAAATAAGCTGAGGTTGACTTTCGTTGACTTTTTGCTACTTTGAACTTTTGGACAAGAAAAGAAGTATCAATGATCACAGTAAGCTATAGAAGCTTATATGATCTTGAAACAACAATAAAACAATAATGAAAAAGATCAAAAGATGGAAAACAGATACATATTTTTTTTTTGCTTTTTTGTAAGTTTTTATATTTTTTTTGGTTTTTCTTTGATAACAAGCAACAATAACAATGACAATAAATGAAGACAGAGTATTAATACTAAATAAGAGACAAGAAAAAGACTTGCTTTAAAGAAATAAGAGAGTAAATAAGCTGAATAAGTAAATAAGCTATAAAAGACAAGTAGTAAATAATTAAAGACAGAATTGAAATAAGACAATAAAAGTGCTTTTCATTAATATTAAAAGGTTTACAAAAAGATTTTGGCAGAGTAACACTATTTGAAACTCGGCACCTATTACAATAAGAGGAGGGGGTATATATAAGCTAATAGCTAGGGCTTTGGGATGATTCTAGAAGTGCTCCTCAGCTTTCAATCTTGGCCATTCATTGTAATCTTGATCACTAAGCAGCTTTTGTGGTCCATTGATCCATGTATATGGAGCACGATTGCATTTGGCCTCTCCCATTGGTCCACGTACACCTAGCTCTGTCCTTCTCCATATCGTGCTTGGGAAGATGCTAAAAGCATGTGATTGGTGCATTGTATTACCCAATTGAGGTAATTGATGGTAAATTAAGGTTTGGGGGTTTTAGGGTTTATAGCACAGTGAAATCTGGGAACGGGGGTTGATTTGGGGGGCGGTAATTTTAAAAGGTAATAAATATTATTAGTGGGCCGGGTATAGGGTGTTGGACTGGGTAGTACATATTAAAAAGAGTGGTGGGCTGAGATAATGTTTGGGCCAAGGATATGTGTGGATCCGGTTTAGTTAATATTGGATTTAGCAGTATTATGAAACAAGGACCAATTTGAAATTCTGAAATATTTAAGGGACCAAATCTGTACTTTATGGAAACTTTCTCCCAAGGGCTTTTGTTGTAATTCCCTGATTCTTGGAGGACCACATTTCCCTTTTCTTCAAATTATGCTTTAAGGACCATAATTGCCAAATTCTGAAACTGCAGGGACTAAATCTGCCAATCTCCCAAAGTTTTCTTCCAAGGACCAATATTGAACTTTCTGAATCTCTGAGGACTTCAAATGATATTCTGAGCAATCTTTGATCATTTTGCTTCCCCGGCTACGGCTTTTGACCTTTTTCCAATCTCGTGCTCGTTTTTGTCGGTTATGGCTTGTTTTCGTTCAGTTTTCACATATTCGTACCTGCACATACACAAATACAAAAACACATATTCTCTTGGCATTTTAGGTTAGTATTTGGTATTTTTGGTCTGATTTAAGGCCTAAAAGGATGAGTGATTAAGCACTCATCAAAATCCCCCAGACTAAGGTATTGCCGTGACCTCACGCAATGTCATCACCTCACGCTTAAGAGATAAATAATTTCAAAACCTCTCTTTACTGACGTTGTAAAGTAGCAAGGACTTTCAAAAGAGATAGTAAAATCATTTATTCTCAAAAACGCTCCATTTTTCCGATTTTCATGAATAATAACTATTACTACTCTTTTTGTACTTTTCATTTTTATATGTGACGGTTTATTTTGACTTTCATTACCAATTCATATCTGTTGATAATTTTCAGGGTCAACGAGTAGAAACACTTCTCACAGAGAAGAGACCATACGGATAAAAATCGTCATCCTTGATTTTTCACAAGCTCCCAAACTAAGCGTAAAATCGAAATCATTGTTTAACCAGAAGTTAGATGCTAACACTGCCCACAAAAGTTACTTGTGTATTACCTCTTGTCCCCAGGTCTTAAGTTTTGTATGTAAAGATTTTAATTGTTGAGAAATGAATTGCTTCATATTTTCTCGTTTCGATATTTTGTTAGTCCGATAAGAGCACAAAATTTGAACGCTAAGTAGTTTCCAAACTTTCCCTCGAAAATCTCTGCATACAAAAGTCGGGTCCACATAAAGGTCTCTGATTTAACACAATTTGTAGGGGCTCCCTTTTTATTTACGACCGAGACATACCATGTTTGATACCCGAAACGGAAGCTTTTTATTAGGGAAACCCCCGGAGTCAAAGTTTGGCATTTTTGCATAACTATAAGCACTTTAATAATATTTGGTCCTTAGTCCTTTATTTCAATTACAATCAACGGTTTTGAGCCGCCAAGAAGCAAGAGCTTTATTATGACTTTTGGATTATATCCTTTGCTTTTTATAGCTTTGGATTCCTCTGCCTTTTTATTTGGCTTTGGATTATTATTATTGATATTCATAATCATATGCCAAACCCCAAGTCCTACGGCTTTTACTAAGATCACAACATCGGCTGCGAACCGGCAAGATGCAATAGTCTATTTTACCGTAACACTGGCAGTACCTCAATGTGTACCAAACCCTCATATGCAGAAATTTTGTTGGGAACGAGAAAAAACTAAGTATTGCCCAAACCGTATACACTTAATTAATCCTAGACATCTATTTATATATTGGTGACGTTTCTGATGGGAACAAGGAGGCCACAAGTACCTTTCGTGGGTTTTTTAAATCCCAGTAATGCGATCCGTGTATAGCACGAAACTTCTAAATAAACTCTATCATTCCTCGATCTCCGCAAATTTAAAATCTCAAATAATGAGATCCGCGGATGCTTAGCCATAATCTTTTGATTATTTTGGTTAAGGGAAACAAGCTAGGGCTCAACACGCCCGGTCAAGTCGAAACATTTATTTCTACTCTCGCCGGTAGGAAAGTCAAAACAAGGTGTCAAATCTTATTATTCATATCATATCATTCATTTTTTTTTTTTTTTTTTTTTTTTTTTTTTTTGCATTATAAAGAGGTGACAAAACTTAAAATTTTTGGTGGAAAACGGAGTTGCGTAAGTTAAACAGCTCAGACGATGGTACAGGTCAAATCGAATCGAAGATTCACCCCCCCAGACTAAAGTGAAACATTGTCCTCAATGTTTTTAAGGGTAAAGGTAGTCTACGTAAAATCTAAGGCCGTTTATTAAGTATGCCAAGAGATAAACGTTAGTCGATAAGATTTTGGATATGGTGAATTTCCAATAGAGCAGCGAAGGATGAGACTCGAGTGGAGAGAACGACAAACCACGAGCACGAGAGTCCTCAAACTTCGGGGAAATTCCTGAACATTCACAAACAACCACGAAAACACGAGTTTGGAAAGGGTCGCCCCCCTCACGTAACGTTATTCTTAGAAAATAGATAATATAGAAAATGAAAATGGATAAGCATGGGGTGCCTCCCACGAAGCGCTTGTTTTTGTTCACCGAGTCACATGAGCTTGACTCGATCCCCGAATTTAATCGTCCTTGGGGAAAGTTTGGAGATCCGGGACAACCATGGGTGGTATGTCCCCTCCAAAATAATGTTTAACACGGTGACCATTCACCTTGAAGTTGGGACCGTCATTTTGAGCAAGCTCAACGGCTCCATAAGGAAAAACTTGGGTAATGGTGAATGGTCCAGACCAACGGGTTTTTAACTTGCCCGAGAAAATCTTTAATCGAGAATTGAAAAGAAGGACTCGGTCACCAACATTAAAGACACGATCTTTAATTTTAGCATCATGAATCCTCTTTGTCTTCTCTTTGTAGATCAAAGAATTCTCATAGGCCTGATCACGAAGTTCGACTAATTCATTCAATTGAACTTTACGGTGATCACCCGCGGTTTGTAAGTCAAAATTAGCATGTTTCAAGGCCCAGTAGGCCTTGTGCTCAAGTTCAAGGGGCAAGTGGCAGGCCTTCCCGTAAACCAGCTTGTATGGAGTGCACCCGATGGGTGTTTTGTAAGCTGTACGGAAGGCCCAAAGTGCATCATCTAACTTGTCAGCCCATGAAGCACGGTTTTCTCCTACGGTCCTTTCTAAGATACGTTTCAAACCACGATTGGAGACCTCAACTTGACCACTCGTCTGTGGGTGATATGCCGTAGAAAGACGATGTGTGACACCATATTTGAGCATAACCTTAGCGAATTGGTCGTTACAAAAATGGGTCCCACGATCGCTTATAATAGCACGAGGTGCACCAAATCGGGCGAAGAGACTTTTGAGAAATTTCACAACAACTCGGGCGTCATTGGTGGGGAGCGCCTTCGCTTCCACCCATTTAGACAAATAATCGACGGCCACGAGTATATATTTGTTTCCACGAGAAGACGGGAATGGACCCATGAAATCGATACCCCAGACGTCAAAAATTTCACAGACTTGGATGGCATTTTGAGGCATCTCGTCCTTCTGAGTAATTTTTCCTTGACGCTGGCAAGAATCACATGATTTAACCAACTCATGAGCATCCCGGTAAATCGTCGGCCAGTAGAAGCCGGAATCAAATACTTTCTTAGCGGTGAAGTTGGCACCATGATGTCCCCCCGTGGGTCCATTGTGGCATGCCATAAGAATGTCAGCGGCTTCCGTGCCGTGAACACACCGCCGGATCACTTGATCCGCACATATCTTAAACAAATAGGGGTCGTCCCAGAAATAATGCTTAACATCTTTAAAGAATTTCTTCTTTTGTTGGAACGACATCCCTTTACGGATAAAATTCCCCGCATAGTAATTCGCAAAGTCGGCGAACCATGGGGTACTAGAATCACTATGTGATAAACTCCCCAGTGTTTCGAGAGGAAATGCTTCGTTAATTTCCTTTTTCTCGAAAACACTTTGGTGGGGATTCTCTAAACGTGAAAGATGATCGGCAGCAAGGTTCTCAGCTCCCTTTTTATCTCGAATTTCAACTTTGAATTCTTGAAGGAGGAGAACCCACCGCATCAAGCGTGGCTTGGCATCTTTCTTTGCCATTAGATATTTAAGAGCCGAATGATCCGTATACACTATGCTTTTCTTCAAGAGCAAATAAGATCGAAATTTTTCAAAAGCGTAAATGACGGCTAACATTTCTTTTTCAGTAGTCGTATAATGATATTGAGCGTCGGTCATAGTTTTACTAGCATAGTGTATCGGCTGAAAATGTTTTAGCTTACGTTGCCCCAGGACTGCACCAATAGCATAATCGTTCGCATCGCACATTAGCTCAAAGGGCAAGTCCCAGTCGGGGGCAATTAAGACCGGAGCCTCCGTTAACTTCTCTTTGAGTATATTAAATGCTTCGATGCATTCATTAGAGAAGATAAACGGAGCATCTTTTTCAAGTAAGTGGGTCAGGGGCCGGGCTATCTTAGAAAAATCTTGAATGAAACGTCGGTAAAAGCCGGCATGACCCAGAAAACTTCTAATTCCTTTAACGGTGGTGGGATGAGGTAATTTAGCAATCACATCGACTTTTGCTCTATCGACCTCAATCCCAGATTTTGATATCTTATGGCCGAGGACAATGCCCTCTTTGACCATGAAATGGCACTTCTCCCAATTTAGAACCAAGTTGGTGTCTTCACACCGTTTTAGCATACTTTCTAAATGAGAGAGGCAAGAAGTGAAAGAATCTCCATAAACCGAGAAATCATCCATGAAAACTTCCATGGTTTTCTCGATCATGTCCGAGAAAATAGACATCATGCACCTTTGGAACGTGCCTGGAGCATTACATAAGCCAAAAGGCATACGACGATAGGCAAACGTACCATAAGGGCAAGTAAAGGTAGTCTTCTCCTGGTCCGGAGGGTCAATCGGTATTTGAAAATAACCGGAGAATCCATCAAGAAAACAATAGAACTCATTTCCCGCTAGGCGTTCTAGCATTTGATCCATAAATGGAAGTGGGAAATGGTCCTTACGAGTCGCATCATTTAATTTTCGATAATCAATACAAACTCTCCATCCGGTAACAAGACGTGTCGGAATCAATTCATTATCTTCATTAGTTACGACGGTCATTCCACCTTTTTTCGGAACGCAGTGGATCGGGCTAACCCAAGAACTATCCGAGATTGGATAAATCATTCCGGCATCGAGGAGTTTGATAACTTCCTTTTTGATAACCTCATGAATTTTCGGGTTAACCCGTCGTTGTTGCTGAACGGACGGTTTGTAATTATCTTCAAATAAGATTTTATGCGTGCAAAAACGAGGGTCGATACCCTTTATGTCGGAAATTTGCCAAGCGATGGCATTTTTGTGCTTCTTGAGCACATCTACGAGACGGTTCTTCTCCTCATCTTTTAGTTCTTTTGAAATTATGACGGGGAGTTTATCGGTTCCTTCCAAAAATGCGTATTCAAGATGAGGAGGTAAATCCTTGAGCTCGGGCTCCGGAGGATTCTCAGTAGACGGCTTAATTTCTTTAACATCGGCCATTTTGAGGTCCATCGGAGGGAGGGATGGGTTGGGATCTTCATTTAATAATTTTTCAATCAAAAGAACATCTCCCTCCGGGTCACAAAGGGAATGATCAATTTCCGGTGAAATCGAATCATTAGCAAGAAAGGCCTCGATCTCTTCCAAGATGAAATCACTCCCCTCAAACGGAGTGAGGGAAGGGGAAGGATCGGAAATGATTGGTTCAGAAGAATGAGTGGGATTGCCACTCGAAGCATGTTCGGTAAAACCAAGTAATTCTTGAGCATACTCCTCCGTAACTTCGTCGATAACGTCGATTCGGTTAACGGAATATTTGTCATAATCGGAGGAGTACCTCGCGGTTTGATCCAAATTGAAAGTTACGGCTTCGTTACCCACGCGTAGGGTAATTTCTTCATCGAAAACATCAATTAAAGCACGGCCGGTCCTTAGGAAGCCTCTTCCGAGAATGAGAGGAACCCGTGGATCGGCATCAAAATCAACTACGACAAAATCGGCCGGGAAATGGAATTTTCCCACATTAACAAAGACATCCTCGGCTATTCCCATCGGGCGGGAAGTAGTTCGGTCGGCTAGCTCGAGGGTCATGCAAGTCGGAGTCAAATCGGGTAAAGACAACTTTTTCCAAAGGGATAACGGCATAAGGTTAATGCTAGCACCAAGATCGGCCAAGGCGAAGCATTGAACCATCCCAGGAAAATTACATGGAATGAGAAATCGACCGGGGTCTTCAAGCTTTTCGGGAAGCTTTTGGAGGATAACCGCCGAACAATTCTCATTCATCTGGGTTCGTGATATCTCAAACAATTTTTCTTTGTTATTCAAAAGACCTTTTAGCATTGAGGCAAATTTAGGCATCAAAAGTATAGCATCCGCGAGATTTATATCAAAATGCAATTCTTGAAATATTTGATAAAACTTTTCCATTTGGTGTTTGTCTTTCTCGCGGTGCTTTTGTTCATTTAATCGTGACGGATAAGGCAAATTTGTTTTGACGGGAGTTTCTTTCTCAGTTTCATAAACAATTTTATCTTTTCCTTTAGATGTTGGGACTACCGGAGGTTGGATGTTTTCGGTCCTTCCATTATTAATAGGAATTCCCGTATCCGTTGTCGCCTCGGTTTCACGGGCGACTACCTTGGGAGGAAGAGAAGAAGAGGTAGTCGGAGCCGTCGGTTCATTGATTACAATACCACTCCTAGTCGTGATCGCCTTAGCATCGCCCCTCGGGTTAGCGATCGTGTTGCTTGGAAGAGTTCCCGAGCCCGAGGGTCGATCATTTAAAGATTTCTTCAATTCGGACATTTGGTTAATTAGCATTTTATTCATTTCCTCTTGACTTTTCATAAACTGCTTAAGTAACTCATCCGAAGAAGATTGATTTTGATTTTGATTTTGATTCACAACAGGATTTTGAAAGTTTTGACCACGATTGTTGTTGTTAAAACCTTGATTTTGATTTTGAAAATTTTGGTTTCCATGATAATAATTTCCATGATTAGCATAGTTTCCTTGAAAATTCCCTTGATTCGGGCCTTGATTATAATTTCCCCGATTTTGATTTTGAAAACCCTGACTTTGATTTTGAAATCCATTGTTAACCCGATTTTGATTAGCATTTTGATTAAATTGATGGTTTCGGTTTTGCACGTTTTGATTCACTTGATTAACTTGAGACGGTTGATTAAAACCGGGTGGTCCAACATAATGGTTCGAACGGTAGCTAAGAAGATTTCGGTCACCCTGTGGTTGGTATCCGTTACCGCCCATATTGTAGGTTCCCGAAGTAGCATACACATTCTCGGGAGTGCAGCCACCGGTGGCTGGGCACTCAAAATACGAATGAGGACCACCACAAGTCTCACAAACATGATTAACCATATTGACTTGATGGTTCTTGACTTGATTTGGACTATTAGACGTTTGATGCATTCGTAAAACAGCCGTCGATAAATCATCGAGTTTCTTAGTGATGGCGGCTATTTCGGGATTAGACGTTGAAGAATTGTGAACAACGGTTGTTCTTGACTCATTCCTCTCGGCAGAGGAATCCCAGTAATTGTAGTGAGCGGTCATATTCTCGATGAGTTCGTAACAATCTTCAGGACGTCGTTTCATAAAAGTACCACCCGCAGCTGCATTGATCGTGTCCCGATGTCGTAGAGTCAAACCATTGTAAAACGTATCGATTATCGTAACAAGAAGCATGTTATGGTTTGGACACCGATCAATAGCAAGCTTATAGCGTTCCCAAGCTTCGAATAAAGATTCGTCGGGAAGCTGACGGAAATTGCTAATATCGTTTCGGAGTTTCGTCACCATCGATGGTGGAAAATATTTCGCCAAGAACTTCGATACCATTTCTTCGAAGTTATGAATCGAGTTCTTGGGAAGACGATCAAACCAAGCGGTAGCATGATGCGTCAAAGAATAGGGGAAGAGAGAAAGACGAAGGGCGTCATCGGTGACCCCGTGTTGTTTCATGCTTTGGGTGACGGTTAAGAATTTATCGAGATGCTTGTTTGCATCGTCACCCGGTAAACCGTGAAATTGGCACGAATTCTGGACTTGTTGAATCATATGGTGCTTTAGTCCAAAATCCGTAGCCTCAATATTTAGAGGGGCAATCGGACCGCCTCTACCGTGCATTGTCGGTTGACACAGCTCCTCCATCGTTCGGAGATCGGGAGCTGGTGCATTTTGAACAACACCCACCGGAGGGTGTTGATTGTTGTGGTTGTTTTGTTCCATTTCCGTGATGTTAGGGAAACGAACTTTGTGTGTGTGACGTATCAAACTCTCGGGGTTCGATAATGGAGAAATAAGACGTTTAGAAGATGATCGGGTGTTCATACACCACAAAAACTCAAATTTTGAAAAATAAAAGGAAAATCAAATTTGAAAAGGAAAATCTTTTTGTATTTTTGTTTTTATAAAGCAAAATTTAAACTTTTGTTTTTTTTTTCTTTTTCAAACGTTACGTTAATCGTAAACCGTTTCCCTTAATCTACTCGCGACGGAACGGGAGAGAAGAATGGATCTCTCTTCAGCTTGCAATTTAATGTCAAAGCTATCCGTATTTTCCGCTTATTCGGTTGTAGAATTAAAGTAATCCGACTCGCAACTAATTTCACGCGTAGTTATATTGGGAGACTTTTTTGGTTTACAACGCCCTTTCTTTCGATCGGAACGAGGCTGTAACTTTATTATTTTTTTTGGTATTTTTGTGAAAACACTTTAGGAAAAGTGTTTTTGATTTTTCGATATTTATATAATATATACAAAATAGAGGAAGGCTTATCAAAACACAATTTTTCAAAAACGAATATTCAAAAATTCACTTCTACCTTCCCCGGCAGCGGCGCCAAAAATTGATTTGTGAAAATCAAGTTATAGTATAGATATAAGCTCAAGAAATCCGCAAAGAAATACGGATAACCCGAGGTCGTATTCCGTGTGAAGGGTGAATGGAATTCCGAATTTCCGATTCGGAAAACGTGTCGTGAAAAGTGATACAAAGTGATATATATGAGATTACACTAATGATATAGCAAATAAAGCACAATTAATCACTTAAACACGTATTGCAATTAAGGAAACTAAAAACGTCACGTAAAACCGAAACCGTACGCTAAAACGTTAAATAAACGACAACGTACGAAATAAAACGCGAGTTTTAAGCTACACGACTCCTACGAACTAGGAAATAATTTCTAAAAATCAAAAGTGATAAAAGAAAATTTTGAGAAAAAGAAAAATATTTTTTTGACTTTTTATTAATTTTTTATGAATTAAAAACTAATTAAACTATTTAAAAATTCAAAAGAAATTCAAATTAAATGAGAAAAATACAAAATAAATTTCTAAAATTCTAAAATAAATGAAAATAAATTTTAAAACTATTTTTGGATTTTTCTGGGGTTTTTCAGATTTTTTTGGATTTTTTAGTAATTAAAAAGTAATTAAAAATGATTAAAATTGAAAATTAAATAAGAAAAATAGCAAATGAACTTGGAAAAATCTAAAAATTTCAGGGAAATTCTAAAATAATATTCTAAACCTAGGAAAAATATAAAATTGGAAAAATAAGCATTGGAAGTGCTTATTGCTTTGAAACTGCTTATATTGAAGTGCTTATTAATAAGCAATGTTGACCAAAACTTAACCAAACTTTTACCAAATGATTTTTGTACTAAAATAAGCTTATAACAACAGCCCAGAAGTAACAAGATACCCAGAAATGCAAGTAATGATCAAATAGGGCCAAATAAGCACTTAGAATGAGAAATAAGCCAAGGTGAATAAGCAAAAGTCAAACAACACTTGAAACAGATGCACTATACTATATTAAGCTTATATCAACCAGAAATTTCAACTTTAGATCAAAATTAAGCTCTAGCAGCCCTAATAAGCCAAACAGAATTATGCAGAAATGCTCATAAAGGTAAGCTCAATAAGCTGTGAAGATAAGCACTCAGAAGCAAATTTTTGGAATCAAATTATACTCTACCAACCCAAGAACTCAAACAAACCTTGAAATCAGATCTTAGAACAAGTTTACTAGCTTAAAGATGCCCAAGAACATGGACCTAGGCCTGTGGTGCAGGGCAAATTGGTGATCAATAAGCAGACTTCAATGAGCTTTTCTGATAAGCTAATAACTTTCAAAATCAAAATTTCCTTTTGAAATATGTTCACTTAGTGCCAGGCTTTCCAAAATGACCAATTTTAAGTATTTCCAAGCTATAGTAAACCCTACACAGACCTCCAAAGATTTGATCAAAAGCTGATTACTCAGCTTAACTTGACTTTTTATCAAAAACAGAAAGTTGACTTTTTTCAAATTTGATTACTTCTAAATGATCAATAAGGTGTAATTAAGCTGTTGTAAGACTACTATAAACTAACACTACTTATATTGTAACTACCTTAGAAATTTCTAACCTAAAATCTTACTACTCTAACTGCTATACTAATTAGATTGGTGATTTGACTTTTTACCAAATAACTAACTGTTTTTATGAATTAACTAACTATATTATACCCTAAGTGAACTATGTGAACTACTAATACTCTCTGTAACAGACTTAAACACAGCTAACAAACAATATCCAAACACTCCTTAATGGTATTTCAACAACAAGATATCACCACAGAACCTTTCAAAAACTTTTGAAACCAACCCATACATATTCAATATGACCCATTAACATGATTTAAGCCAGAAACAACAATCACAAACATCATTTATCAAGAAATCAAAGATCCACAGGTTGAGCTTATGTGAAACAGTTAAAAAGCAACTAGCACCAAGGGTATTCAAATACCATGAAACAGCAACCAAATGTCAATAATAAGCTATAATGAGCAATAATCAAGAGTAATAAGCAATAATGATCAGATCTACTACTAGTACCAATAAGCTATAGGAGAATAAGAAATTAGAAAAGGTACTCACAAGATCAAGACCCCTCAGCTAGAACAGAGGGGTTTCACTATGCAAGCCTGTCTAAAGACAGGCCAATGGTCACCTTTTGACTGTCTTTAACCACCACAAGCCTCAGCTTATTTGAAATAAGCTGAGGTTGACTTTCGTTGACTTTTTGCTACTTTGAACTTTTGGACAAGAAAAGAAGTATCAATGATCACAGTAAGCTATAGAAGCTTATATGATCTTGAAACAACAATAAAACAATAATGAAAAAGATCAAAAGATGGAAAACAGATACATATTTTTTTTTGCTTTTTTGTAAGTTTTTATATTTTTTTTTGGTTTTTCTTTGATAACAAACAACAATAATAATGACAATAAATGAAGACAGAGTATTAATACTAAATAAGAGACAAGAAAAAGACTTGCTTTAAAGAAATAAGAGAGTAAATAAGCTGAATAAGTAAATAAGCTATAAAAGACAAGTAGTAAATAAGTAAAGACAGAATTGAAATAAGACAATAAAAGTGCTTTTCATTAATATTAAAAGGTTTACAAAAAGATTTTGGCAGAGTAACACTATTTGAAACTCGGCACCTATTACAATAAGAGGAGGGGGTATATATAAGCTAATAGCTAGGGCTTTGGGATGATTCTAGAAGTGCTCCTCAGCTTTCAATCTTGGCCATTCATTGTAATCTTGATCACTAAGCAGCTTTTGTGGTCCATTGATCCATGTATATGGAGCACGATTGCATTTGGCCTCTCCCATTGGTCCACGTACACCTAGCTCTGTCCTTCTCCATATCGTGCTTGGGAAGATGCTAAAAGCATGTGATTGGTGCATTGTATTACCCAATTGAGGTAATTGATGGTAAATTAAGGTTTGGGGGTTTTAGGGTTTATAGCACAGTGAAATCTGGGAACGGGGGTTGATTTGGGGGGCGGTAATTTTAAAAGGTAATAAATATTATTAGTGGGCCGGGTATAGGGTGTTGGACTGGGTAGTACATATTAAAAAGAGTGGTGGGCTGAGATAATGTTTGGGCCAAGGATATGTGTGGATCCAGTTTAGTTAATATTGGATTTAGCAGTATTATGAAACAAGGACCAATTTGAAATTCTGAAATATTTAAGGGACCAAATCTGTACTTTATGGAAACTTTCTCCCAAGGGCTTTTGTTGTAATTCCCTGATTCTTGGAGGACCACATTTCCCTTTTCTTCAAATTATGCTTTAAGGACCATAATTGCCAAATTCTGAAACTGCAGGGACTAAATCTGCCAATCTCCCAAAGTTTTCTTCCAAGGACCAATATTGAACTTTCTGAATCTCTGAGGACTTCAAATGATATTCTGAGCAATCTTTGATCATTTTGCTTCCCCGGCTACGGCTTTTGACCTTTTTCCAATCTCGTGCTCGTTTTTGTCGGTTATGGCTTGTTTTCGTTCAGTTTTCACATATTCGTACCTGCACATACACAAATACAAAAACACACATTCTCTTGGCATTTTAGGTTAGTATTTGGTATTTTTGGTCTGATTTAAGGCCTAAAAGGATGAGTGATTAAGCACTCATCAGAATGTCTAAGGTAGTTGGTTCTATGTTAAGTAAAGGTGCAAATGCAATAGAAACAAAACTTCTATCCGCTCCTGAATCAAATAAAATGGATGCATAACGATTATTAACGAGGAACGTACCGCAACAACATTCGGGTCCTCACGGGAATCTTCTCCTCCCATAACATAAGCCCTTCCTCGAGCTACTCCTCCCTGATTTCCAGCTCCTTGATTCTTCCTCTTTGGGCACTCACCCGTAAAGTGTCCAATTTCTCCGCAGCCATAACATGTTACGGGTGGTTTCTGATTGTCACCCAAGTTTGGAATCCTGCAATCTTTGGTGTGGTGACCAACCTTCTTACAGTTGCTACATATATCTGGGCAACGTCCTGGGTTATGGTGTTTCTGACACTTGCCACACTTGGGTAGGTTACCTGCATATCCTTTCCCTTCATTTGGTCCTGCAGCATAGGCCCTTGCCACTTCTTGCCTCTTAGGTGGTGGCTGAATAGCATTTCCACCTTGGTTATTGTCAAACCTCCTTTTGTTGTTGTTATTGTTGTTTGAGTTGTTGTTTCGGTTATTGGGATAGTTGTGGTTTCGATTGTTGTTGTAATTGTTGTTGTTTCGAGTGTTGTTGTAGTTGGTGTTGTTTGAACGGTTATTGTTGTTGTTTGCAGCAGACTTTCCTTTTAACACTTGGACCATAAGTTTCTGAGTTATACGAATGGCCTCTTCCATTGATTGTGGGTCGAAAGACATCACATCCCCTCGGATGCTTTCGGGTAATCCTCCAGTAAAATTCTCCATCTTTTTCTCATCGTCCAGAACCATAGTTGGACATAGTGTAGCCAACTCCTGAAACTTCCTGATATAAGTCTCAATGTCATCACCTTTTGTTACCAGCTCATAGAATTCGGTTTCCAACTTTTGTACCTCAGTACGAGGGCAAAACTTCTTAGTCATCAGGTTCTTGAATTGATCCCAAGTGAGCTTGTAGGCATTCTCCATACCAATAGGCTGAGCATACGAAATCCACCAAGACATAGCTTCATCAAGCAGCATTCCAGTAGCAAATTTTACCTTGTTAACCTCCTGGCAACCGCACATGAGAAAAACATTCTCAGTCTTTTCAAACCAGCGGATCAAAGCAACCGCTCCCTCAGTGCCCTTATACTTGACGGGATCACTGATCTTGAAATCCTTCCAAGTACATTCACGCCTAGTAGTGGGTTGAACCACTTCAGTATTAGGAGCAGCCCCAGCAGCCCTAGCAGCAACCTCAGCTCTCTCAGTCTCCAGAGCTTCTGCTATACTATCCCTGACCAACTTGCAGATAGCGGCTTGTGTCATAGCGGGTGTTTCTGGTGTAGCCTTTGCTTTCTTTGGCGCCATACTTCTGATAAATAATAATCGACAACAACCATGAGAAAACTATAATAGAAATAGTCATCGTACAAAAATATACGCCCACAACATGTATATATTCAACCACAACAAGTATAGATACAACCACGACATGTACGAGTACAACCACAACCTGTAATAATATAATCACGACACGTATAGATACAACCACAACAAGTATAAATTCGTTAACCATAAAGAGCAACCATGAAACATCATAAATATAATCACAACACATGAATATAATACATGAAAATTTCGGCCTACATGGACCGATATATATATATAGCACAACATTTCCAACATAGTAGAGTCGCACTTGATATATTTGTTTGTACAACAACAAAAAGACCACAAGTTCTTGAACTACGTCCCACACCTCGGGACTAGGAAATAGTAAAAGCTAATACTATACTAGTCTATGTCTATGCTCCTCCAGGTGCTCTAGATGGTCCAGGAGCTCCAGATGCTCCAGGTGCACTCCTCAGACGACGAATCTCCCTGTCCATCACAACTGCAATCTCCTCTAGATGCTGAACTCGAAGCTGAAAAGCAGCATCTCTACCCTCCATCATAGCCAACCTCTCATGGGCTACTGCCAACTGGTGTGTCAGCTCTCCCTGAGCCTCCTGTGTAGTCTGAGCTCTATCCCGAATCTCTGGTAGCTTACCCCTAAGCTGGTCAATCAGCTCCCGATGTCCCAACTGCCGTGCCTCAAGCCCATGATACGACACGTCGATACTAACTCTGCCTAGAAGCAAACCCTCGACCTGCTCCTCAACCGCCTCAAGTCGAGTAGTGATATCCGCCTCAACCCTAAAACCCAAACTATCAACCTGCTCCTGCTGAGCCCCTAACTGATCCTCTAAAGTAACATCAGTAGGCTCCCTAGCAGCAGTAGGCTCCCTAGCAGCAGTAGGCTCCCTAGCAGCAGCTGCTCTCGAGCACTCACCTACATGGTATACTGGTGGTGGTTCTGATTCTGACTCTGTAGTAGGTGAAGCTGGCATAGTAAACCTCGCACGCTTCCTAAGCGGCAATAGTGAAGTAGATATGCATGTAGTAGCGGGTATGGCTGGTGGTGGTGTGGGTAACATAGGAATAGTAGGGATCTTAAAGGTAGATGTAGCAGTGCAAACTTTCTTACTAGGACCTATAGTAGTCTTCCTACGGGGAAACATGAGTCTAGGTTCTGATGGAATAGTGGTAGCAGAGGATGATGTGTCAGTGGGTGTACGGGTGATCTCAGGTGGTGCAATAGGGGAAACATGAGGAGTAGGAGCCATCTCATCCTCCTCAAAAGGTTCGGTTTCCTCTCCTGATGCCGAGAGTGGCAACACAGGTACAAGAGGAATAGGTGGTGGTGAACAGGCAGTGGAAGACATAGAGCCTTCAACATCGGAGTCTGTGATAGAGTATAGTATGACAACATTTGGGTCTGAAGACATGGTTCTGTGATAATCAAGGTGAAATAAAATAAATAACTCGTATAATGAAATCACCTAAAACAATGAACATGCACTTATGATGAAATGATGAGATGCTATGATAATGTGGTTATAGTCTAGGGATCGTATACATCATTAACCCTATAATGATGCATCCTAGTTCGCTATAACCTTGGCTCTGGTACCAATCTGTCACACCCCCAATTTACCTGACTTGCAGCGGAATGGAATGCCTGGGGGTGTAACTGTCATAGCACCATAACAAGGATATATTGAACGACCTAAAGTGTCGTTTGGAAAATACATATCGTTTGATTTATTTAAAACGCATCTAGTGTTACAAAACATAGGTCCCAAAGGTTGAAACGTTTACAGGAAACAAGTTCAGAAAATGTCAAACGATAATTTACACAAGTGCATGAAAAATCCAAAGTGTAGTGTGTCATCCCTGGCACACCCTAATGTGACTCCATGCATATAATATGATGATGCCTTAGTTACCTGAAAATACATTGCGAAAACGGTCAACATTAAGTTGGTGAATAATCATAGGTTTATAAGTTAAATCGTATGTACAATCACCACAAGTATAAAGTAAAGTGACAATATGTCAAAAATGCTACATTGTCTCTTAAGCTCATGACCCCGAAGCTAGACGTACTAAACTTTGCACCAAATGAGTGTTTACCAGACACTCTAATAATTTAGAAATGAAATGCATTCGTAATTCCGTTGGAGCAACCCAAACACGAATGGAGGAGTCACCCTCAATAGATCTGTTCACTCACTCTCGCTCGTACTTTAATTAACGGCCCATGAAATAAAGGGGACTTGTCATGACTTGGTAGCTAGGCAACTTAAGCAATGTAAGGAATTTGTAATACTTGGGCATGTAGGAAAGTAATTGATGCAATGTATTCTCCCCCGTGGGATTTGAAATCAAATAAGTAATTGAAAACGGGGCTATGAAAACTCACCTTAACTGATGATACTGTAATGAAATGAAGTGAACAACAATGAACGGTTAACTGCCGCAACCTAATATGAATGATGAACGATCTGATTTAGATCACCAAATGATGTTATGAATGTCCATGCACATGTTTCTATACCACTCTACTCTTTGGAAAAACACTTGTTGTTATCAAAAAATTATATATTCCAAGACTTAGGAAAAATATGGCTATCATAAAATAAAGCTAGTTGCAATATATATACTTATATATATATCGTATGAATCAATGTTAGTGTTGAAATCCTCAGGTTGAAATCCTTGAAATAACGCCTTGTAGTGATAAAAATATACTTGTAATAACTAATACTTCATTAGATATAAAATTGGGTACTTGGTATTATTTCTAGATTCTAAAGTTACTACGTAGTTTTAGTGTTAATATTTCTAAAAGCTGTCAAACTAAAATGGGTTTTGCCGATATTCAAACGTGAATATCTTTGTCGTTATAAGTCCGTTTTACTTGTTCTTTATATCCACGGTTACGTCTTAGTATGTAGTAATATATTTTGGAAAGCTCGGCTCCTCCGGGTTACGTCTAAAGCCTCTTTTTGCCCGACGAAAAACGTCCAACAGCATGTAATTTTCAGAAAAATACTTTTCGTCAACAAACTTGCAAAAATCATAACTTCTTCGTTATAAACTCTTTTTAATCCATTCTTTCGCCTACGGATTTGTTTTTGAAATTATTTTCTAAAAATTTTGCCAAAGTTTCCTTTGTTTTTACTGATTTTCCAGAATTTAACAAAATGGGACAGTAGGTATATTTACATGTTACAAAACCATTTCCAAGGTTCAAAACTAGTTCCAACCTCAACCAAAACTCTTGCAAACTTCACAAAACTATACTAATCCTACCATACACCTTCTTAGGGTGCCATGGGTTCCTAATGATCACTAAACAAGTTAATTTAACAAAGGAGTACCTAAAACCAATTCTAGGGTTTGTATGTTCAAAAAGTATACAAAAATAAAGTGGTATAACTAGTATGAGCATGAAATTAAGCATGAATACTATAAGATACATGTGTTAATTAGATGAAAACATGAAAATAATTTTGAATACTCACTTTGAAATTCTAGGTGATGAGATGATTAGAAACCTTGGATTACTTGTGTTTTTGTTGGATGATTCTTGATTAGGATAGCAAAATGAACAACTTTGATGCTTTAACTTTTGGAAAAACTTCACTTGATCATGGATTGGTGGTGAGGTCGTGGGTTTGGTGATGGGGAAGAGATGATATGAACTTTATGATTCTCAAAATGTTATGTATTTATGTTTAGGTGGTTTTGGTAAATAAGTAACAAGTTATATAGTATAATATGTACACATTAATGCATAAGGTTAATAAAATGTAAGAATTTTGCCTAGGAGAGGACTTATAAGGCCGGTCATGGTGGATGAGGGGGGGGGGGGGGGTAGGGTAGTTTTGATTTAATTAGAAAATTAGTGTAAAGTTATGTGTTGTTATGTGTTATTAATTAAAATCGGGTACCGGGTTTAATAGAAATAAATGTTAACAAGTTAACCGGGACAAAATAAAGTTATAAAAATGTTAAAAATATGTTGGGTACTATTACTGAGTGATCGGGTGATTATTGTTTAGTTTTCACGAAAACCGTCGTAATATTCATAAGCTTACGTTATAAATAAAATAAATTTCCAAAATACTGGGTAAATGAATGTTATAACTTTTATGATGATAAAATGGATATAAAAATATGTCGGGACCATTGTGGGAATATTTAGATATATTCGTCGTGTATAAACCGGGTGTTAACGTTTATTATAAATACTTATACGTAAAATGTTAAATGTATCAAATATATAAATTTGAAAATCCTAAGAGTGGTATAACATGAAAATGCTGTTATGATGATATGCAGACTGTCTCTAGTCCGTATGCAGTGTCCTTAGCACTAATGAAATGAATTCGCACCTAAACCAATCCGGTTACGCGAATTTGGATACCCGTAAACTAAATTTACGATGAAATGAGTAATGAAAGTGAATGATGAAAACTTTTCCGAAAATGAATAGTGTTTAGTGAATAGTAAATTTTCTCAAATGTTACTCATAATATCAAATTGACCTCGAAAATGATGAATAGTAAAACGATTAATAGTGTTTTGATGAATAGTGATTTATGAATAGTAAAATGTCGAAGTTTGGGAAATGACCTGAAATGGTGAGTTGTGACAGTCACCCACCCAAAAAGGAATTCAGTCCCTGAATTCAGCTAGTGTTGGTCTCGGTAATAGGTTTGGTGAAAAGGTGTGGATACTTGCGTTGCATTTGGTCTTCTCGTTCCCAAGTAAACTCAGGACCTCTTCGAGAATTCCAGCGAACCTTAATGATCGGAATTCGACTCTGCTTGAACTGTTTGACCTCTCGGTCCATGATTTCAACTGGTTCCTCCACAAAGTTAAGTTTGTCATCTAGCTGAATCTCTTCCACTGGTATAACGGATGACTCATCTGAAAGGCATTTCTTAAGGTTTGAGACATGAAATGTGTTATGTATGTTGCTGAGTTCTGATGGTAGTTCAAGCTTGTAAGCTACTGGACCAATCCTTTCCAGTATCTTAAATGGACCAATGTATCTCGGGTTCAACTTCCCACGCTTTCCAAATCGTATCACGCCCTTCCAAGGCGAGACTTTCAACATGACCTTGTCTCCAACCTGGAATTCCAATGGTTTGCGTCTAACATCTGCGTAACTCTTCTGTCGGCTTCTAGCTGTTTCAAGCCTATCTCGAATCTGTATTATCTTTTCTGTTGTTTCCCTAACCATCTCTGGACCTGTGCATTGTACCTCTCCAACTTCTGCCCAACAAACTGGGGAACGACACTTACGACCATAAAGTGCCTCAAATGGTGCTGCTTTAATACTTGAATGGTAACTGTTATTATAAGAGAACTCGATTAATGGCAAATGATTAGCCCAACCATTCCCAAAGTCAATCACACATGCTCGCAGCATGTCCTCCAGTGTCTGAATAGTTCTCTCACTCTGACCATCAGTCTGTGGATGGTAAGCAGTGCTCATGTCTTGCTTAGATCCAAAGGAATCTTGTAATGACTTGCAAAAGTTTGAAGTAAAGCGACTATCTCTGTCTGATATGATAGAAACTGGTGCTCCATGCCTCGAGACTATTTCCTTGACATAAAGTCTGGCAAGCTGTTCCATGGAATAAGTCTCTCTAATGAGTATGAAATGTGCTGATTTAGTAAGACGATCAACAATTACCCAAATAGCATCGTAACCTCCTGAAGTCTTGGGTAGTTTAGTAACAAAGTCCATTGTAATACGTTCCCACTTCAATTGTGGAATTTCTGGTTGTTGAAGTAGTCCTGACGGTTTCTGGTACTCAGCTTTCACTTTAGCACAAGTAAGGCATTTACTGACGTACGTAGCTATTTCTGCTTTCATGTTCGGCCACCAATACAGCTTTTTGAGATCCTGATACATCTTGTCAGAACCTGGGTGAATAGAGTACTTCGACTTGTGTGATTCATGCATAATCAATTCTCGTACTCCACCATAGAGTGGTATCCAACTTCGATCCTTGAAGCATAACACTCCATCTGCTCTCTTAACGAATCCATTCTTGTTCTCGGGCATACCATAAAGTTTCTCCTGTGGCCGATTTTCCTCCTTGAGAGACTCAATCTGAGCTTCTAGAATTTTTGATGGTAATGGTGAAATAATAGTCATTCCCAACGATCTAACCCTCAAAGGTTTGAGTCGTTATTTTCGGCTAAGTGCATCTGCTACGACATTTGCTTTTCCTAGGTGATATCGGATCTCACAATCGTAATCACTCAACAATTCTAGCCAACGACGTTGTCTCATATTAAGTTCCTTCTGATCAAGTATATGCTGTAAGCTCTTGTGGTCGGTAAAAATTACACATTTAGTACCATAAAGGTAGTGCCTCCAAATCTTGAGTGCAAAAACAACAGCACCCAACTCCAAGTCGTGTGTAGTGTAATTTTTCTCGTGTGTCTTAAGCTGTCTAGATGCATAAGCTATCACCTTCTCGTTTTGCATTAACACAGCTCCAAGCCCTTTATGCGAAGCATCGCAATATACCACAAAGTTCTCAATACCTTCTGGTAGTGACAAAATTGGTGCACTACAAAGCTTCTGCTTCAATAACTGAAATGCAGATTCTTGTTTCTCTCCCCACTCGTACTTTTGATTCTTTTGTGTCAGCTTAGTCAGCGACTTCGCTATCTTAGAAAACCCTTCAATGAACCTTCTGTAATATCCTGCAAGTCCTAAGAATTGACGAATTTCTGTAGGAGACTTGGGCGTAGCCCAATCCTTTACTGCCTCAATCTTTGCTGGGTCGACTTGTAATCCTTGGCTATCAATGACATGGCCAAGAAATTGAACTCTTTGTATCCAAAAGTCACACTTTGAAAATTTGGCATACAATTGCTCCTTCTTGAGTAGTTCCAATATTGTTCTGAGATGTGCTTCATGCTCTTTCTTACTCTTGGAATAAATCAGGATATCGTCAATGAATACAATCACATACTTATCAAGATATGGTTTGCACACTCTGTTCATGAGATCCATGAATACCGCAGGTGCATTCGTTAATCCAAAAGGCATCACTTGAAACTCATAATGACCATAACGTGTTCTGAATGCCGTCTTCGGGATATCTTCTTCCCGAACTCTGAGTTGATGGTAGCCTGACCTTAAATCAATCTTGGAATAAAAACAGGAACCTTGTAGCTGATCAAACAAGTCATCAATCCTAGGTAGTGGATAACGATTCTTCACCGTTAACTTGTTCAACTCACGATAGTCTATGCACAGTCTGAAAGATCCATCCTTCTTCTTCACAAACAAAACCGGTGCTCCCCAAGGCGAGGAACTTGGTCTAATGAATCCTTTGTCTAAAAGTTCTTGTAATTGGTTAGACAATTCTTGCATCTCAGAAGGTGCAAGTCTATATGGTGCTCGTGCAATTGGTGCAGCTCCTGGCACCAACTCAATCTGAAACTCAACTTGGCGTGTAGGTGGAAGTCCTGGCAATTCTTCCGGAAAAACTTCTGGAAATTCCTTAACAATCGGCACATCCTCAAGTCGTTTCTCATCCGACTTCTTTTCTGTGATGTGAGCCAAGAATGCATAACAACCCTTCTTTATGTACTTCTCTGTTTTGATGCAGGATATAATACTGAGTCTAGTTCCACTTCGCTCTCCGTGAACAACTAAAGTTTCACCTCCATAAGAAAGATGAACAACTTTTTCATCACAAATGATTCTTGCACGATGTCGAGACAACCAATCCATACCGATAACTACGTCAAAACTTCCAAGTTCTACGGGCATAAGGTCTATATTGAATGGGTGATTTAGGAAATTGATGGTGCAACCACAGATGACGGTGTTGGTGTTAACTAAAGACCCATCGGCTAATTCAACAATATAGGGAATGTCTAAGGTAGTTGGTTCTATGTTAAGTAAAGGTGCAAATGCAATAGAAACAAAACTTCTATCCGCTCCTGAATCAAATAAAATGGATGCATAACGATTATTAACGAGGAACGTACCGCAACAACATTCGGGTCCTCACGGGAATCTTCTCCTCCCATAACATAAGCCCTTCCTCGAGCTACTCCTCCCTGATTTCCAGCTCCTTGATTCTTCCTCTTTGGGCACTCACCCGTAAAGTGTCCAATTTCTCCGCAGCCATAACATGTTACGGGTGGTTTCTGATTGTCACCCAAGTTTGGAATCCTGCAATCTTTGGTGTGGTGACCAACCTTCTTACAGTTGCCACATATATCTGGGCAACGTCCTGGGTTATGGTGTTTCTGACACTTGCCACACTTGGGTAGGTTACCTGCATATCCTTTCCCTTCATTTGGTCCTGCAGCAAAGGCCCTTGCCACTTCTTGCCTCTTAGGTGGTGGCTGAATAGCATTTCCACCTTGGTTATTGTCAAACCTCCTTTTGTTGTTGTTATTGTTGTTTGGGTTGTTGTTTCGGTTATTGGGATAGTTGCGGTTTCGATTGTTGTTGTAATTGTTGTTGTTTCGAGTGTTGTTGTAGTTGGTGTTGTTTGAACGGTTATTGTTGTTGTTTGCAGCAGACTTTCCTTTTAACACTTGGACCATAAGTTTCTGAGTTATACGAATGGCCTCTTCCATTGATTGTGGGTCGAAAGACATCACATCCCCTCGGATGCTTTCGGGTAATCCTCCAGTAAAATTCTCCATCTTTTTCTCATCGTCCGGAACCATAGTTGGACATAGTGTAGCCAACTCCTGAAACTTCCTGATATAAGTCTCAATGTCATCACCTTTTGTTACCAGCTCATAGAATTCGTTTTCCAACTTTTGTACCTCAGTACGAGGGCAAAACTTCTTAGTCATCAGCTTCTTGAATTGATCCCAAGTGAGCTTGTAGGCATTCTCCATACCAATAGGCTGAGCATACGAAATCCACCAAGACATAGCTTCATCAAGCAGCATTCCAGTAGCAAATTTTACCTTGTTAACCTCCTGGCAACCGCACATGAGAAAAACATTCTCAGTCTTTTCAAACCAGCGGATCAAAGCAACCACTCCCTCAGTGCCCTTATACTTGACGGGATCACTGATCTTGAAATCCTTCTAAGTACATTCACGCCTAGTAGTGGGTTGAACCACTTCCGTATTAGGAGCAGCCCCAGCAGCCCTAGCAGCAACCTCAGCTCTCTCAGTCTCCAGAGCTTCTGCTATACTATCCCTGACCAACTTGCAGATAGTGGCTTGTGTCATAGCGGGTGTTTCTGGTGTAGCCTTTGCTTTCTTTGGCGCCATACTTCTGATAAATAATAATCGACAACAACCATGAGAAAACTATAATAGAAATAGTCATCGTACAAAAATATACGCCCACAACATGTATATATTCAACCACAACAAGTATAGATACAACCACGACATGTACGAGTACAACCACAACCTGTAATAATACAATCACGACACGTATAGATACAACCACAACAAGTATAAATTCGTTAACCATAAAGAGCAACCATGAAACATCATAAATATAATCACAACACATGAATATAATACATGAAAATTTCGGCATACATGGACCGATATATATATATATAGCACAACATTTCCAACATAGTAGAGTCGCACTTGATATATTTGTTTGTACAACAACAAAAAGACCACAAGTTCTTGAACTACGTCCCACACCTCGGGACTAGGAAATAGTAAAAGCTAATACTATACTAGTCTATGTCTATGCTCCTCCAGGTGCTCTAGATGGTCCAGGAGCTCCAGATGCTCCAGGTGCACTCCTCTGACGACGAATCTCCCTGTCCATCACAACTGCAATCTCCTCTAGATGCTGAACTCGAAGCTGAAAAGTAGCATCTCTACCCTCCATCATAGCCAACCTCTCATGGGCTACTGCCAACTGGTGTGTCAGCTCTCCCTGAGCCTCCTGTGTAGTCTGAGCTCTATCCCGAATCTCTGGTAGCTCACCCCTAAGCTGGTCAATCAGCTCCCGATGTCCCAACTGCCGTGCCTCAAGCCCATGATACGACACGTCGATACTAACTCTGCCTAGAAGCAAACCCTCGACCTGCTCCTCAACCGCCTCAAGTCGAGTAGTGATATCCACCTCAACCCTAAAACCCAAACTATCAACCTGCTCCTGCTGAGCCCCTAACTGATCCTCTAAAGTAACATCTGTAGGCTCCCTAGCAGCAGTAGGCTCCCTAGCAGCAGCTGCTCTCGAGCACTCACCTACATGGTATACTGGTGGTGGTTCTGATTCTGACTCTGTAGTAGGTGAAGCTGGCGTAGTAAACCTCGCACGCTTCCTAAGCGGCAATAGTGAAGTAGATATGCATGTGGTAGCGGGTATGGCTGGTGGTGGTGTGGGTAACATAGGAATAGTAGGGATCTTAAAGGTAGATGTAGCAGTGCAAACTTTCTTACTAGGACCTATAGTAGTCTTCCTACGGGGAAACATGAGTCTAGGTTCTGATGGAATAGTGGTAGCAGAGGATGATGTGTCAGTGGGTGTACAGGTGATCTCAGGTGGTGCAATAGGGGAAACATGAGGAGTAGGAGTCGTCTCATCCTCCTCAAAAGGTTCGGTTTCCTCACCTGATGCCGAGAGTGGCAACACAGGTACAAGAGGAATAGGTGGTGGTGAACAGGCAGTGGAAGACATAGAGCCTTCAACATCGGAGTCTGTGATAGAGTACAGTATGACAACATTTGGGTCTGAAGACATGGTTCTGTGATAATCAAGGTGAAATAAAATAAATAACTCGTATAATGAAATCACCTAAAACTATGAACATGCACTTATGATGAAATGATGAGATGCTATGATAATGTGGTTATAGTCTAGGGATCGTATACATCATAAACCCTATAATGATGCATCCTAGTTTGCTATAACCTTGGCTCTGGTACCAATCTGTCACACCCCCAATTTACCTGACTTGCAGCGGAATGGAATGCCTGGGGGTGTAACTGTCATAGCACCATAACAAGGATATATTGAACGACCTAAAGTGTCGTTTGGAAAATACATATCGTTTGATTTATTTAAAACACATCTAGTGTTACAAAACATAGGTCCTAAAGGTTGAAACATTTACAGGAAACAAGTTCAGAAAATGTCAAACGATAATTTACACAAGTGCATGAAAAATCCAAAATGTAGTGTGTCATCCCTGGCACACCCTAATGTGACTCCATGCATATAATATGATGATGCCTTAGTTACCTGAAAATACATTGCGAAAACGGTCAACATTAAGTTGGTGAATAATCATAGGTTTATAAGTTAAATCGTATGTACAATCACCACAAGTATAAAGTAAAGTGACAATATGTCAAAAATGCTACATTGTCTCTTAAGCTCATGACCCAGAAGCTAGACGTACTAAACTTTGCCCCAAATGAGTGTTTACCAGACACTCTAATAATTTAGAAATGAAATGCATTCGTAATTCCGTTGGAGCAACCCAAACACGAATGGAGGAGTCACCCTCAATAGATCTATTCACTCACTCTTGCTCGTACTTTAATTAACGGTCCATGAAATAAAGGGGACTTGTCATGACGTGGTAGCTAGGCAACTTAAGCAATGTAAGGAATTTGTAATACTTGGGCATGTACGAAAGTAATTGATGCAATGTATTCTCCCCCGTGGGATTTGAAATCAAATAAGTAATTAAAAACGGGGCTATGAAAACTCACCTTAACTGATGATACTGTAATGAAGTGAAGTGAACAACAATGAACGGTTAACTGCCGCAACCTAATATGAATGATGAACGATCTGATTTAGATCACCAAATGATGTTATGAATGTCCATGCACATGTTCCTATACCACTCTACTCTTTGGAAAAACACTTGTTGTTATCAAAAAATTATATATTCCAAGACTTAAAAAAAATATGGCTATTAGAAAATAAAGCTAGTTGCAACATATATACTTATATATATATCGTATGAATCAATGTTAGTGTTGAAATCCTCGGGTTGAAATCCTTGAAATAACGCCTTGTAGTGATAAAAATATACTTGTAATAACTAATACTTCATTAGTTATAAAATTGGGTACTTGGTATTATTTCTAGATTCTAAAGTTACTACGTAGTTTTAGTGTTAATATTTCTAAAAGCTGTCAAACTAAAATGGGTTTTGCCGATATTCAAACGTGAATATCTTTGTCGTTATAAGTCCGTTTTACTTGTTCTTTATATCCACGGTTACGTCTTAGTAAGTAGTAATATATTTTGGAAAGATCGGCTCCTCCGGGTTACGTCTAAAGCCTCTTTTTGTCTGACGAAAAACGTCCAACAGCATGTAATTTTCAGAAAAATATTTTTCGTCAACAAACTTGCAAAAATCATAACTTCTTCGTTATAAACTCTTTTTAATCCGTTCTTTCGCCTACGGATTCGTTTTTGAAATTATTTTCTAAAAATTTTACCAAAGTTTCCTTTGTTTTTACTGATTTTCCAGAATTTAACAAAATGGGACAGTAGGTATATTTACATGTTACAAAACCATTTCCAAGGTTCAAACTAGTTCCAACCTCAACCAAAACTCTTGCAAACTTCACAAAACTATACTAATCCTACCATACACCTTCTTAGGGTGCCATGGGTTCCTAATGATCACTAAACAAGTTAATTTAACAAAGGTGTACCTAAAACCAATTCTAGGGTTTGTATGTTCAAAAAGTATACAAAAATAAAGTGGTATAACTAGTATGAGCATGAAATTAAGCATGAATACTATAAGATACATGTGTTAATTAGATGAAAACATGAAAATAATTTTGAATACTCACTTTGAAATTCTAGGTGATGAGATGATTAGAAACCTTGGATTACTTGTGTTTTTGTTGGATGATTCTTGATTAGGATAGCAAAATGAACAACTTTGATGCTTTAACTTTTGGAAAAACTTCACTTGATCATGGATTGGTGGTGAGGTCGTGGGTTTGGTGATGGGGAAGAGATGATATGAACTTTATGATTCTCAAAATGTTATGTGTTTATGTTTAGGTGGTTTTGGTAAATAAGTAACAAGTTATATAGTATAATATGTACACATTAATGCATAAGGTTAATAAAATGTAAGAATTTTGCCTAGGAGAGGACTTATGAGGCCGGTCATGGTGGATGAGGGGGGGGGGGGGGGGGTAGGGTAGTTTTGATTTAATTAGAAAATTAGTGTAAAGTTATGTGTTGTTATGTGTTATTAGTTAAAATCGGGTACCGGGTTTGATAGAAATAAATTTTAACAAGTTAACCGGGACAAAATAAAGTTATAAAAATGTTAAAAATATGTTGGGTACTATTACTGAGTGATCGGGTGATTATTGTTTAGTTTTCACGAAAACCGTTGTAATATTCATAAGCTTACGTTATAAATAAAATAAATTTCCAAAATACTGGGTAAATGAATGTTATAACTTTTATGATGATAAAATGGAAATAAAAATATGTCGGGACCATTGTGGGAATATTTAGATATATTCGTCGTGTATAAACCGGGTGTTAACGTTTATTATAAATACTTATACGTAAAACGTTAAATGTATCAAATATATAAATTTGAAAATCCTAAGAGTGGTATAACATGAAAATGCTGTTATGATGATATGCAGATTGTCTCTAGTCCGTATGCAGTGTCCTTAGCACTAATGAAATGAATTCGCACCTAAACCAATCCGGTTACGCGAATTTGAATACCGTAAACTAAATTTACGATGAAATGAGTAATGAAAGTGAATGATGAAAACTTTTCCGGAATGAATAGTGTTTAGTGAATAGTAAATTTTCTCAAATGTTACTCAGAATATTAAATTGATCTCGAAAATGATGAATAGTGTTTTGATGAATAGTGATTTATGAATAGTAAAATGTGGAAGTTTGGGAAATGACCTGAAATGGTGAGTTGTGACACCAAAAGTCATCACTTTTGCTTCAAGAGTATACACACAGTTCTCTTTCCTGATCCCGGTCATCATAACCTGACAACCTTTGATCACCTTGACTCTACCCATCTGCATCTTCACAGTATAACCCTCTTTTTCAAGAGTACCCAATTAAATCAAGCTTTTTCTTAACCCTGGAACATACCTGACATTTTTCAGTATAAAGCTTGATCCATCATGCAACTGTATCTTCACTTTTCCTGTCCCTCTGATAGTGCATGTCCTATTATCACCTAACTAAACCGAACCACCATCAACATCTTTGAAGTCATACAAGAAGTCCCTCCTAGGTGTCATATGATAAGACCCACCTGAATCCATTATCAATTCAGCAATCTCATCATTCTCGACTACCACCAAGGCTTCTCCAAAGTAGGCGCTACCGTCGTCATCAGAAGAATCGGAATCCTGATCATGCTTACCCTTCCTGAAGAACCTACTTGACTTCTTCATTGGACAGTCTCTCTTCAGATGACCCTCTGAATGACATATGAAGCACTTGAGTTTACCAATTCCACTCCTTGACTTAAACCGCGAACTTCCACCAGAATGAGCTTTCCTAGAATGATCTGACCCTCCCCATACATATAACCCGTCACCAGTATCTTCCTTTGTGCCTTCAGTTCTTTTCTTCAGCTCCCTTGAATTCAGAGTTGCCAGAACATCCTCCATTGTCAAGGATTCCCTCCCATATAACAATGTTTCCACAAAGTTTTCATAAGATGATGGCAACGACGTAAGTAGTGCCTGACCCTCATCCTCAATCTCGATATCAATATTCGCCAAATCAAGTATCAACTTATTAAACTCATCTATATGATCTCCCAGTTTCATACCTGGACTCATATAGTACGTATACAGCTTCTTCTTCAGATACAGTCTATTTGCTAAGGACTTAGTCATATACAGACTTGTCAACTTCGCCTAAATTCCTGCAGCAGATGTTTCCTTGGTAACTTCCCGTAAAACCCGGTTTCCCAAGCATAGAATCAAGGTATTGTATGCCTTCTTCATCAAAGCAGCTTTTTCACCTGCTTCCATGTCCGCAGGTAATGTCTCTAATGCAGCATCACATTCCAGTTGTACCATTAAAGCACCAATCTTTATTTGCCATAACTCGGAGTCATTCTTCCCATCGAATTTTTCGATGTCAAACCTAGTTATAGAACTAGCCATTCTTCATACCTTGCTAAAAACCATGTCAAGTTGTTTCTTAACCAACTTTACCGACAAGTCTCACAAGCCGTCTGCAATATTTCCCTTGTTGCTATAAACACTTCTTGCAAATCGAATTAATTAGAATAACCCTAAACCCTCAATTTCGAACAAGCAAACCCAGACCATAAACATGAAACCCAAGCTAACCACGATCAAACTTGGACCACAAGAAAACACCGCAACAAAAACCTTCAAATTTTAATCGATAGCAAACATCGAACCTGTTTGAAGTCGTTTTATGTTACCAAAAACAAAAAAACAATTTCACCTTTAACTATTAAATAGTATAAAGGATGAAATTACTTTGTCAAGTTTTGTAGTAGTCTTAATTTTTTAACCACGTGATCAATATAAATATATCAGACAAGACCTTTCAATATATTAATATTCTTTCTTTTTGAAAAACAAACAATCACGTACGCCGTACATGCACTTCGTCTTCTACTACTATACCTCTCGTCTTGTCGATACTGCTACAACCGACGGAACCGAAACCGAACCTCGATACTTTGAACGAACTCGAAACCTCGATCTAGCACTCGAACTTCGATGACCACAATAACCGCGGCTCTTGATACCACTTGTTGGACAATACCTAGACAACAAACCCGAAGTTCCATCGCGAAACGCTAGATCGCGAGTTGCATCGAGCACAAGTAGCAAACACGAGAGACTACAAAGAATAGACAAGAATATTGCACACGATATACCCTCAACGAACCCTTTATTAATACCAATAAAGCTTTTACAATTGAGAAAAAATAATGAATAACTAGCATCCCCCTCATCTCTATTTATAGAGATGAGGGGGTAGAGACCTTAGCTTGGCTTGCAAGCCAAGCAACTAGTTTCCTAATCTAAGTACAATCCTAAACTTTATTTAAACTAAATACAATTAATCCCCTTATTATTGTCTAAGTAACATATAACCCTCCTAAGTATTGCTACTCACACATAACAGTTTGATTTGATAAAATAAGGGAATAAAAATACCTTAATTTATTATTAAAGTGAGATTATGAGATACACTGCTTGATAAGAACTACATGTAGCAACATCAAATGCTAGAATTGAAAACAGTTTTTGTTGATATGATAAGTACACAATAATACACTATATATACATTCTTTAAAATGACCTTTAAGATGAGTAAACAAAATCTTTTTATCATCTACCATCTATCTGAGTTAATGTTACTTCATTAACCGATGATGGTGAATGAAGACATGAAGTGGAGTAGATTTCACTTCCTTGAATAAAGAAGCCAGGTTGTTTGAGAGAAGGTAGAGATCCTTCTCCACCCAACATGGCAACAACTGATGGTGTGCAAGGTCTATCTTCTGCTCGTTGTTGCACACACAATAGGCCAATGTGTACAGATCGCAACACCTCAGTAACAGAATAGGAGTTACCTAAACATTCATCAAGTAAATCGAGAGACTTTCCTTCTTTGCAAAGTCTCCATGCCTAAATGAATCCAAATTAATAGCACAAATTAGTTCAAATCAGAAAGATCGTACATCTATATCATATACTTTTTATGTATTTATATGCTCATACTTGATCACAAATGTGTGTTTATGGACCTTCAGTAGCCATATCAAACTGAAATTTGCATATTTGTATCTATATATATGTTTTCATCATTGGATGATTATATTCAACACACTTACATGTCCAAGAAGATGATCATGGTGTTTTTCATGAACAAAACCTCTATTTTTCTTCCCGCTCACAATCTCCAACACTAAAACCCCAAAGCTGAATATATCTGACTTTACCAAGAAGAGACCATTCACTGCATACTCAGGAGATATATATCCTCTGAATAGAACAAAAGACTATGGAAATAAATACACACTACATGTACAAAATGCATTAAACTATACGAACTTTAGGGATTCTTACAAGGTTCCCACTACTCTCTTGGTATTCGCTTCACTTTCGTGTTCTTTAAACATTCTGGCCAAACCGAAGTCAGATATCTTTGGACGCATCTGATGATCGAGCAAAATGTTCCCAGCTTTTAAGTCCCTATGTACAACTTTTAGCCGGGAATCTTGGTGAAGATAAAGAAGACCTCGAGCAATTCCGTTAATTATGTGGAACCTTTGTGGCCAATCAAGTAATGACTTTCTTATTCTATCTGCATAAATTTGCAACAACTAAGTTTATTAATAAGCATTATATCCCTTTGTAATTACAATTACAATTATTATCATTTTTATTTTACAAGATTGAAAAAGCTGATCGAGAGCCCAACCAAATATGAAACTGTCCAGACTTTTATTAGGCATGTATTCATAAAGTAACATTGTCTCATTGCCTTCAATGCAGTATCCCAAAAGATTCACAAGATTCCGATGCTGAAGTTTCGCAATACAGATGACTTCATTCCTAAATTCGTCAAGTCCCTGCCGAGAGGACTTTGAGAGCCGCTTCACAGCAATCTCTTGTCCTTCTAGCACACCCTGGAGACTAACATATTTTATTACATGGTTTTTTGTTGAATGTAAATGCATAAAATTATCATTCCGTTCACCCCAACTTGTTAGTTATTCATATTATTTACCTTGTAAACTGGACCAAACCCACCTTCTCCCAGTTTGTTGTCAACCGAAAAGTTATCAGTGGCCCTAGATACTTTTGATAACCTATACAAAGGAACATCTATACTTCCCTTCTGGCTGCTACCTTTGTGATCTCTATCAAGAATCCTTAAAGTCCTACCTAGAAAATATGACGTGTGTTTCTCAAATGTTTATCATAAGGTAATTATATACATGATGTATAGCATACACCTAATATATGTAGAAATTCAGAGCCTTTCTAAAAAAAATATATTGAAAGTCAGATCGATATCACTTGCCTTCTCTTTCTGCATCTGATCTCTTCATCCTTTTACTCCAAGTGTAGAATGTAAATATCAAGCCCAACAAAATCAGTCCAGTTGATATTGACAAACTAACTTCAATAACTACTCGTTTTTTTCTGTTGAAGCTGGAACGGAGATCTAAGAGATATTACAAAGTTAAAGCAAACAAAACTGTTGGAAGTGTGTTTAAGATCATAGTATTTAAAGTATTCTTAAGAACAATATTGTATTTTGTATTTTTGAAACATTAGTATTTTCATTTTAGTTTCTGTATTAGTCGAAGGGCTGTTTGGAGAATACTCCATCAGATACCACAGAACCATCGTGTATGGTTTCTGTTATGACAGTTATAGGGTAGTTAACTTTGACAGTTATGTTTGTTAAAGACTCATGATGGTTCAACTTGAAACATCACACCTTTTACTTCATACCTGTTCGAAGTATATATATAGGTTCTTATGTATTCGATTTAACAACAATTCCAGAATCATTTATAGTATAACTTTACTTTGTTACAACATATATATCTGTTATTTTTATTGATGCAAATATCGAACCAATATATACAAAATCTTATAACATTTCTGCAAACCATTCGATCACAACATGGTGAATACTAATACGTACTTGGAGGAATCTTGGTCGAACCACAAACATGTGGGTGACCCTTCCAAAAGTTGGTATCAGAGCAAACCTGGGGATCCTCTAAGAAACAAGATGCAGAATACGTTCATACACCGACAATTGAAAAGAGAAAACGAAAAGAAACTAGGCAAGTGCATACGACAAATCACTATCGATTGCAAGGATATGTTGAAGAAAAAATTACAGGAGATCGATGCATACAATTCAACACTTACACAAAACAAGTATCGCAAACACAAATGTTTCACATGCAAGAAAAAGGGTCATATCTCAATTTCTTGTCCATCGAAACATGAAGAAGGAAACAAGGCAGAAAGTTCGAATCATGTATCACACCAAGTCGACACAAATGATACTCCAAAGATACAAAAGGCAACCACCGAATTGAAGTATCATGAAGTCATCCATTTCCCAACGAATTCCATATTGAAAGGGACGGATCAATGACATTGGGACAACACATGGTATATAAGCAACCAAATAGATAAGCACTTATGCCCTAATCTTAATTTCTTTCGTAATATCAAAGAAGATTTTGTTGTTTCAAAGTTAAAAGATCAAATGAAGTTTTTATTTACATATGGAATTGGTGAAGTTATTATCAAAGATGATGGTCGAGGTTTATTAATACCGGGTGTCTTATATGCTCCCGAAGTTACTCTTAACATACTTTCCACCGACCTACTTGAAAAACAAGGTTTTGAAATAGTCTATGAAGGAAATTGTTGTAGGCTAGTTTACATGTTTAATAACTTTGAAGAACACGTTTTTAATGAAGATAGTTTAAGGAAAAGGCATAATGATTTCTTAGAAAATTATTTTGAGTCATTAGCAAATTCGGAAGATGATGTGATTAAGATAAAAGGGATTACATATTCGACTAGAGTCACTTCATTTAACGAATTTGTAACTTTCCTAAACTTGATCAAATGTGATGATATAATTCGTCAAGAATGGGACTATTTTAGATTCAAATTTGATAAGGTTGTCAAGTGGTTTTATAATCATTATTTAAACAAATCCCTTCCCGGTCCTATTCCTCCCACAATCAATGGAATACAAGTGCATCTACTTGATCTTTACAAACTAATAGAAGGACTTGGAGGTTACTTAAGTGTTCATTTCGGTCAAGAATTCGGTACAATTGGTGAACTTATTGGCTTATCAAAGCAAGATGGTGATGAATTGAAGAAGTGCTACATCAAATATCTAGACATTTTCACATCCTACTACAAAACTGCTAGGGGCCCTAATTTTCCTACCAAAAGAGTAGAAGTGGACAAATTTAGTCCGTTGTCTCAACAAGAGGCGTTGGCACCCAAACTTTCTTCGGCAGAATACAAAGGAAAAGAAAAGCTAGAGCACTTTGGTATTATTTTGGAAGATGAAGAAGAAAAGAAATCCTACACCAAACCGATTCAACCACAAACTTGGCAACAAAACTCAAAAGCTGGAAACTCAATCAAGGAAGAAATACGCAGCAACTCAAGTGATGATTTCACAATCATTACTTAAAGATTCGAAGAAGGCTTCTACATGTCTCAATCCTATGATCTTAGGAGGGAGAATGTTGGAAGTGTGTTTAAGATCATAGTATTTAAAGTATTCTTAAGAACAATATTGTATTTAGTATTTTAGAAACATTAGTATTTTCATTTTAGTATCTGTATTAGTCGAAGGGCTGTTTGGAGAATACTCCATCAGATACCACAGAACCATCGTGTATGGTTTCTGTTATGACAGTTGTAGGGTAGTTAACTTTGACAGTTATGTTTGTTAAAGAGTCATGATGGTTCAACTTGAAACATCACACCTTTTACTTCATACCTGTTCGAAGTATATATATAGGTTCTTATGTATTCGATTTAACAACAATTCCAGAATCATTTATAGTATAACTTTACTTTGTTACAACATATATATCTGTTATTTTTATTGATGCAAATATCGAACCAACATATACAAAATCTTATAACATTTCTGCAAACCATTCGATCACAACATGGTGAATACTAATACGTACTTGGAGGAATCTTGGTCGAACCACAAACATGTGGGTGACCCTTCCAAAAAAAACATTGTCAAATTTACAGCAATAAACAACATATGTCTTTGCTGCTAAATTCCTATGAACAGCTGTTCCTTTAGTTTGTAAATCATATTTATCCAACATAATTAAGAGTTGCACACTTAAATATATAAACTTGAATAGCAGGATGGAACCAAACGTAATATGAATAGAAAATTGCATTATTATTATTTATGTACTGGCTTAATTACCTGATAATTCAGAGGCTGCCAGTCTAACAAAAAGATCTTGCCCATTTTGTGGGTACACTCGAACATCAACCAAATAACCAAACCATTGCAAACATCCAACTCCACCTACAGTGATGTTTGGAATTGCATACGCGGTGCAAGAGCAATTACACTTACAAGCTACCTCACATTCCTGGAGGTTCATATGGGTATCATAAACGGCATTTTGCGTTTCTGGCAATTTCATGTTTGAAAACTTCAGGAATCCCTCTTCAGGCCCACAATCCAAGGTTCTACTCCGTTGACATCCACTAGTCCCATTATATGGATTCAGTTCTTGTGGGTTTTTAACCTCAAAACCTTTCAAGCAGACACAATTAGGAACTGTAGAAATACTACATATTCCATATGGGCCACATAGTCCATAGTTGTCACAATAATCCACGGGAAACTTCATATTAAGCGTCCATTTTTGGCTTAGCAAATTCAGCCGAGAATTCTCAACCTTGCCATCAGGAGTTACTACTGATCTTAACAAGAATCTGGGGTTATCATAAGTATTCTTGTAATACATCTCGTTCTGATTCACAATCAGGTCAATTTTGTACAGAATAGTAGGGTCAGGCTTATAGTTTGGGTGGCCAGCAAATGATAAACCATTATACGGCCCAACTCTTGATTTAATAACAGAGCTTTTCCTAATGTATAGTTGAGCGTATTTATCCTTAACCATTAAAAACCGGAATGTATACTCACCTGGGGAAGGATCATCTGTGCTCCTCCAAGATGTCAGATATAATTCTCTTCCTGTTACAAAGTTCTTGCCATACATCATTCCTGGTATGTAGGTATCTCCAGGGTGATCAAAGCTTTGCCAAATGTAATTTTCCTTGTTGAGAAGATTTTCACTCGTGATAACAAAATTTCCCGTATCTAAGAGTTTTGCTACGGGGTTCACATTTGTGCCAGATGCCGAGGAGTTGGATGACCAAGTGATGGAACCACTGCCATTGACAAGGGACAGGTTTCCATTGCTGTCCAATTTAACCACTCCTGAGGTATCGATAAGGGGAGTTTCACGGTTAGCAACCCATAAAACTGAATGAGGTGATGTGTTCTTATACCATATCCCCAGGTATTGATTCTTTGAACTTCCTGGGCTAAAGAAGCCCAACTCGAATCTTTCGTTTCCTGAAACAATGGTTTCACCATCTGTGATGTTTTGAAAAACGGTTATGGTGTCTAATGAAGTGCTAGATGATAGCATTAGAGAGAAGAAGGTAATATATGGTAGTAACATTATTATTGAATGTACTGAACTTTCGTTTAGCCAGTTTCTCACTGTTGGAGATCTAATGTACGTGAGTTTGGCAAGTTTTATACTTGTGTCTAAATAAAATGATGCAACAAACTATACTTGGAAATGTAGTTAAAATGAATCAAGAAACAAAGACTAGTGCTAGAGTTTAAAGCCTTGAGGACCATTAATCTTGAAGCCAATGAAGCAAAGAGTACAAGTTGTTGAAACATCAACCATTTGTACTTAATGTATAACAATGGATACAAGTGGAAGAAGCAAAAACGTGGGGTGACTAATAAGGGACCGTGTCTATGGGGTTTGTATGTATAGGCAAAATTTTCCACATATCAATCAATAACAGAGTTTTATTCCATTTTATGTGGTCAATTCAAGTTTATATAGACAAAAGTGCCAGCATCAAAATCACCTATATAACAATATATCTTTATCACATGTGTGAATTGGTCGACCTTGGAGTTAGAGTCTTCATTCATACATCATTAATAACTACATGTCCCTTTTTTCCATGCCTGCTAACTTCAGCAGGCCGTTGTCTCGCTTCAAAAAGGTTTGATATCGCATCGCTTGTTATCACTAATTCTAGTTTCCAAATCCTTGACCGGATTACTAAAGAATGTGTTCCATCCGTCCCAATTTAATAGTTCACGTTCTGTTTTTGAGATTCTATCAATTTAATTGTACACTGCTAAAATTAGATAAGGAAGTTTGATCGGGTTTACAAACTTAAAAAAAAAATAATAATAATTAGTTAATATTAAAATTGTTATTTTGCAAAAAGTAAAAGAGACAAAACAATAATAATTATGTTTTTCTTAAACCGTGTGTTTTTTGTTGGAAGACTTTAATTTTGGGATGGAGAGAGTATAAAACAGTTTATATGCAAACACAATTCAATCATGTAAATATTATTTGATGAAATCAAAGAATTACAAAGTGTTATACAAAAATAACACGTAATTGAATGACAATATAAATGCCCTCTCATAAAGTAAACTTATACACATAATAAGTTTGCAAGTGAACTCTTAAAGTCGCTGATAGGATCATGGACAATTATGAGTTCAAAAGAGAGTAAATGCACATCTTAAATGTGAGTAAAAAATATAAAAGTGATAAGCATTACCTCCAACCAACATTTTCTTAAAAGTTAGCATTATGCATCAAAGAAAATAAATTTGGGGAGAATGGGGTGTATATTGATAAATTTTGGGCTAACCTGCAATTTTAAGTACTATTATACATAACTATGTCAAACATAATCTTGTCAAATAAATATTATGTGCAGTTATATGCCCGGATTTATTCATAATTTACCCGCAGTTGTGTTGTTAACGCATTATTTATTTTGGATGGCAGCGGACATGGTTTCCATTGTTTGATCTCTAGTCCTTTCTCGTTCTCGGGATTCTAGCAAGACTTGCCTAAGGTGTAGGTTCTCAGTGTTAATCTTCTCAAGTTCTCTGTCCAAAGTTCCCATCATTATTTCTGTTGAAGTGTTAGCCCCACATAGTGCTCTTATGAATTCCATTGACTCCCAAAATAGAGAATCCAACTTTTCAACCTTATCTTCCATAGCAAGGTGACCAATTATGAGACTGTTCATATCATCTTCAAAAGTTTTGAGATGCTCATGCGGGATCTTGTTGAGTATGCTAGCAATGGAATCAAGTCGATCTTCATGGCGAACCATTCTTGCTGCTAACAATGGTATGGTGTGATGTATACGTTTCCCCGTGACAGGGAGAACTCGCGAAGTGGAGTAAGAACTTTCCCTAAGTTCCCTTGTTGATGGTGTACCTTCCTGAGATCTCCAATATCACATGATGGGCAACAAGAATGACCATTTTCAAGCGTCCACTCGTCTATGAGTCCTTCTACGTCTTTGGTGAATACAAGAATCTGAAGTTGTTGGGCGGATCGGGTAGGTCCTTCGGTGCGGTGTCACGGGTGTACTACGGTTAACAGCAGGTGGTGATGCTAATGGTGGAGATGATGCTAATGGTACAGTAGTGGTTTGGCTGAAGAAGATAGTAGGTGGTGGTATTACAGATGATGTAGGTGGTGGTATCACAGATGATGCAGGTGGTGATGGCACAGCTGATTCAGGTGGTATGACAAGAGCTGGTAGTGCTACAACAGTACTTGATTCATACGGCTGAAGTTGTCTAATTTGCCGAGTTCGGCGAATTGGACCAGATGTAGCCAAAGAAGGAGCCTCTGAGTCAGATGCGGGCAAAAACTGCTGGCTTTGCATGTAACTGTCCGTAGCAGGAGACATAGGCATGACTGAAGGAGCATAAGCAGAATTAGCATCCTCAGTTCCTGAGTTAGATGATACGCTGATAGTATGGGTGTTCGAAGACATGACACTGTAATAATTTCCCGATTAGTAAATGTAAGCATAATCATAATCAATTTAAAATGCCATAAAGTAAATAATACTTTTTACCAGTTATTGGAATGCTCAGGCACGAAGGGCGTAGGATGGTATTTTATAAAAGTTTTTGTCCCGTTAAAAAGTGTAGTTATAGTCCAATGTTCCAAAAACACTTGATTCACTATAACCGTGGCTCTGATGCCAATCTATAACACCCTCAAAATCGAACAATACAGCGGAAGACTTATATTGACAGCGGAAGACTTTTGGGGTATTATATCGAGGATCTTTGTCACAATTATAGAAAACAACTCAAATTAGAAGTTTTAAGTCATTATTCAAAATACCAAATATCCATGTTTCCAAGATTGTTTCATTATTCAACAACAAGTTTGATTCAAAGAGAAATAAACATTTCTTTATTTGCTCACTTCGTGCCTTTGCCATCCATTCTATTTAGTTACCTGAGATAAACATGCTAAAAGTCAACAAAAGTTGAGTAAAATTCATAGGTTTATAATTAATAGTTTGAACACAAGAGATAGATGTTTATTGTAATATCGATACAAATAAACAAGTTAGAGATCACATTCATTATTGCCTTAAGCCCATGACATTCAACGATTCAACAGACATAAAAATTATCCATAATAATGATGTGAAATAAGTTGCCCCCAAGATAGGTATTTGCCAGTAACCTATGATATTAAATAAAGTGCATTTGGTGACTTTCCTCTAGCAACCAAATGGGGATTGTCAATCCCTAATAGATCTATTCACAATTATTTACGTTCACCCTGCGAGTGATTAAGGTTCATGATCGAGGGTATAACGACCTAAATTTCGAATTAAACTTTTACATACGATACGACTTAACTCAACGTCCATACTATAAGTTATGCTTAAATTGGGAAACATGTAAAACTATATATGAACGTACTACTACTTGATTAATTAAAGAGCTAGAAGTTTTTATATATCGTCAACTGCATAGGAATCAAATGATCAATTTACGTCATATGGAAAACATATTTTATTCATGCGTGTTTTCTTAATTTTGTGGGATTTGTTAGTATACTTTATTAGTATAGGTTAAACACAATGATTATAGTTTGGTGACCGTTTTAGTTTATTTGCGAGCAATATATGGGTATAAGATAAACGTTATAACCTATGTTTAATGAAAAATGCACAACCTTTTTCTTAAGAAAACATTACACGACTATTAAGTCCTCCATAGGACCAAAATTATTTAAGTCTTTGTGCACACGTTACTTATAGGAAGATATGGTCAATATTGTGATGAGATTTATCCCTAATTTACTTCCAAAAATTTCGGCATCTTCCATATGACGTACTTGACTCCATCCGTTTAATTGATAACAAATCATATACACGTTTTCTTGAGATATCATATCTTATATTTAACTAGAAAGGTGTCCGCGCGATACGGGGCGGATTGTTGGGGTGAAGAGGAGGGAGGTGGGGTGGTGGAAAGTTGTTGTTGAGGTGGTTATAAATTGTTGGGGTGGTTGTAAATTGTTGAGGGTGATTGTTAGGGGTGATTGTTTCCATAATTAGTAAGTAAAAGTCTGAATTTTTAAGACTTTCTAATTATAGAATAGTCCCAAATACGTTATAAAGTAGTATAGATATATATATTTTTTTTAAAACTGCTTTCCATTTTTTTTTTTTTCTTCTTTTTCCCATGCGCTTCTTTTCTTTCGTTTTGGAAAATATTCGAATATATCAATATTGATACATATATATCATCATGCATGTATACATCTTATAATATCAGTAAACCAAAGTCTAAACTTAATCACGATCTTATGAATAAAAAATGAGTGTGTGTTAGCGTGAGTGCCGGGGTTTTTTTTTTATTCATTCTGAACGTCTGAATCTATATCGGGTTGCGGTTTGTTTGTTCGTATCAAGTTTGGTTCTCGATTTGGGTGTTCGGGTTGGGTTTCGGTTTATTGTTCGTGATCGGGTAGAAGATTTTGGTTCATTCGTGATACGCCTCTCGTTCATGTGTTCCGTTCATCAATCCGAGCAATGTATCTCCTAAAATCTGTTTTGATGTTCTTCGTATTTCATCTCAAGGTTACCATTAAACTGGTATACGTAACTGTTGTTATCATGGAGTCATGAGCGAATTAGTTATACTCTTTTTTTGAGACAATGTTATTATATCATCATCTCACATGATTTTATAATGAGAAACTCATAGATCTAAATAAAATAAGAAATAAAGCATTCGAAATCGGGTTTCGGTAATACATACAGTATATATATTCAAATAATATGGAAGCATGCAAACATTCGTGAATATATACACACGCTTATGAAACTGATGGGGTCATGACATGTATCTTCATTTCTTAGACGATTATTAAAAGGAGGCATAAATATTTAGACGTTAGGATCTAATTATTTTTCTTTAAACTGTTGTATAGAAACTTGTTTTACAGCTCACTTTAATAAGCAAAATAGTGGTGCACCAGCGAGAATGATGTAGAAATTTGTAATGGTTTATGAGGAAAAACTAGAAGCACGCATATATAATACTGAGACAGGTGAAGAAGATTTCTGCAGGAGAATATTAATAGTCTTTTAAATTTAGTATCATGAAGTATAATAAACCAAGCGTGTCTCATAAGAGTTTACGACAATAGAAAAACTACGAAAGCTTACTTTTGAACAATTCGCCAACTATTTGAGCACTAACACTACACGATTTATAATTACCTTTTAGCTCTATAACACTATTAGTTAAACATCATCTTTTGTCCTACTGACTCAAGTTTCAAAGATAAGAAGTATTAATAGGTATATAATGAATTGTTGACACAAGTGAGCCCTAAACTTTGATTATTGACATATTAAACCCTAAGCTATGATTTTGGTCATATTAAACCTTTAAGTTTATTTAATTATCATTTGTAACCCTAAGGTATCAAAGTTGTTAATTCGAGAAACCTACTAAAAATAGAAAGAAACCTAAAATAAGTAACCTGATTTAAAATGAGCTTATTAATAATAAGGCGATCATTAATTCGTGTAGATTCGCTGAAGAAGGATGTGACTTCCTATCCTTACGTTATGATACGGTTTCGTTGATGGTTTAAGGTACAGATATTCTATCCTCTTTCAGTAAGGGGTTCTCTCTCTCATTGTCACAACTCACCATTTCAGGTCATTTCAGGTCATTTCCCGAACTTTGGAAAAACACTATTCATCAAACACTATTCATCAGTTTACTATTCATCATTTTTGGTGTCAGTTTGACATTCCGAGAAGCATTCAGAAATTTTACTATTCATAGAACACTATTCATTGCGGAAAAGATTTCATCATTCACGTGCATTATTCATTTCATCGTAAATTTAGTTTACGGGTATTTAAATTCGCCTAACCATATTGGTTCAGGTGCGAATTCATGCATTATCAGTAAGGACATTTCATACGGACTAGAGATAGTCTGCATATCATCAGTAGGTCATTTACATGTTATACCACTCTTAGGATTTTCAAATTTGTATATTTGATACATTTAACGTTTTCCTTATAATTATTTATAAATAAACGTTAACACCCGGTTTATACACGACGAATATATCTAAATATTCCCACAATGGTCCCGACATATTTTTATATCCATTTTATCATCATAAAAGTTATAACATTCATTTACCCAGTATTTTGGAAATTTATTTTATTTATAACGTGAGCTTATGAATATTACAACGGTTTTCGTGAAAACTAAACAATAATCACCCGAACACTCAGTAACTGTACCCAACATATTTTTAACATTTTTATGACTTTATTAAGTCCCGGTCAACTTTGTTAACATTTATTTCTAGCAAACCCGGTACCCGATTATAACTAATACTTACACTAAACTACAACTAATAATACCCTACATTTCCTAAGTGATCAAAACCGATTTGGCTACTCTTTTATACATTGAAAACCGGCCCCTTAAACCATCCAAGACCACAAGTAGTAAATTTTAACCTCATGCTTTATTATGTAGTATTATACATTATAAAAACTTACCATATATTTACATAAACCTCTAAAACATAAACATACTTATTTCTAAGAATCATAACATCACTTTTCAAGATCCAAAAGGCTCTCATCTCTTCCTTCTTCACCCAAAACCCACGACCAAACCATGGGAACAAGATCAATCCATTATTTTTCAAAGTACAAAGCTACAAAGTTGTTCATTTCATCATTCTAATCAAGAATCATCCAACAAAAACACAAGTAATCCAAGGTTTCTAATCATCTCATCACCTATTATTTCAAAGTGAGTATTCAAAATTATTTTCATGTTTTCATCTAATTAACATATGTATCTTATGGTATTCATGCTTAATTTCATGCACAAACTAGTTATACCACTTTACTTTTGTATACTTTTTGAACATACAAATCCTAGATTGTGATTTAGGTGTTCCCTTGTTAAATTAACTTGATTACTAGTCATTAGGAACCCATGGCACCCTAAGAAGGTGTATGGTAGGATTAGTATAGATTTGTGGAGTTTGCAAGAGTTTTGGTTGATGTAGAAACTAGTTTTGAACCTTGGAAATGGTTTTGTAACAACTATATAAACATTCTGTCCCATTTTGGTAAATTCTGGAAAATCAGTAAACATAAAGGAAACTTTGGCAAAATTTTTAGAAAATACTTTCAAAAACGAATCCGTAGGCAAAAGAACGGATTAAAAAGAGTTTATAACGAAGAAGTTATGATTTTTGCAAGTTTATTGACGAAAACTATTTTCCGGAAAAATACATGTTGTTGGACGTTTTTCGTCGGACAAAAAGAGGCTTTAGACGTAACCAGGAGGAGTCAAGCTTTCCAAAATATATTACTACATACTAAGACGTAACCGTGGATATAAAGAACAAGTAAAATGGACTTATAACGACAAAGATATTCAAGTTTCAATATCGGCAAAAATCCTCTATAATTGGCAGCTTTTAGAAATAATAATAACACTACGTACTAAATTCTAGATTTTCTAGAAATATTAACCAAGTACCCAATTTCATAACTAATGAAGTATTAGTTATTACAAGTATATTTTCATCACTACAAGCGTTATTTCAAGGATTTCAAACCGAGGATTTTAACACAAACATTGATACATACGATATATATATAAGTATATATATTGCAACTAATTTTATTTTTCTAATAGCCATATTTTTCCTAAGTCTTGGAATATATATTTTTGATAACAACAAGTGTTTTTCAAATAGTAGAGTGGTATAGGAACATGTGTATGGACATTCATAACATCATTTGGTGATCTAAAGTAGATCGTTCATCATTCACATTAGGTTGCGGCTAGTGTGCGCGCCTTGTTTTTTAGCTCATTACATGTTCATGGATGTTCATTTCACATCATCACAGTATCATCAGCTAGAGGTGAGTTTTCATAGCCCCGTTTTCAATTCAACATTTTTGATTGTTTTCAAATCCCACGGGGGAATACATTGCATCAATCATTTTAGTACGAGCCCAAGTACCAAAACATATGTACATTGCTTAAGTTGCTTTACCATTCAGTTAAAGTCCCCTGTTTATTATCATGAACCGTTAATTTGCCGGTAAGCGAGAGTGAGTGGATAGATTTATCGAGGGTGACGCCTCCATCCGTAGTAGTGATTACCAACCGTAAGCGGATGCATTTCATGTCTTTTACAGTTACGAGTGTTCTGGTAAAACATTCGGGAGGGGCATACATCAGTCATAGCTTCGGGGTCATGAGCTTAAGGTCTATTGTACAATTTTCATGAGATTTTTATCTTGCACTTTTACTTGTGGTGGCCGTACATTATTACATTTTACAAACCTATGGAATTCACCAACATTCGTGTTGACGTTTTAGCAATGTATTTCAGGTTATTAAGGTAGCTCATGTGATATGCATTTGGATCTTCATGGAGTCGCGGGGTCGACGCGTCTCATCATTATTTCATGCACTTATGTAAACGTTTGATCTAGTAGGACTTGTTTTCATAAACATGCAACACTTTTTGGGGACCTCATTTTGTAAATCTCTGGATTATTTCAATGATCAAATGCAGTATTTTTCAAACGACACTTTAGGTCGTTCAATGTAACTGTAACTGTGGTGCTATGACAGACACCCCCAGGTATTCCATTCCGCTGCAAGTCAGGTAAATTGGGGGTGTGACACTCATGACTTTTGATCCTTGATCTTTGATTCATTTGCTTTGATTATGATCCTTTGCTATGATTCGTTTGATTATGATTCTTTGCTTGATGCGATCCTTGTTAGGATCCTTTGATATGCTTCGTTGACCTGATATATGATATGTTTCGTTTGGATATGATGCTTCGATATGATTCCTTTGATATGCTTGATTATATGATATGGTATGTTTGTTTCGTTCTTATGCCTGAGTTTTCTAACTACCCATGGAGGTACCATGGGCCCGTCATTGAGGCACCAATGGCGTGACAGTATCTGGGGCGGTGTGATTAGTCCCCGGCGTCCTCCTTCATTATGATATGATTGGCCATTTTGATATATATATGATTTTGTTCAGCGGGGGCGTATGGATGCATCCTAGGATTATGTTTGTTTTGGAAGACTTTTGTTGCGTGATGGTGTACGTGGCCTATGCCCCATTCACCTTTGGGAGTTTGATCGACTCCATGTGTTTACGAAGGGGTCTCCCCTCTTCGTATTCCTTTGTATGATATGATATGGATTTGTAGGTTTTGAGATCTATCGAGTACCTCGGTAGGTCGGCTCGTGGCTTCCTATGATTCGTTTGTCCATTCAAGTACCTTGTTTGGACGCTTCTTTGTTGATACGTGCTCATTACCTTTCCCTTATGATTATGCTTATGTGATATATCTTTAATACTTCGTTTCCCTTTGACTCATAATATTCATTCATTGTATGTTGATCTCTTATGCATTTGACAGATGATATTTCTTTCAACAGGAGCTTATAATTTCCTTTTCTATTACTCATATACATTTCGATTATCAATTTTGCTATATATCTGTTCACTGGGCTTTTTAAGCTCAGCCGCATTTCTTTTCCTGCGGCAGGTTTTAGGTTGGAAGCTGGGTTAGGTGAAGAGTGCATAGGAGCGTTAGTGGACTACCCCGATGATTATAAGCCCATTTACATCTGGACTAGTTTTATTGCGAACATTTATTATTAGACATGAGTAATCCATAATGTGCATAGGTGATGTGTTACGTCGTAGATGTAAACGAAGGTAATTACGTATTGTTTTATCGTCTAAAAATGTAATTATAGTTATATAAATTTTATACGTATATATATATATATATATATATATATATATATATATATATATATATATATATATATATATAATTATATTTAAAATTTATTATTCAAAATCAATATTATTATTCGATTCTTTAAGTTTCTCCAATTTACACATTTTACCTTTAACGGAATATATTTACGTCGTAAGTCCAAAGTTATATATTATTACATTTTAGGTCCAATCATATCAATATTTACATTTATTAACACCAAGTTTCCATATTAACAGTTTATACCTTTAGAAAACAGTTTTGACAGTTTTTAACCCAAACTTTACAAGTTTGACAGTTTTAGTCCTTAGTTAACGAAAATTTGCAAAAATAGTCCAAAAGTTTCCAATTTCAAAACTTAGCATTCTCAACATTCCAATAAGCTCAGAATGTTTAAAATAGCTTATTTCAATAGCTTATTTGCTTAATCTCCTTATTTTCCATTAAATGGGCCTTAACGATCCAAAATAAGGGCCCGTTAGTGTTTTGTGATCCAAGGGGTTTGGGGGAACACTAGGTTTATCAAAATAAGTTATTTTAAGTTACAAAATCATTTCAAAAGAGCTTTTACACTCAGCTTATCGTAATAAGCTGAAAACAGCTTATTGGGCTTTAACGGCCCAATACTTATTTAATTTCCTGAAAACATATGAACATAGCGATACACTTTAGGTTCGTTTAGGCTATCAAATCAAGTTATTAAGTCTAAATATTTCTCATTCTCGTTAGTTTCCCAGTTGGTTATATAGGTCGTGTTTAAATATATGGGTGTCATGTGTCGATATTTAAAATAGCGAGGCCAAAGTATATGGTTAAAATCACAACGTAAAGTTATAAAACCTGAAAAATATTCTAAGTGTTTATAGGAAATATCGTATAGGTCCAATACGACTTAGAACGTGTGATCTTTATAATTATACGTTAGTTATGAGTTCAAATCTTTTATAGGGTCTCGTTAAGGACTTAACTAACAATTGGTACGATATATAAAATGTGCAAGTTATGTTTCCGTTTTACGAGTTATAAATAGAAAGTGTGGGTGCAAAATATAGTGTACGTATATATATATATATATATATATATATATATATATATATATATATATAGAGAGAGAGAGAGAGAGAGAGAGAGAGAAAGAACGTTAAAAGTCTCACCTCACCTCTAAAAGGTGTGAGTAAAACGAGGTGTAAGGATCGTGTGATGGTACGAGGGCTTTGTGGTTCACTTCACGTTCCACCAAGGTTCAAGGGGCTTCAAGCTTGATGTCCTAGGTTCACTTGAGACGTGGTACACTTGAGCAATCCGTTCGTCCTTCTATGCTTCCTCTTCTCGTTATGTTTTAGTGTAATGTGGTTCGTATAGTGCATGTAACGATTGTGTTTGCATGGTGAAGCTTATATAAAGAGTTTATGAGTGTAAGAACAAGTTGTGTTCACATGAAGCATGTTAGGCGAATAGTAGCGCCTCTTCCCTTGTCCAATCGTGATGTTACAAAGCTTAGATCTTGTGAGATATGTTCCATGTTCATTCCTGACTTCACATGAGATGTACATTGTTCGTTTACTTGTCATTGGGGAGCAAGGGTGGTGATAAGGAATGATATGCCACGTTTATACTTATCTTTCAATTGTAGCATTTGGTCATTTACTTGGGTGATTTCTAGGGTAGTAAACGAGTGAGTGAGGGTGTAACATATATCATTTCTGTTTCTTTGGTAATAGGTAAAACGAGACAAGCAAAGATATACATATGTTGTGTATAAAAATCGTAAGAAAATAGGGTGCGTTTGGTCATGTATCGCCACAGAAACAAAGAAAGAAAAATATAAAAGGGGTGCAATTGGGCTTAGCCTGGTGGGCTTGTGGTTTGTGTCGGCCCAAAGAAAGAAAAGTGAGTCTGTTTGGTTTGTAACTTGGATCCGTGGCCCATTGGGTGTTGGGGGCCCACATGGTGTGTTTTGGGTATCGTGTCGAAGTTCAAAAATATTCGTGATCGTTCTCGGGAATTTTCGTAGGCTCGGGAAATGTATAAATAATATACGGTATTTAGACGAAACGTATAGTTATAAATATAAATGTTTTATATATTTATAGTTCGCAATAAATATAGATTATCTAGGTTGTGTGTAAGCATCGTTCCTAGGTAAACAGTCAATCACAGTTATCGTAGTGGTTCCAACATCAAGCCATTAAAAAAATTTTGTTACCCGTAAAAGTGGGTTAAATTATCATAACATCGTTTTATTTCTTCGTGAGCATTTACTAATCGTAAGGGAAAATTACGAGAGGTTACAATAACTTTTATGAGTAGTGATAGCATCTAACTTGTAAGTAAGCTTTGATCTCATTTTTAAGCTTAGTTTGGGGGCTCTTGAAAAATCAAGGATGACGAATTTTAGCCGTATGGTCACTTCTCCACGAGTTGTGTTTCAACTCTATAACCCTTAAAGTTATTGCAAAATAATGAAAGTTCAACATATCGCCACATGAATAAAGTGAAAAGTACAAAAATAAGTAGTAATAGTTAGAATTGGAATAATTTGGAAAACGGGGCGTTTTCGGGAATAAATGATTTAAAGATCTCTTTTGAACGTTCTTGCTACTTTCCAAAGTTAGTAAAAAGAGATTTTGAAATTATTTATCTCAAAAGCGTGAATTGATCACATTGCGTGAGGACACGACAATACTTTAGCCTGGGGGATTTTAGTGTGAGTTAATCACAACTTTTATATGACCAAAATCGGACCAAAAATACCAAAAACTGACCAATTATGCCAAATATATCGTGTTTTTGTGTTTTTGATTGAGCATGTTTGAATAAGTAAGAAAAGGACAAAAATCAAGGAAAAAGACAAAACGAGCAGGAGAAATAAAAAGAGCGCGAAATTATGAGATCAACGATAATTTTATTATTATAGCAAAGTGGAGCAAATGGTGATTAAGTTGAAGATTATAAAAAATTAAAGATGATTTGAAGCTTATTCAATGATTTATCAAACTTCAGTGAAAGCCCAACTAAATCCAAATGGTAAAGTCTAATGATTATTCAAGTTGAATCCCAAATATTATTGCACAATACAAGTCGAAAGAGAAGCCTAATAATCAAGTGAGAAAGCGAGGACTAGAAGTGTAATAGAGGGGTTTAAAATGACAAATCACATTAAAGTTGAAATAAAATCATCTTCTAGAAGATGGGCCCCACTCACCATGATACTACAAATTGCAGAAGAGATGGTCCATCGTTTTTTTTTTTTTTTTTTGAGGTGCATGTGAAAACAAAAGGGTTATATTATAAAAATGGGGGACAAGGTATCAGGCCTCTTGTCTCCCCTTTTTGTCCCTTATTTTTTTTTTAGCGCAGCCCAGTTTTTATCAGTTTTTATTCCGTATTTTTTTTATAGTTTTAAGCGTTTGACATATTAAACTTTATATTTTCTGTTTCGCACTTTCAGGATTATAGCTTTTTGATATAAACAAAATTATAAAAATAAAAAAAACCACCCCTGTCTTTATAAAAAAACTACCCCGTCTTTATAAAAAAAATTAAAAAAAAACTCCATTCATCTCTAACTAATCCTAAGTAAACCAAACCAAACCAAACTAAACTCGTTTTTTTTTTTTTTTTTGCCACACATAAACACAAACAAGAATCTACAAACACCCAAACAAACTAATACAAACCATCTTTTTCATTTTTCCTTATCATCTCAAACGAACTAACACCCATCATAAACACATACATCGGTTTGACTCACTGTGGTTCCACCATCATCATCTAGAAGCATTAAGTCGTCGTCCAGGGGGTCTACCACCATTGGTTCAAGTCACCGTGGTTCCACCATTGGTTCGACTCACTGTGGTTCGACTCCCTTTGCAAACTGCACTCTTGGTTATGATTTAGCCTCAAGCATCTACCGTTTTGCTAAAGACCTCAACATTAATTTACAATTGTCCTTTACAAAGTATAAACTCACAAGTCATAAGTTAATCCATAGACGAAACTGTGATCAGTTTATATTACACAGCCTAAGCTCACAAGTCATAACTATACATTTGGACGCGGATCTGGGAAAAAAATATAAAAAAGGTTGGTGGTGGTGGCAGGGAGCGGGTGGTTGGAAATGGTGGTGATTTGGAGTGGTGGTGGCGATTGATGTTTGTAGATAGTGATGTTGGTGGTAGTGACTAGCGGTGGGTGGGTGGTGGTGGACGGTGGTCGGAGGTAGTGTAGTGGCCGGAACCGGTGGTACTTGGCCGGATATTTGGAGAAGGTGAGTTCTAGATTGAGTGCGAGTGTTTTTGTGATAAGAAAAAGTGTTTGATTATGTGTGCGTGTGTGTGTGTGTGTTAGGTGAATGAGATGAGTAAGTGTTTGTGAGTCGGTGAGCGGGCCTTTTATTTATTTTATTGATTTTCATAGTAGAATACACAAAATGACAAAATTATCTGATACGACCCTGTTAGGGGTTGTATCGGGATAAGGCACCACTTCAAGCGTGTGCTGGCTCCGTCAGAAAATAGAAGAAAAGAACTAGAGAATTATTGATCTTAAACTTGATTGATTGATTATAATAAAGGTTTACAAGAGTATTTATAAGACAAAACCCTAACACCCTAAATAGGCCATGGGCTCGGGCCCAGGCGTATCATTCCCCACCCCTTCAAAACCACCTTGCCCGCAAGGTGTTGTCTTAAAACATTCTTAATCGACTTTCCTAAAGAAACATGAAAATAATCCTAAATAAAGACATGTAAATAAAGATAGATTATATGACATAATCTTTATGCCATACGTTTGGACTTCTTGAGTAGTTTGGGTAGTCCATCCTCCTGCAACATTGGCGTAATCCGGGATCCCATAATTTTCTTTGAATTGCAGCCTTCGCCTTTTTCTTCTTTAGTATTCCTTTGCCGTGGACATAACACAACTCTATTCTTCCATCTTTTGCTGCCCCACTACCCTTCTTGCAATATACCCACTTCAAACAAACAACCAAACTCTCGCCGGGAACATCTCTACCCTCCAACATCTTAATCACAAACTCCTTGATTAAACCCAAATTTATTTCATTTATACTACCATCAGATATACCACCTCCATCCTTAAGTAGCGATATTACTATATTCGATTCATCTTCGTCAACCCTACACGCTTCACCACTACCCACAACAACATCTTCCACACTAATTTTATTTTCTGAAAATTCGCTAAACTCACTACGAACTTCCATGCTTTCCACATTACTCTCACCAATATCAAAAACATCATTTATCATGCTATTAACCTCAATAACACCAATATCTTCATTAGCATCTAAGGACTCTTTAATCACATATGGAGCTTTTTCACTTGGCCATGATAGAACGATATCTATTTTCTCTTCAATGTTCAGCTTTTTCCCTGCAATTATCTCAAAACGAGCCTCCATTATACGGGCCATGGAACAGGCTTCTCCTAAAGTTGTAGGCGCTAACCTTAAGAGTGCACATTGTAGAAGCGGTTTAAGTCCCGAGATATAAATCGATTTAAGTAAAGATTTTGAAATCCCCGTTACTTGATTAATAAGAATCTTAAAATCATTCTCGTATTCGGTCACCGTACCCATTTGCAAAAGCTTAAAAAGTGCATATTCCGCGTCCAGATCACATCCGCTCAATGCCATGAACATTAACTCGAAAAACAAAAAACAATTTTTTTTTAATTATTTTTTTCCCGATGAACAGTAGCGTGAATAGTACTCGATGAACAGTGCTATGAATAGTACCAGAGATGAACAATACGATGAACAGTGCTATGAATAGTACCAGAGATGAACAATACGATGAACAGTGCTCCAGTGAACAGTACCCCCGCTGATGAACAGTTTTTTTTTTTTTTTTTTTTTTTTTTTTTTTTTTTTTTTTTAAGATTGGAACCCTAATCAAAAACCCTCTCAACGAGAGCTCTCAATGAAAGCACCAATTGATACGACCCGGTTAAGGGTTGTATCGGGATAAGGCACCACTTCAAGCGTGTGTTGGCTCCGTCAGAAAATAGAAGAAAAGAACTAGCGATTTGTTTATCTTTAACTTTGATTGATTCATTCATAATAATGATTCGGTATATATAACCGAATAACCCTAGCTTGTAAAACAAGCCAAACTTAAAGATATATCTAAACAATAACACTTTCCTAATACGACTCAAAGACATATCCTAAATAAATATAAAATGACATAAAGCCCGGGGCGTATCATTCCCCACTCCTTCGAAATCACCTTGTCCTCAAGGTGTGGTCTTGAAAAAAAATTTCTTGATTCCGGGATCCCATATCCTAATCCCAATCTTAGTCCTATCTTCCACTCCCGTAGTTCTCATGCCTTCCGCTACCACAACCAACACCTTTTTCCTCTTCTGCCTTCCACTACCTTGGACATAACACAACACCATTCTTCCATCTTCCGCTACCCATGCCATAACACTCCCCACTCCTTCAAAAATCATCTTGCCCTCAAGGTGATACAAAAAATATGAAGATTGAGAGTCCGCTAATTCCTCGCTTAAATTCAAATTTATTTCATCCAAACGACTATCAGATTCACCACCTCCGTCCTTAAGTGTCGATATCACTCTATTCAACTCATCCTCACCAATCTTAAGCGCTTCGCCACCACCCACAACCTCTTCAACTCCCATATACTCATCAGCATTGAATGACCCTTCTGTGACAACCGGCAGTTTAGGGAGCTATTTTTAAAACCCGCATTACAATTTAAGTTCGTGAAAATTTTTTTATTTGAAATTTTCATTTCACAACGAACTTGTAAGACCTATTTTATGGATATTTTTAATTAACGACGTTATGGAATTCGTGAATTATGTTCATAATTCATTTTTGATTATATGATCGGTGATGTATATTTGAATTCTCACTTGGTACTACGTTGACTTTGGCACTAGGATTACCTAACGACAGTTTTATGATTCGTCTTAACGAGTCCGATCTATTTTTAATTATTCACGAGAGGTTCTCGAGTAATGTTGAAATTTTAAAGTGAGTTCGGGTTCGGGCCACATGTTTTTACAATAACCCGCGTTACCCACTCCACCGTAATAATATCCTTATTATTACTATTATTATTATTATTATTCTTATTATTATTATAACTTTTATAAAAAAAAAATAATAAAAAAAAGTTAATAAAGGGTGTGTTGGTTCGGTTTTACCCACACACACACAACACTCACTCCTTATTATTCTCTCTCTCTCAAACCCTCATCTCCCCCAACCCTAAAGCTAGCCGCCGCCGACCACTTATCCGGCCACCACCGCCGCACCTCCGATCCCACAACAAAACTAACACCACCATTTTAATCCTCTCCTTTCCCTCTTTCTTTTGGTATAAGAAACGCACCCTAAAACCATCATTAACATCACCAAATCTATAGTTATCCATTCAAAGTTGTGGTAGTTTTCTAGATCCGTGCTTTTGGAGGATTTAGAAGGTGAGAAGAAACGTTTTCAAGAGTTTTGGGAGCCACAAATTGGTTCTATTCATGGCTACACGAATGATTTATTGGAGAATCGAATTGGTTTTTGAATGGAAATGATTGTTTTGTGATTAAAAGATAGTTTGGTATCCGGGTTCATGGTTGGGTCGTGGTTGACTCGGAACCAAGAGCAAAGCTCTCGGCTTATTTTCTTGATTCGAGCCCTTGTGTGGCTATGGTCCTTGATGATGATTGATTGATTGGTTGTTTGGTTGTCGAGGGTGTGGTGAACCTCGATCCGATGCTAGCCGAGACCTTGTGGTCTCGGGGTTCCTTTCCTTGTGCTCTTTGGCCATACCGAGACCTCAAGGGGTTCTCGTTGAGTGTGGTTCGAGCCTATTGGCTCGTATGGTTAATGTGGTTCGACCCTTTGGGTCGCGGCTTTTAGCCGAGTACCACTTTATTGCCGTACAGACCATTGGGTCGAATGGTTTATGTGGTCATTTTGTTTTGGTTCTTGTGAGCTATATATTACTTGTGTGTGGTTCGAGTCCTAATGACTCGTGGTTCGGAGCCGAGACTCAAGTGAGTCGAGGGCTCGGGTCGGCTTGGTAAACCGACCCACACATTAACTTTGTTAGTGTTATTATTTGTATAATTGTGAACTTGTTATAAATTGTTGTTGTGGTATTTATTTCTCGGCCGTATGCATATGGGTCGATTTGGATATGGTTTTTGGTGTTGTGAAGTTGTTGTCGATTGGTAAGTGTGATTGGGGACCAATTGTGAGACGGTCGTTAGATTGACGGAGATAGGTTAGTTGGGTACCGTAGTCAGACCTTATTGTTGTAGCCCGTGGTTGAGATTGTGATTGGACGGAGATTTGTTACTTATGACTTTTGCTTATTATTGGACTTGGACAATGAGCCGAGAGTCATGACTCAGACATATGACCATTTCGTATAACTCAATAACTATTAAAATTGAAACGGAAATAATAAAACTCGTAATAATAATTATTGATAATATGAACGTTTATATGAAAGTATATACGTGAATAACGTATATATAACTATATAAACGCGTATATTAATAATAATAATAATCACGAGTCGTATTATAAATAATACGATTAGATATATATTAGGCTACGAAAGTGGCGTAATATTATTAAACGTATTATTATTATAAAAATTGTGTTATAAAACGGGAAATTCCCGACAATTAAGAAACGTTTAATAAAATGTCATTTCGGATACATAACGAATAAATTTATTGAGTTAGGCGAAATCGTTGTCACTCGGGTCCAGGTAAGTTATTATTTGCGACGTTCGTGTTGTCACGGATATATGACGACTAATATAGACGTTTTCTATAATTAAATGACCACTTAACCGTAAGGTTGAGCCGGGTTATTTGACTATGCGAAATGAATATATTAGTGGGCATCGTATCCTACGACGCCCATAGGTTGTAGTATATATAAAGTGTAATAGATTGCGAGTGTATATATCGGGAAATCTGGCCAATTTGACGATATATATGAGGAATTTCTTAAACTATGATATATACTATATAGTAATTATGTGCTATGTGCTTTACATGCGCTTTAGGTTGGGTGTAATCTTGGAACGGTATGTTACGTAAATAAATATGAGGATTATCAAATCGACGGATTTGGTAAACTTTGGCGATTTATTTAAATGATATATTGGGCTAATATTAGATCTATAGTTTATTTATCTTTCTATATGTGATCTCTTGTTGGTTTGTTTTGAGTCGACCCACCACCCGTATGGATACCAAACGCAAATACACCAAACTAATACGAAATGGATTTTCGGAAATAAAACGGATTCTCGTCCTGGTTTGGGAATATTATATATTTGAGGAAATGATTCTGAAAGAGTTAATATTGTTAGGTCGTGCCAAGTCCGTAGTTGATGTTTCGTGAGTTATCATACATCTTATTTCTACCTACCTCGTTTTGCTATTTTCTGGACTTGAGGTGAGTCATAGCCCCACTTTTTACTCTTGAACTATGTTTTCAATGATTGGGGTGAGAAACGTGCAAATCATTTTACGTGGACTGTTATCGCTTTTATATTCTTTCTAAACTTGCTATGCGTATGGACTAGGATATATTGTCAGCTTTAGTCACACCTTTTGTGTGTACTATTCAAGGTTGGCTTATTTGGTTATTGGATGATTGTCAGCTTTAGTCACATATCGGTTGTGTGTACTATTCAAGGTTGGCTTATTTGATTATTGGTGGATAGTCAGCTTTAGTCACATAGTTTCGTGTGTACTATTCAAGGTTGACTTATTTAGATACTGTAGCGTGCACCTATAGGTTATTAATATTTCGGAGGTTATCCGAGTATTTATTGGTATTGCGGGGGTTACCCGAATATCTATGTTGTTACGGAAGGGTATCCGTGTGTTTTGGTTATTGTGGAAGGGTATCCGTGTGTTATGTTGAGAGCGGAGGGTATCCGCAGGCTTTTAGCGAATCCTTAGTCTAGCTAGCAAGCGTTTTGCGTATATGTCCACTATATTGTTAGTTGAACTTAAACCTATGATCTCACCAGCGAAAGCTGACTTTTAGCACGTTTTCTCAGGTAATTAAGTGTTGAGGTGCATGCTTGGATTGGAAGGCTCGGCTAAGGCACGCGGTTTATGGATCTATATTTTCTAAACTCTGATAATTAAATTTGGACCTATTGTTATTTTGTTTTGGGCCTGACTCTGAATGATGTTGGGATAAATGTAAACCTTAAAACCCCGTTTTGGTTGTGTTTTTATTATGTTTACTTTATCTCGTTCTATATTGTCTTGTGTTGGATACCAATCCCCGTAGCACCCCGAAAGCTTGTTGAGTCTTCCGCTGTATCGAATTTTGGGGGTGTTACAGATTGGTATCAGAGCCAAGGTTATAGAGAACTAGGTAAATAAACGCCTAAACTATAACCGTATTTTTATAGAAAATGATCCTTGACTACCGCCCGCCAGCCCGCCAAGCCGAAGCATCTTCTATTATTTGAGGTATTATGAGATTATTGAGATGATGATTAGATTTGGGATTTATTGAGATGATTTGAGGTTTATGGATTTTAGTAATAAGATGGCGTTCTCGAGGATTTATATGGTCTATATGTTTTATAAACATTTTAGTAATGCGGTGTTTGAAATTCTTTTATTGAGATTATATATGGAATTATTTGATGAGTATATTTGGTACGGTTTTATGAGTTGTGATTTAAGTTGTTTTGAAACACTTACACCTACCCTACGCCGTTGTCACAGACTATGGCCTCCCATATGCCTGATGTCGTCGAGGACATCCTTACTGCACCAGTTTTACCTACACAGTTCGCTATGGCATCTGATGACCCTTACCAGATGGCCATGTCTTCAGCTATTGTGTCACAGGCAGCTTCTACTTCAGCACTACCTGCTGCATCTACGCAAGGACCCTCATCTTCTCTAGGGCTCCCTGGTACATCGAGGCAGCTTACTCTTCATCAGGCTTTGGCTCGTGTGGCACCACGCTTTGCCCACCGAGCTACGGCACGCATGTCGGTACGCCCTACTCCATCACCTTTACAGATTGATGCTCATACTCTTCTGTCTGAGGCGTCACCCACGTCATTGCGTCGTCGTCCTAGATCACCTACTACATCTTCACATGGTTCACCTAGTAGGAGACGACGAGTGATGAGGTACTCTTCCGAGGAGGAGGAGGAGTACAAGGGTGAGGATGAGGCTGATGACCCTGAGCGGGAGGATGACCCTCAGGAGGCTGAGCATGGTGATGATGATGACCCTAAGGAGGAGGATGACCCTCAGGAGGATGAGATGCCTGATGATGATGATGATGATGAGTTAGCACCACCAGCTCAGGCTGAGGAGCCTGATTCACCTGTACACCCGATTGAGCCCGATTCACCTGATCATCCGTTCTTGTTTGAGTTGCCACCTGGTAGTTCCGTTGAGTCGGATGCATCTTCTGAGGTTTCTGCTGAGCATGCAGAGTTGGGTGAGGTTGGCAGGTTGTGGGCTCGGATTACTGAGCTTAGTGACAGAGTTGCACGTGTATCTGATCGACTTGAGAGAGTTATTGGAGAGTTTTTAGCGGATTTGAGAGTTGATTTGACTGTCGCTGTGGGCAGGGCTACTGAGCTGAGGAGAGTTATGATGGATGTCCACGAGCATATCGATAGTTTACAGCGAGGATTCGTTACTGCTCGTGAGGCCGACCGCAAGCTTTGGCAAAAGAATGCCGAGCTAGAGAAGGAGGTGGCTGACCTCAAGAGAGACCGAGACACCCATAGCGTGGAGTTAGGATCGTTATGGAGGGATCTTGATGGCTTGAGGCAGGAGTTGAGGATTCTCCGTCAGCCACGTGGCTAGTTGTTTGAGTTATATTATCTTGTTGCTTTCTTAGCTGAGGAGTGTTCGGTTAGAAAAGCTAGTTATCATATTTGGATGTATTTTGTTCGGTATTCGTCTCTTTTGGAACGATTAGTATGTTTTGTGTTATCCGTTAGTTGGAACGATATAGATCGCTATTGTATGGTTGATGGTTATTAGTATATGGTATTATGTGATTTTGGGTGTTATGGAAATTGAGTCCTTATTCGCTTATTGTTACGTGGCGTGTTGTTGCTATTCTTTCTATGACTTGATTTCGTTGAGATGTTTTGTTGAGCATATCGATAAGTTCTATTGGAGACTCATGAACTTGTGTGATGTTACAGATCAATGGCACCCCGTCGAAACCCTGTTAGGTCTACCAGGACTGGTCCTGCTGTGACTACTCCTGCTCGCCGAGGTCGTCGACCTACTCGAAATGTTGAAACCCCTACTCCTGACAACCTGGACACCACTAACCGTAACAACGGGAATCAAAATGTTGATGTTCAGGGAGACAATGATCATGTTCCACTTAATGCACCTACTGTGGATCAAGCAATGATCAACCAACTCGTGGAGCAAAGAGTTGCTGAACTACTCGCTGAGTCAAATCATTCCAACAATTCTGCTGGAACTTTTCCACCTGTTCGTGCTAATGGATGTCAATACAAGGAATTCAAGATTTGTGGACCCATTGAGTTTGGTGGAACTGAAGGAGTGGTTTACTTAGTCAGATGGATTGAGAAGACTGAGTCAGTGTTTAATGTCAGTGGTTGTGCGGAGAATGCGAAGGTAAAGTTTGCTTCTTTTACTTTCAAGGATGAAGCTTTGACTTGGTGGAACAACTACCGAAATGCAGTTGGGAGTGATGTAGCGTATGCTATGACTTGGGAGCAATTCAAGTCCTTGCTGATTCAGACTTATTGCCCAAGGAATGAGGTCAAGAAGCTAGAGATTGAGTTTTGGAACCACAAGGTGAAAGGTAATGATATGACGACTTACAATCGTCGTTACCAGGAGTTAGCCTTGTTGTGTCCTGATATGGTGAAAACCGAGACTCAAAAGATTGAGAGGTATACTGATGGATTACCTGTAGCTACGAGGAATGATGTAATTTCTGCTAGGCCTGCAAACATCCATGAGGCAATCACAATTGCTCAACAACTTATGGATTCATTGGAGTTAGAAGAAGCTGATAAGGAGAAGAATGGAAAGAGAAAGAGAGACCGTCACTCTAAGAGTAATGACCACCGAAGCAAGAGACAAGCTAAGGCTTATGCTATTGGGAATGGAGATAAGAAGAACCAGAATGGTGATGCACCCAAGTGTGATCGTTGCCACCAGCATCACACTGGATGGTGTAGTGTGAAATGCCAGAATTGCTCAAAGAAAGGACACTCAGCTAGGGACTGTAGAGCTCGACCTCTTGCTATGGTTCAAGCTGCTCCTGAAATGAGAAACAAGGCAGATGTCACCTGTTATGGGTGTGGAAAGAAGGGACACTATAGGAATGAGTGTAGAGAATCGCGGAACCGTGGAAATCAAGGCTCGGGTGGTAATGGGTACAATTATGGAAACCGTGGAACTGGAGGAAATCGTGGACGACAAGATAATGGGGACCAACGTGTGGAAGCTGGAGCTGCTCAGGGAAGAGTGTATGCACTCGGGAACGAGAGAGGAGAAGATCCGAACGTCGTTACTGGTACGTTCCTTCTCAATAATCGTTATGCTTCCATACTGTTTGATACCGGTGCCGATAGGAGTTTTGTGTCCACTACATTTGCACCCTTACTAGAAAAACCCCCGATGGCCTTAGGAATTGGATATGATATTGAGTTAGCTAATGGAAACATAGAGAGGATTAATACTATCATTCGCGGTTGTACGTTAAATTTCTTGAACCACCCTTTCAACATAGATCTTCTACCCGTCACGTTAGGAAGTTTTGATGTAATCATTGGTATGGATTGGTTGTCGAAGTATCGTGCTCACATACTTTGCGACGAGAAGATCGTGCGTGTACCATACGGAAAAGAAGTCCTAAATATATTAGGAGACCGAAAGGATTCTAGGAGCCCATCCCGCTTAGCAGTCATATCTTGCACAAAGTTACCGAAGCTAATGGAGAAGGGATGTTACCTTTTCTTAGCCCAAATTTCTGAGAAGGGCGAGACGAAGAAAAAGGAAAGGTGCATTGGAGATGTGCCTATAGTTCGTGATTTTCCTGATGTGTTTCCTGATGATTTGCCGGGAATCCCGCCGACTAGACAAGTGGAGTTTCAGATTGAGTTGATACCTGGTGCTGCACCTGTAGCACGAGCACCTTATCGTCTTGCACCTACCGAACTGGAAGAGTTGTCGAAACAGTTGGCGGAGTTAGCCGAAAAAGGATTCATAAGACCAAGTTCTTCACCTTGGGGAGCCCCAGTCTTATTTGTGAAGAAGAAGGATGGATCGTTTCGTATGTGTATTGATTATAGAGAGTTGAATAAGTTAACGGTGAAGAATCGATACCCGTTACCTAGGATCGATGACTTGTTCGATCAACTTCAAGGATCGAGTGTGTATTCAAAGATCGATTTGAGGTCGGGATATCATCAACTTCGAGTTCGTGAGGAAGATATTCCGAAAACGGCTTTCAGAACTCGTTACGGGCATTACGAGTTTCAGGTGATGCCGTTTGGGTTGACTAACGCACCAGCAATATTCATGGATCTCATGAATCGTGTGTGTAAGCCTTACTTGGATAAGTTCGTGATTGTATTCATCGATGACATTCTGATTTATTCAAAGAGTGAGAAAGAGCATGAGGAGCATTTAAGACTCATTTTGGAATTGCTCAGGAAGGAGAAGCTCTATGCCAAGTTTTCGAAATGCGAATTTTGGATTCCGACAGTACAATTTTTGGGTCATGTGATTGATAGACGAGGAGTCCACGTGGATCCTGCTAAGATTGAGGCGATAAAAGATTTGGCTGCACCTACAACCCCAACCGAAGTTCGTCAATTTTTGGGTTTAGCTGGTTATTACCGAAGATTCATCGAGGGATTTTCGAAGATAGCTAAACCATTGACCAAATTGACTCAAAAGAGTGTTACGTATGAATGGGGAGATAAAGAAGAGGAAGCGTTTCAATTGCTTAAGAAAATGTTGTGTAGTGCTCCTATCTTAGCGTTACCAGAAGGTAACGAGGATTTCGTCGTCTATTGTGACGCCTCACATAAAGGTTTAGGAGCCGTGTTAATGCAACGAGAGAAGGTGATAGCTTATGCTTCCCGACAGCTCAAAAAGCATGAGAAAAACTACACTACCCATGATTTGGAGCTAGGTGCTGTAGTTTTTGCTTTAAGAATATGGAGACATTACTTGTACGGAACCAAGTGTGTTGTATTTACTGACCACAAAAGTCTACAACACATCTTGAATCAAAAAGAGCTCAACATGAGGCAGCGACATTGGATTGAGTTGCTAAGCGATTATGATTGTGAAATTCGCTACCACCCTGGTAAAGCAAACGTTGTTGCTAATGCTCTTAGTCGAAAGGAAAGAGTACCACCATTACGAGTTAGGTCATTAGGAATGACTATCGTATCGCCATTACCGTCTCAAATACTTGAAGCTCAAACGGAAGCGTTGAAGGCAGAAAATAGACCTGCCGAGAATATATTTGGGATGGCTGATAACGAGAAAGGATTTGTTAAGCGTTCTGATGGATTATTATGTTTTGGAGATCGGATTTGGGTACCTTTATATGGAGAAATTCGGGAATTGATTATGCATGAGTCGCATAAGTCAAGGTACTCCATTCATCCTGGTTCCGATAAAATGTACCAGGATCTTAAGAAGTTCTATTGGTGGCCAAATATGAAGGCAGATATAGCATCGTACATTAGTAAGTGCTTGACATGTGCTAAGGTTAAGGCTGAACACCAGAGACCGTCAGGACTACTAACGCAACCAGAACTTCCAGTCTGGAAATGGGAGCGGATTACTATGGACTTCATTACCAAATTACCGAGGACAGCTAGCGGTTGTGACGCTATCTAGGTAATTGTGGATCGTCTGACAAAGTCTGCTCATTTCTTAGCTATTAGTGAAGATGATAGTGTGGATAAGCTTGCGAGGTTATATGTGAAGGAAATTATTTCGCGACATGGAGTCCCGATATCTATTATTTCGGATCGTGATAGTCGTTTTACGTCAGCTTTGTGGCGATCACTTCAAACGGCTTTGGGGACGAGGCTTGATATGAGTACTGCATATCATCCCCAAACCGATGGTCAAAGTGAGAGGACCATTCAGACGTTAGAGGATATGCTTCGTGCATGCATCATAGACTTTGGTAAAGGCTGGGAGAAGTATTTACCCCTTGCGGAATTCTCTTATAATAACAGCTACCACACAAGTCTTAAAGCTGCACCATTCGAAGCTTTGTATGGCAGAAAGTGTCGTTCGCCTATTGGTTGGGCAGAAGTTGGAGATAGTCAACTTACAGGCCCTGAGCTTATTTTGGAAACTACCGAGAAAGTAACTCAGATTCGTGATCGGTTGCAAGCCGCCAGAGATAGGCAGAAGAGCTACGCCGATCAGAGACGTAAACCTTTAGAGTTCCAGGTTGGAGACAAAGTGATGCTGAAAGTCTCGCCTTGGAAAGGTGTGATACGTTTCGGGAAACGTGGTAAACTCAACCCGCGCTACATTGGACCATTCTTGATCTTGGAAAGAATTGGGCCTGTGGCTTATAGGTTGGAATTACCGTCCGAACTGAGTAAAGTTCACGACGTGTTTCACGTGAGTAATTTGAAGAAATGTCTTTCCGATGAAATGCCCGTCATTCCAATGAGGGACATTCGTGTTGATGAGAAACTGAATTTCGTGGAGGAACCGATTGAGATTTTAGATCGTGAAGTTAAACGACTCAAGAGGAGTCGCATTCCGCTCGTCAAGGTTCGTTGGAATTCCCGACATGGACCAGAGTTTACGTGGGAACGTGAGGACGAGTTCAGGAAGAGATATCCGAAGCTTTTCACTTCGTAGATAAATTTTTCCGAGTGAAACCCGGGACGGGTTTCCTTCTGAGACGGGGAGGATGTGACAACCGGCAGTTTAGGGAGCTATTTTTAAAACCCGCATTACAATTTAAGTTCGTGAAAAATTTTTTATTTGAAATTTTCATTTCACAACGAACTTGTAAGACCTATTTTATGGATATTTTTAATTAACGACGTTATGGAATTCGTGAATTATGTTCATAATTCATTTTTGATTATATGATCGGTGATGTATATTTGAATTCTCACTTGGTACTACGTTGACTTTGGCACTAGGATTACCTAACGACAGTTTTATGATTCGTCTTAACGAGTCCGATCTATTTTTAATTATTCACGAGAGGTTCTCGAGTAATGTTGAAATTTTAAAGTGAGTTCGGGTTCGGGCCACATGTTTTTACAATAACCCGCGTTACCCACTCCACCGTAATAATATCCTTATTATTACTATTATTATTATTATTCTTATTATTATTATAACTTTTATAAAAAAAAAATAATAAATAAAAGTTAATAAAGGGTGTGTTGGTTCGGTTTTACCCACACACACACAACACTCACTCCTTATTATTCTCTCTCTCTCAAACCCTCATCTCCCCCAACCCTAAAGCTAGCCGCCGCCGACCACTTATCCGGCCGCCACCGCCGCACCTCCGATCCCACAACAAAACTAACACCACCATTTTAATCCTCTCCTTTCCCTCTTTCTTTTGGTATAAGAAACGCACCCTAAAACCATCAGTAACATCACCAAATCTATAGTTATCCATTCGAAGTTGTGGTAGTTTTCTAGATCCGTGCTTTTGGAGGATTTAGAAGGTGAGAAGAAACATTTTCAAGAGTTTTGGGAGCCACGAATTGGTTCTATTCGTGGCTACACGAATGATTTATTGGAGAATCGAATTGGTTTTTGAATGGAAATGATTGTTTTGTGATTAAAAGATAGTTTGGTATCCGGGTTCATGGTTGGGTCGTGGTTGACTCGGAACCGAGAGCAAAGCTCTCGGCTTATTTTCTTGATTCGAGCCCTTGTGTGGCTATGGTCCTTGATGATGATTGATTGATTGGTTGTTTGGTTGTCGAGGGTGTGGTGAACCTCGATCCGATGCTAGCCGAGACCTTGTGGTCTCGGGGTTCCTTTCCTTGTGCTCTTTGGCCATACCGAGACCTCAAGGGGTTCTCGTTGAGTGTGGTTCGAGCCTATTGGCTCGTATGGTTAATGTGGTTCGACCCTTTGGGTCGCGGCTTTTAGCCGAGTACCACTTTATTGCCGTATAGACCATTGGGTCGAATGGTTTATGTGGTCATTTTGTTTTGGTTCTTGTGAGCTATATATTACTTGTGTGTGGTTCGAGTCCTAATGACTCGTGGTTCGGAGCCGAGACTCAAGTGAGTCGAGGGCTCGGGTCGGCTTGGTAAACCGACCCACACATTAACTTTGTTAGTGTTATTATTTGTATAATTGTGAACTTGTTATAAATTGTTGTTGTGGTATTTATTTCTCGGCCGTATGCATATGGGTCGATTTGGATATGGTTTTTGGTGTTGTGAAGTTGTTGTCGATTGGTAAGTGTGATTGGGGACCGATTGTGAGACGGTCGTTAGATTGACGGAGATAGGTTAGTTGGGTACCGTAGTCGGACCTTATTGTTGTAGCCCGTGGTTGAGATTGTGATTGGACGGAGATTTGTTACTTATGACTTTTGCTTATTATTGGACTTGGACAATGAGCCGAGAGTCATGACTTGGACATATGACCATTTCGTATAACTCAATAACTATTAAAATTGAAACGGAAATAATAAAACTCGTAATAATAATTATTGATAATATGAACGTTTATATGAAAGTATATACGTGAATAACGTATATATAACTATATAAACGCGTATATTAATAATAATAATAATCACGAGTCGTATTATAAATAATACGATTAGATATATATTAGGCTACGAAAGTGGCGTAATATTATTAAACGTATTATTATTATAAAAATTGTGTTATAAAACGGGAAATTCCCGACAATTAAGAAACGTTTAATAAAATGTCATTTCGGATACATAACGAATAAATTTATTGAGTTAGGCGAAATCGTTGTCACTCGGGTCCAGGTAAGTTATTATTTGCGACGTTCGTGTTGTCACGGATATATGACGACTAATATAGACGTTTTCTATAATTAAATGACCACTTAACCGTAAGGTTGAGCCGGGTTATTTGACTATGCGAAATGAATATATTAGTGGGCATCGTATCCTACGACGCCCATAGGTTGTAGTATATGTGAAGTGTAATAGATTGCGAGTGTATATATCGGGAAATCTGGCCAATTTGACGATATATATGAGGAATTTATTAAACTATGATATATACTATATAGTAATTATGTGCTATGTGCTTTACATGCGCTTTAGGTTGGGTGTAATCTTGGAACGGTATGTTACGTAAATAAATATGAGGATTATCAAATCGACGGATTTGGTAAACTTTGGCGATTTATTTAAATGATATATTGGGCTAATATTATATCTATAGTTTATTTATCTTTCTATATGTGATCTCTTGTTGGTTTGTTTTGAGTCGACCCACCACCCGTATGGATACCAAACGCAATTACACCAAACTAATACGAAATGGATTTTCGGAAATAAAACGGATTCTCGTCCGGGTTTGGGAATATTATATATTTGAGGAAATGATTCTGAAAGAGTTAATATTGTTAGGTCGTGCCAAGTCCGTAGTTACTGTTTCGTGAGTTATCATACATCTTATTTCTACCTACCTCGTTTTGCTATTTTCTGGACTTGAGGTGAGTCATAGCCCCACTTTTTACTCTTGAACTATGTTTTCAATGATTGGGGTGAGAAACGTGCAAATCATTTTACGTGGACTGTTATCGCTTTTATATTCTTTCTAAACTTGCTATGCGTATGGACTAGGATATATTGTCAGCTTTAGTCACACCTTTTGTGTGTACTATTCAAGGTTGGCTTATTTGGTTATTGGATGATTGTCAGCTTTAGTCACATATCGGTTGTGTGTACTATTCAAGGTTGGCTTATTTGATTATTGGTGGATTGTCAGCTTTAGTCACATAGTTTCGTGTGTACTATTCAAGGTTGACTTATTTAGATACTGTAGCGTGCACCTATAGGTTATTAATATTTCGGAGGTTATCCGAGTATTTATTGGTATTGCGGGGGTTACCCGAATATCTATGTTGTTACGGAAGGGTATCCATGTGTTTTGGTTATTGCGGAAGGGTATCCGTGTGTTATGTTGAGAGCGGAGGGTATCCGCAGGCTTTTAGCGAATCCTTAGTCTAGCTAGCAAGCGTTTTGCGTATATGTCCACTATATTGTTAGTTGAACTTAAACCTATGATCTCACCAGCGAAAGCTGACTTTTAGCACGTTTTCTCAGGTAATTAAGTGTTGATGTGCATGCTTGGATTGGAAGGCTCGGCTAAGGCACGCGGTTTATGGATCTATATTTTCTAAACTCTGATAATTAAATTTGGACCTATTGTTATTTTGTTTTGGGCCTGACTCTGAATGATGTTGGGATAAATGTAAACCTTAAAACCCCGTTTTGGTTGTGTTTTTATTATGTTTACTTTATCTCGTTCTATATTGTCTTGTGTTGGATACCAATCCCCGTAGCACCCCGAAAGCTTGTTGAGTCTTCCGCTGTATCGAATTTTGGGGGTGTTACACCTTCAGCCTTAGGTGAAGCAAATTCACCCTCTAATGGTAGAATAACATCTATTTTCTTTTCCTTTGCAATTGTCTCAAAACGAACCTCGGTGATACGAGCTTTGGAGAAGTCTTTTCCCAAAGTTAAAGGATTGGACCTAAAAAATTCCCAAATATCTAGGTTTGCGAAGCGTGTTTCCGCCGCACGGGTCAATGAAAAAGCTTCTTCTAAAGTTTTGGGATTTGACCGTAAGAGTAAACATTGTAGATTAAGTTTAAGTCCGGAGATATAAAACGATATAAGTAAAGATTCAGATATCCCCGTTACTCGATTTGCAAGTACCACAAACTCACTCTGATATTCAGCCACGTTACCCATTTGCAAGAGCTTAGATAGTGCGTATTTCACATTCTGATCGCTGCCGCCTGATGCCATGAATAATACTCGAGCAATTAATAACTAAAAAAAAAAATATTTGTTTTCGATGAACAGTACCCGCGATGAACAGTAATTTTTGATGAACAGTAGCGTCCTATGAACAGTAACATCCGATGAACAGTAGCGTCTGATGAACAGTACCCACGATGAACAGTATTCGATGAACATTACTTGTTTTTTTTTTTTTGAACCTTAATAAAAAAACCCTCTCAACGAGAGCTCTCAATGAAAGCACCAATTGATACGACCCTGTTAGGGGTTGTATCGGGATAAGGCACCACTTCAAGCGTGTGCTGGCTCTGTCAGAAAATAGAAGAAAAGAACTAGAGAATTATTGATCTTAAACTTGATTGATTGATTATAATAAAGGTTTACAAGAGTATTTATAAGACAAAACCCTAACACCCTAAATAGGCCATGGGCTCGGGCCCAGGCGTATCATTATCCTCCTATTTGACAGTCAAAAAAGGTCAAACTGACGGTGTTCGTGAAAATGGACTAAACTCGTTACGGGTCGCTTAAATCAGGACTCGATCCATTACTTTTCAAACTAATGGACTAAAAGTGTTATACCCGGTTAACTACAAGGACCAAAAATGTAGTTAACTCTAAAATAAATGAAGGCATGAAAGTTTGCTGGGCCACGTGATGCTATCTTCTTTTATTTGGGTTCGAAAAAAAATAAACAAAAGAAATGAATACAGAGCCACGTGAATGCTGCTACTTCTCTTTTTAAAATCAGAAACAATTTTTTTAAAATCATGCACCCAAAAAATAAATCAAATTAAAATCAGAAACCCCAAAATTCATAAAAATTGATACAATTTTTTAGTGTTTCTTTGGCGTGGTAGTGAACCGTTTTTAAAGAATTGGGTTATAACTTACATGACAATGTCTGTCTTTCTTGTTATACCCTTTCTGGAAACAAACCATAATATTGATAGCAGGGAACCCGCGCGATGCGGCGGTAAGTACCTTATGACTATATTTTGTGGCGAGCAAATGTTATTTGGTTACACGTTTTTCAAACGATAACTGTAAAATGAATGATAATTTAAGGTAAAATAACTTTAAGCAAAAACAATGCAAAGTATTTTATATCCGAATAAACATAAGGTCCAAACGGAAGAAAGGAACATAAGTAATATCTTTGAGACATAAGTTAAAATAGATGGGTACTCGCACGTTGCGGCAACAGATTTCTGATTAATTAGATTGTCCGGTGAGCAGATATTTACGTTTTCAATCACCGAATAATTTGATCACCTTTAAATGATCATTTTTAAACTTAATAGACGGGTACCCGCGCTTTGCGGCTCATGTACCATGCATATAATATCCCCAAAATATCTAATTGGGAAAAAAGTTGTTATCCATCCTTTGATTTTATTAATTTTATCCGTCTAATAAAATATAGCTAACACAAGTCCAGCCCATTATTATTTTCTTTCTTTTCTTTTTTCATTCTCTTTTTTTATCTTAAATTTAGATTAGAAGCCTAATGATGAAAACCGAAAACGCCAGCCCAAATCCACTATTACCTACACACACTCTTAACCCTAAATTTACTCTCACTATTTTGCAGCCACACACACCTCTTAGATCTACTGCGCAACTTCCTCAACCCAAAAAAAAAAAAAAAAAAAAAAAAAAAAAAAAAAAAAAAAAAAACGATTTTCCTTGTTATAATCTGAATGCCAAACACAAATACTAATTCTTTGTGTTTCTTTCGGCTAAAAATCAAACACACAAACAATTTATATTTTCTTTTGTTAGTCGAAGTAAATAAAGATCAGGAGGTTCAACTTCAAGATCGTATAAGGGTCTCGGGTAGGATTTTTTTGTTCTTGTTTCAACCGGACGAAAGTAAGAATTAAACGCTTTGGTTTTGTTCCTTTTTAATAGCTTTCGAATATATATAAAAAGGTTACATTTCGAAAAAGATCTATGATGAATTTCTTTTAACTGTATGTTTTAAGAACAAGAATGTGATTAATTAAAAGAGAAAAGCTGAGATCTTGTTGCTTTTCTGTGTTCGAGTCTTGTTTGAAACTGAGATGGGTTGTTGTTTTAGGATAGATTGGAGTTGCTTGTTTTGGAGTCGACCGACCTTCGAGAGTAGTATTTCAGATTTATATTTTGGAAGTTTGAATAGATTTCAGGAAATGTATGCATTTATATGGCTGGGAATGAATTGGAATGGAGGGTTGTACATTATGCATTCATGGTTGTAATTTTTGTTATATGGGTGTTTTTAATGCTATTAATGTATAATTCAAAGTCTTGTGGTCTGAATTTGGTTCTATGCTATTTTTTATTGTACAACATGCTTTGGTGGTTGTAATTATGAAAATTGGGTGCATTAAAGGGTTGTAAACCATGCATCAATTTTTGTATATCTGAATTTTTTGGAGAGAGATTCATTCCTCTATTATAAGTAGTATAAAAAATAAGGAAAATAATATTGATTAAATAAGAAAAACTATTTACAACGAAGATGTTGAAAATAGATTTACACTGTCAGTGACTGAATTTGTAACACCCCCAAAATTCGGGTCCAGCGGAAGCATACATGCATTGGGGTGCTACGAAATTGGTATCATAACATAAGGTACAAAGAACGGTTTTTATTTCATTTATTGAAAATAAAATACATTAACAAAAGTGTTAAGTTTAAATTTTATAAAAGAAGTGCGGAAATAGGCCCATAAAGAAGTTAAAGCGGTCCCAAAAGTTTATCAGAGTCGCCTATGAGCAATCCCCTTGCCAAGCGCCTTCAAATAGTGAGCTAACGCCTTAAACCTGAAAATACATGCTAAAACGGTCAGCTTACGCTGGTGAGTCCATAGAGTTTTAGTTAAAAATGGTATAGTTGAACCAAAGGGTTTTCGAGTTCAAATCATCATTTTCAACAAGTCAACCTTAACGTAGGCTTCATAGCTTAAAATCACCATTCCAAATCAAATAACCACAATCAACTCAAATCAAACCACTCGAATCATAATCAATCACATAGATACTACACTCATATAGAGTCGCATAAAGTTATCCTGTTACGCTGGCTAAGTCAAACCACAAAAGAATTCCTTATAGTGCACACTATAGCCCAAAACCAAATCAAATCAATCTGTATGCGTAAGAATACGACATACCCAACATTCGTAAGAATACGACATGTTCTTGCATTCGTAAGAATACGACATGCGATGCATTCGTAAGAATACGACATGCTCAACTTACCTAGATCTAGTCTAGGCCTCGTTGTATAGCTTACCTAGCTCTAGGCTAGGCCTCGCTCCATAGCTTACCTAGTTCTCGACTAGGCCTCGCTCCACTAAACCAATTCAATCTGCATTCGCAAGGATGCGACATGCCCTTAGCCAGCTCAGGTAACAGTTTCATAAACCACAATCACAAATCTCATACCACATAAATAAACAAGTAATCACATAATGCATTCAATTAACCAAATCAAATATACCAACCAAACAGCCAAAACTTGGGTAAACAAAGTCACGTATCCAAATAAGCGAACTTGAGTTTAGTTGAAAACGAGTATGTATTCTCCCCCAAAGATAGTTTAAGAAAACTGTTAAAAAGTAGGGGCTATGAACTCACCTGGGCCACAGCAATGCAAAGATCATGACGGACACAACTGGCATCGAACAGATTCACACAGCATCAAAGAGGCGGTACATCGATACAGAAAACGGCGAAGCCTTCTATATGCAAGACTTATTCTAACACGAGATCCACAACGATGAACCGAGTCTTCCATAAGCTATCTACTTCCAAGTAATACCCAATCTTCTATCTCCAAAACTCTTATTATCCATTTATTTGTGTTTGTGTTTGGTATCATGGTGTGTGTGTGGTGAGAACACGACATAAAATCAAGTGAACTCACGCCAAAGACTAAACAAGCGAAGTCAACAAGAATCGAGACAAGACTCAAGAGTACTCACGCCAAGAGATGAGTAACATACGACTTCCATCAAAACAGACAAAACTCAATACGAAACATCCGGGTCAAAGCTACATAATCCATCCAAAGCAATCACACTTAAATGGCTACTAAGTCAACCTTATGGTCAAAGTCAATCTCGAGTAACCAAAAGTTTAACAAGGGAAATCGTACGAATTATTGGATACTTATCGTATTTGCTAATACCATAAGTTCAACAATTCCTACAATACACTTGTTAATCTAAAGTTAACTCATAACTACTAAAGAGATATGGTAAGTCGTAGGATGGGTCGCCCATTAATATTGTCTCCCAACACGTTTGTCGACCCTAATTGGCTTTAGTACCCCCAATTAGTCCGTTAACAGTGCCGGATGATAATATAGATGTTAACCAATCCATAACTCGGCAAGTACTAACACGAACCTTAATAACTCCTAAAGGGTAAGTCTTGATAAACGTGCCCTCGAAACGTTAAATAACTCATCCGTATTAAGTTCAACGCCGTTTCATTTATAATCTCCATAAAATATTAAATATCGTTCTTTTAGTTATTTAATGTTTCCTTTTAACTTTAGAAATATTAATTACTTTTCAACATCACTTAACATTTCTTAGTAAGAAAACATTATGCAACATATTAATCGTTATTTAATAATTATTGGTAACTTATGAATATTAAGTAACGATATTTAATCGTTAGTTAAGATTTTAAAGTTACTAATATAAACATATAAATGTGTCATTTAATCATTCAAGTATAATTTATATTTTTCTCGAGTTATTTCACGTTCCGAGTTTACATTTATCACGGTCAAAAGTCAACAACATAAGTCTAATAGCAATAACATGTCCATTTTGGCACGTCGAGATCACACGAGACCAGAAAGTCTCAATGATGCTCGACACGCACAAATCATCACAAGCCTAAACATATATTCACCCAAAATCCATTGTCCGCAACAACTTCAACAATCACGGCCGACTACGGCACGTGTACTAACCTAATCCCCGTCATTCTAATGTTGCGACAACAACATCAATAACCACACATTACCACAACATCACAACTTATCCAACATAACTGCCAAAAGTATGCCGAGACTTCACGGCCACGGCTCTAACCTACGGCTACCAAGCGACCCTCAAGTCTCGGCCTATTCATAATAACAGAAACCAACAATTTCATCCACCAAATGGACTCTTAAAATGATAACAAAAACCGCAGGAAACAATAATCACAAGATCATGAAAACGCGACAACAACAACCAGAACCATAACAGGAACTCGACCCACAATCACAACAACTACAACACTTATTACCAATAATCCGAATCCCAACCCCTAGCTCTCAGCTGAAATCACAACCCATCCAAATCCGAACAAACAAGGACAACAATAGGATCCACAAACTTAAGCCGTGAGCCTGATGCTCACGACACTACTCGTATGACCAAGAAAACACAACACACGATCCACCAATGATACCAAACGATTCATTTTAACATTCTTGTTTTCATTATTATTTTTACCCTTCATCAAACCCAAAAACCTTCGATGTGATCCGAACCCTAACCCACCATCGCGAATACGGAAAAAGGGTGGTGGGTTTCCTATCTCAAATCTTCGGTGACCAAGAGGAACACCAGAGTTGGTGGTTTAGGGACGATGCCGTGACTGTAACATGAGTCAAAGGGGTGTTCGGTGGTGTTTTGAGACGCGTGTTGTGATTAGCAGTAACAAGGGAGTAACAAGAGAGTGAGTGGTGGTGGCTGTGTGTGCTCACTCGCAGTGGTGGTTCTCAGGTGGCCGGAGATATGGCCGGAGAAGGGGGGAGAGGAAGGAGCGGCTGGTATCTTTGGAAGGGGAGGGTGAACCCTAACTTTTATAAATATGTTTTTAGTTGTGAACTTATATAGGGGTAGGTTAGGATTAGTAAATCAAGGGACCATTTAGTAATTATAATAAAGTTAAGGGGGCGGTGGGCAGAAAATACCATGGGGACCAAAACTGTAATTCACAATATCTTTCTTAAAATAAGGCTCGAGATTTATTTCGACAAGTAAACGGTGAATTTAAGACGAGAGGATTTCACTAACGTGATCAGAATAAAATTTCCGATTAAAATGACTATAAACATGTATAGCTTCTCACGAATAATACCGAACTCAAAATAATTGATCGTTTCTCCAGATAATACATGACAGGAAATTTGCGAGCTGTCACAGCCTCACCTCCTTAACGGAATCGAGTCCTCTCGATTCAATTCAAGTTACCCGTTAAGGTCGAACATAAATGAGCACATACACTCGAGGATTCATCTCCACATTTTCTGCGGGAGTTTAGGATCCTTTCGCGAGTTCCAACGAACTTTGACAGCAGGGATGCGACCTTACGATAGTCGTCTGATTCCAAGGTTCAAGATTCCAATAGGTCAACAAGGTCTGAACGTCTTAAGATCTGAATTTTTCCCCTTAGGAATAACGGTTGCCTCCTCGGCAAGTCATCACTTAGATTATACTCATGAAAACGTCGCGAGCGTTGCTGAGTCCTGACTGCAGCTCGAGTCTGTGAGTTACCAGTCCAACTCCAGCAGGAATTTGAAAGAATTAATAGGACAAGGATTCGAGAGGTTCACATTATCAGGGTTTCAAATCATTCACGAGTAGCTTGCGTCTCCGTTTAGCCTTCGAACGATCTCCTCGGTAGCTTCATGAACAGGTTCAGGGTCAAGAAGTTAGGTATCTCCATTTCTAGTTAATAAAACGATGATCGGCACCTTCGACCATAGAGGGTCTCTTATAGTGCCGTAGAAATACTGAAATGGTAGGAAGTGTAATAAGAGGATTTGATTAGCAGGAGGCAAACAGGTTGGGTAGGATTATCAACGGTGATTACTCGGGTAAAGGTGCGAGGTTAACTTCTAAGGTTTCGCTTGCGGTAAAGTTGTTTGATCGGTAAGAATGTAGTAAGGATTTCAGGTACTTCACGAAGGACAAGATAAGGACTAGATGGTTGTCACACGGAACGCGATTCAGATTACTCCTTAAGAATTTCAAGATTTCCGTTGAGCACGAAATCTCTACTGAACAGTGAGTTTAACAAGTCTCAGGGTACGATTCTGAAAAGGCTGTCTAATTGCTACTAGCAGTTAGTCGATTGACTTAGTAGGGTACTTAGAGTAGAGGCGGAAAGTACAACCTCTTTTGAACATCATTACTAAAACAACAATGATTTGAACAACATCAACCGGGAAAACAAACAAACATCATCGATCGAGAAAGTGAACATCGTCAATTGAGAAAATGAATATCATCGATTTAGCACAGGGCTTAGGGTAGAGGAGGTTGTGACAAGATTGTTAACGAAACAAGGCCGAATGCCCAATCCAAATTTGAAACGAGATCAAAAATCACGAAATCCAACTATCCAACTTCGTAATAAGAACCAAATCAAAACATAATCGAGACCTGCTCTATAAATATCCGAGAGTCATATCAAGACGTAGTCAGAAATCGATTCAAGACAAGGCCAAAGATCAAATCCAAACTTAATAAAATCCATTTCAACGTAGCCGAGATCATATCCAAACGAAGCCAGAATTAAATCCAAAATGGTCGAAACCAACCCAAAATAGCTAAGAGTCGAATCAATACATAGCCGAAAATCAAATCCATACGTAGCCAAAATTGTATCCGAACGTGGCCAAGAATCAAATCTAAACGTAACAAAATCCAAATGTAACCGAAAATAAAGTCCAAACGTAACCGAAGATCAAGTTCAAAATGGTCAAAACCAAGTCCAAAAATACCAAAAGTCAACTCAAGACGTAACCGATCAATTCCATACAATGCCGAAAATCAATTCCAATAAGATCGACGAGACTTATGACGATAAGTAACTCGAATTCGAATGGTGCCAAGCAGGTCTAGCCCGCCCCATGGCACACTACGCTCGATGGCGACAACAAGAATTCCACGTAAACGGGGACGTTTAGTAGCGCTAGAAGCACTTCGATCCATGTGATGCCAGTGTGTCGTGTGTGTGGAAGTAATATTCAATGCCCGTGTACACACACAAAACTCATCATTCCAAAAATCAACTCTAACCCGGACATAATCCTGTTACAACTACTCTCAGTATCGCAAAATTCACCTCTGAGCCGGACATAGTTGATCAGGCCATGTCCCACTGTCCCTGGTTGAATGTAGGTGATCGGTCTACATTCACCCGAGGTTCAATGAATTTTGAAACACTCAGCCTAGTTATACTAGTAGTATGTCCATCATCCAAAATCATTCCCAAACCATGACAAGCGTCCAAAACTCAAAATCAATTCATGAGATTACGCAAGGAAATAGCGTAACTCCGTGACAGGTATGGTGTGTGTATTGTGAGAATGTTCATAGTGAATAATTACCATAGGTGGATTCGAAGCATCCACTAGAATAGAGGTATATATCAACAAACAAATCATCAAACAATACGTCAAATAAACCATAAACATCTCATCACATATACCCTCAAATATCTCATCAAACTCATCATTCAATATCTCAACCATCATATCCTTAGTCATCTAATCGATTACATCCTCAAACAAAATCATACGCGAGGCATCGGCTTGGCAGGCAGGCACGTAGCGGTCATAGGGTTAAGTTTTCGCAAAAATGGTTATAACCTAGGTTTTCAAATTACTCAGTTCTCTATAACCTGGCTCTGATACCAACTGTAACACCCCCAAAATTCGGGTCCAGCGGAAGCATACATGCATTGGGGTGCTACGAAATTGGTATCATAACATAAGGTACAAAGAACGGTTTTTATTTCATTTATTGAAAATAAAATACATTAACAAAAGTGTTAAGTTTACATTTTATAAAAGAAGTGCGGAAATAGGCCCATAAAGAAGTTAAAGCGGTCCCAAAAGTTTATCAGAGTCGCCTATGACCAATGCCCCTTGCCAAGCGCCTTCAAATAGTGAGCTAACGCCTTAAACCTGAAACTACATGCTAAAACGGTCAGCTTACGGTGGTGAGTCCATAGAGTTTTAGTTAAAAATGGTATAGTTGAACCAAAGGGTTTTCGAGTTCAAATCATCATTTTCAACAAGTCAACCTTAACGTAGGCTTCATAGCTCAAAATCACCATTCTAAATCAAATAACCACAATCAACTCAAATCAAACCACTCGAATCATAATCAATCACATAGATACTATACTCATTGATGACGTATAGCCTATATTTGGGCCAAAAGCCCAAATGATAGACATTACTTACACTTAAACCCATCACGAATGGGCTACCATGACAAATGGTATGGGCCGCGGTATTAATGCTTGGGCTCACAAAGCTCAAAGGCCCAATCTAACTCATCTTATACCCGATAAGGATTACCTATTCAAGGAATAGATATCCTTACCTCGGATAAGCACCACGCGTGCGAAGAGTGAGGAGCAAGAAACCTACACGTTTTCTATGCCCTATATATAGAATGATACATTCTCATTCAAAGGTATGATTTACATAATCCCTAAACTCTTCAACCGAAACCTAAATTTGATTACTTACTCTCACGCCGGAGTCTAATCGGGGGAGACAATCCCTCGATAAGCCTAACGGTGTTATTCTCTTTTCTTAGTACGCAGGTAACAAGTGCTAAGGATCCAATTGATATAAGAGCAAAGCCCAACAACCAGGTACGCCCAACTTTTGTATCAACAAGTGGCGCCATCCGTGGGACCCTACAACGAACTAGAATGACGAAACACAAGAATTCGGGCCAGCGGACTCCGCAGTCAGAAAAACGTGACCATCAAAAGAAGAATCGACAAGATTCGACCTCTAAGCAGGTTGCTGGGACAACCAGCGCACCTGATCACCAAGGGGCGGGAACAACCCAGCCTATTCCAACAATGGAACTACCTATAATATCTTCAGTGGTCCCAAGCGTTGAAGAACTCCAACGCACCCTCTTCACCACTCCTCATCAGGCTGCACCCGTAGTGAACAACGCTGTGCCGCCAGGCGCGCCTGAGCGAAACCGGGCGTCCCATACTGAGGCAGAGATCCTTGCAACGACTGAGGAAGTACCCGATCTAACTTTGGGTAATTTTGTGTCCAAAAATTATGAAACCCTAACTGCCCTCATGCAGGAAGAAGCGGCAAGAAGAGCCGGCACGGATCTGCAAACCCGACTTAATTTTGGACCAGAACGTGAACCATCACCACCACGTCACCCACGAGGAAGACGTACCAATGTCCATGACAGATTGGGTACGGTGTCTGGCTCACAAAATTCTGGGGACAGCGGTAGGCGCACCAATGTCCATTCCAGACTTGGTAGTCGGGGAATACACGACCGATTAGGCCCTCAGCATTCGCCGAGCCAAGGATCCTCCAATCCCAGAAGTAGGCGGATCCAAGACAGATTGGGTAAAAGAAGATCCCCAAGCAGAGATCCCTCAGGCTCCTCTTCTGAAAGAAGCAGGCGCAAGCGCCGAAGGAGAGATTATTCTTCCTCCAGCGATTCCTCGGACAACGAGGATAGAGAAACAGGGCACTGGAAATCAAAAGGAAGACGTCGCGAGGAAGAGAACGAAGATATGTCTCTCCCATGGCGACGCCATAAAATTGATGCGTTCACACGTCGCATAAGTGATTACTCGGACGACAGGCGCAGACGCATGCCCGCTAATGTGAAGACATACGATGGAACAGGTGACCCGGACGACCACCTAAAAATTTTCGAGTCAGCCGCAACTATCGAAAATTGGCCACAGCCTGTGTGGTGTCACATGTTTAATTCCACATTGGTAGGGAACGCGCGCACATGGTTTAGCAAACTCCCACGTAGGAGTATAGGCGGCTTTGAGGAATTACGGAAAGCATTCCGCCACAACTTCACCCAGCGAAAGAAATGCGCTAAAAATCCTGTGGAATTGGCAAGGGTGAAGCAACGGCAAGGGGAATCAACCAGCGCCTTTATGGAGCGCTTCAAGGATGAGTGCATACAAGTCAAATCATGTCCCGAAATACTAAAAAATTCAGGGTTCATGAATGGAATTAATAATCCAGAACTCATCCGGAAGCTCAATGATAGAGTTCCACAGTCTTTCGACGAACTAACAAAACGCACCAGATCCTTTATACAAGGAGAAGCAGCTGCTGCGGACAGCAAGAAAGGATATTCAAATTATCGGCAACAAGAACATCCGCGGAAACAATCCAATGATCAAAACAACCGCAGCAGGAATTACCGCAGTGGAAGAGACAACGACAAATATACTCCTCTAACTAAAACTCCAAGGGAGATATTTGCAACAGAAGGTGCGAACTTCCCAAGACCACCACCAATGCGCACGGCAGAAGAAAAGCGCCTAGGTGGTGGATACTGCGAGTACCATGGCCAAAAAGGCCATACAACCAACGAGTGCGTCCAGCTGAAACAACTGATCGAGAAACTAGTCAGAGAAGGAAGGATGGACCACCTCGTAAAGAACATCAAAGAAGGGAAAGATAGACCTAAAAATGGTGGCAAGAAAGAACCCCCAAAGGAAAAGGCTGAGACTATATACATGATACAATCATGGCAGCGCAAGATAAAGCAGAGAGTCAGCCAAAAATTCTCTCCAGAAAAAGAGATATCTTTCCCTACAATAGCCGCAGACAACGCAGTCGCGGAACCTCTGACCATTGAAATACATGCAGGGGGACACGACATTCACCGCATGTATATCGATGGAGGAGCATCCGCAGACATCATGTACGATCACTGCTTCAAAAGGCTGCGACCTGAAATCCAAAGTCAGTTGATACCAGCTACAATGTCACTAACAGGATTTACAGGAGAAAAGATTTGGCCCATAGGGCAGTTACGCTTATTGGTGATCGTAGGAGATGAGCAACACTCAACTGCAGCATGGATAAACTTTATGGTAATCAAGTCTCCTTCACCATACAATGGTATAATTGGAAGACCAGGAATATCTTCCATGCGCGCAGTACCATCCACAGCACACGGAATGCTCAAATTTCCAGTTGAAGGAGGAGTGGTTACTCTCTATAACACAACGGTACCACCAAGAGAATGCATCGCAGCGACAACTGAAGCAGACGCCATTCCAGAACAGCGCACGGAAAAATCGCCAAATTTAAAGGTCGCTATCCACCCAGATTACCCGGAACAACAAGTTTCGATTGGAGGATCTTTATCTGACAAAGGTAAAGCAGCCGTATGCGCACTCTTGCAAAAGAACCTAGACATCTTTGCATGGGAACTAAAGCATATGACAGGAGTACCTCGCTCTATCACAGAGCACAAGCTACAAATCCGACAAGGATACCCTCCAATACGACAAAAGAAGCGCGGCCAGGGCCCAGATCGTGCAAAAGCTATTTTGGAGGAAGTACACAAGTTAGTAGATGCGGGCATCATGCGCGAAGTGTACTACCATGACTGGCTCTCTAACCCAGTTATGGTAAAGAAGAGCGATGGTAGCTGGAGGATGTGCGTGGACTTCACGGACCTCAATAAAGCATGCCCGCAGGACTGCTATCCATTGCCAGAAATAGATTGGAAGGTTGAATCCTTATGTGGATACCCCTTCAAGTGCTTCCTAGACGCATACAAGGGGTACCATCAGATCCAAATGGCAGTCGAAGATGAAGAAAAAACAGCTTTCCACACCAGCCAAGGAGTATACTGCTACACAAAAATGCCTTTTGGCTTAAAGAACGCAGGCGCGACATACCAACGGCTGGTGGACACAGCTTTCGAAAAACAAGTAGGCCGCAACTTGGAAGTCTATGTTGACGACCTTGTTATAAAAAGCCATACAGAGGATGAGTTAGTGCGCGACATCGAGGAAACATTCCGAACGTTGGGGCGGATAAACATGAAACTGAATCCAAAAAAGTGCACCTTTGGCGCGACTGAAGGCATGTTCCTCGGATACTTAATAGAACCCGATGGAATCAAACCATGCCCAGAGAAGACGAAGGCTGTTATTGATCTCCCCTCCCCGCGCACACTCAAAGAAGTCCAATCACTGAATGGAAAGCTGGCAGGGCTGAACCGTTTCTTATCTAAGTCAGCGGACAAGTCCCTTCCTCTCTTTAAAACACTCACAAAGTGTACAAAAAAGGGAGACTTTCGCTGGACCAATGAGGCGGAGGAAGCTTTCCAACAACTCAAACATCATCTGGCATCTCTTCCCAAACTAGTCGCACCGCGACAAGGGGAGGAACTAATCATGTACTTATCAGCAACCCATGGAGCAGTTAGCGCAGTACTATTGACAGATAGAGACTCCGTCCAGACACCCATATACTTCGTAAGCAAAGCCTTAAAGAAAACAGAGATTAACTACAGCGCCATGGAAAAACTGGTCTTGGCTTTAGTGTTCGCCGCGAAAAGACTGCGCAGGTACTTCCAAGCGCATCCAATTGCGGTAATCACTGATCAGCCAATTAAACAAGTTATCTCTAAACCAGACGCATCGGGACGCTTACAAAAATGGAGTGTAATGCTAAGTGAGTACAACATCTCATACAGACCGCGCACTGCTATCAAAGGACAAGTCTTAGCTGATTTCATCGTGGAGAAGCCAGAGGGCGACAGCCCAACATCTGCAGCAAAAACGGATCTACAAGAACCATGGACACTGTTCACGGATGGATCCTCAGGCGCAGATGGATCAGGCGCAGGACTTATTCTTACAAATCCAGAAGGTATGGAATTCACCTATGCGCTACGCTTCGAGTTCACAGCCACAAACAATGAGGCAGAATATGAAGCCCTACTGGCCGGACTACGCATCGCAATTCAAATGGGTGTACGCAACCTAGAGGCAAACGTAGATGCTCGGCTAGTCGCTAACCACGTGTTAGGAGAATACGAGGCCAAGGATGACCATATGATCCAATACCTGGAAAAGACAAAGTCTTTGATAAAAAACTTCGATAGGTTCACAATAAAACAAGTACCTAGAGGGGAAAATAGAAAGGCAGACGCACTCAGCAGGATCGCATCCACAAGCTTCGCACACCTTTCAAAACAGGTATTGGTGGAAACCTTAAAGAACAAGTCAATCCACGACATGGAGATATCGACGGTGATAGAAGAACACGATCCTACGTGGATGACACCTATCATCGAATTTATCAGTAAGGGAACCCTACCCCAAGATAATAAAGACGCTCGAAGAATACGACGCACAGCGCAACGATTCGAATTCCGAGACAACGTACTCTATCGGCGGTCTTTCTTACAACCATGGCTCAGATGTGTTGGACCACTTCAAGCAGACTATGTACTCCGCGAACTTCACGCCGGATCATGTAGTATGCACTCAGGACCGCGATCCGTGGTGGCAAGCGCTTTAAGGGCAGGATACTATTGGCCAACAATGCACCGCGATGCACGCGACCTAATAAGAAAGTGCAGCAACTGCCAAGTACATAGACCTATCCCGCGCCGACCACAGCACGAGCTAACACCGATCACCTCACCATGGCCATTTTACAAATGGGGTATTGACATCGCAGGACCTTTTCCCGTCGCAGCGGGAGGAGTCAAATTCCTCATCGTAGCCATTGATTATTTTACAAAGTGGATCGAAGCAAAAGCTGTGGTGAACATTACGGGAAACCAAGTCAAGCGCTTTGTCTGGGACAATATTGTCTGTCGCTTCGGCCTACCAGGCGAGATCGTATCAGACAACGGAAAACAATTCTGTGACAACCCATTCAAAGACTGGTGCACCAATTTGAACATAACACAACACTTTGCTTCAGTCAAACACCCACAAACCAATGGCCTAGTTGAGCGCGCCAATCGCAGTCTGGGCGAGGGAATAAAAGCGCGCCTAGACAAACACAAAGGAAGATGGGTAGATGAGCTCTCGCATGTCTTGTGGGCGCATCGCACAACAATCAAAACCAGTACTGGCGACACGCCATTTTCCCTAGTCTATGGAACAGAAGCCGTCATACCAGCTGAGATAGGAATGCCTACTATACGCACAGCAGAAGTCAACGTCATGACAAATGACGAGGAACGGCGCATAGACTTAGATATACTGGAGGAGAGACGCGAACGCGCAGCTATACGAGAAGCAAAGGCCAAGGCAAAAATGAAGAAATATTATGATGCAAAGGTCAAGAACACTTCATTTAGACCAGGGGACTTTGTTTATCGAGCCAATGACGCAAGCCATGCAGAAGACACAGGAAAACTTGGACCCAAATGGGAAGGACCCTACGAGGTCACAGACGCGCTCGGCAACGGCGCATACAGGTTGCGCGATATGGAAGGTCAAGACCTGGCGCGCACTTGGAACATCTGCAATCTCAAAAGATGTTACTTTTAGGCTACGGCCCTCACACAAACACACAAACACCCTACGAGGTGCCCAATAAGTGTTTGCCTTTATTTTATTTTTTAGGAATTTTATCTTTTCAAAAGCTTGCAAGTATTAATAAAATGTTATGGTTTCTAGCTAACTCCATAGTGTACCTTTACTTTATTGCATATATGTCAATATTGTCTATCTTATATTTTCTGCCTACATGGCGTGCATGCACCAATTAAAGACCCACGACGGCATAAAGGATAAGTTAACCTACTAATTAACTTGTTGAGTAAGAGGGTTGCAAACCCATCAACGATGGATCACGAATCCTTGCTAAGCGCCTTACTCTCGAGACGTTGAGGTAAGATTCGCATGCGCATCCCACGACGGACGCGCATATACCAAGTACACCGTACCAGCTTAGCAACATAACGAGCCGAGATACTTGGTCACATAATAACACTTCGCAAACAATGCAAGTATATTTAAGCTACGCACTTAAAAGACTCAGTGAAATCAATAGCAAACAATGCAAACACATTTAAGTTACGAACTTATAAAAATGTATCTTATTCCATATTTATTAAAATTACAAGGAAAATACATACAAAAACCTATATACTATGACGGTAATCATGGCTCTCTTCTGGTGCGGCGGAACTCCCCGCCTCTGTCAGTTTCCTCAAGGTTATGGCATCCTTAAGTGAAACAGTGGGTACACTGACAGGCACGCCATCAGATCGAGGAAGATGCGCAGCACCAAAGCCGCACATCACGGCCTTGCCTTTAATGCCCTTCTTCACAGCGACCCTTTGCATATGACGTTCCAGCACCTCCTTCAAAGGAACTTCCTTCTCCAAAGCAAAGGGCTTGAGAATATCGCGGGGCTTTGCAAAAACAGGCACTTGTAGCTGCGAGAGGTCAGGCTTTAGGTAATAGTCTAACTCCTCCTCGGCGTTTCCCTCCAGATGACGCTGCAACGTCAGACCCGCCATGAGCACATTAATGGGGTCATCTTGATCACGCTCCAATTTCCCAATATGGGGCAGCTCAAGGACTTTCAAACCAGCCATCGCCTGCACCAACTCATCGTACGCCGTTGCGCTATAGCCAGGAATCTCTGTCAATTCTTTCTCCAACAACTTGGCCTCGCGGAGCTCCTCCATGGCCTGCGAACGGCCACGCGCCATCGCGCAGTGGATGACCTTCCCAAAGGCCTCCACCACTTCCGCAGACTCTAGAGTACTTAGAGCTGCCAGACGCAGCCCATGGCTGATCAACCACCTGCATTCACAACGTGGTAACAAGATAAGATAAACAATGGAGTGAAGAAAACAAATTTTAAAAGATAAGGGTGTAAGAGCACCTGCGCTCAGCAATCACAGACATGAGATGAGGATACAGCTCCTCGTCGTACTCAATGCTAAGGGCGCGCAGCTTCTCCTCATACGCCACAAGCGTCTTCTCCATGTTCTCCTTGAATTCTTGAAGCCTAACATAATGCTCAGATCTCTTCTCCTCAAGGAACGACACAGACCACGACGCCTTGGCCTTTACCTGCTCGAGCTTCCCCCTCGCATATAGCAGATCAGCCAAGATGCTCATCTTGTCCTGGGCGATCTTCTCCCCATACGCCTTCGACTCTGCAAGCTCAACCTGCACGCCCGCCAGTTGCGCGCGAAGTTTTTCCAATTCCTCTTCCTTCTGGGTTAGAGCACGACTCTCCCCAGCACGCTTTCCCCTCAGCTGCGCCACCAGCTCAGCCTGACGGGCAGTAGTCGCAGCCAACTCATCAAGTAGTTGCTGCGCCTCACCACCATCAGCAGCAAAGGTACCTCCCTCCTTGTTTTCATTCTGTGGAGAGGAGACTTCATCATCCTTTGCGCCATCATCCCTGCGCAACAAAAAGACTAATTACAACAAGTAATAAGGGCACAAAGAGGAAAAAAGAGAGAGAACCACTAATTTATACTTACAAAAATGGGGAAGCGTCATCAACCTTCAATCGAGCGCCAGAGGTCGAAGTTTCCTCTGCGTTCGACTCCGCGTCTCTAATGACATGGCGGCGCCTCTTCCTATTATTACTCCCACCAACCTCAGCCTTGCGCTTCGAACTTTGCGCAACCTCCTCTCTCAGCACTTCCTCAGGCTTCAGAATCCGAATGCTATCAGATGACCCTGAGTGCGCTTCTTCGTGCGCCACCTCCAATTCAGGCACCGCCTTCTCAGTAGGCTCCTCCACCACCTCGGGAGCTACAGTTTGTACAGGCGCGACCACGAGTGGGGGCGTACTCTCAGGGGTGGCCGAGGGCAGAACAGTCAAATGCCCCGCGGTCGCGTCAAGTAGGGGTGTCTCCCCTTCCCTCAACGGACGAACCCCTATAGCGACCTGCTTTGGCTTATCAAGCTTCACGACCGCGAACAAGTCCATTTCTGCACATATAACAATAAAGCAGGAAAAACAACGAAAGATTAGTTGGTAAATGCGCGAAGAAATATATGAAGGAAGTACTTACAACCAAATTACAAGGGATGAACACCCACCCCGGCCATCCTCACTCAGGAAAGTGGGAACCTCATCAGCTGCGCCAAAATACGCGCGACTCAATCCTACATGAACCAAAAACTCCTCTGGATAAGGGTTAATGGCCAATCGATTGGCATTTAATGTCTGCGCGTCAGCAATCCTATAGGAACCGGGTGCGGGGCGCCCATCCCTCGGTAAGGATAACTGAGTATAAAACTCAAAATCGGAGGGAAAGACTACGTCGTCTACCCAAAAGAAATATTCCCTCCAATTCTTGAGTGCGTCAACCTTCTCCGTGTAACACTGAAACGCCCCCGGGCGCTTCGCAAAGGACACCCAACCATTTGACCACGTTGAGTGGTAAAAAGAGCGGAACAAGTCCACGGTGGGTTCTATCGCCAATAAACGGCAGTTTATCTCAAAATTCGACACCTTCGCCGCACCTATACAGTGCAGCTGGGAGATGTGAAGGCGATAGTGATTGAGCAAGTCGCTCAGAAATAAAGAAATAGGAACGCGGTAATTAGCGTACTCAAAAAATTTTGTATATAAACCTATTTTCCCTTCGGGGAAGTCGGATATACACGCATCGACATCTGGCGCCTCAGGATGAACATCCAAAGGCACGAAATGGTCGGAGGAAAAATGCATTACATCCTCGACAGACATCGCAGAGCGAAAATCATCCAACTGCGCAACAACTTTCATCTTAAACCTAAGCAGACGCACTAATTACCTACGAGGGATTAAAAGATTTTCTGCAAAAAACGCTATAGAAATGAAGAAGAAGATGAATAGTTGCTTTGTGTGTTTTTACTGTGTGAGTAAAAATGGGGGAGGCGGTGACCTTTATATAGGGGTAGTAAAACCCTAATCCTTGTCCACGTGGAACCCACTCACAATGAAATGTGTGGCTAGAATGCGAAAAGATACAAACACTTTTTCCGAATCCCAAGTGAAACGTGGACACTACCCCCGATTACCGAGGTAACTATTTCAAACATGTTAGATGCATGGCACCTCCAAAAAGGCGGTAACAATTTGATTCATTCTCCCGCCACGCTTACCGCTGCTTACATTAAAGTCTAGTACCCGCGACTACGTGCCGCGCATACTAGACTGGGGGGACATGATGACGTATAGCCTATATTTGGGCCAAAAGCCCAAATGATAGACATTACTTACACTTAAACCCATCACGAATGGGCTACCATGACAAATGGTATGGGCCGCGGTATTAATGCTTGGGCTCACAAAGCTCAAAGGCCCAATCTAACTCATCTTATACCCGATAAGGATTACCTATTCAAGGAATAGATATCCTTACCTCGGATAAGCACCACGCGTGCGAAGAGTGAGGAGCAAGAAACCTACACGTTTTCTATGCCCTATATATAGAATGATACATTCTCATTCAAAGGTATGATTTACATAATCCCTAAACTCTTCAACCGAAACCTAAATTCGATTACTTACTCTCACGCCGGAGTCTAATCGGGGGAGACAATCCCTCGATAAGCCTAACGGTGTTATTCTCTTTTCTTAGTACGCAGGTAACAAGTGCTAAGGATCCAATTGATATAAGAGCAAAGCCCAACAACCAGGTACGCCCAACTTTTGTATCAACACTCATATAGAGTCGCATAAAGTTATCCTGTTACGCTGGCTAAGTCAAACCACAAAAGAATTCCTTAGAGTGCACACTATAGCCCAAAACCAAATCAAATCAATCTGTATGCGTAAGAATACGACATACCCAACATTCGTAAGAATACGACATGTTCTTGCATTCGTAAGAATACGACATGCGATGCATTCGTAAGAATACGACATGCTCAACTTACCTAGATCTAGTCTAGGCCTCGTTGTATAGCTTACCTAGCTCTAGGCTAGGCCTCGCTCCATAGCTTACCTAGTTCTCGACTAGGCCTCGCTCCACTAAACCAATTCAATCTGCATTCGCAAGGATGCGACATGCCCTTAGCCAGCTCAGGTAACAGTTTCATAAACCACAATCACAAATCTCATACCACATAAATAAACAAGTAATCACATAATGCATTCAATTAACCAAATCAAATATACCAACCAAACAGCCAAAACTTGGGTAAAAAAAGTCACGTATCCAAATAAGCGAACTTGAGTTTAGTTGAAAACGAGCATGTATTCTCCCCCAAAGATAGTTTAAGAAAACTGTTAAAAAGTAGGGGCTATGAACTCACCTGGGCCACAGCAATGCAAAGATCATGACGGACACAACTGGCATCGAACAGATTCACACAGCATCAAAGAGGCGGTACATCGATACAGAAAACGGCGAAGCCTTCTATATGCAAGACTTATTCTAACACGAGATCCACAACGATGAACCGAGTCTTCCATAAGCTATCTACTTCCAAGTAATACCCAATCTTCTATCTCCAAAACTCTTATTATCCATTTATTTGTGTTTGTGTTTGGTATCATGGTGTGTGTGTGGTGAGAACACGACATAAAATCAAGTGAACTCACGCCAAAGACTAAACAAGCGAAGTCAACAAGAATCGAGACAAGACTCAAGAGTACTCACGCCAAGAGATGAGTAACATACGACTTCCATCAAAACAGACAAAACTCAATACGAAACATCCGGGTCAAAGCTACATAATCCATCCAAAGCAATCACACTTAAATGGCTACTAAGTCAACCTTATGGTCAAAGTCAATCTCGAGTAACCAAAAGTTTAACAAGGGAAATCGTACGAATTATTGGATACTTATCGTATTTGCTAATACCATAAGTTCAACAATTCCTACAATACACTTGTTAATCTAAAGTTAACTCATAACTACTAAAGAGATATGGTAAGTCGTAGGATGGGTCACCCATTAATATTGTCTCCCAACACGTTTGTCGACCCTAATTGGCTTTAGTACCCCCAATTAGTCCGTTAACAGTGCCGGATGATAATATAGATGTTAATCAATCCATAACTCGGCAAGTACTAACACGAACCTTAATAACTCCTAAAGGGTAAGTCTTGATAAACGTGCCCTCGAAACGTTAAATAACTCATCCCTATTAAGTTCAAAGCCGTTTCATTTATAATCTCCATAAAATATTAAATAACGTTCTTTTAGTTATTTAATGTTTCCTTTTAACTTTAGAAATATTAATTACGTTTCAACGTCACTTAATATTTCTTAGTAAAAAAACATTATGCAACATATTAATCGTTATTTAATAATTATTGGTAACTTATGAATAGTAAGTAACGATGTTCAATCGTTAGTTAAGATTTTAAAGTTACTAATATAAACATATAAATGTGTCATTTAATCATTCAAGTATAATTTATATTTTTCTCGAGTTATTTCACGTTCCGAGTTTACATTTATCACGGTCAAAAGTCAACAACATAAGTCTAAAAGCAATAACATGTCCATTTTGGCACGTCGGGATCACACGAGACCAGAAAGTATCAATGACGCTCGACACGCCCAAATCATCACAAGCCTAAACATATATTCACCCAAAATCCATTGTCCGCAACAACTTCAACAATCAGGGCCGACTACGGCACGTGTACTAACCTAATCCCCGTCATTCTAATGTTGCGACAACAACATTAATAACCACACATTACCACAACATCACAACTTATCCAACATAACTGCCAAAAGTATGCCGAGACTTCACGGCCACGGCTCTAACCTACGGCTACCAAGCGACCCTCAAGCCTCGGCCTATTCATAATAACAGAAACCAACAATTTCATCCACCAAATGGACTCTTAAAATGATAACAAAAACCGCAGGAAACAATATTCACAAGATCATGAAAACGCGACAACAACCAGAACCATAACAGGAACTCGACCCACAATCACAACAACTACAACACTTATTACCAATAATCCGAATCCCAACCCCTAGCTCTCGGCTGAAATCACAACCCATCCAAATCCGAACAAACAAGGACAACAACAGGATCCACAAACTTAAGCCGTGAGCCTGATGCTCACGACACTACTCGTATGACCAAGAAAACACAACACACGATCCACCAATGATACCAACGATTCAATTTAACATTCTTGTTTTCATTATTATTTTTACCCTTCATCAAACCCAAAAACCTTCGATGTGATCCGAACCCTAACCCACCATCGCGAATACGGAAAAAGGGTGGTGGGTTTCCTATCTCAAATCTTCGGTGACCAAGAGGAACACCAGAGTTGGTGGTTTGGGGACGAAGCCGTGACTGTAACATGAGTCAAAGGGATGTTCGGTGGTGTTTTGAGGCGCGTGTGGTGATTAGCAGTAACAAGGGAGTAACAAGAGAGTGAGTGGTGATGGCTGTGTGTGCTCACTTGCAGTGGTGGTGCTCAGGTGGCCGGAGATATGGCCGGAGAAGGGGGGAGAGGAAGGAGCGGCTGGTATCTTTGGAAGGGGAGGGTGAACCCTAACTTTTATAAATATGTTTTTAGTTGTGAACTTATATAGGGGTAGGTTAGGATTAGTAATTATAACAAAGTTAAGGGGGCGGTGGGCAGAAAATACCATGGGGACCAAAACTGTAATTCACAATATCTTTCATAAAATAAGGCTCGAGATTTATTTCGACAAGTAAACGGTGAATTTAAGACGAGAGGATTTCACTAACGTGATCAGAATAAAATTTCCGATTAAAATGACTATAAACATGTATAGCTTCTCACGAATAATACCGAACTCAAAATAATTGATCGTTTCTCCAGATAATACATGACAGGAAATTTGTGAGTTGTCACAGAATTTATAAAATGTCATTGAAAGTGTTAAACTACTAATAATAAACATCATGAATAACATTTTTTAGCTTGATGATGCGTCATAGAAATCTATTTTTTATTGAAAGTATAAAAGAAAGCACACCTTCAATTTCGACTTGAAATCGAAATGAAATTAATAGGTTTTGGTTGCCTCTAAATAGGTTTCGAGTCGTGTTTGGATCGACCCATGTAACCCGTTTATTAAACAGCCCGGGCTCGAGTTACGTATAGGTTAAACGAGTCGACTCACCAATCGGTTTAAGATTTTTTTCAAAAATTAAAAAATATATATACTTTATTATACGGTTAATTGGGTTAAATCGGTCGACTCAAGAACCTATTTAACCGCTAACCCATATATGTATACGGATTAAATAAGTTATCTTTAGGTTATATATAAACAGGTTAGGATTGATATAACCGACTTGATTATTTAAACGAGTCAGGTTCAAGTTGAAATAATTTGACCCACCAACTTGATAACCCGACTACCGACCCGATACACTAGTCGGGTTCTGACAGTTCCCTCCTAATACCTATTATTAGATGACTTTTAACCTAATTTGGTTTTGTTAAACACAACCCTATGGGTTGTGTATAAGCCTTCTATAAATATATAATTAACATTTAATGAACACTTAATGAACTCTAAACATTCCATAATTAACATCACTTACCTCTTTTATAATTATTAAAAGTATATAGTTATGGACTATATGAGTTCATTAATTGTTATTTTCATAAGTTTGGAATGCTTACACACAACCCTATGGGTTGTGTTTAACAAAACCCTAATTTTTATTACATTAATTAGCGGGACCATTCATCCTTTTTCTGCCGTTTACAAATAACACTCACTAATTCTCTTTCACATTTAGCTTCATTCGAGTTAGGTATAACCATTATTTATCTTTGCTTGAAATTCATGAAAATGTGTTACTTTAGATTGTAAAGAGCATAGTTTTGATTAAGCATGCATGCATGTCATTAGCTTGTAAGATAGTTCTTTGAAATTTGATTAGAATTTAATGTTTGGTTTGTGAGAAACTATTCTTTATTACATGTGGATGACTTGTATTTGATGGCTTATCAGCTTATTTTTGTAGAAACTTTTGGAACCATTTGAAATTGCTCAAGCCCTTCCAAATAAGGTAATCCAGACAACTCCCTTATTTAAAAGAAGGTGTGAGCATAGAAGGCCTTATTTACTTTTATTTAGAGCAAAATTATCAAAGAAGATTAAGCCATATTAGGGTCTTTTGAAAGAGCATACAACAAGATTATGCTAACACACTCCTTAATTAAGTTTCTATTTTCGTTTTAGTGACTGTTTTGAGCACTTACTTTAAAGTGTTTATGTTCTTGAAAAATCACTTTAATATTGTTTGATAGGTATGTTCCAAACTTCCAACAAAAAAAGCATGTTCGAAAAGCATATATGTTCTAAAGCTGCAGCTACAGTCTGTTTTGTTTTCATCCTTTAGAGGTTCAGACACTGAAGTATGCTTGATAAAGTGTATACTTGCATGCTCCCCTTCGCTAGAGAGGATTGATATCGTTCCTGCTGGCACATTCCAAGCGTCTGGTGGTGAAAAAGGGATGTTGATGTTTGCTTCCAAGTTGTTAGAGCTCCCTCAAGCCTCAACCATCGCTAAAGTGAAGATCCACTTTGAACATGCCTACGTTTCCCAATGGTTTTGGTAATGGTGTTAATCTATGGTCTCATCAGTACTTTAATGTAAAATTTCGGATAAACTATGTTTGATACTCTTGTTTTGTTCTCGGTTGGCAGATGTGATATTAGTGTTGTCGCAAAATGGTATAGAATGAGTATGTCAATTCCCATGCTGCTGTTGGCTTCATAAGCACGTGAGATATATAATGTTTCTATGTGAATATGCAACGGTATGTATTGTTTATTCTAAGTTGGTATGTGCCGTTTATACTATGTTCAGTTTCTATTAAAGTAGATACAATGCATCTAAAGGGAATCTAACAACTTGGACAACTTGGATAGCAACTTGGTTTGTGATGTCATATGGCTGCAAGTGATGCCTATAAAAGGCAATGAGGGAAGCCTCATTTGTGTCATCCCATTTCCAAAGCAACAATAACACATAGTGTTCTTTGGATCTCATTCTTTCTCCTAGTGTGAGTAATATAGAGAGTTTAGTATATTTCCTAGTACAAGAGATATAAATTTGTATTATCCTTGTAACTAGAGAAAATGTGTAACTCCTAGTTTTACACAGTGAAACGTATCTTCCCTTGCCCGTGGTTTTTACCCTATTGGGGTTTTCCACGTTATATCCGTGTGTCATCTTTTATTACATTTCATATTTTAGTTGTGGGTTTGCTTCAGTCCGGTGTCACTTTTCTCAACAAGTGGTATCAAGAGCTAAGGTTGGGTGTGTGTATAATTATTTATCGTATGCTCTGTGGTTGCCACTAATTAGTGAACCCTCCACATCAAAAGATAAATAAGATTATATTCACTCAAAAGGTGTTAGTTACTATTGTTAACTAATAATAGTTTTGTCGAAACGTAGATTGTGATTGTAGCAACGGCAGCGAAATTTGAAATTGAAAAATTCAATGGGAATAATTTCTCGTTGTGGAAATTAAAGATGAGGACTATCCTTAGAAAGGATAAATGTTTAGCGGCCATTGACGAAAGGCCGGCTGAGGTCACGGATGATAGTAAATGGGACGAGATGGACGGAAATGCTATTGCAAATCTTCATCTGGCACTAGCAGATGGAGTTTTGTCAAGCATAGAGGAGAAGAAGACTGCAAAGGAGATTTGGGATCATCTTGCTCGTTTGTATGAGGCAAGATCACTCCACAATAAAATATTTCTCAAGAGAATACTTTATGCCCTTCGTATGACGGAATCTACTTCAGTGACTAAGCACGTTAATAAACTGAATACTCTATTTTCTCAGCTCACGTCTTTGAGCTGTAAAATAGAGCCACAGGAACGTGCTGAAATTCTACTTCAAAGTTTACCTGACTCATATGACCAACTCATAATCAACTTAACAAGTAATGTTCTTTCGGACTATCTAGTCTTCGATGATGTTGCAGCCGCTATTCTGGAAGAAGAAAATAGGCGTAACAATAAGGAGGACAGACATGCCAGTTCAAGACAGGTGGAGGCGTTGGTGGTTGATTGGCTCCAAACGGTCAACCTAAATTGACCAGGGATGGTCAACAAGGTCAAACAGCCTAGAGTCAATGCTCCGCGGAATATAGTGTTTCCCCGGGTCGTTATGTCCCGACGAGGTGTGAATGGTTATAAAACGGTTTCGTGATCGGGTGAATTTGGACAGAAAGGGGTTTTGAGTTATTTGAACTAAGGAATATACGAAGAAATAGCTTAAATAAGCTATATGAATAAGACGGGAAAGAAGGAAAAACCAGAAACGATTTAAACCTAAAAACGCGTACGTTACGTTTAAATAAAACGTAGACGTACGAGATAAAACGTAAAAACTGAAATCTGAAAACCCCCAGGGGGTGAAAATGACTTTTTTACAAACTAAAAGGTAAAAGAAAATGTTTAGAAAATTAAAATTAATTTTTACACTATTTAATTATTTAATATTAATTAAATACTAATTATTACTTATTATTAATATTTAAAACACTTAAATATAATACAATATTAATTAAATACTAAAAAGGTGAAAATAAAATTTCTAAAATTATAAAATAACTAAAAATAAGTTTTAAAAATAAAAATAAGTATTTTTGTCTTTTTATGCTTTTTATATTAATTAATAACTAATTAATTACTAATTAAGTAATTAACTATTTTAAATTAAGAAAATTACTAAATGAACAGTAAAAATTCTAAGAAAATTTCTAAAAATATTTTACAACATATAAAAGCTATAAAAATATAAAAACTAGGTTTTAATTAATAAAAACTAATTATGCTATTTTAAACTTAATATTGATTAATAATTAATAAAACTAATATTAAATATAATAAATACCAAATGATGAAATAAAAATCTGATAAAATTATTATAACTACTTTAATATAAGAGATAATTAATAAAAATATAAAAATGACAAGTCCTTAATAAAAATTTAAAAATGAAAATTAAAATTAAATTACATTAAATAGAAACTATCACTTAATTTTAAATTTGTTTTTCTTGATTTTTCTTTTACAAACCTATTTAATACTTAAAAACAAACACTTTTTGTAAAAACAACTTTTTTATAAACTTAAAATAAGCACTTTGGAAGATAATAAGCAAAACAGTTGACTTTGTTTGACCAAAGGGTAAAATAAGCTCAAATGAGACCTAGTGGGACCCACAATGGATGAATCAGGTTTAAATAACTTAGGTGAACATGTTTAAGCAGAAATAAGCCAAAAATCCTCACAAGATAAGCAATAAGCTAGCAAATAAGCACTTGGAAACTTCCAAACTGCTCAGAAATGGGACAAGATTAAGTGCTAAATTCAGGTGGGGTCCACAGTGTTATAGGTCAAACTACTGGTCAAAAGAGGAACCCTACTAGGAGGGGGCTGATAGAAACAAGAATGGGACCATGGGGCTCACTGAGGTGGCTGGAAAACCACCACCAAGTGGTGGTGGTGGATGGTGGATCTGTGCAGCAGGGCAATACTCAGCCCTGCAGCAGGGTTTGGGGCAAAGTGGGGCCCACTAGAAAAATGCTAAAAATGAAAGAAACATGGGATTTTGTAGATGAGGTGGGATACTTTAATACCTAAAAATCTCAAAGCTTAAAACATGCTACATAAATCAAAACAATTCATGCCAATTTGATGAAAATTGAAAAAGTTCACATTTGACTTTTGTAAAAACTTGGTATATTGACTTTCATGAACTTTGGATCTTGATTTGATGATTGAAATAGATGTGTTAGGTTATTCTAAGACTAAACTAGGCTATAAATACAACTTTTAACAAAATGGGTGAAAATTGGAACCTACACACCCCAACAGTTAACTGTTGGGGGCACTTGGTGGTGATTTGACTTTTTGCTTGACAAACTCTTGGTTTTAAGTGATAACCAACCTATATTTGACTAATACACCCTACTTATGCTAAGACAACAACTATGCAACAACAAGAGCACAGGTTAAAGAACTAATCCAAACACCCCTACTTATGAACCTGTTACAAATTTTTATGAAGCAAAAGGGTATTCTACACCATGAACTGATTCTAAACCTTGTACTAACCTAGGATTAGCATAAATAAACAGAAATTAACAACTGATAACAACAACAACCACTGATAACCTAGAATGAGCAATAATAAAAAAATGAAAATAAAACTTACAATGATTCCAAATATTGTTGTACTGAGCCACAGATTACCCTAACCTATACCTCCCATGAGGTTTCTAATACCAAAAGAATCCACAAGTTACCATTCTAACTGCTCCAATCTTTTCTGCAACTGATTTTTATTTTTTACTTATTTATATGGAATTTTTGATATTTTTTTGTGAAAATACTCCCAACTGAGCAATACATCTCAGAAACCTAAGAAAACTGATGATTGAACTTATATGAATTAAAAGAAGTACAATATAACAGCAATTAACAATAATAATTGAAATTGTAAATTTCACTAAAAATTGCTAAATCTGATTTTCTTGAACAATACTTAAATTTTACTTGAAATAAAGGTTTTGATACATTAACTGAACTGAATACAAGAGTTTTCAACTAAAAAATACAACTGAAAGTGAAGCTATACTACTTACGATTAAAACTACATTAAGCTAAACTAATTCTACCACTACTTGCTTTCTTCTTTCTCTTTTTCTTTTCTTTTTATAGTCCCTGAGTCATCTCTGACTTTTCCCACATCTTCTCACAGCCATTGGATGGCTTTGTTTCAATCCTGGCCTTTGAACACTTTTTGGCGGGAAAAAAGTATTGGAGCAGTTGAGTGGGTTTGGTGAGCATTTATTGAGGAGGGGGAAGTTAGAGTGTTGGTTGAGTGATATTAATGAAGGTGGGTGGTACAGTGGAGGAGGGGGGAGACCAGGTTATTGGAAATTAGGGGGAGGTTAGGGGTGATGAATAGTAAACGGGGTTGGGGGTTTGACCTGGGTCAACGAACCAGGGGGTGTTTTTATTTAAAATGGGAATGGGCCGGATGGGATTTGGGCTTGGGGATTTGGGTGGATCAGGCTTGTGTTGTTGGGGTGTTTGTTTGTTTAGGGTTTAAATAATTAAGGGTCCATTTGGTAACTTAGTAAACAACAAGGACCAATAATGTAAATTCTGAAAATATGGGGGACTGAAAATGTACATGTTCCAAGGTTATCACAAGGATCAAAATTGACAACTTCAAATACCCAGGGATCACAAATGTGTTTTTCCAATATTAATTTTCCCGGGGACAAAATGTATAAATTTCCAAACCTCGGGGACTAAACATGTAATTTCCTCAAAATTCTCACCCAAGGATCATTTTTGATAATTTATGATTTTTAAGGACCAAAAATGATTTTTCTTTCAAAATTATCCCACCAGGGACCAAATCTGCCAAAATCTGAAACTCCAGGGACCAAAAGTGTAAATTCTCAAAACTTTTCCAATTTTTCACCAAAGGATAAAATATGACAACTTATGATTGTAAAAGGACCTTTGGTGATAATTTTCTATATTTTGAATATCCAGGGACTAAATTTGTTAATTTTTGAAAGTCGGGGGACTGAAACTGCCAATTTTGCAAACTTTGTGCGTTTTTCATTTGTTTTTGCTCGTTTTGCATCTAAAACATATAAAACACAATTTTGAAATATTTTCAGTATTTTGATGCATTACTGAGTGTTTTTGTATGTTTTGCAGTTCAGATTAGACCAAAAATGATGAGTGTTTGAGCACTCATCAGTGGTAACGAGAGGGAGGTCAATGGAACCTGGCTCCAGTAGGAGTCACAATCATGGTAAATCTAAAACAGGAAAGAAGAAGAATTTTAAATGCTTCAACTGTGGGAAGCAGGGTCACATGAAGAAAGATTCTAGGAGTGTAAGAAACTCTAATCCTTAAGGAAATGTCGTCAGCACTTCAGAAGATGGTAACGCTCTGTGTTGTGAAATAGCAGTTGCAAATGAAGGCAGGACGAGATTTGCAGATGTATGGCTGTTCGATACGGGAGCAACTTTTCATATGACCGCAAGAAGAGAATGGTTTCATCAATATAAACCTATCTCTGGAGGTGGATCTGTGTACAGTTGCAATGATCAAAAACTAAAGATCATAGGAATTGGAAGTGTCATGGTGAAGGTGCATGATGGTACAGTTCGTACTATTCGGGATGTGCGACACGTGGAGGGCCTGAAAATGAATCTTTTGTCTCTAGGACAATTTGATAATCTTGGTTGTAAGGTTGAAATACAAAACAAGATTTTGAAAGTTATAAAAGGCGCGCTTGTACTTATGAAAGGAGAAAAGGTGACTACGAACTTATACCAACTGAAGGGAGAGATAATAGAGGAGGCGGAAGCATCTGTTGCTTCACATAGTCCAAGTCATAGAGTTGCAGTAACATGAAATCAGAAGCTTGGACATATGTCAGAACAAGTAATGAAGATTCTTGTTGAAAGGAAGTTAATTCCTGGCCTAACAAAGGTTTCTTTACCTTTCTATGAGCATTGTGTTATCAGCAAGCAGCATCGCCTAAAATTCAAGACATCAAATTCTAGAAGTGTCTCTGTTCTAGAATGGGTTCATTCTGATGTATGGCAGGCACCGGTTCAATCCCTGGGAGGAGCAAAGTATTTTGTATCCTTCATTGATGACTATTCCAGTAGATGTTGGGTGTACCCAATCAAGAAGAAGTCTGATGTGTTTGAAGTTTTCAAAGTTTACAAAGCGCGGGTTGAACTTGATTCTGGAAAAAAGATCAAGTGTTTGAGGACAGATAATGGAGGTGAATACACCGGTGATGAATTTGATACCTTTTGCGTGCAAGAAGGAATCAAAAGGCAGTTCACTACAACATACACTCCTCAACAGAACGGAGTGGCAGAGCGGATGAACAGAACCTTGTTAGAAAGAGCAAGAGCAATGTTGGCAACTGCAGGCTTGGAAAAATCGTTCTGGGCAGAAGCAGTCAATACCGCCTGTTATGTGATAAATCGGTCACCTTCAACTGCACTTGAGTTGAAGACACCGATGGAGATGTGGACAGGAAAGCCGGTTAGCTATTCAGACCTTCATATATTTGGAAGTCCTGTGTACGTGATGTACAATTCTCAAGAAACTACAAAGCTGGATCCGAAATCCAGAAAATGTTTGTTCTTGGGGTATGCTAACGGAGTAAAGGGGTATCGCTTGTGGGACCCCATTGCCCACAAAGTAGTCGTTAGCAGAGATGTTGTCTTTATGGAAGACAAAGTTCAAGAGAATGAAGAAGGTGATAGCACTACAAGTGAAACTACATAAATACAGGTGGAAAAGCAGTCTCAGTCGAGTGATTCTTCTGAAGCCGTACCACAACACGAGGTGAATGAGACGACTGAGTCTCAAGCTCCAACGACTTGTACTCTTAATCGTGAAAGAAAACATCCGATGTAGCACACGGATTATGTTATGGAGGGTAATGTTGCATACTGTCTTCTTACAGAGGAAGGAGAGCCGTCAACTCTTCAAGAAGCACTGAATAATTTAGATGCTTCGTTCTGGAGGGAAGCAATGTAAGAAGAAATTGAAGCTCTTCATAAGAATAAAACGTGGGAACTGATGCCACTACCAGCAGGTAGAAAACCCATTGGAAACAAATGGGTATACAAGATCAAGAGGAACGGTGATGACCAGGTGGAGAGGTATCGTGCAAGATTGGTAGTCAAAGGATATGCTCAAAAAAAAGGAGTCGACTTCAATGAAATATTTTCCCCTGTGGTTCGAATGACAACTGTTCGAGTGGTTCTGGCAATATGTGCTACGTATGATTTACATCTAGAGCAGCTAGATGTGAAAACTGCATTTCTCCATGGAAATCTTGAGGAAGAAATTTACATGCTCCAACCAGAAGGTTTTAAACAAAAAGGAAAAGAGAACTTGGTTTGCAGATTAAACAAATCTTTGTACAGTTTAAAGCATACGTCGTGGTGTTGGTACGAGATTTGATTCTTTCATCATTTGCCTTGGATATAACAGACTACACGTAGACCCTTGTGCATATTACAAGAGGTTTGGAGACATGTTAACGACATGTTGATTGCAAGCCCCAACAAAGATCGTATCAGTAAACTGAAGGCACAACTCGCTAGGGAATTCGAGATGAAAGACCTTGGACCCGCAAACAAGATTCTAGGGATGCAAATTCACCGAGATAGAGTTAGTAGGAAAGTTTGGCTTTCACAGAAAAGTTATGTGAAGAAAATCTTGCAAAGGTTCAATATGCAAGATTGTAAGCCAATATCAACCCCGTTTCTTACTAATGTCAAGTTATCATCCAAGATGAGCCCTACCAATGAAGGAGAGATGATGGAGATGTCTCGAGTACTGTATGCATCAGCAGTGGGAAGTTTAATGTTTGCAATGATTTGTACAAGACCAGACATTGCACATGCAGTGGGAGTAGTGAGTCGGTACATGGCGGAACCTGGTAGAGAGCATTGGGAAGCTGTGAAGAGGATCTTTAGATATCTTAAAGGAACCTCGGATGTTGCATTATGTTATAGGGAATCGGGTTTAGCTGTCAAGGGATATGTTGATTCTGATTACGCAGGTGATCTTGACGGAAGTAAATCAACCACCGGGTATGCATTTACACTTTCTGGCGGAACAGTAAGCTGGGTTTCAAAACTGCAGTCAGTTGTTGCTATGTCAACAACAGAAGCAGAATATGTTGCAGCTGCTCAAGCCAGCAAAGAAGCAAAATAACTTGCAGCTGCTCAAGCCAGCAAAGAAGCAGAATATGTTGATTCTGATTACGCAGGTGATCTTGACGGAAGTAAATCAACCACCGGTATGCATTTACACTTTCTGGCGAAATAGTAAGCTGGGTTTCAAAACTGCAGTCAATTGTCGCTATGTCAACAACAGAAGCAGAATATGTTGCAGCTGCTCAAGCCAATAAAGAAGCAGTATGGTTGAAGATGTTGTTGGAAGAGCTCGGGCACGAACAAGAGAAAATTACTCTATTTTGTGACAACCAGAGTGCCTTGTATCTTGCAGATACAAGGAATCCAGAATTTCATTCAAAGACAAAGCATATACGAGTTCAGTATCACTTCGTTCGTGAGAAAGTGGTAGAAGGAACCGTGGATAAGCAGAAAATTCATACTGATGATAACGTGGCAGATTATCTGACGAAAGCAATCAACAGTGACAAGTTTATGTGGTGTCAATCCTCATGCGGCCTAGCGGAAACGTAAGCAACATGAAACTGCAAGGAAGGATAACAGTGTGAAGATTGGTTTAGCTTCAATCGGATCTTCAAGTGGGAGATTGTTAAAGTAGATACAATGCATCTAAAGAGAATCTAACAACTTGGACAACTTGGATAGCAACTTGGTTTGTGATAGTCATCCATGATGTCATATGGTTGCAAGTGATGCCTATAAAAGGCAATGAGGGAAGCCTCATTTGTGTCATCCCATTTCCAAAGCAACAATAACACATAGTGTTCTTTGGATCTCATTCTTTCTCCGAGTGTGAGTAATATAGAGAGTTTAGTATATTTCCTAGTACAAGAGATATAAATTTGTATTATCCTTGTAACTAGAGAAAAGGTGTAACTCCTAGTTTTACACAGTGAAACGTATCTTTCCATGCCCGTGGTTTTTACCCTATTGCGGTTTTCCATGTTATATCCGTGTGTCATCTTTTATTACATTTCATATTTTAGTTGTGGGTTTGCTTCAGTCCGGTTTCACTTTTCTCAACAGTTTCAACCCGTAGAGTATGCACTGACTGTTGTGGGTGGCGGACATGTATGCAAGTACATGAAAGATCACACGATCGAGCTAATGCCGGATACATCAAGAATGCAGATGCCGGTCATGATAGAAGTATTGCGATAGTATGAGAAATTCCGCAAAGCACGGTTACTGGTTGGAAACTATGACAATGGATTACAAGAAGCTACCATGGATATTAGGCCCATGTTTTTGCATTTAGATATGTCAAAAGGCCTAACATCAATGCTACGAAAACACTCACCTAGAAAAGAAAAATGAAACTTAAGGCCATTTTAGGATGATGATATCTGTAGTGGGTATAGTGTCGTGTGGTGCTCGTATAAAGTACGTGTTACTTATAGTAGGTAAAGAGGTGTGTGGTATATTTTACAAGTCTCATAATACATTGGCATCTTTATATAGATGGATCTCGCTAATGGAGACTATTTGGTTTGCAATATGTACAAGAAAAGTGTTAGAAAAAACACGGTACTTTTTTTTTTCTTTTCTTTTTTTTTTTTTCCTTGAAGATTATGCTGCAGATGCTTTATTACATATGTGAACTTCCTTTAAAAGGGAATTGAATACGACTTTGTTTGTGATACAAACCAAGAAAAATATGAGTCGAGATGCATAAACAAATACGATGTAATCTTGATTCTTGCATACCTTTCTTTGCCAAGATCACAACAAGAACAACATTCAGAAGATAAGGTGCAAGCATTTTATGTGCTAAAACACCATATTTTTTGTGTGTGTATCTTGATATTTGTAAACTATAGTAATAAGTTAGTATAAAAGTCTTCTTGTTGTTACTGCCAAAAGCTTCTACTAAAAGCTAATTAGGTGCATATTACTCGTTAATAATAACTTTCATGTACACTCCAACAAAGTACAATAACCTTGGGTCAAAATTCTTCCCTTCTAAACCTTTCAAGAGAGTTCTTGGAACATGACATTATGAGAGAGCAACCAATTGCGCAAATTAATCTTCCGGGCACAAAGCAAAAATATGCTACCGTAAAGTTAAAGATCGACAAAGTTCAAACTTAACCATCTCCACTGCGTGAAGTGTCAAGTGTAATTAATGGATTGATAGTCACTATATGGCAAACTAAGTACACATTATACAAGTAAAGCATGCGAGTCAATCATACAAAGCCTATGTCCTAACTTAGCAAATTAAAATGACCCATGAACTTGATGGCGACCAACTACAATGAGCCGTTTCAGGCAGTACTATTAGCTTTGATAAAATAGCATCTGATTCATTTTGACAGAAGCTAAAGAGAGGATCCTTGAGTTTTTGAGGCAAAATAGCGCGCTTAGCTAAAATGCAAAATAATTTTCAAAGACTAATTTGTATAAAATGAAGACACAAACATTACTTAACAGCAGCCCAGTCCACAAAAAGAAAATTAACATGCTTTCAAGAATCTAAATACTATATCTATAAATGAAAAGCAAATACTAAGTTATCACAGTGCCTATATCACTTGAACACAAGTGAATGGTGGATTAAAGGATATAACTACCTGCATTTTCTTATATCATTTTATCAAAATGGATTGCAATCAATAAACATAACATACAATAGCAAACTATATAGTAAAAATCAGCAAAATGCAAACATTCGGGACAAACTATAACAATTCAGCATTGGACAAGCAGATAAGACATCAACAATCGAGCACCAACAATTCAGCCGGCAACTAGTTTATTCTTCTGCATAATCAATGATTCTAACTCTCGTTTCGCCCTTTCAATCCTCTCATCTAATGTTTCAGTCTTTAAATTCTCTGGATTCAGGTGTACAACCGATTGAGATACTGCGTTAATTTTGGCTGGATGATCATGTGGATCAACTAGTTTATTCTGCTGCACCGGAAGACTAGCAAGTTGTGCTGAACTGGTTCGGAGGATTTGAGACCTGATAGCAAATGTTTCCAGACATATGATAAGCCAAGTAGTAAAAATACATAAAAGGGAAACAGATTATAATAAACCTCGATAGGGCGTCAAGGACAGTAGATGCAGGTGGAACATGAAGAAGGTTGCAGTTGCCATTATTATCTGCACCATCAATCAAGGTGTCAAAAAGTTCCTTCTTATTGCTGGCCGGATCACCAAAGCTGATAGCATCACAAGCTATATTCCTCTCTTTCAACACTTTTCCTAAAGACTGCACCCCCTTCATCTCATCATATACAGGACTGAAAGGCAAAAAACATGAATCTTAGATTAAAAAGTTGCATTAGTGAATTAATATATGCAACGTAAGGTCTCGGGTACGAGGAAAAAATTTATTCCCCTAAGGCGAAGGTTCGAGGAAAGCATACTAACTACTACTACTAAAAAAAAGGACCCTACCCTCCAGCAAACACAGTAATCCTTTTTGGCAGATGTACGTCTAGTTCTTTGCCTGAGTAGCCGAACCAAACATCATGAGCGTTCACGACCGCTTCTATTAACAACAGTTGACCACATGTGTTTGCATCTGAGTAACAACAATAATAAACTTGATGATTACAATTTATACATACATACAAAGAGTAAATTATGAATGAATTGAAGAAGCTAATTACAATAAAGGTATAACAACCCACATTTTTCAGGTCCTTACTCAACCTTAAAACTCGAAGTTATTTTATTTTTAAAGTTTTCATATTTACTTTTGCGTATCACTTTTAACTACTGAGTAACAATATCACACGCGTACTGACACTACATTAGTAACGGCATAAACCCAATAACTATTATTCGGAGTCAACAATTTTTTATATCATTTTTATAAAAACATACTCAAAAATAACATTTTTCGTGCTCACGGCAACATGGAAAACTCAACTACACCGGGGCTCAACGAAACACGGGGTACGCCCAAACCCGTCTCCCAACTACTTACTTTTATAAACCCTTTTACTTGTATTTACATTCACCTTTTATTATTTACCCCACTTTTAATTTAAAACTAAAAAAAAAAAAAAAAAAAAAAAAAAAAAAAAAAAAAAAAAAAGAGAAAAAAAAGAAGAAGAATAAGATAAAAACGTTACCCTCACCTCTTATCCCCACAAGCCCACTTGTCTTCTACCTCTCTCTCTCTCTCTTCTGCTACACGCTCCATCTGAATCTGCGTATCATCTTCCCCACCCCTGTTCCGAATTGATATCTGATCCAAACAATAACCATAAAACTCCAAATGGTCCCTAGCGATCCTGAAGCCACCCAGGTCTGATATATTTTGTTTAAACTCTCGAAGTCAACACAAAACCACAAGAGTTGACGAGGACGTGATGAAGCTATACCATTTTTGGCTACGATTCGACTGTCAAACGAGTTTGAGGAGGACCAAACCTTCCTTGTATAATTTTTTTATACCCCTACTCGGTTCACAAGCAAACCACATCCCAAAAACTTCACTCAAAAAAAATTTCTCTCAATAGTCTCAAGAAGGGCTGTGGTGGGATTTGCTTGGAATCGGATTTGGGTCTTTTTGTAATCAAGCTTCATTGTGGTCTTCCTGTCAATCGACTCTTTCTATATATTGTAAGGACTCCTGGATTTTTGTTCATTTGATTTTCTGGATTTATGATACTTTTGATATTGTTGTTATAAACTTGTTTGGGATTAATAAGACTCGAATCGATTTTATATTTTAAATTTACGTTTTGCTTAATGTTAAGTTTTATTGTTGGTGTGGCAAGCTTGTAATGGTAAAACTGATAAACTAAACAAAGTTAAAATTATTGGCTCATATTGGAGGTGCTTATGTCTAGATGCTTATTTCTATACTGGTTGGTTTATTTTGGAGTTAGTTACGGGTCGAAACCCACTGTGGGCGAACCACATTGGTGCACTTTTGGTTTTGAAGGTTGCCTCTTTGGCCTAAGTCTTAACTCAACACACAAACAAGAATATAGTTTGAACTTGGGTATGAATTATGGTTGTTTTGTGACATGTTATTTTTGGTTGATAAGTTGAGATTAGTTTCATTCCTCTTTCTTTTGCCCTCTGTCGAAACTCTCAACCCGTCAGTTGGTGTTACAATCCTTTTCCTTGTCCTTCTTTTCTTGCAACATCAAGTGAGTGTGTTGGTCTTTGTTTAATGTGGTCACCAGGTAATAAATTTCATAACACAAAATTTATTTACTAAATGTCTAAATGGTTAAAGTGAAATTTATTTATGTTGCGGATCAATTTACTCGAGGTCGAAGCCCATTTTGTTCAAGTGCGTTTGTATTTGTTCTTGCCGCGGGTGTGTTCGGCCGAGTCCAACTAGCATTCGAAAACACATATTTGATTTCAGCTTATTACGACTTATTATTTCACGACCATTTGACTTATTTAACTCGATGTACATCTCACGCAATCTATTTTAAAACTAAAATACTATTTTATACTTTGAAACTATAAAATCTAATGTACTAGAACCCATTAAAACAAAACATACTAAGTTAGTACACGTAATAACTTATTGTAATTCCTTAACTTTTAATATTTAATCGAGATTTGTAACGTTTATTCTGACGTCTTAAATGAGGTTTTGCAATATAAGAAATTCTCGGGAAAACTAAACCATAAGACCCGATTTTATCGAAATGTGCAATTATCCCATTAACCTGACTAACATACTTATTTTTCCATAAACTATCTTTTCACTAAATTACTATATACCCTATATATGTATACACTATCACAGTTTTCGGACAACACTTAATAATCATCCATGATTATTTTTCCGTAATTTTCCTTTAGGATAATTGTCTAACTTTTCGTCATGAATACTTTACATTTCTATACGTGTGAGAAGCAGTTGCCATTTTTACCCGAGGTATTTCGGAAGTTGAAGATGCTTGTTTCGTTGAAACTTTCGTCTAATCAGCTTGAGGTAGTATTTTGAGGTAGTTATTATTAAGGCATGATGTGATGTTTAGTGCTATAAGGTTACAGTGGATATGTAAATGATGTTAGGTTGGGCTAGAGAATAGATTGTACTATACATGTGAATGTACTGATGTAATGATGTATAGTATTTTGTTGCTGATGTACTGATGTATTTTGTTAGAATCATGTATGATTCACATTGAATCATATATGATTCATATAGAATCATATATGATTAAATGTGAATCATACATGATTCTGGTAGAATCAAGGTCTCGGCTCTTTGTGGAGTTTAATTATAGGACGTCCTAATACTTGTCAAGCACCACCAACAGTGCGATACTTGAGCCTTTTCATAGCTTCATATTAGCCTCTCTAGAGTAGTTTATTGTTTTACTTTTTGCTTCTATTAATAGATCCTAGTACTAGCTTCTTATTTCCGTGCTTGTTTCTCTAATTTGAGCTTGTTTGCTTAGCTTAATTATGTCTGCAAGTTACCTATTTAGTCAGTTAGATGTTGTTATTGGGACTATGCTAATTGTTATATTATGCGGAGTGTTTATCTACTAATCTAAGTTTGGTTTGCTTGTAAGTGAGTGCTGATTTGTGAGTGAGATAAGTTGATTGGGATTGAATTTAGTGGTTAGTTATAACTGGATACCACTTTGATTGGCCTGATGTATCGGATTTTCATTATAAGTGTATTTTGTTAGAATCATATACGATCCACATAGAATCATATATGATTCTTATAGAATCATATATGATTAAAGGAAAATGATAAATGATTCTGATAGAATCATATATGATTGTATTAGATTATTTTATAGTTATTAACATTTAAATTTTTTATGCAGGTCGATCAAAAACTGTTGCATTTAAAAGAAAACAGAGCAAGTACAAGAACTCCTCTCTCTTGTCAACATTGTCTTGGGAAAGAACAATGTGAAGCCATATACTGATGAGATATGGTAGTGATGAGGATGAGAATGGGTCTGATGAAGAAGGTAGTGACGATAAGGACGATGGTGAGTCTAATGAAGAAGGCAATGATGATGAGGATGGTGAGTCTGATGAAGAAGGTGGTGGTGAGGACGAGTGTGAGTCTGATGAAGAAGGTGGTGATGAGGACGAGGGGTGATTCTCTTGCATGAGTTGAATATGCATTCGCAAAAGATGTTTGATTTGGCTAAATTGAAAAGGTTGATGCAGAAAAAACCAAGTGATGTTGATTGATGATAAGTAGATGGAAGCATATGGTAAACTGATTGTAATCTTTTGGTAATCTGATAGAAACTAATGGTTTATGTAGTAAGTACATTCTGATGGGTAGTAAACTGATGGTTTATGTAGTACATACATTCTGATGGGTAGTAAACTGATGGTTTATGTAGTACATATTTTCTGATGGGTTGTTCTAAAATAGTTTTATATTTTGAATCACATAGTTTTAAATTTGTTGTAGTTTTGAAATAGTTTCTGGTATATTGAATTATATATTAGAATTACATATATTCATGTTCAGAATCACATATTGGAATAACATATATTATTCATTAATTATTCATGTTCAGAATCATATATGATTCTATGTGAATCATATATGATTCAATGTGAATCATATATGATTTTGAATCACATGTATTCAGAATCATATCAGAGAAACATATCAGAATCACATATATTCAGAATCACTAGTCAAATCTGCTGAAATATCAAACAAAAAGTATTCAATTAAACGTAGTTGAATTAAAATCCTCATAACACTTTTCCAACAGTGCAATAATAATAAACAAATTTAAAGAAATTGTTATTCAAGAAGCGTTAATGCTTTTTCAGCTGCGACATTTCTTGTTTGTTGTTCACCTGCATCAGTTCTAGTCCTTTGTTCTCTTGCATCAGTTCCACTCTTTTGTGCAGCAGCAACTCTCGCAAGTTTTGCAATATATTTTGGATTCATTGGACATGTAGACTTGGTGTGCTTGTTAGTCGTCTCACCACATCATCCACATTTCCTTTTTCTCTTAGATGTTTCTTCAAGTGCTATTTCTTTTCAACAGGTATATAAATATCATCAACAATAGGTTCCCAATTAGCAGATCCCCCAGGAGTTTCTTCATGTGCGTTAAAGTCGGCCTTGGTGTCTACCAGAATCATATATGATTCACATTCAATCATATATGATTCTATATGAATGTGAATCATATATGATTCTAACAAAATATATCAGTACATCAGCAACTAAAACATATACATCAGTACATCGCTAACCACTGATTTCAATACAAATCAACTTATCTCACTCACAAATCAATAAAATAAGCTGAATAAGCAATAAAATAAGCTGAATCGCATGTGATTTTCCTTGAAACCCTAAAAACCTAAATAAGTTGAATCACATGTGATTTACCTAGACACCCTAAAAACCTAAATAAGCAACAAAATAAAATCACATGTCATTTACCTTGAATAGCAGCTACATTTTATTCTTCATCTGTAAATTCAACATCTTTTCCATAAGCTTGTTTCCATCATCCACCACTTGATGTTTATCATCCGCAACTGTAACATCAACTAAATCATTAGTTAATGATTAACAAGTGTGAAGATGTGGTGGTGATGAAGGTGCGGTGGTGGTGAAGGTACGGTGGTGAAGGTGCGGTGGTGAAGGTGCGGTGGTGATGAAGGTGCAGTGGTGAAGGTGCGGTGGTGATAAAGGTGCGGTGGTGAAGGTGGCGGATTGGAGGATGATTGGGGTTGTGTGTGTGCGCGTTTTGCCCTAATTTTTTTTGGGGAAACAATGAAACGTATTGGATATTTTTTTGTTTATGTAATTGCCTTTTTTGCTCCTCAAGAGTAAATATTAGATTTAATCTAAGCCTTTGGATCAAATTGTATTGTATGGTTAGGATTTGTTGATTGGTTCTTTGGCATGGATGGGTTCTTCATGGATCTCAACTCTAACATTCATTTGCTAGTTTGTTATTGTGCTTAGGGGGTGTTTCTTTTTTTTGTTAGCTAAGAAAGTGTGTGGGGTTCACACCAATATGAGCCACTTATTGGGGAGAACGTTACAAATCATGTCTTGTGGATATAGACCAACTAAGAGAAATAGTAGGTCCCACTTAAAAAAGAAATAATATTAAATGGGTTTTCGGACCTATTTTCTTAGCTAACAAAAAAATAAACACCCCCTTAGCCTTATTTCTATGTATTTATACTGATTTTAAACTTGCGAGGTTTGCCTTTTCATCTTCATGTTATTTGGTGAGAGCGGGAAGCGATCAAGTGAGAATAATAATTAAAATGAGAAGGTTAAGAAGTAATTCTATCGACACATTTTAAATGAGGAGAGAAAATTTGAATGGAGATACAATCACTTTATAGTGATCAACGCAAGCTAGATAATTAAAGAAGCCTCCCTCCGGCTCATTTCACATGAACTACTCTAACATATTGCTCTTGCCATCTCAACTCGGTAACAAACACCCATTGGCAGTCAAATTTGTTGCTGAGAATATTTCAACATCAAATAAGATACATCTTACATCAAGGTTTGTTTTTTTTTTTTTTTTTTTTTTTTTTTTTTTTTTTTTTGGTAAATTGCAAAAATAGTCACTAACATATCACGAAATTGCAAAAATGGGACCTAGTCACAAAGGCGTGCAAATTTGCCACTAACGTATCGCAAAAATGCAAAATAGCCACCGAGAGCCATATACCGTTAGTTTGCTCATTAAGTTCCACATCATCGAGGGTAGTTTCGTCTTTTCATAGCTTTGAGGATTAAAATGTCCACATGTCATACCACTATTGCTTTAAGGACTAAATTTGCAAAGTAATTTTTATCTTTTATTTCACAGCCACCACCACCACTCTCTACCACCACACAACCAACACCACCACCCTTCAACTTTATCTTCTCCGATGCCAAACCCAGACGGTGACTAAATCCATATTCCGGTCACTATATTTTATTTTATTTTATTTTTCGTTAACCACACAAACCTTAGAAGTGGGTGAGCCAGTTTGGGCTGCATGTATTTAATTCAGTCAATCAGGTAAAATTAAAATGATTAGCTAAAAGAAAATAGATCGAATGGTTTGAAGTTGCCACAGAACCTCTTGAACGTACATTGTTCATACACAAATACCCGAATAGATGAGTCATCAATGACTCACATGAACAATAATGATGACAGTATTTAAGAAGCTTTTCACATTAGGATAGAAGCATGAGGATTGATACAGGCTTAAGTTACATATCACCTACTAAGATCAAGCAGTTCTTCATAATTAGCATAGCTAAATAATAATTACAAGGATGAAACAACAACACTGAGTAAAGACTGCACTAGAGATGCCAGCAAAAGACATCACCAAAAGAAGACCTTGCTGCTTAGAATGGGCTGTCTGCAAGTTTTTCAAAAGCAAGCTTCTATAACTTGATTTGGTTCTTAGCAAGAAGCTTATTTGATTGCAGCCTATCAATTTCATCATCATTCTCCAACAACTTTTCTTGCAACTCCTTTATCTTCTCTTCAAGTTCATTTATCTTGTTTTCAAGTATTGGCTTTTCGCCATTGTGCTTCTCAATATCTTTCTCAAAAAGTTTCACCTTTTCCTCCTGTTGGCTCACTTTGACTTTCCAAACACGTAACTGGTTTAAACGAGCTTGATTCACGCGGAATTTATTTGAATACAGTTGCGTATAATTCTGCAATAGGGTGTTATATGAACATAGGCGAATATGATAAAGCATTATCTTTATACAAGTCCATGAGGGAAAAGAATGTTAAATCGACCTGTTTATCAGTAAATATGATAGAAGTAATTAATACTAAAGTTGCAGTTGAATTAAAGGTGGTAAAATTGGTTCCATCCTTTCCCTTCCTGCAATCATTGCAACAATCCCCGCCAATTCAGTAGCCCTTGTTCGTGCACTGGTCTGCATCATTGAGACATGTTAAATTAAGCCTTGTCCACCTGCAATTCAACAAAATGGGTCAGTTTGAAATTTATCAGCTGCAATTGAAGGGTCACCCCTCAGCAACATTAATAAACCGCCAAACAAAACATAAATGTCTTTGAGAAAACAAATCAAGTTTAGATACAAGTCGACAAAGACCAAAATCCATCAATAAGATAAAAGCATATGATACTAAAATGATCCAGCTTACGCTTTAACAGTGTAGCTGCTATAGATGATGTTAATTCTAGTCCAGATTTTCTTTGTGGAACTCGATTGAATCTTATTTTGCATGATACTAACTGTAGTGGATTTCTTGGCACCATTGGAGGTATTTTCAGTTTATTGATAAGCAGTTTTGAGTGTTTTGATTGAAAAACTATTTCATCCGTTAGGGATAAGTGGCTTAGTAGGCGCTTAACTATTGCCTATAAAGCACATACTGTAAGTATTTTATAATAAGCACATAAGTATTTTTTTAACAACTATTTTGGCCGTTAAAGATAAGCAGCTCAAATTAATTTGTAAATCCGAAATACAACTTATATGCATATCTATATGATCATGTCATGATGCCACCCAATCAGTTTCGTCATGTGGCCACTAACTTTAATCCGGTCAAACAAGTTTGGCCGCAACATGATTCCCTGGATCTAAGTATAGGTCATGTGACGGGCCGAATTGGGTACTAGAATATGGACACATGCATACAAGTTATATCCAAATTGGGTACTAGAATTGGGTACTAGAAAATCTTAATATTTATGAGTGCTTTGTAAGACACCGGATCTCTTGCAAAGTGAGAAAAATTGCAAAGTGTAGAAAGCCATTCATAGTGTGACACGTGTCCCCCACTTTAAATTATACATAAAATCCGTTCAGGGGTAATTTGGTCTTTTGACCCGTTTTTTCTTTTTCACTTCAATTTTCAAACGCATATATCTCTTAAACGACAAACTTTTAGAAAAAACCGATTTCACCATAATTTTTAAAATTTGATTCTCTTTAATTTGGTATAAATCTTTTTAATTTTTTTGAAACATTTTTTTTTGACATATTCATTGGGTCATGATTTTCTTGATGTTTTTGCTATTTTCAACCCTATTTTTTACCTTAAAAATTGTCGAATCATAATATACTTAAAACACGGAAGTTGTAGATTTTGATTCACTCTTTACCCAGAAATTTCAATCACTCAAATCCGATATGATATGAGTGAGATATCGCACGTTAAAGATGACGTTTTAGTCATATTTGTTGCACACAACGTGTTTGATGAAATGTTTAGCTTAGATTTTTTGTCTTAAAATCGAGTTAAATGCACTTATTTTTGTCCCACAATGCATTATTAATAATTTTATTAATGTAACATTCAAAAAGTGATATTTTTTAATCATTATATTTTTAAAATATACATTTAGTTCATCAGTTAGGTTATTAGGTTCATCAGTTAGGTTATGTTTTGTTCATCAGTTAAGTTATAGGTTATAGGTTCATCAGTTAGACATTTTGTTCATCAGTTACTTTGGTTCATCAATTTTTTCAGATTCATCAATTTCAGGTTCATCAAATTTAATCAAATGTTTGGGTTCATCAGTTATTGACTAACTGATGAACCTATAATTATAGGTTCATCAGTTATTGACATAACTGATGAACCTATAATTATAGGTTCATCAGTTAATTTTATTAATTTTTTGGTTCATTAATTATAGGTTCATCAGTTATTGACTAATTATAGGTTCATCAGTTAGGTTCACTGATTTTTTGGTTCATTAATTATAAGTTCATCAGTTAGTTTATCAGTTATTGACTAACTGATGAACCTATAATTATAGGTTCATCAGTTATGTTCATTAATTTTAGGTTCATCAGTTTGTTTATCAGTTATTGACTAATTGATGAACTTATAATTATTTGTCATGTGTTTAGGTTCATCAATTAGTCAAAAATGTTACCATAAAAACTGATGAACCAAAGTAACTGATGATTGTTTCATCAGTTACTTTGGTTTATCAATTTTTATTATAGGTTCACCAGTTAGTTTATTTGTGTTATCATAGGTTATAGGTTCATCAGTTAGTTTATGTTTTTTTGTTGATGAATATCAGTTGTTTTGGTTACTCAGTTATTGTCCTATATTATGTTTTTGGTTCATCAGTTAATGCCATGTGTTATGTTTTTGGTTCATCAGTTTTTTTGTTTCATCAGTTAATGTCATGTGTTATGTTTTTTTGGTTCATCAGTTTTAAACAATTTTTCTTTTTATAACTATTAAAAAACTTTACTTTTTGAGTCTTACATTGATAAAATGATTAATAATGCATTGAGAAACAAAAATTAGTGCATTTAGCTCAATTTTAACACAAAATATATAAGCTAGACATTTCATCAAACATCTTGTGTGCAACAAATATGAGTAAAACACCATTTTTAACGTGTGTTATCTTACTCATATGAGATCGGATTTGAGTGATTCAAAAATCTGTGTAAAGAGTGAACAAAAATCTATAACTTTCATGTTTTAAGTTTTTCACGATTCGACATTTATAAGGGTAAAAAACAGGGCCGAAAATGCTAAAAATATCAAGAAAATCAATAACTACTTTATATGTAAAAAATAAAAGTTTGAAATATTTAACAAGATTTATGCCAAATTAAAGAGGATTAAATTTTAAAAATTATGGCGAAATCGGTTTTTCGTAAAAGTTTGTCGTTTGAAATATATTTGCATTTGAAGTTTTAGGGTGGAATAAAGAAACGGGTTAAAATGACCAAAATGCCCCCAAACCGAATTTAAAAAGAAAAAAGGGAGGGAGTGGGTGGTGGAAACTTGTCACATGGTGAGTGGCTTTCTAGCCTTTTTAATTTTTTTTACTTTTTAAAGGATCGCATCTCTTAGCGGTAAGTGATTACATAAGTTCGTCTATGGACCTAATCGAGGCCAAATGGAAACATGTTTAAGTAAATAACTATTAAATATACCAATACAACTTCAGGTTTATAATTTTGCCAGATATTTTCTGCAAGGACATTAAAGCTATGGGAGAGCAACCAAAAGCATTACTACTTTGGTTTCCTTGGCGAACCAAACACATGCTTACAACACTACTGCAAAATGCAAACTGTAGTATATAACGTGCATATTGCTATTAGAGACACCAGAATAATAAAAAGATAAGCATAAAGTATAGAAAACTTTACCTTACGTTTAATTGTTGAGACTCAAAAAACACGAACAAGGAAAATGTTGAGGCGTGTGATGCTCACGCTTTCCTTAAGATAGATTCGTCCTCTCCACGGTGCTTGAGAATCGTGAACGTCTATCTCCCAGGATACAACAACAGATAACTCCGTTAGCACAAACGGGTTATCAAGGCGAACAAAAACCGTGCCTTCCCTCTATTATAACCGATACAAAATAAATCAACATTGAAGTCAACAACAAAGGAGAGGAATTAGTTTATGTGTTTTCGGGTGTATTTCAATAAATGAGAAAAACTCTCATTTATAGGTAAAAGGAGATGTGGAAAAGAAACAGTCAGAATTAAATTTACTAATGGCTCATGAACGCACACTTAATTCGGTCATTACAATTGACCAAACATTAACATTGTTATTAAATCCCATTAGTATACATGATGACCATCAATTGTCATTCAATTCTAAAAATTTGACCATAAATTTTCCAACAATCCCCCACATGAATGAAATTGATGACGGGAAACAAAATTTCAACGACTCGATGTTGTAATAGAGTTTTGTAGTTGATATTTGCAAAGGATAGGTAGGTGTTACCCTTTGAACCTTCCCTTGTGAAATATACTTAGACTCCTAGCAGCCAGTAGAACTCGATGTCTTTGAACTGTCCGCTGTTTGTGGAGACGACAATATATATTCACACAAATATCTCCTTGACACTTTTTGGTTCTCATAGTTATGTTCCTTATGGTCATGAATATTAGCCTGGTTCTGTGAGAGCTGTTAAGAATTGCGCCCCCACAATTCCCTTAGAAGTGACCCCACTTCTCTCTCACATAGGTGATTCTCGATTAATCATTAAAAGCCATATGCTTAACCTCATATTGCCACTGTTATAGGAATGGACTAGGAAGTTTACTAACTCCCTTAAATGAATATGGAGTTTATTACTCCCCACAGTGACCTCAGTTTATACAAGTAGGTTGTCCTATTGAACCCAGATCTTGGGATCTCCAGTCAGCTGGGTTAGGTTTTCCTTCATATAAACTTTTCAAGGGCTTTAGTCTCATTCCTCTTCACGACTTTATAACTAACTCTCACATTTAGCATTTCGCAAGCGGATCCACATTGTTATTCTATGACTTCACATTGTCAATAGGGATAACTCATACTGAGAGTAGTTGTCGTATCGACATAATATGTCTGTACAAATTCGAGTTTCATTCAACTCTTTAAGTGTATCATGTTCCAAGTAATTCTTGAGTATTCCAAATAGGCAAGAACTTCATATTTGTTGATGTCCTTTTGAACTCTAGCTAGGCCGGAATCCCCCACATGGAATTTATCTCAAGAATTTTGTTGAAAGGTTCTCCCTTTCAATATATTAATCTTGTTTATAAGATTTTTTCTCACATGGATATGACATCAAGATTATTAGTAATTTGTCACCTCACAAGTTTCATACTAGTGTATGCACACTTTTTGAATGTCTTATGTTAATTATTTTCCGTATTATAATTAACAGATTCCAAATCTAGCATGCTATAGACCATGGAATCAAGCGTATAACAGAAGATGCATCATTCTGATTACTCATAGCTTCATCTACTAACATTCTTCTTTTAGACAAATCACCACCTTTAAACACACATGTTTTAGGAGGATCCCAGTTATATGTGTAAGTCCTACACTTATAATGTGTCATTCCAATTCACTTGTAATTATATATATAATCACATTTAATCTCTTTATCATTATGTGATTATCACAATTTATTGCGTGATTATAATCACATAAAATCAACGTGTAATCATTTTACGCAATCAAAATATGTCCAACTTAGCGAATGGACAATAGCTCACATTTGATGACAATCACACACTTCAAGTTAGTTACATAAACCAACGTAATTCGTTGTCATCTATATGTGTGTTCTTTCTTGACATTTCTCAATATCCTACACGGTTATATTCAATACATCGTCATTTCGTAAATATGAAAAACTGTTCGATTGTTAGCAATTCTGAGTTATAACAAGTCTTGACAATTATTCATCTTTATAGAATAACAAGTAGTTTGATTATTTGCACCAATATTCACAACAGAATATTTGCAACATCCAAACTATCAATACTCGATACAAAATCGAGCGACTTGTTTATTCTCATGTTACATAATTAGTTGCACAAAACTGCACCAAACAACCTTAAATAGGTACTACTTTGCCACAATATTTTGCACAAAATGAAACAAACAATTTTGTGTTAAACATTTTACAAAATATCACATAATTTTGTATTATAACAACCAAAAAATGTTGTACCAAACAACATCCAATCAACACAAATATTAGCACACAAAAAAATATATAAGCCGCTTGGAAAAAATGTTGTGCTAAAATATAAACTGCGATCATATGATTCTTCCATTTAAGCTCAACCATTTTTTTTTTAATTTTTTTCTTTCCCAATCAAGTTTAAGATGTTTCATTGTTACATAATCACCGAAAAAAAATTGATGCAAAACTCATTTGTTACCATGCGAAAACCATAATGTTTTCATGTCATTGCGGTTGTGAAGAATTGATGTACCATAGTAAATAACGTGACCAAATGGTTCACCCATTTAATGTTTACCACATGAACAACGCATTTCCCATGAATACGTTGTTGTGACAACATATTCTCCAAAATGAATTGTTGTACCAAAATACTTTGTGACCAAACAGTTCACCTATTTCAACTCAAACTTTCCAAAAAACAAGTCTAAAGTCTTATTGGAATCAAAACTCATTTGTTTATTATGCGAACAACACACTTTTTCCCACGAGTGCATAGTTATGATAGCAAATATTTTGGATTCCAATTAACACCAAAATTCTCATTCCGCGAGAATGAGTTTAATCACAATATTTAGTCATGAAACCAATATTAGTTACACAAATCATGACAAAATTTCGGCCAACATGTTTTGCACACTTTCATTCTTATCATAATATAATGATTCAAAACCTTTGTGTGAGCTGCTTATAAATTAAATGAGTTAACTAACAGATGGATTTCATATTCATCTTCACAATATATCATCTCAGTCTTTTCCTTCTACTTACAGTAGACAAAGATAATGCCACAATCACCAATTTTATCTCTCACTAGATAGCATGTCATTTATTGGTAAACATTATAACTCATACAAAAAAAAAAATCTACTAATAAACAAACAATTTGGATTGGCTAGACAACAAACCATAACCTTGTTTTCCATGATTTTGTCAGTTCGATACATATAAGACAAGATTTCAAAACTAGAATATACTTGAGCAGTTACATGTTTTGCATTCTATAGACCAATCAAGTATGCTTAACGATTCCCATTTCATTAAAGACAAAGTCAAACAAACAATTAAACCTCTACATGAGTTATCAAATCCCAGATTCTTGTATTTCTTTCCAAACCCAATATACAAACTCAATAAAATTGTATAATACAATTTGTAATCTTTTGGACATTATTATTCTAATTTCATTTGTAATCAAAATTGTTTATCCAACAATTTAACATAACAAATTCTTTTCCATGACAAAATAGTATTTTTTCAAATTGCCACAGAAAGTAGCTTAATTTACACTTTGACATTGAGGATTAGTTATATATCAAATCAAATTAAAGAATCCCAATATATATATTTTTTTAATTTGATCTATGAAACTGAAAATATAAAACCATAATAGTGTTTATAACTCATGACTTTAAGACACACGTAAATAACTAACCGTTATCATCATGCACATATATTTCATCAATAAATATTCCTACATTAACCAAAATTTCAAAGCAGTTTTGTTTCGTTTTTCTCAAGATACAATATCATCAGATTGTTTCATGCCGTAATCAAATTATATTTAATTATTTCAAACATATTAACAATCACCTCTAATAGCAACAAATAAAATCTGTCTTAAGATTGTAGTATATAACGTGTATATTGCTATTAGAGACACCTGAATAATAAAGAGATAAGCATAAAGTATAGAAAACTTTACCTTATGTTTAATTGTTGAGACTCAAAAAACACGAACAATTAATGTTGAGGCGTGTGATGCTCACACTTTCCTTAAGACAGATTCATCCTCTCCACGGTGCTTGAGAATCGTGAACGTCTATCTCCCAGAATACAACAACAACAGATAACTCCGTTAGCACAAACGGGTTATCAAGGCGAACCAAAACCGTGTCTTCCCTCTATTACAACCGATACAAAATAAATCAACATTGAAGTCAACAACAAAGGAGAGGAATTAGTTTATGTGTTCTCGGGTGTATTTCAATAAATGAGAAAAACTCTCATTTATAGGTAAAAGGAGATGTGAAAAAGAAACGGTCACAATTAAATTTACTAATGGCTCATGAACGCACACTTAATTCGGTCATTACAATTGACCAAACATTAACATTGTTATTAAATCCCATTAGTATACATGATGACCATCAATTGTCATTCAATTCTAAAAATTTGACCATAATTTTTCCAACACAAACATACAAAATTTACAAGGCCTCTTTTTATCATTAAGAATATGATCATGCATGTTGTGTTTCATGAGAAGTTCCAGCCATTCATTGCTTGTTCACAGTACCTGTATGCGCAAATTGATCTTCCGAGCACAAAGCAAACAGTTGCTACCGTAGAGTTAAGAATCGACAAAGTTCAAACTTAACCATCTCCACTGAGTGAAGTGTAAATGGATTGATAGTCACTTTATTCTTTGTTATTACATTCATACTATATTCACCAAAGTGTGAAGGATGCGAGTCAATCATACGAGTTGCAGCCTAAGTCCTAATTTAGCAAATTAAAATGACCCATGATCTTGATGATGACCAACTATAGTGAGCCGTTTTAGGCAGTACTAGCAACTTTGATATAATAGTATCTGATTCAATTTGACAGAAAGCTAAAGAGAAGATCCAGAATCCCCAGGAGCTGCTTTTCCATCTAATTTCTATAACATAAACTAGTTATAATACCTGTGCACGCACAGGGTTTTTAAAATTTTGTTTTAATTATGTATTATTATCGATTAAAAAATGGACCACTTAACATGTTTCAAATGGTTTTACTTGGCGGATTAAAAATAAAAAATCATATATAAATGTTATAACCTACCTATTATTTTAGGAGAATGCTTTTAGATTAAAATTTATATTCTATTATTCAAACAAAATCACATGATGATACTTGACTTGCATGAGAAGTTATATATGCTTTTAGTTTTGCAAACCAGTGCTATCAATTTACGATGTGTTTTGTAATTATTGTATTTCTTTTACTTATATTTTCGTTAAAATATGTAGCATATTTAGATAGCTTTGGAAATTGATTCATTTCTTTAATTATGAATAACCATCACATCATTTTTACTAATATACCTTTTTGTTTGGAAAGTTGTATTCTCATACGTTTGTGTTATTTCCTTCTCATGTTTGATCATAAAATTACCAAATTAACATAAATGCTTCTACTATAGCTTCTTTATTACATAAAGAGAAATGTAAAAAGATGTAACGGGTAGAACTCAAATTTAATCTTACGTTTATGTATAATGTATAAGAATAATTTTTCTCTAAGCCCGAACTATATAAGGAAATTATTATTACTTGTATAAGTAAATTATAAATGTATGAAAAATGACAAAGAGTATATTCGCAAGTATTTTAGAATTATTTAAATCCTTACCGACCTTTCACTTTAATGCAACTTTCTTTACAATTAGCCTAAATCATCAAGATAAAAGACACCCATATTTTAGACCGTTGGTTGACACCCATAGTTTTATCAATGACAACAAACACCTGCTAAGTTTCATTAACGCATTCAAAGACAAATTACCCTCCAAAAAGAATTCCTACCATAAAATTCCCCATATAGGCACTAAAACACATCTTTGGTACATTAAAATACATTCATGTATTATCTAAATCAGCAACTCAACTAAATTATATATTCATACCTTGAGCATGCGTAGAAAATTCTTCCACGACAATCATATATTGATACTTAATCATCCTCTAAAAAACTCACACAACAAATTGCATTACATTTTAGTGTGTGCGATAAGATAATAAAACTGCAAAAACCACTAACATGTTGCATTATAGTGAGGATAACAACAAAGTTAGTTATAACATCAGATAAAAAAACTTCATATTAGAACTAAAGGGGTGTTTGGTTATGCTTATTAAAGGTGCTTATTGGCTTATTCAATTACCATAACACAATAGGTGTATGATAAAGCTATAATTTTTTTTAAAGCTTAGTGAAAAACCCCTGAACTCACAAACAATTCTATTATAGCTTAGTGTGTTTATAGTAAAAACACAAATATTAAGTGTAGAAGTTTACAATAAAACATAAAAAATAGTTACTAAAAGTTGGTGTATATAACAAAAAGGTTAAACCATAAAAAAGGTTACTAAATACTATCAGCTAGATAAGGCATAAGCCAAAGTTCTGTTGATGTCTCTTTCGGATTCTATTCAGAAACAAAAAAAGGTTTACACATAAATCATAAGTATAGAATAATGGTTGTATCCCACATCCGTGATTACCAACTCAAATGCTGAATAATTCTCATGTACATACTTTTAATTCGTTTACAACGGCTAACTATAACGTTTTTTTTTTCTTTTCTTTTTTTTATAAAACATCACGTCAATGAATAAAGTTAGGTTATTACAAACGTCGTTTTTTTTTTTTTTTTTTTTTTTTTTTTTTTTTTTTTTTTAAGAAGTGATTGTTATCAATTAAAGATTTATATTAAACAATGACTATCTAACCCATGTTTTATGAGAAATATATTTTATATGGAAGCCAAGTGATGTCTACAAAGATGCAGTAAAGAAATATATTTTGGGACGGATAAAGAAACAAATGCATAGTAAGTGGGAAACATATCAAAATGGGTAATTCTGAGACAGGTTTAAACGGGTCAGAATATATCGGGTTTATCCGATACATCTTTTTTTTTTAAATGGATTCGAATACCATAGAACATCTAGCATATAACAGTTCAAGAATTGACATTTTCTCCAAACATAAGTTATTAGTCCAAACAAATGCAGGAATAAAGTAATAGAACTATATTTGAAACAACTATTCACATTAGACTCTCTTATATAATATAGAGTCGTGTGTTAAAAAGGAAACACGCGAAATATGTTCTCCACTCTTACAAATATAGGTTCTCCACTCTTACTAAACGACAAGTGCATCCTTTTTATCACCGTTTGCCCTTGCAAATATAGGTTCTCCACTCTTACTAAATTCAACCACACTGAATATTGTTGCATAAAAAATATTTTTAACAGTAAATAGCTCTGTAAATAATTTGTGATCAGTGATCACCATTCTCCATCTTCCATACACCAAAGCCACTTGTCTCAAATCGTATCACGCAAGAGCGTCCCTTAGTTTTTTGATATAGAAATTAACATGTCACCTTTAAAACAACTAAGAAAAATGAAATTACCTAAGAAAGTTTCTTCTTTGAAAAGATGGTACAAACAAACTGCTGTAAATTCCAGGATACTTCATATTCTATTACATAGATGCTGTTTTCAGGTAAAAAAAGTTAACTAATTTCATACGAGATTACAACAATATTTCCCACGATTGTGCCCTCTACCTAAGGTTTAATTTTCTTGCAGACGCCACTCTCTGGAGCCTAATCTGCTCTCTGAATTTGGCTATGAATTCATCAGCTTTCCTATCAACCTCACTAGAATATGGTTCTGTGTCACTCAAGTACTGATCAAGATTAACATCTGTTGCATTGGCTCCCAGTTCCATCCTCGTTTCAAGTTTATCATCACTTGGACTGGGAAAAGTTTTGACTTTTGTTTCGATAACTTGCTCTTTTTGTTGATTTGTTCAGACTGATGTACCTCTTTTGTAAGTATTGGAAATGGGGGCAGGTTTTGGAATCACATCTATAGGATCTGCTTTGTCTTCTTTTCCTAACACATAATTGAAGGTCTCCAGATTCATCTCAGAAGGTGCACCAAGGGTAGATCGTTGACTTGATGAATGGTGCATAATTATTTGAATCCAACTTAATTCCATCGTCAACCTTAGTCTTTTTCAACTGCTTTAAAAAATTATTTAGATCTTCCATTCAATGTGCCATTAACATTATTCTTACCAAAATCTTTCAGCATACCGTAAGAACTTAAATGATTATTCATCTCAGAGGATACACGAGTGCTAGACCGTTGACTCTTCAGTCTTGACACAATCTTTTAGAGTTTCTGTAGAACTTCCATCCAATGTCCCATCTTCAACCTTAATCCTACCGAAATAGTTAAGAACATCTTTGGAACTTAAACGATTTTACTAAAAGTTCAATCAAACTTCAATCAAAATTATGCTATACATTCTTAACAAAATTATCTTTGCATTTTATCTTCAGGATAAGTTTTGCTTCACACTTCTCAAAAGAAACAACAACAACACCACCACCATTCTCGCCAAAGTGAGATATGAGATTTTTTCAAAGAAATCATAAATCATACTTTAAAAAAAAAAAAAAAAAAAAAAAAAAAAAAAAAAGCACCATTACGGCAAGATGTGTCAATCTTTGGTACACCTTTTTGCCTACTAGTTACCTTATTTGAAAAACTAAGAATCCCACATGGATCAAAGAAACAAATTCTTGCTACCTTATATACATTAAGGTATTTTGTTCATTCATGTTGAAATAAGTATATTGTTGTTTGTTTAGTTATATGTCTATCTCTAAGAGATTAGACACTGTCATCTAGCTAAATAATCAACATAACATTTTCATGTTACTAACTTTGATATACCTCTACGACTGATATAAATCTAACTAAACAATATAAGTTCTCAACTTTTTCATTCTCATGTTGCTATAATTAATATCTTTATACCTAATAAAGATCATTATTCTACTAATCTCAACATGCATGCATGGAAATCTGAAGACCGCAACTTAAACAACTTTGGTTATGTATAATATAATTGAACAAAAGCCAAAATTTTCTTATCGGGTGGGCCAAAAAATTTCTAAACCAACGTTGTACAAGTGTTACTATCATGTTCCTTTCCTTGACAGTGCCTAGACATAGATTCCAATACTCATTACAAGTAAAATTAATGAAAAGAATGAAATAATCTTGCAAATCTGAAGCAAAAAGCAAGTCATTAATTGAAGATGGATGTACTTGAACAATATATAATTACACTAGCTTATAGACCCGTGGAATCCACGGGATTTTAGAGGGTTTTTGCATAAAAAAAATTAACTACGTGAACAAAGTAAGAAAGAACAACGAACGTAAAGGCTATGAAATTTTCTTGTAACATAATAATAAGTTATAAGTGAATGATAGTATAATATACAATACATGTAAATATCTGTGTAATAAACGTTCATGCTTATTAAAGCGACAAAATGTTCCGTCTACATAAAGGAGTTCATTTTTTCCGCACAATTAGCAACCACATCAATTGTGATCTTTTACCAGTCCTATGCATTCACAATGCATCAACACGAGTAGAAAATATTTCCAAGGGCGGCCAAATACAATTATGCTATTCTGATAGCAACCATTGACTTGCCCTTAAACAAATCTTGTCAATAGTTACATGTACAAACAACTTTACCTTCATATAAACAAGAATTTCTCTCTTGACATAGACAACGCCACCGTGATTGTAACGACACCAAGATGATCCGAAAACTGTTGTGCAAACTATAAATTATAAAATAATAATGTATCACACTCATCACTTGATAAAAGGTTGAAACATAACTCAGTAAAGCATGATCGTATGAAGTATGAACGCCACTCGAATGTCTAAACCACGCTCATTTTCATTAGCATCTATTGTAGCGGTATAACTATAAAAATCCTTACAATGACAGACGGTTTCGACATGTTTCCATCAGGGTCAAAATGATTCCTGTCAGATTGGATTGACCTTGGACACTTTTGTTATAAAAATAGTGCGTTAAATATGGAAACCCAAAAGCCTATATACATGCGCCATAGTGATCTTGTTTCATATGACTTTGCTAAATCTTCCCTTCAATACGTAATACGAAAACCTTAATCTTTCCTAGGAACAGCTTCTACGACGATAGATAGGGGTCACGTCGGGTGTACAAAGTAATGAGTATAAAATATTTTGGTGGGGTTCGCATCGAAAGTAAAACAAATATGGTGTTGTCTGGATGAAATATCTTGTTTCATTTTCCATGACCATTAACCAACCTTACCTTATTGGTTTTGGTAATAATAACCTTCACTTTAATGCACAAAAAAATACTTCTTTATAGACATGTGTTGATTTTTCGAGATATTACCATATTTATGATAAATAACAACCTTCAAATATAATTTGCTTTTGACTTTGGAAATGACAACCTATAGTAGTCCATGTGGTGATCTTAATTCCTTTGAAGGTTTGTCATTTGTATCTTAACAAATATTGGCATAAATAATGTTACGGGCAGTGCTACACTGAACAATTCCTTTGTATCTTCCTTAAAAAGTGATCTATTAACAGACTCCAAGTAACTATATGACACATAAAATCACAGCGTCCAACAAAAATTTGAACTTTAAAAACCCCATATAGTTACTTGTAATATACGGGCTTTTTAAGAATTTTATCTACTGATATTCGAGTTCTATAAGTTCACAAAAATTACAATTGTACGAAGTTTATGTGTGTGTATACCAACTTTTCTATTAATAATGATAGAGATACTGACATATATCATATATGCATTTGCTCACTCCTATTACTCATTTTACGTATTTTTAGTCAAACAATTTAAGAATGAAAATAATATTTTTTATATATTTTATTATGCATAAACTTGATATTTATAAATAATAAACATCGTGGTTAGTAAGTGAAGAGTTGAGAACCCAAACAATGAAGTTTTAAAAAGTTTATAAACTTATTAATAAGTTCACATAAGTGTTTCTTATAAGCTTAAGCTTATAAGAATGGGTTTTCTTAGCCCACGTATTACTTATAAAACAAAATCAATCCTTAAAATATAAGAAAATGAAAAAATAGGAGTAGAATATTAAATCAACCAATGAGTCAAGCTGAACAAAACTTAAAATTTCCAATCCCAATGTCACCCAACCATAGTTCTAAGAATATGAAAAACCTTAATATTAATTCTTACAACATGGTGTAATAACTCTTGTTGATAACTATGTAAGGAACTTCCTAGCTCAACTCTAACGCCTTGTAGGAGCCTTTCTCGCTTCGCCAACATATAAGGTGTTATCACAAGCCATTCAGCTGCAAAGAAATATAGTATAAAGCTCATAAGCAGACATCTGTAAAAACAACGATGTGAATATATCTATCTAGATGTAGTTATTATTTCCTTCATCACCATCTATTTCTCATAAGAGCATGCCTACTCATATAACCTAAAATCTAATAACAACATATGAAAACACGGTTAACATAAATAAGAAGGTAATGTGTTTTCATTTTTGCTAATCACATATCACATATACATTAAAAATGCTCAAAATATGTCTATCATAAGTCTTTATTGTTTTTATCTAATGAAGAAAGGTATGCAAATTAATTTTCCTAGTTAAATTAATTTGGAGAATCGTTATATCCATCACAATATGAAGAACATGATTACCAAGTTGCTTCAATTTCTCCTCGAGTAGACCAACAAACATAGGTTCAAGAACTTACACATAACGCCTCTGATTAGTTATAAGGGCTTTTTTCAAGGGATTCCTCTTTACCACAATGAATTCGACAAAATACACCTCACAGAAGCACCACACTTACCAAAAAATGAATGTATGCACTAACCACCACTCTCATCATCACTTCTGCATCAACACCGCGCATAAAAGGTCACTTGAACACTCAAACCGGCCTGTAACATAAACCAATGAATACAGTTTCATTATAGAAGTAAGCAGAGTATATATTACTGTAAGATTTAGCGTTTTTCAATCAGACATCCTTGTTGATGGATTATATTTTAAGAGAGTAAACGAAGACTCAAGAGGATAAAATCCTCCCCCAAGGATCAATTGTTGAAGAAATAAATTTAAAAAAAATAGATAATTAGTCACAGAAATTCATAGCAATATCTTAAATACATATATTCCCTTCATCCAAAAGTAGGATCCAGTTCACAAATTCCTTTGTCCCATATACGAAATTCTATCAATAAGTATAACTATAGTTTTTCTATACAGAAATATTCAACCAAGAGACGTTAATTGTATCCAGTCACAAGTAGAATTTTTCATAATACATGGAATACACAATCTTGAGTGGCTAACTTTAAAGTTCAAAATACTTGTTTCAGAAGGCAATGAATGTTTTAACTCTCATTTGAAAGCTTGTGCAAAAAATACACTTTCCATGTTTGTTCAAGAGGGAAATGTGCAAAAAACTTCCATACCGATAGCTTCTGATTTGCAAAACGAAGAACATGTCATTTTTATATATTAAAGTACTAAAAAAAACACAATGAGACACTCACCTAATAGATTGTGCATGAGTTCCCAGTGAGCCTTCTTACCTACATGAAATAAGTAGTTTGAAGTTAGCTACTTAAAACAGTCTATTTTAAGGATGAGCATTTTGACCCGAATCCTGGAACCGAACCGGAACCATACCGGTGCAGGTACCGGGACTATGAAATAAGGTGAAAAAAAAACCGGGACCAATAATTCGGTACAGGACCGGTACCAAATCGGGAAATTCCAGAAAAAAATGGGGTAAACCCGATTTGCCGGTACCATTACAGGTATCCGAATCTCGTTCGGTACGGTACCGGTACTACTAATTTATGCTCGGGAAAAAATCGGTACCACTAATTCGGTACGGGATCGGTACGGGACCGGTACCGTGTTTTCATGTTTACAAATTTGCTAAAATCCTTTTAAGAAATTCTCAAATCAGAAGTCTGTAGGAGAATTCGAAAACTGTAATTATAGCCAAGCCAAACATTTTTGACAAAGCTCTAAGTGACTCTTTCTTCGCAAAATTCCAATAATATCTACCAATTATCTAATTATCTTTATCATCACAAGTGACACCTTAGCACACATGTTATGGAAGCCAAGTGATGTCTACAAAGATGCAGTAAAGAAATATATTTTGGGACGGATAAAGAAACAAATGCATAGTAAGTGGGAAACATATCAAAATGGGTAATTCTGAGACAGGTTTAAACGGGTCAGAATATATCGGGTTTATCCGATACATCTTTTTTTTTTAAATGGATTCGAATACCATAGAACATCTAGCATATAACAGTTCAAGAATTGACATTTTCTCCAAACATAAGTTATTAGTCCAAACAAATGCAGGAATAAAGTAATAGAACTATATTTGAAACAACTATTCACATTAGACTCTCTTATATAATATAGAGTCGTGTGTTAAAAAGGAAACACGCGAAATATGTTCTCCACTCTTACAAATATAGGTTCTCCACTCTTACTAAACGACAAGTGCATCCTTTTTATCACCGTTTGCCCTTGCAAATATAGGTTCTCCACTCTTACTAAATTCAACCACACTGAATATTGTTGCATAAAAAATATTTTTAACAGTAAATAGCTCTGTAAATAATTTGTGATCAGTGATCACCATTCTCCATCTTCCATACACCAAAGCCACTTGTCTCAAATCGTATCACGCAAGAGCGTCCCTTAGTTTTTTGATATAGAAATTAACATGTCACCTTTAAAACAACTAAGAAAAATGAAATTACCTAAGAAAGTTTCTTCTTTGAAAAGATGGTACAAACAAACTGCTGTAAATTCCAGGATACTTCATATTCTATTACATAGATGCTGTTTTCAGGTAAAAAAAGTTAACTAATTTCATACGAGATTACAACAATATTTCCCACGATTGTGCCCTCTACCTAAGGTTTAATTTTCTTGCAGACGCCACTCTCTGGAGCCTAATCTGCTCTCTGAATTTGGCTATGAATTCATCAGCTTTCCTATCAACCTCACTAGAATATGGTTCTGTGTCACTCAAGTACTGATCAAGATTAACATCTGTTGCATTGGCTCCCAGTTCCATCCTCGTTTCAAGTTTATCATCACTTGGACTGGGAAAAGTTTTGACTTTTGTTTCGATAACTTGCTCTTTTTGTTGATTTGTTCAGACTGATGTACCTCTTTTGTAAGTATTGGAAATGGGGGCAGGTTTTGGAATCACATCTATAGGATCTGCTTTGTCTTCTTTTCCTAACACATAATTGAAGGTCTCCAGATTCATCTCAGAAGGTGCACCAAGGGTAGATCGTTGACTTGATGAATGGTGCATAATTATTTGAATCCAACTTAATTCCATCGTCAACCTTAGTCTTTTTCAACTGCTTTAAAAAATTATTTAGATCTTCCATTCAATGTGCCATTAACATTATTCTTACCAAAATCTTTCAGCATACCGTAAGAACTTAAATGATTATTCATCTCAGAGGATACACGAGTGCTAGACCGTTGACTCTTCAGTCTTGACACAATCTTTTAGAGTTTCTGTAGAACTTCCATCCAATGTCCCATCTTCAACCTTAATCCTACCGAAATAGTTAAGAACATCTTTGGAACTTAAACGATTTTACTAAAAGTTCAATCAAACTTCAATCAAAATTATGCTATACATTCTTAACAAAATTATCTTTGCATTTTATCTTCAGGATAAGTTTTGCTTCACACTTCTCAAAAGAAACAACAACAACACCACCACCATTCTCGCCAAAGTGAGATATGAGATTTTTTCAAAGAAATCATAAATCATACTTTAAAAAAAAAAAAAAAAAAAAGCACCATTACGGCAAGATGTGTCAATCTTTGGTACACCTTTTTGCCTACTAGTTACCTTATTTGAAAAACTAAGAATCCCACATGGATCAAAGAAACAAATTCTTGCTACCTTATATACATTAAGGTATTTTGTTCATTCATGTTGAAATAAGTATATTGTTGTTTGTTTAGTTATATGTCTATCTCTAAGAGATTAGACACTGTCATCTAGCTAAATAATCAACATAACATTTTCATGTTACTAACTTTGATATACCTCTACGACTGATATAAATCTAACTAAACAATATAAGTTCTCAACTTTTTCATTCTCATGTTGCTATAATTAATATCTTTATACCTAATAAAGATCATTATTCTACTAATCTCAACATGCATGCATGGAAATCTGAAGACCGCAACTTAAACAACTTTGGTTATGTATAATATAATTGAACAAAAGCCAAAATTTTCTTATCGGGTGGGCCAAAAAATTTCTAAACCAACGTTGTACAAGTGTTACTATCATGTTCCTTTCCTTGACAGTGCCTAGACATAGATTCCAATACTCATTACAAGTAAAATTAATGAAAAGAATGAAATAATCTTGCAAATCTGAAGCAAAAAGCAAGTCATTAATTGAAGATGGATGTACTTGAACAATATATAATTACATGGTCTTGTATTTTTGTTCATTTTGATTGCCGATCAAACTTCGTTAATTCTTATACTTAATTGAACGGCACATTTAACTCCTAATTATGATTTAAATTGGCCACTCTTTTTATATTTGGGTGGGCAAAAAGCTCATCTTATGTAATAATTACCATACAATATATGGAACCCATTAACTAATGACAATTTGGGGTAGGCCATGGCCCATCCAAAGGCCTTAGTAGCTCCGTCACTGAATTTAAGATAAATTTAAACTCTTGCTCACTGAAAGTTTCAAAATATAACAAATTCTTACTCACTTTTCACATAATTCCGTGAATAACGGGCTAATAATCTAGTATGAACTAATAAAATACATTTTTTTTAAACAACCCTGGTGTTATCACCTTTTTTTGATTTGGAACATTAAAGAGTTAAGCATATAGATGTAAAACCATAAATAAATAAAACAGTTTATGTTAATTTTAGGTTTTATATCTTAAGTGAATAAATTAAGCACATTGAAACCATAAATAAAAAAGTTAATAAACATCTCATCTCCATGAAACACGTAACACCCTCATATCTAAAATCAGGTACCAACCAGCTTATTTTAGGTGCTTATCTCAGTTTAAAAAACAGTTTTTTTTTTTTTTTTTTTTTTTTTTTTTTTTTTTTTTTAAGCAGAAATCAAAAAAGATATGCCAAACACCCTCATATCTAAAATGCAATAACCATATAACACTTAAGCCCGCTTTTTCGGGCTTATTTGAAATTGGAAGAACTCATAAGTCCAGTCTTTTCGGCTTCTGAGCATAGCAAGTCGAGCTAATTAATAATCTCAACTTGATAAGCTAATAAGCCCAAAATGTGGGCAGCTTTTCAAAGTTCAAATTAGCTCATAGGCCTGATAAATAAGCTAATCCACACACCCAATAAGCTGGAAAACAATCTTTAAAAGCACTTAGGGGATGTTTGTGTAAGCTTATATGGATGTAAGAGATTGTTAAAATTTTGATAAGCTCAAAAGCTCATTTTTGTGGGCTTATGAGTTTATCCGACCTTATGAGCATATAACGTTCATAAGCTTAAATAAATAAGCTTCTAAGCCCAAAAAAATGTGCTTATAAACTTATCAAATTTTCAATAGAGGAATGCTAGATCCACAAAAAAACATCCACAAAATGAGTTGTTGAAGTGTGATTGGTGTATTTTGCTATGGTTTCTCTCTCATCTATTTGATTAAGCCAATCACGTCTTGACAACTCATTTTGTGGATGCTTTTGTAAATATTTTTTTGTGGGTCTAGCATTCCTCTTTTTCAATAAGACAACAAAAACACCCCTTTAGTAAACAAGAGACCTTTGTTGACCCACAAGCTCACTGGAACCAGTCTCATGCAACAGACGCACAAGCTTCTCACCATGAAAAATATAATAAAAATCCTATCTTTTCATCAACTAACTTAACCGACTAATAACTAACTACTAAAGATCACCAGAAACTGAACCTGGTGAAAATTTGGGCAGCTTTTCAAAGTTCAAATAAGCTGATAAGCGCGATAAATAAGCTAATCCAAACACCCAATAAGCTGAAAAAGAATCTTAAAATAAGATATATATATATATATATATATATATATATATATATATATATATATATATATATATATATATATATATATCCGGATATTTACACATACAGTAAATAAGTTTTGTACGTAAAAACAATCTCTTTTTACTGGAAGGACTTGTTTGAGATAAAAGTTTGATAAAGGGGGGATTTTGGTTGTGATCAGAAAGATGGAGGGGTTTAATGATATTGTTTAATGTTCAAGGGGTATCTTTAGGATTTGTGTAGGTTAAACTTGGGCCTCAAATTATACGTACGTAATTTATAATGAAAATTTATCGACTCTTATTATCACACGGAACAAAAACACAAAGCAAAAGAAGATCGACTTCTTGTTTTAAGATAAACACGTACGTGCAAAGAGCTAGCAAAAATTAAAGAGATCGATCGACTTGCTGTTTGAAATAATAAGAAGGTTAGTTTTTACGTGTATGTTTTTTTTAATAAAATTTGTTCCCTAAGATTAAATTATATATGTATCTGCACGATTTTATTGATAGAACTAATACTTGAATTTAAGCGTAAAAAATTCATATATAAAGTAACTTAATGGACTTTCAAAAACACAAAGCTAATTAAAGATCAATCGACAATTCTTGTTTTAAGAGCTAATTATAAGATTAGTTTTTTTTTTTTTTTCTTTTTTTTTCGTTGATTGTTGTATTGGATCAAAATAGAATTTACATAGTTAGTTTTTACGTGTATGTTTTTAATAAGACTCATGATGATGATGATATATATATATATATATATATATATATATATATATATATATATATATATATGCATGTTCTTTTACTATGTTTTTGTTATCATTAAAGTGATCCCTAAGATTATATTATGTATCTGCACGATTTTATTAATAGAACTAATAGTTGAATTTAAGCATAAAAAATTCATATATAAAGTAACTTAATGGACTTTCAATAGATTATATAAATCAAAGTTAATAATAACTTAGTTCATTCGTAGTTCAAACATCAGTAAGGATCATAGTTTGCTTTATACTCATAAATATAACGAATATATTTACATTGTCGTGTGAAGCACAGGTAACTATCTTTAAAAACCCAGCTGTTCCGCGGGTCTATAAGCTGCGATCTAGAAGAATCTGTATTTATACACAAAATCTTGCTAAAAGATATGGATGAAGATTATGTGGATCCATACCAAGTTCCCATGCTCAAACCTAGTGAGTTTGAGATATGGAGGATGAGGATTGAACAATACATCAAGATGATAGACTATTCACCATGGGAAGTAATAGAGAATGGTGCAACCTTGCCAAAAACAAGATTTGTGGAAGGTGTTGTGTAACACCCCCAAAATTTATTACAGCGGAAGACTCAACAAGCTTTCGGGGTGCTACGGGGATTGGTATCCAACACAAGACATAATAGAACGAGATAAAGTAAACATAATAAAAACACAACCAAAACGGGGTTTTAAAGTTTACATTTATCCCAACATCATTCAGAGTCAGGCCCAAAAGAATTAAACGTAGGTCCACATTTTAATATCAGAGTTTAGAAAAATAGATCTATAAACCAGGTGCCATTGCCAAGCCTCCAATCCAAGCATCCATAGAGCATCACTTAATTTCCTGAGAAAACGTGCTAAAAGTCAGCTTTCGCTGGTGAGATCATAAGTTTAAGTTCATCTAACAATATAGTGGACATATACGCAAAACGCTTGCTAGCTAGACTAAGGATTCGTTAAAAGCCTGCGGATACCCTCCGCTCCAACATAACACACGGATACCCTTCCGTTCTAACATAGATATTCGGGTAGCCCCCGCAATACCAATAAATACTCGGATAACCTCCGAAGTATTAATAACCAATAGGTGCACACTATAGTATCTAAATAAGTCAACCTTGAATAGTACACACGAAACTATGTGACTAAAGCTGACAATCCACCAATAACCAAATAAGCCAACCTTGAATAGTACACACAAAACTATGTGACTAAAGCTGACAATCCACCAATAACCAAATAAGCCAACCTTGAATAGTACACACAAAACTATGTGACTAAAGCTGACAATCCACCAATAACCAAATAAGCCAACCTTGAATAGTACACACAAAACTATGTGACTAAAGCTGACAATATATCCTAGTCCATATGTATAGCAAGTTTAGAAAGCATATAAAAGCGATAATAGTCCACATAAAATAATTTGCACGTTTCTCACCCCAAGTATTGAAAACATAGTTCAAGATTGAAAAATGGGGCTATGACTCACCTCAAGTCCAGAAATCAGCAATAAGAAATCGATAGAGGTAAGACGTATAATAACTCAAAAGACGGCAACTACGGACTCGGCACGACCTAACAATATCAATTCGTTCAGAATCATTTCCTCAATTTCAAGATATTCCCAAACCCGGACGAAAATCCGTTTTATTTCCGAAAATCCATTTCGTATTAGTTTGGTGTATTTGCGTTTGGTATCCATACGGGTGGTGGGTCGACACAACTCAAACCAAGAAGTCACAACAAAAAGGATGATAAAACAATCTATGGGTCTAATATTAGCCTAATATATTACTTAAATAAATCATCGAAGTTTATCAAATCCGTCGATTTGGTAATCCTCCATATTTATTTACTTAATATACCATTCTAGGATTATACCCGAATCCTAGGTCACACATTGCACATAAAGTACTATATGGTATATATCAAAGTTTAATAACTTCACTAACTATACCGTTAAGCTCACCAAATTCGTCAATTTGGTAATCCCACAAGATACTTAGTAACTTATTATTCCCGTACACATACCACAACCTATGGGCGTCGTAGGATACGATGCCCATTAATATACTCAATTTAAACAACTAAATAGCTCTTATTTAACCCGTCGATTAAATAAGTTACGTAGTTATCGAAAATGAATGTATTAATCGTCATGTATCCGTGACAACACAAACGTCACAAATAATAAACCACTTGGACTCAAGTGACCACGACCCCGTATGACTCGATAGTTTCCTTTATTAAAAAGAAGTTATTTTATTTAATATTTATTTAACGTCAAGATTTCATCGTTATTTATAGTTGTTTAATAATAATAACGCTCCTGACATTTATTACACCACTTTCATAGTATAATATTTATCGTTACGTTATTGTTATAATATTACTCGTGATTGTTTTATTATTAATATACGCATTTATATATTTATATATACGTTATTCACGTCTATATATTTATATAAACGTTTATATTACCAATAATATTATTACGAGTTTTATTATTTGCGTTTGATTATAAATATTTATCGAGTCATACGAAATGGTCACATGTCCGAGTCATCACTCTCGGCTCATTGTCCAATGTCCAAAATAGAAATAATAAACAACACAACCAAGTAATCCATCTCCGTCCACACTTCCCAAACACGTGCTACAACAATAGGGTCCGACTACGGCACCCGATTAACCTATCTCCGTCAATCTAAGTGACCGTCTCACAATCGGTCCCCAATACCACTTTTCGTCAACACAACTCCAATGTCAATAAACATTATATCATTCGTTCTCGGCTCCCAAGCAACGACAACAATAATTAAAATAACATAGCAATAGCAGCAATGCTAATAATGAACAAGAAAAATTGTCAAGTATATAGATGTGTTCCGGGTCGATTTTACCAAGTCAACCCGTGCCGAGAGACCCACTTGGGTCTCGGCTACACCATGAGTCATGGGGACTCAAACCCAAGATCACTTCGGCCTTGGCTCATACGAGCACACTAAGCTGCCAAACGGACCATTATGGTCACGACACACAAGAACAACAACAAGCATCAAAAAGGGTCAATCAAATCCAAGCCAAAACCATACTCCAAGTAAACTGCTACTCTCGCTAAAATGACCACGAGACTAAAACCATCAAGAAAACCACATGGGCTCAAAATAATCACCAAGCCGAGAGCATGGGCTCTCGGTTTCACTTCGACCAACACCAAAACACGTGAAACCCGGATACCAAACTTGTTCAAATCTTGTTTTTATATCTAAACCCACTTATTTTTCATGTTTTAGATCAAGAAAAACCCAAAACCCAGCAAGTTTTACACCGTAATACACGGGTTTAATCATACCGAGACACATTTATAGTCGTTTAGATGCTTTGCTCACCTTCTCGATCTCAATACTCATGGATCTAGCAAAAACTACAAGGAATAGTGGTGGTTCAAGGCTCGACCTTCATGTATTCGTGGTGATGGGGTGGGTTTTGAGGCGCGTGATACATGTAGAAATGAAGAGGATGAGATGAGTGTTAAGATGGTGGTGGCGGTGTAGTTGTAGTTGTGGCGGTGGAACGGCGGCTGGCCGGAAAATAGGGCGGCTAGGGTTTGATGGATGAAGATGGTGATGGAGAGAGAGAGATAATAGATGTGGGTTTGTTTGTGTGTTTGCTGATCCCAGCCACAAGGACCAATTTGTAGCATACTCTTTTTTTAAAAAAAAAATGTTTCTTCCTTTCTTTTTAACTAACAATAGTAATAATAATAATCATAATAATAATAATAAGAATAATACTAATAATAATAATATTAGTAATATTAAGGGTAAGGTGACTAGGTGTAGAATACACAGACCAAAACCCGAAACTCGTTTCAAATCTTTAATATCTTACGAGACGTTCCATAAATAAATATATATATAGTCGAATCCGTAGACTCAAGACATAAAATGTTAGTTAGGTTATTCTAGTGCCGGAGTCAACGTAGTGCCAAATGAGAATTTCAAATTAAATCTCATCACATCGATAATCCAAATTGATTCCATAAAATTTTTAGATATAATCAACCAAAATATTGGTTTTTCAAGTTCGTTACGAATAAAATTCCAAATATAATTTTATAAACGAACTTTAATGTAATGCGGGTTTTCAAAATAACTCCCTAATTTGCTAGTTGTCACATCCTCCCAGCCTCAGAAGGAAACCCGTCCCGGGTTTCACTCGGAAAAATTCATCTACGAAGTGAAAAGCTTCGGATATCTCTTCCAGGACTCGTCCTCACGTTCCCACGTAAATTCTGGTCCATGTCGGGAATTCCAACGAACCTTGACAAGCGGAATGCGACTTCGCTTGAGTCGTTTAACTTCACGATCTAAAATCTCAATCGGCTTTTCCACAAAGTTCAATTTCTCATCAACACAAATATCTTTCATCGGTATAACCGGCATCTAATCAGAAAGACACTCTTTCAAATTACTAACATGAAACACCTCATGAACTTTACTCAATTCATGTGGTAATTCCAACCTATAAGCCACGGGCCCAATTCTTTCCAAAATAAGAAATGGTCCAATGTAGCGGGGGTTGAGTTTTCAACGTTTCCCGAAACGTATCACACCCTTCCAAGGCGAGACTTTCAGCATCACTTAGTCTCCAACCTGGAATTCTAGGGGTTTACGTCTCAGATCGGCGTAACTTTTCTGCCTATCTCTAGCTGCTTGCAGTCGATTACGAATTTGAGTCACTTTCTCAGTAGTCTCCAAAATAAGCTCGGGGCCTGTGAGTTGGCTATCTCCAACTTCAGCCCAACCAATAGGCGAACGACATTTACGACCATATAAAGCTTCAAATGGTGCAGCTTTAAGACTTGTGTGGTAGCTATTATTGTAAGAAAAATCCGCAAGGGGTAGATACTTCTCCCAGCCTTTACCAAAGTCTATTATACATGCACGAAGCATATCCTCTAACGTCTGAATGGTCCTCTCACTTTGACCATCGGTTTGGGGATGATACGCAGTACTCATATCAAGTCTCGTCCCCAAAGCCATTTGAAGTGATCGCCACAAAGCTGACGTCAAATGACTATTGCGATCCGAAATAATAGATATCGGGACTCCATGACGCGAAATAATTTCCTTCACATATAACCTCGCAAGTTTATCCACACTATCATCTTCACTAATTGCTAGGAAATGAGCAGACTTTGTCAGACGATCCACAATTACCCAGATAGCGTCACAACCGCTAGCTGTTCTCGGTAATTTGGTAATGAAGTCCATAGTAATCCGCTCCCATTTCCAGACTGGAAGTTCTGGTTGCGTCAGTAATCCTGACGGTCTTTGATGTTCTGCCTTAACCTTAGAGCAAGTCAAACACTTACTAACGTTCAACGCTATATCTGCCTTCATATTTGGCCACCAATATAACTTTTTCAAATCCTGGTACATCTTGTCAGACCCAGGATGAATAGAGTATCTTGACTTATGCGACTCGTGCATAATCAACTCTCGAATTCCTCCATACAAAGGTACCCAAATCCGATCTCCAAAACATAATACTCCATCAGAACGTTTAACAAATCCTTTCTCATTTTCAGCCATCCCAAATATGTTCTCAGCAGGTCGATTTTCTGCTTTCAACGCTTCCGTTTGAGCTTCAAATATTTGAGACGGTAACGGCGATACGATAGTCATTCCTAATGACCTAACTCGTAACGGTGGAATTCTCTTCTTTCGACTAAGAGCATCAGCAACGACGTTTGCTTTACTAGGATGGTAGCGAATTTCACAATCGTAATCGCTTAGCAACTCAATCCAACGTCGCTGTCTCATGTTAAGCTCTTTTTGATTCAAAATGTGTTGTAGACTTTTGTGGTCAGTAAACACAACACACTTGGTTCCGTACAAGTAATGTCTCCATATCCTCAAGGCAAAAACCACAGCACCTAACTCCAAATCATGGGTGGTGTAGTTCTTCTCATGCTTCTTGAGCTGTCGGGAAGCATAAGCTATCACTTTCTCTCGTTGCATTAACACGTCTCCCAAACCTTTATGAAAAGCGTCACAATAGACGACAAAGTCTTCGCTACCTTCAGGTAACGCCAAGATAGGAGCATTACACAACATCTCCTTAAGTAATTGAAATGCTTCCTCTTCCTTATCTCCCCATTCGTACTTAACACTCTTTTGAGTCAATTTGGTCAACGGTTTTGCTATCTTCGAAAATCCCTCAATGAATCTTCGGTAATAACCGGCTAATCCCAAAAATTGACGAACTTCTGTTGGGTCGCAGGTGCAGTCCAATCTTTAATCGCTTCAATCTTAGCAGGATCTACATGAACTCCTTGTCTATCAATCACATGACTCAGAAATTGTACCGTCGGAATCCAAAATTTACATTTAGAAAACTTGGCATACAGTTTCTCTTTCCTGAGCAATTCTAAGATAAGTCTTAGATGCTCCTCGTGCTCCTTCTCACTCTTCGAATAAATTAAATGTCATCGATGATCACAATCACAAACTTATCTAAGTAAGGCTTACACACCCGATTCATGAGATCCATGAATATTTCCGGTGCGTTAGTCAACCCAAACGGCATCACCTGAAATTCGTAATGCCCGTAACGGGTTTTGAAAGCCGTTTTCGGAATATCTTCCTCGCGAACTCGAAGTTGATGATATCCCGATCTCAAATCGATCTTCGAATACACACACAATCCTTGAAGTTGATCGAACAAATCATCGATCCTCGGTAACGGGTATCTATTCTTCACCGTTAACTTGTTCAACTCTCGATAATTAATACACATACGAAACGGTCCATCCTTCTTCTTCACAAATAAGACTGGGGCTCCCCAAGGTGAAGAACTTGGTCTTATGAATCCTTTTTCGGCTAACTCCGCCAATTGTTTTGACAACTCTTCTAGCTCGGTAGGTGCAAGACGATAAGGCGCTCGTGCTGCAGGTGCAGCACCAGGTATCAATTCGATCTGAAACTCCACTTGTCTAGTCGGCGGGATTCCCGGAAAATCATCGGGAAATACATCAGGAAAATCACGAACTATAGGCACATCTCCAATGCACCTTTCCTTCTTCTCCTTCCCTCCTTTCTCAGAGATTTGAGCTAAGAAAAGACAACATCCTTTTTCCATCAACTTTGGTAACTTAGTGCAAGAAATGACCGCTAATCGAGATGTGCTCCTCGAACCTTTTCAATCTCCTTGCCGTATGGCACACACACGATCTTCTTATCGCAGAGTATGTGAGCACGATACTTCGACAGCTAATCCATACCAATGATGACATCGAAACTTCCTAACGTGACGGGTAGAAGATCTATGTTGAAAGGGTGATTCAAGAAATTTAACGTGCAACCGCGAATGATAGTCTTAATCCTTTCTATGTTCCCATTAGCTAACTCTATATCATACCCAATTCCTAAGGCCATCGGGGGTTTCTCTAATAAGGGTGCAAACGTAGTAGACACAAAACTTCTATCGGCACCAGTATCAAATAGTATGGAAGCATAACGGTTATTGAGAAGGAACATATCAGTAACGACGTTCGGATCTTCTCCTCTCTCGTTCCCGAGTGCATACACTCTCCCATGAGCAGCTCCTGCTTCCACACGTTGGTCCTCATTGTCTTGACGTCCACGGTTTCCTCTAGCTCCACAATTTCCATGATTGTACCCATTACCACCCGATCCTTGACTTCCTCGGTTCCATGATTCTCTACGCTCATTCCTATAATGTCCCTTCTTTCCACATCCATAACACGTAACATTTGCCTTACTCATAGTTTCAGGAGTAGCTTGAACCATAGCAAGGGGTCGTGCTCTACAATCCCTAGCTACATGTCCTCTCTTTGAGCAACTCTGACAAATCACAGTACATTGTCCTGTACGATTCTTGTAGCAACGACCACACTTGGGTGCATCACCATTTTGGTTCCTTTTATCTCCATTCCCAATAGCTTAAGCCTTAGCAACAGCTTGTCGTTTGTTTCGGTGATCATTACCCTTAGGGTGATGGTCTCTCTTTCTCTTTCCATTCTTATCCTTATCAGCTCCTTCCAATTCCAACGAATCCATTAATTGTTGAGCGATTGTGATGGTCTCATGGATATTTGCAGGTCTAGCAGCAATCACATCATTCCTTATAGCCACAGGCAACCCATCGGTATACCGCTCAATCTTTTGAGTCTCAGTTCTAACCATATCGGGGCAAAGCAAGGCCAACTCCTGGTAACGGCGATTGTAAGTCGCCATATCAGTACCCTTCACTTTGTGATTCCAAAACTCAATCTCTAGCTTCTTAACCTCAGTTCTTGGGCAGTAAGTCTGAATCAGCAAAGACTTAAATTGCTCCCAAGTCATAGCATAAGCCACATCACTCCCAACCGAATTACGGTAATTGTTCCACCAAGTTAAAGCTTCATCCTTGAAAGTAAAAGAAGCAAACTTTACCTTCGCATTCTCCGCACAACCACTGACATTAAGCACTGACTCAGTCTTCTCTATCCACCTGGCCAAGCAGACCACTCCTTTGGTTCCACCAAACTCAGTGGGTCCACGTATTTTAAACTCCTTGTAGTTACGTCCATTAGTACGAACATGTGGAAATGTTCCAACAGAATTGTTGGAATGATTTGACTCAGCTAGTAGCTCAGCAACTCGTTGCTCCACAAGTTGATTGATCATTACTTGATCCACAGTAGGTGCGTTAAGTGGAACATGATCATTTGTCTCCCTGAACTTCAACATTTTGATTCCTGTTGTTGCGGTTAGTAGTGTCCAGGTTATCAAGAGTAGAGGTTTCAACATTTCGCGTAAGACGGCGTCCTCGGCGACCAGGGGTAGTCGCTGCAGGACCAGTTCTGGTAGCTCAAACAAGGTTTCGTCATGGGGCCATTGATTGAGGTCACAATACCAGGTTCGTAAGTCTCCACTAACACGTACCATAACGTCTAACAAGAATCCGATTGGTGAAAGTCGAAATACGAACGTAATACCAATACAATATCAGCCACGCAAATAGGAACACAATTCTCCATGTATGCCAAAAACCGTAGAATATCATACGAAATCACCATCGTCCATAAGTAGCGATCAATACATCGTTCCATACTACCAACAGGCATAATAGATACTAATCGTTCCATACGAGACGAACGTACAATCCGACTATCATGACATAAGAGATATACTAACTAGCTCTCCTAACCAAATACTCTTTGGCTTATGTAGCAACACAACAACCTGATTCCAAATCGATCTAGTCACAATGCTGGTGTAGACTCCTCAAATCCACAACAACTCAACAATAAACTCAGCAATGACCATCTCAAGTCGGTCAGACATCCGCGAGATCCTCTCGCCCTGGGCAGTAATCTGAGCCCACATCCTACCAGTCTCACCTAACTCTGCATGCTCAGCAGAACCCTCAGAAGGTGCATCCGACGCCACGGGACTACCAGGTGGTGAATCAAACAAAAACGGATGATCAGGTGAAACCGGTTCTAACGGATGTATCGGGGAATCGGGCTTCGCAGAATGAACTGAATGTGCTAGCGACCCATCATCATCAGGCATATCCTCCTCCTGAGGATCATCCTCTTCCCAATCCTGAGGGTCATCATTCTCTTCCTCATCTTGAGGGTTATCATTCTGCTCACCCGTGTACTCCTCGTCGAAGGGGTACTCCATCACTCGTCATCTCCGAGCAGGCGAACCACGAGGCGATAAAGTCGGCGACTTAGGGCGACAATGGGACGATAAAGTAGTAGTGGCTGAACGCATGACCATCACGTATGGGTCATCAGGGGCCATAGTGATCTACGATGAGCGACGCGTACTAGCAATAGCAATTCTTAACAACAACACGTGCAAAGGAGGCTATGATTTGTGACAACGGCGTAGGGTAGGTGTAAGTGTTTCAAAACAACTAAAGCGCGAATTCAAAATATCGCATCAAAACTCATCATAAAATCCCAATTATATAATCTCAGTAAAGAGTTTCAAATACCGCATTACTAAAATCATTCATAAAATAATTAAGTCATATAATTCCTCAAAACGCATATAATTCCTCAAAACGCCATCATATCACTAAATCAATAACCTCAATCCTCAAATCATTTCAAGAATCCCATATCTAATAATCATCTCAATATACCTCAATAATAATAATGATGCTTCGGCTTGGCGGGCTGGCGGGCAATGGTCGAGGATCGTTTTCTATAAAAATCGGTTATAGTTTAGGTGTTTATTTACCTAGTTCTCTATAACCTTGGCTCTGATACCAATCTGTAACACCCCCAAAATTTATTACAGCGGAAGACTCAACAAGCTTTCGGGGTGCTACGGGGATTGGTATCCAACACAAGACATAATAGAACGAGATAAAGTAAACATAATAAAAACACAACCAAAACGGGGTTTTAAAGTTTACATTTATCCCAACATCATTCAGAGTCAGGCCCAAAAGAATTAAACGTAGGTCCACATTTTAATATCAGAGTTTAGAAAAATAGATCCATAAACCAGGTGCCATTGCCAAGCCTCCAATCCAAGCATCCATAGAGCATCACTTAATTTCCTGAGAAAACGTGCTAAAAGTCAGCTTTCGCTGGTGAGATCATAGGTTTAAGTTCATCTAACAATATAGTGGACATATACGCAAAACGCTTGCTAGCTAGACTAAGGATTCGTTAAAAGCCTGCGGATACCCTCCGCTCCAACATAACACACGGATACCCTTCCGTTCTAACATAGATATTCGGGTAGCCCCCGCAATACCAATAAATACTCGGATAACCTCCGAAGTATTAATAACCTATAGGTGCACACTATAGTATCTAAATAAGTCAACCTTGAATAGTACACACGAAACTATGTGACTAAAGCTGACAATCCACTAATAACCAAATAAGCCAACCTTGAATAGTACACACAAAACTATGTAACTAAAGCTGACAATCCACCAATAACCAAATAAGCCAACCTTGAATAGTACACACAAAACTATGTGACTAAAGCTGACAATCCACCAATAACCAAATAAGCCAACCTTGAATAGTACACACAAAACTATGTGACTAAAGCTGACAATCCACCAATAACCAAATAAGCCAACCTTGAATAGTACACACAAAACTATGTGACTAAAGCTGACAATATATCCTAGTCCATATGCATAGCAAGTTTAGAAAGCATATAAAAGCGATAATAGTCCACATAAAATAATTTGCACGTTTCTCACCCCAAGTATTGAAAACATAGTTCAAGATTGAAAAATGGGGCTATGACTCACCTCAAGTCCAGAAATCAGCAATAAGAAATCGATAGAGGTAAGACGTATAATAACTCAAAAGACGGCAACTACGGACTCGGCACGACCTAACAATATCAATTCGTTCAGAATCATTTCCTCAATTTCAAGATATTCCCAAACCCGGACGAAAATCCGTTTTATTTCCGAAAATCCATTTCGTATTAGTTTGGTGTATTTGCGTTTGGTATCCATACGGGTGGTGGGTCGACACAACTCAAACCAAGAAGTCACAACAAAAAGGATGATAAAACAATCTATGGGTCTAATATTAGCCTAATATATTACTTAAATAAATCATCGAAGTTTATCAAATCCGTCGATTTGGTAATCCTCCATATTTATTTACTTAATATACCATTCTAGGATTATACCCGAATCCTAGGTCACACATTGCACATAAAGTACTATATGGTATATATCAAAGTTTAATAACTTCACTAACTATACCGTTAAGCTCACCAAATTCGTCAATTTGGTAATCCCACGAGATACTTAGTAACTTATTATTCCCGTACACATACCACAACCTATGGGCGTCGTAGGATACGATGCCCATTAATATACTCAATTTAAACAACTAAATAGCTCTTATTTAACCCGTCGATTAAATAAGTTACGTAGTTATCAAAAATGAATGTATTAATCGTCATATATCCGTGACAACACAAACATCACAAATAATAAACCACTTGGACTCAAGTGACCACGACCCCGTATGACTCGATAGTTTCCTTTATTAAAAACAAGTTATTTTATTTAATATTTATTTAACGTCAAGATTTCATCGTTATTTATAGTTGTTTAATAATAATAACGCTCCCGACATTTATTACACCACTTTCATAGTATAATATTTATCGTTACGTTATTGTTATAATATTACTCGTGATTGTTTTATTATTAATATACGCATTTATATATTTATATATACGTTATTCACGTCTATATATTTATATAAACGTTTATATTACCAATAATATTATTACGAGTTTTATTATTTGCGTTTGATTATAAATATTTATCGAGTCACACGAAATGGTCACATGTCCGAGTCATCACTCTCGGCTCATTGTCCAATGTCCAAAATAGAAATAATAAACAACACAACCAAGTAATCCATCTCCGTCCACAATTCCCAAACACGTACTACAACAATATGGTCCGACTACGGCACCCGACTAACCTATCTCCGTCAATCTAAGTGACCGTCTCACAATCGGTCCCCAATACCACTTTTCGTCAACACAACTCCAATGTCAATAAACATTATATCATTCGTTCTCGGCTCCCAAGCAACGACAACAATAATTAAAATAACATAGCAATAGCAGCAATGCTAATAATGAACAAGAAAAATTGTCAAGTATATAGATGTGTTCCGGGTCGATTTTACCAAGTCAACCCGTGCCGAGAGACCCACTTGGGTCTCGGCTACACCATGAGTCATGGGGACTCAAACCCAAGATCACTTCGGCCTTGGCTCATACGAGCACACTAAGCTGCCAAACGGACCATTATGGTCACGGCACACAAGAACAACAACAAGCATCAAAAAGGGTCAATCAAATCCAAGCCAAAACCATACTCCAAGTAAACTGCTACTCTCGCTAAAATGACCACGAGACTAAAACCATCAAGAAAACCACATGGGCTCAAAATAATCACCAAGCCGAGAGCATGGGCTCTCGGTTTCACTTCGACCAACACCAAAACACGTGAAACCCGGATACCAAACTTGTTCAAATCTTGTTTTTATATCTAAACCCACTTATTTTTCATGTTTTAGATCAAGAAAAACCCAAAGCCCAGCAAGTTTTACACCGTAATACACGGGTTTAATCATACCGAGACACATTTATAGTCGTTTAGATGCTTTGCTCACCTTCTCGATCTCAATACTCATGGATCTAGCAAAAACTACAAGGAATAGTGGTGGTTCAAGGCTCGACCTTCATGTATTCGTGGTGATGGGGTGGGTTTTGAGGCGCGTGATACATGTAGAAATGAAGAGGATGAGATGAGTGTTAAGATGGTGGTGGCGGTGTAGTTGTAGTTGTGGCGGTGGAACGGCGGCTGGCCGGAAAATAGGGCGGCTAGGGTTTGATGGATGAAGATGGTGATGGAGAGAGAGAGATAATAGATGTGGGTTTGTTTGTGTGTTTGCTGATCCCAGCCACAAGGACCAATTTGTAGCATACTCTTTTTTAAAAAAAAATGTTTCTTCCTTTCTTTTTAACTAACAATAGTAATAATAATAATCATAATAATAATAATAATAATAATAATACTAATAATAATAATATTAGTAATATTAAGGGTAAGGTGACTAGGTGTAGAATACACAGACCAAAACCCGAAACTCATTTTAAATCTTTAATATCTTACGAGACGTTCCATAAATAAATATATATATAGTCGAATCCGTAGACTCAAGACATAAAATGTTAGTTAGGTTATTCTAGTGCCGGAGTCAACGTAGTGCCAAATGAGAATTTCAAATTAAATCTCATCACATCGATAATCCAAATTGATTCCATAAAATTTTTAGATATAATCAACCAAAATATTGGTTTTTCAAGTTCGTTACGAATAAAATTCCAAATATAATTTTATAAACGAACTTTAATGTAATGCGGGTTTTCAAAATAACTCCCTAATTTGCCAGTTGTCACATGTTGAGACAATATTGCCTATTGAAACTGCTGAAGATAAGGCTCAGAGAATACTGGAGGTGAAAGCTAAATGTTTTTTAATGATGCATTCCCGATGAACATCTGTTAGAGTTTAACTCTATAAAATATGCTAAGTCGTTGTTGGAAGCTTTAGAAAAGAAATTCGGTATGAATGACGCTACAAGAAAGATTAAAAGGAATCTCTTAAAGCAGCAATATAAAAACTTCACTGCTCCAAGCTCAGAGATGCTTGATCAAACTTTTGGTAGGCTTCAAAAGCTTGTGAGTCAGTTGGAGCATTTGGGTGAAAAGCTTTCAAAAGAAGATGTTAATCAAAAGTTATTAAGAAATTTGTCACCTGAGTGGAACACACATGCTATTGTGTGGAGTTATAGAGTTGATTTGGATACAATGAGTATGTATGATCTCTACCACAATCTCAAGGTGTATGAACCATAAGTTAAAGGGATGTATAGCTCAAGTTCAAGCTCACAGAACATGGCATTTGTGCCCTCTTCTAATAGCAACACTAGCAGCACTAATGCTACTCATGGAGTTTCTACTGCTTGCACTCAAGTTAATACTGCATACTCTACAAATATTGATAACTTGAATGATGCTGTTATTTGTGAATTATTTGCTATTCAACCTAATAGTCTTCAACTTTTACATGAGGACTTGAAACAAATTCATCCAGATGACATGGAAGAGATGGATTTGAAATGGCAAATGGCCATGTTGACTATTAGGGAAAGAAGGTTTTTGAAGAATACAGGAAGGAAGATTACTGTCAATGGTAATGAGACTGTAGGTTTTGATAAGTCCAAAGTGGAGTGTTACAACTGCCACAAGAGGGGACATTTTGCTAGGGAGTGCAGAGCTCAAAGAAATCAAGACAACAAGAACAAGGAAAGCTCAAAAAGGAGTGTGCGTGTGGAAAAAACTACTTCTACAACTTTTGTGTCATGTGATGGTCTTGGTGGATATGACTAGAGTAATCAGGTAGAGGAAGGGCCTAATTATGCACTCATGGCTTACTCATCTTCAAATTCTGACTCAGAGGTATCCAATGGTTCTATTTGTTCAAAGTCTTGTTTGGAAACTGTTGAATCACTTAAATCTCAAAATGATCAACTATTAAAATATTTAAAGAAATCCGAGTTAATGGTTCTATGTTATAAGACAGGTTTAGAGTTGGTGGAAGAAAAACTTGAATTTTATAAAGCAAATGAGTCTGTTTATGTACAAGATATTAAGGGCTTAAAATTTGAAATTCAAGTAGGAGAAATAACTATTAGAAAGCTTCGGAAGAAGCTCGAAATAGTTCAAAAAGAAAAAGATGACATTCAACTTAATGTAAATAAATTTGAACATGATGATGTCAGATAGGGAGGTGGCGCAGTTGCATTACAATATGATGATGTCATATTATGTGTGTATAATTTTTATATCATACAATTACTGGTTAAAACTATTATTGATGATGTCATCTTGGCGAATAATATTTTTATAGTATTTAATTAACTTAACAAAAACTTCTCAAATTAAATTCTCTTCTCAAAACACCGTGTTTATTTTTCTTAAATGACATGTTCTGAATAACTTACACTCTCCATGTTTTGAATAGTTGTTAATGGTTAGTCAACTTCACGTAGTGGGTAAAAGGGATTTTTCACCCTAGTAAAATATATTACTCCAAAAAACGTTCAAAGTAGTGACTATACATACATATATATATTTTTCCACCTTTCTTACTATCACCGTCTGAATTTGTTAATCTTTATTCATTTTGAACAGCATATGTTAATCTTTATTCATTTTGAACAGCATATGTTAATCTTTAATGACATGTATAGGAAGGAGCAAGTTGAAAAGGAAGTCACCAACAAGTGACGAAATATAAGAAGAAAATGAAATGTCTAAAATGAAGAGTAAGCACAAGAAATAAGAGATTGAGATGATAGAAATGTTTAAACTTTGTTTGTCAAGACTGATATTAGCTTATTTCGCTGTAGGTTGTAGTCATTGAGGTTGTGACTTGAAAAATTTTAACTCATTTAGCGTTGTATGTCATGAACCTCCTGTTCCGTTTGTGGTTATCCATATGTGATTGCAAAAATATTTGCATTGATGTGCTTGTTGAGTATTATGGGTATGCTGATTTTATTTACTTTGCAACACATTAATGAATGATGGGATCAAAAAAGAGTTTTTAAACGTATTACTACGTACTAGATACTAGTTATAATTCCCGCGCACGCGCGGGTTTTTTTTTAAAATTTTTGAATCATATATTTTTATTTATTAAAAAACAAATAATTTAATATTTCTTTTGTTTGATTTATGATGTTTAATGATAGTTTTTTTTATTATTAAAGATAATTATTTAAAAATTTTAATCCTATTATTAATTGCATTTTATCTATATTTTTTGTATTTATCTTCTACTTGTGTTATGGATAAATATAAAATATTACCTAATAAGAAAATAATTTTTTTTTTAAATAAAATTATTACAAAATAAGGTATGAATGCATTTTTTTGAAATAGAAAATTCCCAATAGGGGTTTTGTTGTATTATATAAAAGATTCAGCGTTTACATGGTGCACGGAGAGATACACACGTGTTCTAAAAAAACCTACCCGTTGTTACCCAACAAGAATGGTGGAAGCATAAGAAAATATAGTCTATGGTTGCAGAAGGAGAGTTGGATTTTTTAGTCTACGTTTATTTTGCTGCTATTCTTGTTGCTGCAAGATGATTTGACTAAACATACAAAGATTAAAGATTATAGAATCTGGTAAGTAAGATATATATGACAACAACTAAAATGCAGAAAGTAAGAAAAGACTTTAACCAACGTACTGATTAAGGCCATAATACACAACTGAAATCGGGGTCTAGAAAATCACCCCCCAAGAATGTATAGCTTTTAAAATGTTAAGCAAAATTTAGAAAATAGAGCTACTTCAGCTACCTTAGTGTTGCATCACCGGTTACGAGGTTCTTTTATGAAAGACAATACAATGGAAGCTAAGTCATATCAATGCTCAGAGAACCTGTGGTCGGCACCTTATATGATTTGTAGCTTGTGGTTTGGTATAACCTTTGCAAAGCCCAATGTCTCTTCTACTTGGATGACTGAATCATCAGATCCGTGAACTGTCAACAACCTGTGTAAAAACAATACTTGATATGTTTCGAAACAACAACAAATGATTCTGGTTACGTTTGACTTTCAAGGGTCAAATAATGTTGTTTCTTAACTTGTGATTTGTGATGCGTAAGTTGTCCAAATGTATAAGATTTACAGCTACACTCAGTTAGATAAATGATGAATTACATTATAAACGTTATCGGTGTTTAAATATTTTTGAAAAATGTATGCAAATTTGAAACTGAAAATCAAAAGGGTTGAAAGTATCCTATATGGCTCTTACTTGCAATCCTTGTCAATTTGCAGGCGTTCTTTTTGCATATTTGTATCCAAACGATCCATCAAAATTTCTTCAGTCACACGATACAAGATCTCTCCTACACACCAAGTTTAAATCGTTAGTATTTGCATTTTAAGCTTATCACATGATTGCACATTTGGTATGAATGTTTCAAGAATTTATAAGAACCTGTTCTGCCTTTAACATCTATGAAACCATCTTCACTTTTTGCAAATAGCCTCTACCCAAACGCTCTTCCACGCCTCCTTCTGTCATATAATGCCCAGACACGTCGATGACATGGTGTACATTATGATATTTAGATGCGTATAAGAGCACCACATTCCCACCCGTAAGAATATTTTTGGATTGCAAGTCAACATTTTTAGTGATCTGGGTTAAGTCTTGGCATGAATCATTTTAGCAAACTCACTGATTAATCAACGAAGTCGACTTTAATTTCGTTTCTAGCCTATTCAATCGCCAATCAATAGCTCACTTACGGAGTTAAGGGGTGTTTGGCATTATGTTTGAAACTGATACTTGTTTTTGCACACTTTGACTACTGGGGTGTTTGGTATTGCTTTATGAAAACCGCTTATCAGTGACAAATCAACATAACTCTTATACTCACAAATTATCAAATAAGCAATTTAGATAGTCAATATCAAACACTCTTAAAACTGCTTATCTGCCACATCAGATATCGATAATGACCCCTAAATAGGGGGTGCTTGGGATTGCATGCTAATATTCTTAAACTTCTTATATATATATAAGCTGGTACCAACCAGCTTATTTTAGGTGCTTATCTCAGTTTAAAAAACAGTTTTTTTTTTTAAGCAGAACTCAAAAAAGCAATGCCAAACACCCTCATATCTAAAACCATATAAGTTGAAAAACAATCTTAAAATAGGTTATATATCCAGATATTTACACATACAGTAAAAAAGATTTATAGAAACCATTTTTTAAACGGATATATAAACCAGCAACAGGAATATCATCATCTCTTACTTGAAGACATAAGAAACATAATTGAATTATATTATGCTAGAAATAAGGGTAATTTGTTTGTCATTATGTAATTCTCTAAGACTAGAAGCAAAGAAGTAAATAGCAATCCATCTGCAACAGATTCTTAACTGGACCAGAAGAGTTCAACAAATTTCTGCATTAAGAAGGAACCAAATTGTTCAAGTAAACATATTAGGCCATTTGTTTTGTTTACATTATATTGTTTAGGCCATTTCGTCTTCTACTAAACAAACCAAACCTTAAGTAATGAACATATGCAAGTTTAACCGGCTAAAACCCTGCACAAAACAAGGTACAGAGTCCTGGAAAGTGATTACATTCATATTTACTGGATATATAGTGGCCTGATAAAGAAAGTATGTTAAATTTTATACACCAATTCTCATAGGCCTTCTCAAACTATAAGAGACTTATAAAAGAAGTAACAAGTAGTCATCTGATAAACAAACTTTTAGACAAACCAAACCTTAATTAAGTAATGGACAAGGCATTATATATACAAGCTTAACCAGCTAAGATCCTGCACAAAAGAGGGGACAGAGTCCTCGAGAGTAATTACATTCAAATTTACAAGATATATTAGTGACCTGCTAAAAATCATTGTTGTTTTTGGTCTATTTCCAAAACTGAAGTCTCTCTATATGGCTGAAAATAAATTTTTATAGAAGGAACAAGTAGTCATCTGATAAAGTATATTTAACTTGAAATCTTGAAGCATCTTATAATGAAAATATGGAATTTTTCATGGAGGTGAAATTCTATGAATGTAAGGAAACTTGTAGCAAGGAAGAAACCCCTCAATAAAAGACACCATATATAGCTGTCTCATAACTAATTTCCCAATTTTAGGCGATTAAGTAATCTTAATATCCAATTAATTTATGTGTGTATCAGAAGTTTTATTCAAAAATGCCATATTCCCTATTGTCCGCTTGACGTGAAATATCAGTGGTTGAATACGAAACTCTCTACACTATGTAACCCCCCCCCCCCCCCCCCCCCCTCGGTCCCTCTCAAAGAACTATATATATAAGCATCAGGATGAACCCATAAGACATATCCACCAAACTCTTCGATTATCTTAACTAGTGATAGATACAAAATGTTGCAAACAACGATTGGTTTTGTGTTAATTCTCACCTGCACTACCATTTTTAATATATATCCTACCCAAGCCAAAGAACTCAACACCTACATTGTTCATTTACATTCACCAGAAGGCAAAGAGTTTTCTGAGCCACACAAGCTTGAGGAATGGTATAACTCGTACTTGTCAAAAGTAGCTACTGGCACTAACGAGAAACCAAAATTGGTTTATGCGTACCGTCGTGTGATTACAGGATTTGCTGCAAAAATGTCGGCTGAGCAAGCAAAGGAGATGGAGAATTTGGGTGGAGTATTATATGTAAGGCCTGAAAGTAGCTATGAGCTGCATACAACTCGTTCACCTCACTTTTTGGGCTTGCGCCAAAATACTGGTTGTTGGAAAGATTCAAACTACGGAAGGGGAATCATTATTGGGCTTCTAGACAGCGGAATTACTCCTAGACATCCTTCGTTTAACGATAAAGGAGTGCCACCTCCACCAGCAAGATGGAAAGGCAAATGTGAAGTGGTAAGATGTAACAACAAACTGATCGGATCAAGAAACTTTGTTAGCAACGATTCTGTAATTGATTTGGATGGCCATGGGACACACACTTCAGGTACTGCAGCTGGGAATTATGTAGACAATGTGAGTATATTTGGACAAGCGAATGGAACTGCAAGTGGGATGGCGCCGCTTGCACACTTGGCAATGTATAAAGTATGTGTTGGGGGTTTTTGTTTAACCACCGACATCTTAGCGGGCATGGATGCAGCTATCGAAGAAGGTGTTGATGTGCTTTCGATTTCGCTAGGTGGACCTCCCGAAAAGTTTTATGATGATACTCTGGCAGTAGCTGCCTATACTGCCACAAAGTCAGGGATATTTGTGAGTTGTGCAGCCGGTAATTCTGGGCCTAGCAGTGGATCGGTATCGAACGATGCCCCATGGATGCTTACAGTTGGAGCTAGTACCACTGATAGAAGCATAAGGACATCAGTTCATCTCGGAAATAACAAGATACTTAATGGTGAAGCCTTATACCAACCAAAGAATTACAAGCCAAAGATTCGTCCCCTTGTTTACCCAGCTGAAAAGGGTTATTCATGCACAAGTGGGTCGCTGAACAACATTAATGTCAAGGGGAAGATAGTATTGTGTGATGCAAACTTTATTATCGTAGGCACTGAAATGGGTCGGGCAGTTAAAGAGGCTGGAGGAGTGGCTATGATTCTCGCAAACAACAATATTACTGGCCGGAGTGTAGCAGCAGAATATCAAGTGCTTCCTTCATCACATGTCGGCTACAAAGAAGGAGTTGCCATAAAAAAGTATTTGAAATCTACTTCATCCCCTGTAGCGACTATCATCCAACATGGAACTGTACTTGGCGTAAAATCAGCTCCAGAGGTAATTTCCTTCACTTCAAGAGGACCTAGCATTATAACTCCTGGAATAATGAAACCAGACATAATTGGGCCTGGTGTTGACATTCTTGCCGCATGGAAAGAGTCCGTGGATAACAAGACACGAAGCAAACCGGTTAATATGATACATGGTACATCAATGTCTTGTCCTCATCTCGCGGGCATAGCAGCCCTTTTAAAAAGCTCACACCCTGAATGGTCTCCCGCTGCAATTAAGTCTGCAATGATGACCACAGCAAGCCATGTAAGCCTAAATGGACATGCCATAATTGATGAAAGAGATCTTCCTGCAGACGTGTTTGCCATGGGCTCTGGTCATGTGAAACCCACAAAAGCCATTGATCCTGGACTTATTTTTGACATCCAACCTGACGATTACATTCCGTATTTGTGTGGATTAGGCTATACACCCAAGCAAGTTCAAATGATCGTTAAAAAGAAAGTATCCTGCTCAAAAACCATAACAGAGGCGCAACTCAACTATCCTTCTTTTGTGGTTGAATTAGAAAGAGGTGAGAGCAAAACATACTCTAGGACGGTGACTAATGTCGGCAAAAAAGACTTAGATTACGAAATCGGGGATATTTCATTACCAAAAGGTGTAACTATCGATGTAGGCCCTGATTTTCAACAGCTCAGTTTCACAGCGTTGGACCAAAAAGTGTCATACAAAGTAACATTTACCCGATCTAGTAAGGGGCATGTTGATGCTGCATATGCCGGAGGATATATGACTTGGGTATCGGTATCTGGCAAATATTCCATCCTGACCCCATTCACGATCATCTTTAAATGAAGCAGGCCAATGTGATCTATTGATAGCGGTTGATATATATTAAGCCTATTGTGTAAAACATCTACGCTCTTTTATGTAACTTATATTATGGGAAACAATAATGAATGCCAGAACATTTAAAGTTCAATCACAAACTTGTTCGGTTCAATATATATTTGTATCTGGAAGTTATTACACATTTTCATAATATAGAGGATATAAACGTGTTGCAGCATGTGACAAAAGAGAGTCGGTTAAGAAAAATAACATCAAAGGTACGTAGTATATTTAAGGTATGTTACCAAAATAAATATAATACACGATTGACGGTGGATTATACACACACCTATAAATATATCTCGTTATTGCTTCCTAGTTATCGATCGAGCTAGATTATAACTTTTTTTTCTCGATCTTTCTCCATTAACAACAAGTTCTTCTTCTGCGTTACTATGATGCAAAGTTCAATCAGAGCTCGCGTATCTGGTACGTATAACTAGTTAATCATATAGCACTAGCACATATATACACATTAATGTTTGGTAATATGAAAAAGATCTTATATGCATGCATGCAGCACTTATCGGGTTTTTTCAATGGTTTTAGAAGTTAAAGAACATATATATAGCATGATTTCTAAGAATTTGGGGAGCTTTGTTATGCTTGTTCGTAGTTCATAATTAACTTAATATGATCGAACGCAGATATAAGGATATTAGTGCATAATTCGAAGGATTTAGTACTAGTAATAAAACGTGATTAGTAATTAGAGTATGGTAATGTTAGTGTTACATATAATATTTCAATGTAGAAGTTAAAGTTAATGATCTATGGTTCATCTTGTTTGATATGCTTCTAGCTACTTCATTATATTAACTATGTTTAGATGATTTGATAATCATGTTGTTAAGTATCTAATAAAGCGTTGTTAATTAATTATATCTTATGGAATACGTACATGCATGCAGGCTTGCAAGGCCGTTTGGAAGGCGATATCGAGATTCGAAACCACAAGGAAGCAAGTGTTAAGAAAAGAGAAGAGTCCTTAACCCCTAAGTTTCAAAAATCAGGTTCGAAGAAGGGGGGAAAGAGTTTAAGTAGTCCGCCTGCACCGATAGCAAAAAAGCGAAAGAGGCGATTTTTGGGGTTGGTTGATGAGGAGGCAGATGGTGGGAAGAAGTGGCCTGTGAGGAAGCTTACGGATGAGTTTGATCAAGTTGCAACGAAATGACGACCAAGCTATAGCTCGTATAGTATTTGAGCATATATGCTGTTTTTGTATTGGATTTTGGATTAACAGCTTTATGTTTATTATTGAAATGAAACTACGGGTTTATGAATATGAGTCTATGAATTTCTGTATTCAAAAGATTGTTTTTGGTATTCTGGTAATATGAAGTTAGTGTGTTGAAATTTGTCTTTACCTTTTGATTTTGATTATTATGATCGAGTTGAAACAAGTAAAATCACATGAAACTGAGTGTGATCAAAGTTTCTAGTGTTATTGTAGTTCTTAGAATTATAGTTGCAATTTCAAGATAGCTTCATCACAAAATGACTTTGATTGCTTTTTAGCAACACTTCTGATTCTATTTCAAAATCCTATTGCAGTAATAAGATCTTGAAGACTACCCTTTAATAGTGTGTTGTCAAGTGTGTTTTGAAGAATGAAGGTGAAAAAAAAAAAGTGAGTGAAATTAAAAAAAAAAATGTCTTGTTTTTAGAGTTTTAGAAAGGAGTAAAAAAGAAAAAGTGAAATGAATGAATGAAAGTATCTTTTGTTTTTCTCAATAAAACTTTCACCCCATATTTGGGTGAAACATAATGTGTTTGACGGATGTAGAAATACATGAAAACTATGTTGTCAAGTTGTAATAATTACTTGTTTTTCCGATTTTGGGTTTTATGCGAGTTGTGCTATAGCCTTGGTGTGTATTAATTTACACACCTTTTATAAGACCAAAACCGGACCAAAAAGACCAAAAATCGACCCAAAATGCCAAATATATGTTGTTTTTGTGTTTTTACATGTGCATGTATGGATATGAAAGAAATGGACAAAAACCGAGCCAAATACGACAAACACGAGCACGAGATATGGAAAGGAGTATAAAGTCGGAGCCGGGGAAGCTATTGATCAAAGTTTGAGCTAAAAAAAAAGTCAAAAGTCAACCTTGAAGAATATCAAAACGACAAGAATGATCCTTGGAGTAAATTTTCATAGTTGACAGAAGTGACCCTTGGAAATTCAGAAGTTACAAGATTAGTCCTTGTATTTTTACTACTAATCTTACACAACTAAACCCAATCCACAAAACAAACTCTACCAAATCTATATTTAATACAAACCCAAGCCCATTCCCAAAACCCTTTGAGCCCAGTCCATACTTGGTCAATAATTAATTCCAGGGACAAAGATAAAAACAATAAAAAAATTACCCTTTTTATTCAATAGTTATTCAATAAGTTTACAAGCTTTCTTCTACTGTTTCTCAAGCTCATGTAAGCTTTGCAATAGCTTGTGGTGAGTTTCTGTTGTGCTCATTTCCGTTTTAATAAAATTCTCTAAAAAAGTCAATATTAGTCAAAGTGCTTATTCGCTTTTAGAATTGCTTTTTAATTGCTTCTATATGCTTATTATTGTTAATTACTGCATTTCATAGCTTATTTATAGTTTAGATATCCTTTACCTTTAAATTCTCATAAAACCTTAAAAAATTCAAAATAATAGCATAATCTTGTTAGCTTTTCTTATGTGCTTAATTTCTGTTACAATTTGCTTTTCAGTTCTTATTATATCTAGTTGATCATTGTTTAGTTCAAATCTTAGCTTAAATCTGTCCCATAATCTTTAACCACAAAACTGTTTCATCATAAGGGAGTGTTTAGGATAAGGGTGATTTTTAAGGATAAATCTGTTTTGACCCATTTCTCAATTTTGATTTTGCTTTAATATAATAGTAAAAGTGATTTTAAGTAGTTTTTAAGCATTTGCATCAAGTATTACATGATTTGCATCGACATTTTTTGTTTCATGGACTTTAACAGCTTTGATCATTAGATTTAGACTAATTTAGATTTAGTTAGTTTTAGGTGTTAAAATCTACTCAATGTAGTTTATTTAAGTTGTTCTATATCTGATATTAGGTTGTCTGTAGACAGAATGTAGTTTTCAATCCGTTTCATAACTGCACATTACCACAACCCCAAAAGTCACTTTCATTAATATGATTAGATTAGGTTCAGTAGGTTTTAGCTTGTAATATTGTTTGCACAAGTTGTTTACAGATTAGATTTAGTTAGCTCAAGCTTATTTATGATTTTGAAGTTTGATAGGGCAACTAGTTATAGCCTGTAAGTGTGTGTGGAGTTGTGGACTGCACTCAGTTGGCATGCCCATAATTGTCCAAAATTCACTTTGTATCAGCTTCATCTCTCCTTCAATTTAGCTATTTAGGATTTAATTTTTGGTTTATAAGAAGTTAGTAATTCCAGCTTGTCTTGATTTCATTTTTGTAGGTTAGTTTGTAGTCTTGAATAGCTTTTAGATAGCTTGAATATGCCCCTGTAGGATTGTTTTGGTTTTAGCTTGTGGATTATTTTGTTTATTCCTTTTGCTTATCTGTCTATTAGACTAGATTAAAACAGCCCTACACCAAATCTGATTGAGAGCTCAATATAGGTTGGAAACTCTTATAATTTGGATTTCTATGGAGATTGGTTGCTAGAATTCCAGTTTCATCAGCTTGTTCACATAGGAAGCCTAGTTTGATTGTTTAAAAACAGCCTTGAATCACCTTCAGTGTTCCAATAATGCCCCTTTTAGTTTAGCTCTTTTGCCTTTTTAGTCGTTTCTATTATTGTTCCTTCATGCTCAATTTCCTGTTTATTTTTTGAGCTTTGAAATAAATATTTTTTACAAAAAGCTTTTCATTTCAGCTTAACTAGAAGATTTTCAAAAGAAAACACAAAAATAAAATGATTTTGCCAAAAAATGAGGTCCAGGGGTCGAACCTGAGACCTCTTGCACACCACCACCTCACATCCCCAACACTTAACCAATTTGCCCGTAGGTCTTTTTCATCCATTCTTTGCAATTTTAATTAGTTAAATACCTTTAGGCTTTTAATTGTTAATCAGCTTTTAGAACTGCTTTTTACTGCTTATTCCCAACTGCTTTTTCAGATATTTTTTTTTTCTCTCTCTCTCTTAAACTTGGATTACTTTAAAGTAGGCATAACCAAAATTTCAGATTTTTTTAAGTTGTTTTACTATTTTTAAGTATTTAATTTCTTTTAAAATTGTTTTAAATCAAATTAAATAAATAAAAAGTCACAAAAATATTATTCTATTTACGGAAATTTTCTTTTATCATTTAGAATGTAGAAAAATCATTTTCATACCCGTAGGAATAGTGTAGCTCTAATTTCACTTTTAATTTCGCGCACTTACGTTTATTTTAGCATAACTCGCGTTTTTAGTTTTATTTGCGTTTTAGATATCCGTTACTAGTTCACTTAGCTTTAATACTTGTTTTTACTTGTTATTTCATATCCGTAACTTAGAAATCTCAAATTATCACTTTTATCACCATTCACTTCACGATTTACGAACCGAAATCACGATTCCATTCAACCTTCGTTGGGAAACGACTCGGGTAATCCGTATTTCTTGCGGATTTCCTCGATACTTAATATATATATATACTATAATTAAGCAATCAAGCCTATTTGAATTAACTAGAAACACATTTGACTCGGGTTAAAAGTGATTGTTTGTCACGAGTTTAATTATTGTGCAAGACGTATATCTTATAGTTAATGAGAATTGATTTGTGCACTCTTAATTTTTATTTGCGCCCTTATTTGTATATCTTATAGTTCCCATAATTAATGGTTTAACTATGTTTCACCAAAATATACGTATACTTTTATCCTCACAAAATTCCAATATGTTAATTTAATCACAACATTTTTGGCCGAGCCTGTTTGTAACTATTTGGAGTAGAACTCATATATGCTTAATCTTTAAGAGAAAACTAATTTGTCAACTTAACCCGAATAAATATAAGCCGAACCCGTTTGTATATATTTTGACCCGTCCTCACATTTACTCTCTCCGTCTTAAAATAATTGTCCTCTTTTGACTTTTTGACATTTTATTTTTTTAACTTTGGTCTTAAATATATTGGTTTGAAGTCTTATTTTTTTAACGTATATAATACCGTAGATAAAGCCATAGATACAAGCGTATATAAAAACGTAACGGGTCAAAACCATAAAAAGTGGATCCACACAAAGTTAAGTTTAGGTATGGTGGATGCAATTTTCGCCAAACCACAGGGATCATTTATGTAATTTACCCTAAGGACGGTGGATGTAATTTTTGCAAAACCACAGGAACTAGTTATGTTATTTGAAGGGTAAAATGGTCATCATTACCCAAAGAAGACCGAATTTGAAAGAAAAGTACACACATTTTTAAATGAAAAAATCGATACCCAAAAAAAAGCAATTATGACAAGTTAGATACCTTTACAAATGATTTGCTCTTTTATATATAACATCGTCACGTCTTGCAATGGTTGGAGAAATTCAAAAACATATAAAGCATTGACGGTCATGTACATCATAAATAACCGTACTTAAAATTTGAGTCGGCTTTATTATTATTAGAAAAAATTACACGTTTAGTCTTTGTTGTTTACCCAAATAACAGGTTTAGTCCCTATGTCGTTTTAGTAACACCACACATACTTATTTTTTAAACCTGTTGCCCATACAGTCCCTATTTTGGATGGGACGTTAGTTTCTCAGTTAATTGTTTAAATCATATTTTTACCGTTAGTCCCCCCCCCCCCCCCCCCAATTAATATTTTTTGCAATGTTCGTCCTCATTTTTTGAAATAAATTAAAAAGGGGCGGGGATCAAACTTGGGTCTTTTGCTTCACAAAGTAACACCCCAACAACTGGACTATGCGTCCAGTGGTGTCAATATTCCATTTCATATTTATTTTACCCTTTTTTGGTGGATTTAGTATCCGTTTTATACGTATGAAAACGTATAAAAATGAACAAAACATATAAAAATGGATATTAAATCCAACGAAAAAAAGGTTAAAACAAATTTGAAATGGTATATTTGCACCACTTGACACTTAGTCCGGTGATTGGGGCGTTACTTTGTGAAGCAAAAGACCCAAGTTCGATCCATGCCCTTTTTTAATTTATTTTAAAAAAATGAGGACTAACGGTGCACGGTGAAAATATGATTTAAACACTTAACGGAGAAACTAACGTCCCATCCAAAATAAGACTGTATGGGCAACAAGCTTCAAAAATAGGTATATGTGATGTAATTAAAATGACTTAGGGACTAAACCTATTATTTTGTGTAAACCACAAGGACCAAACGTGTATTTTTTTCTTATTATTACGAGTAAATTACATGGTTCGTCCCTGTGGTTAAGGCAAAATCCCTAATTGAGTCCTTATCTTTTCAATTGCGCCAATTGAGTCCTTATTTTGAAACTATGTAACACTGTTAGTCCTTATCACTAACTGTCGTTATCTCAAATTGGTAAAGTTAGTCCATTAACCAAACAGTCGTTTGCAATGATTGCACCGTTAGTCCTTTCAGTTAAAAAATTGGGAAAAAAAATTAATTTTTTTTTCCAAAAAAATAATTTGAAAAATTCGATAAAAATTCTAAATTTTTTTTCCAAAAAAAAATAATTTGAAAAAAAATTTCTAGTAAAATTATTTCTTAAAAAATTTGAAAAAATTTCCAAAAAAATAATAATTTGAAAAAAAAATTCTAATAAATTTTTTTTTTTTAAATTCGAAAAAATTTCTAAAAAAAATTGACGAAATTTTTTTTTCAAATTTCTAAAAAAAATTGAAGAAAATTTTTTGGAAAAAAAATTTCAAATTATTTTTTTGGAAAAAAAAATTGACGAAAAAATTTCAAATTATTTTTTTGGAAAAAAAAAATTGGATTTTTTTTTCCAAAAAAGTAATTTGAAAAATTCAAAAAATTTCTAAAATTTTTTTTTCCAAAAAAAATAATTTGAATAAAAAAATTCTAATAAAATTATTTCTTAAAAAATTAGAAAAAATTTCTAAAAAAAATTTGAAGAAAATTTATTTTTCCCATAAAAAATAATTTGAAAAAAAAAATTCTATCAAATTTTTTTTTAAAAAAGTTCGAAAAAATTTTCAAATTATTTTATTTGGAAAAAAAATTTTGTCAATTTTTTTTTAGAAATTTTTTCGAATTTTTTAAGAAAAAATTTTATTAGAAATTTTTTTTTTTCAAATTATTTTTTTTGAAAAAAAAAATTTCGTCAAAATTTTTTTAGAAATTTTTTTTGAATTTTTTAAGAAATAATTTTATTAGAAACTTTTTTTTCTATTATTATAAACGCATAACCCATTATATAAACGTGTTGCAGCATGTGACAAAAGAGATTCGGTTACGAAAAATGCAACCCAAACTTCAAAATGGGATCTATCGTTGCACTTTCAAAGTTTTAGGGACCAAACCTGCAATTTGACCATACCAAAGGGACCAAAAATGCAATTAACACTAAATATAGTACACGATTGACGGTGATACGCACAGCTATAATATATCTTGTTATTGCTTCCTAGTTATCGATCGAGCTAGATTATAACTTTTTTTTCTCGATCGTTCTCCATTAACAACAAGTTCTTCTTCTGCGTTTCGATGATGCAAAGTTCAATCAGAGCTCGCGTATCCGATATGTATAACTAGTTAATCACTCAATCGTATAGCACTAGCACATATATAATGTAAATCAATAAATCATGTTTTATATGCATGCATGCAGCACTTATCGGGTTTTTTCAATGGTTTTGGAAGTTAAAGAACATATATAGCATGATTTCTAAGAATTTGGGGAGTTTTGTTATGCTTGGTCGCAGTTCATAATTAACTTAATATGATCGAACGCAGATATAAGGATATTCATGCATAATTCGAAGGATTTAGTACTAGTAATAAAACGTGATTAGTTAGTTAATGATCTATGGTTCATCGTTGTTACTTGTTAGATACACTTCTAGCTACTTTATTGTTAATTATGCTTAGATGATTTGATATTCAGGTTGTTAAGTGTCTAACAAAGCGCGCGTTAACTAATTATATCTTATGGATCGAATACGTACATGCAGAAATTGTCAAGAATGGATTTTTCTTCAAGAAGGCTAAAGTTGAATGCAGTGAATACACACGCAAGTTCGATCCCAAGATAGGATTCATAGAGATAAATACGATCAATAACAACACTCCTTTCCATGTCGCACATGTTATCAAAACAACACATCCTGGGCTTTATAACATAACACCAGATACATTTATCACCAAACCACACACGGAAGGCGTAGTGATTATCATTCGGAAGGTTCAAGATGTAGAGCTATTTGATGCTGAGGAGAAAATATATATAGAATCAATTTGTGTCCCTGAATATAAAGATGATATTGTAATTAAGCCAAAACTGTCTCTATCGTGTTCTTACACACACGTCTTGTTATTGACGAGTACTAAATATTCCGCCGTTTGTTTGATCACTTAAATCGTTTAATTACTTTACTTTTTTTGCACTAATAATATTGCATATTTCTATACTAGTTTTAGATCCTCTTACGTAACTGCTTAAGATCCGGTTTTTTAAATAACTAAAGTTATAACTATATGATACTGTAAAACCAGATAACGAGCAAATGTTCTTGCTGTCAGTAGATAGGTGCTTGCAATTATATCAGAGTTTGGCACAAATAAAAACTAGCCTGAGACTTTCATTAAACCTTCAATTCAAATAATAACAGATCTCGTCATTTGTTTATAAATAAGGATGCCTCCCAAAATTTTCATCTACACGAGTCTATCACAAAACAAGTGCTTTGATGCCCGGAAACTAGGCAAGGTTGCTCTTACATTATCGATCAGGTGATAAATTTGAAGTTCTTGAGGTACTCAGTTTGCAAACACTAAGCTTCGGTCTTTTCAACTTTTTGCAACCAGTTGTACATGCTTCCCGTTAACAGAAAATTTGGAGCTTGAATTGACCTGCACAAAAATGACATTTTGTTAAGACTGCAAATTGCAAAGGGTAAGGAGTAAGGACACTTATATTGTTTGACATCACAAGGTAGAAAAAAACACTGTTTCGAACTAACCTTATGCTCAAAGGTTGATATGAGTTGGTCCTCGGCTATTGTTGAGCCAGATTCCCTAACAATCTTCAAAACTTCTTTTTGTAGCTTTCTTATCTTCAAAGTGCCATCAGCCTTGTATCACACACATCAAATACATCTTAAAATATATAGAAAGAAAAAACCTAAGAACAGGCATGACTAGCTTATGGAACAAGTTTCATACACATACCGATTTTAAGGCTGCGGTTATTATCTTCTTCCACTTTATTTCCTTCTCACCGTCTTTTTTGTTTCCTTTGACTTTCTTCGTTTTCTCTGATTTGGCATTTTCATTCTGAATCACTTCCCCACTGTTTTCAACTGTTTCAATCTTTCTCTTCTTGCTTTCCGATGCATCCGATTCCTTAACATTCCCGTTCACTGGCAAATCATTATTTTGTACGCTTTCAGATTTAACTTCGGTATTAGGTGTGGGTTCCTCCGCCTCCTTGGGTGGCTGGTTTGCTGCATGGAATGCTCGTGCTTTTGCTCTGTGTTTCTTCCCATCAGCATGTGAAAGCAATGTTTGTTGACTAGTAGCGCTAGTATTGCAAAGACTGCAAGTTGAAAGAACATGAAAGAACATTTCCGTAAAAATTTATTATTAAATCATTTCAAAAGCTTTTTATTGTTGGAGTAAAACGAGTAGCTGGTTAAGCAAACCTGCAGAACCATGGAGGACGTTGTGATAATCCGACATTGATATCGACCTCTGGTTTCGGCTTTGAGGCACTGTTTGGTTTTCCTGGTGTGCCGTTTGAAGGTTTATTTAGGCCCTTTGGACCATACTTCTCCTGAAAACCAAACAAATAAATCAATAAGTCCAACGGATAGTGCTCAGAATACAATAATGCCAAACAAAATCACGAGTAAATCAGATTCTGCTTTGATGAACTGTTAGCCATTAGGTTTGAAATGGTGAATCTCAAAAACTACGATTATCCTCAAACCGTAAGCAGAAAGATATCCCCACTACTTTGGAACATGAGGTGGCGTTCGGTTTGCAGTCAGAATTCACTACGGGCATGACTTAATAACGAGGAATGGGTATAATAATCAAGTTCTAAACTAACCCCTCTAACTTTAACATAGGTACAGAAATTATCCATTTTTGTAGATGATATCTAATTTTGAAACTCATACCCTCAAACCGAACACATATCATTTCCATTTAGGAAGAGTGTTGCAATTCGGTGTTCATAGACTTCGCAAGCCCTTTGTTAGACCAAAACAAGTAACCAAACAAACAAATGAAATAGCACTCGAGATGACAGTGTGGAAAACAAGATCACATGTCATATCCTAATATCTATCGGCACTTAAAAAAACATTTAACATCATCAGTTTTGCAGCTTACAAGTCGGTCTAACTGTCAAACTAACTACATACAAGATGACACTTTCCAAACGAACACATGTAAAGCAACAATCAACACCTAATTATCGCAAATGTGACAGTGTGAACGGATAGTACTCAGAATACAATAACACCAAACAAAATCATGAGAAAAACAGATTCCGCGTTTGTGGTACTATTGGCTATTAGGTCCGAAATGCCAAATCGCCAAATCTCCAAAACTATTGACTATCCTCAAACCATTAGCAGAAAGGAAGGCTCAATATGATTGTGGTCAAATAAGCTATAAGTGTCAGGCAAGCATGTACAGATGATGAGTGCAGCATATTTGCATACATTGAGGTAGCTGTGAGGGCGTGAGGCCACTCAACAAATAACAAGTTAACCAACTTTATTATGATTTATAACGACGTTTTCCACTCTCTTAATTATTTGGGGCTCATTATAGCATATCCCGACTACTTTGGTAAACAAGGCAGCATTTGGTTTGCAGTCAGAATTCATTAGTGATATAGGCTTAACAAAAGGCGGAACGGTATGGATTATGGAAAATCCCAAATTTATTGCAGATATGATGCTAAACTCATACTCACACCAAACACCTTCGATCAATTCCATATAAGAAGAGTGCTGCAATCCCGTGTTCATAAACTTTGCAACAACTAGATTGTCAGAAAGTGTGGAATCATGAGCACGCATGTCATATCCTAAAAACTAATGGCAAATATACCTCTACAATTATCATTTCTTCAGCTTACAAGTAGGTTTGACCAACTGCACAGCAGATGACACCTTCCAAACAAGCAGTCGAGCACATGTGACGCAACAATTAATACCCAATTGCCGCACATATGGAAGTCCGACTAACACAACATATAAGCTTAAGCAATATGTCCATTTTTACCACCCTGAAAATAAGCTCAATCCATCAATCTAACGGTAACTTACATTGCTTACCATAAAGGTGTTTGTATTAGCTTATTTGATGGGCTCATTAGCTTATTATCAAAACTTTATAAGCTAATTATTGAGTGTTTGAATTAGCTTATTGTTCAGTCTTGTGAGCCGATTTGAATTTAGAAAAGCTCAAAACCCCACTTTTCCTAGCTATAAGCCGAACAAGGTGAGCTTACGAGCTTTCCCAACTTCAAATAAGCATGAAAAAAACTAACCCTATGAGCGTATCAACTAGATATAATAGCTTACATAAGTTCATAAGCTCAAGTGGATGCACTTACAAGCCATGAAAAATGAGCTAATGAGCTTATCAAACTCTCAATAAGCTCATAATAAGCTAACACAAACACCCCAGAACCACTTGTCCTCAATAAAATTATCTAATAACAAACCCGAAATCCATCTATTCAAAACAGTTTATTTCCCTCACATTCACATTCACATAACCAAACAATCCGTTTGCATAAGCAATCACATATTTCATAGTTACAAATAACAACTAATCTACTATATCAAAACTAAAAGTAACATTTTTACTTATAAGCTTACTTTTCCCGGCTTATGAGCTTATCAACTATGGGTCTATGGGCTTTAATAAGCTATGAGTTCAAGCAGATAAGATTATACGCTTATCAGGTTGACAAGTTTATAGGCTTATAAGCTTATCAGGTTGATAAGTTTATAGGCCGACAAAACTAACCTTGTGAGTTACTCCATTTAAACTTATCTTTTGGCTCATAAGCTTATCAGGTTCATAAGCTAAAAGCTCAACTTTTTTGTCTTATAAGCTTATCAAGCAATGAGCTTTTCCAATTTCAAATACGCCAGAAAGTAAAGCTAACCCTATGAGCTTATCAACTTGATACCATAGCTTAGATAAGTCTATACCCTCAAATGAAATATACTTCTAATAAGCTATTATTAAAACTTAGCGTTATAAACAACCTAATCCAAAGACCCCTAAACATTCAAAATAACAGTTTATAAAAGATTCTATGTCACATTCAAATAACCAAACAATCCGCTTGCATAAGTAAAATCACAAACTTCCTAAAAACCACTAATCTACTACACCAAAACTAAAAATATCATTGAAGCAACAATTATCACTCAATTACCACACATGTGAAAGGCCAACTCACATGTAAGCTTAAGCAACATGTCCTTTTTCACCACTCTAGAAAGTTAAAGCTCAATCCATCAATCTACTGGTGTCTTACATTGCTTATTAGGCGTGTTTGTCTTAGATTATTTGATGGTCTTATTTATTATGAGCATATTAAAAGGTTGATTATCTCATTTTTAAGAAGTACTTTGATTAGCTTATTTTTCGGGCTTTTGAGCCTATTTGAAATTATTAAAACGTCAAAAGTTCATAAGTTCAATTTCCATGGCTTATGAGCTTATGGAATTAAACAAGCTGAAAAAAGTGAGTGTCTGAGCATTTTGTAATTCAAAGAAGCCCATAAGCCCATAAAATAACTTATATGAGCTTAACTTAGGGGGTGTTTGTTTAAGCTTATTATGTGGCTTATGAGCTTATTTGTGTTTCGGCTTATATATCATAAGCCCCAATTTTATTGTTTATTTTGAGACTTGCGGGCTTATATATGATAAACTTAAATAAGTCCAAAAGTCTTCAAATAAGCAGGAAAATTGGGGCTTATGAAATATAAGCGGAAATCAAATAAGCTCATAAGCCCACATATAAGCTTAAACAAACACCCCCTTAAGCTGTAGCTTATATAAATTTGTAAGCTCAAGTGGGTAAGCTTATAAGCCATAAAAATTGGGTGTTTGGATTAGCTTATTTTATGGGCTTAACAGCTTATTGAAATATGGAAAAGCTGAAAAGCTGACTTTTATGGGCTTATGATAGGTTAAGCCCATGGCTTAAGCCATGAGCTTATATTTATCTGCTCATAAGCTCAAAAAAGTAAGCTTATCGGCTATTCCAGATTTCAATAAGCTAATAAGCCCATAAAATAAGGTAATCCAAACACCCCCAAAATGAGGTAATGAGCTTATCAAACTCTCTATAAGCTCATAAATAAGGTAAAACAAACTCCCTAAAACTACATATGCTTTATAAAATAATCAAACACTCAATCTCAAATAACCATATTCAAAACAACTTATTTCACTGATAATCAAGCAATCACATATTTTTTTATAAATAAATTTATATTAAAAAAAAAAAAAAAAAAAAAAAAAAAAAAAAAAAAAGGACATACTGTTTCTGAGATGCACTGAGTGTGAGACTGAACAGTCTGCTGGCCAAACATTTGCCCACAGTCTATACATGATAACTACACCAACAATAAAACACAAACACATATATTAACATACAAAAAAACCCATTAATAAAAATGAATAAATTTATATAAAAAAAAAAAAAAAAAAAAAAAAAAAAAAAAGGACCTTGGTAGCAGAGCAAGATCTGAAGTGATTAGGAAGCTTTGGTTTCTTGAGATTGTCTCCACAATCTTCACACTGAAACCAAACCATGTCTGGCTGCTGCTGCTCTTTCAAACACACGAATGTTCTTGTTAGATGAAAAAACACAAAACAAAACAGGGTTTAAGGTTAGGGCTTTGACAATGAAGGTTTTAGATTTTGTGGGCTTGTTTTTGGGCCTACGTTTAACAACATGGGCTTGTTGGTTTTATGAAACTTGAAAATAGGGGTGTTCATCGGTTAGGTTCTCGGTTAATCGGTTTATTCGGTTAAAATAATTTTTAAGTAATAACCGAAAACCGAACCGAACCGAGAATATCTATAACCGAACCGAACCGAGAACCGAACCGAAATTCGGTTCGGTTATGGGTCAAAACCGAAATTTGTACTTGAATTACGCTATTTATTATTTTTTTTAAATTTAATTATATATATTTTTGGGAAAAAAAATATTTCAAGCATAAAAAAATGTTTTTTATATTAGTATAAAATTTTAATGGATATTTTTTATATATAAAATAATATAAATATATAAAAATATATATATATTTATATAAATTCGGTTTTTAGTTCGGTTTTCGGTTCAGATAGCCAAACCCATATCCAAACCGAATGTTTAATTCGGTTCAGTTCAGTTTTAACAAGTTCGGTTCGGTTATATGTTCGGTTCGTTTTTTTTTTCATTTCGGTTCGGTTCGCTTTTCGGTTTATTCGGTTTATAACCTGACCCATGAACACCCCTACTTGAAAAGCCAATAAATTTGCTACCTTTTGATAAACATTGTTTTTGATTTCTTGCCAACCTATAAGACCTGTTGAAGTACTACCACAATCTTCAAACTTTACGCGTGATTCTCATAAACATTACCAATTATCATTTTGCATTGGTTTGTATGCGTTTGTGGGGTATGTTTGCATAAAATAAAGTATTTTTATATTTTTGGTTTGGTGGTGACCATAACACCTGTTTGGTAGTATGCTGAATGGTAATATGGTGCTAATGTAATGGTGGTGAGTTTGGTGACCATAACACCCAATCTAATTCACAGGGTTTAAATACCTATTATACAAACTTAAACCGGGTAAAACTATCTTTTTTTTGAAGGTTAGCGTCGCCACTTTAAAGGTATTTACACATGGTATAAAATGAATTTGAAATATCTTATATATAAGTGACTAACAGAGACGGAGACAGTGGGGAGCCAGAGAATGCTCGGCCCCCTCCAACACGCCCAATCGCTTTGCTATTTATCTTATAAAATTTAAGCTTATGACCCAACTATAAGCAAATGACCCCCTTACTTTTATATGTCAAAAGAATTAAGAGAAGTTTGACACTGTTTCATACACAATTTTTCATCTAATATTTTTTTATTAGTTATCAATGTGTTTTTTTATCAAAATTTTAAGTTTGTAACTTAACATATGTGATCATTAGACCATATTGTTTGAAGTTTTAGTTAAATTACTTTGTTAGCTTAAGAAAAAAAAAAAATCAGCCCCCCCCCCCCCCCCCCCTCTCCTTATTCTTAATTCCCGGCTCCGTCCCGGGTGACTAAGTACATTGTTTTATTTAGTTGGTACAAAGTTACATGCTCTAGTGAAAATATGTTTATAGACAACTCGAAAACGTGTTCAAATCAAAACTTTATTTGATAAACATCTAAAGTTATAAAAACACCTGATAGATATGCAGTAAAATACTGAAGTGTCAATAGAGCATTGGGTTGTTGATTTTTACTTGAAAGCTTTTAGTTATGCTGTTACGCGATTTACATTTCACATATTAACCGTAAGATCATTCAGTGGCCCGTAAAAGGCTTTACAATTGTCGCGGCCATGGCCATATGTATTACATATAATGTCGCGCCCCATAATGATACTCGACTTCCTTGTTTTTTCGTATAAAAGTCAACTTGATAATTGCAAATTTTCCTTAAGGTTTTACATTATTGCCAAATTATAAGGAGGAAAAAAAGGGGCAAGTTGTGTTGCAAGTGTGTTGGGTGCATATATACCAACTCTATATTTGTCAAATACGCTATCATCATTTTAAAACGTTGTAAATGTTAACTTCTTCCTTGATCAATAGTGTCTTTGGCAAAAACTTCGAATCATTTATGGTGTTCATAGTTTCGATCGGGTTGTTCGGTTTATACGGTTACATTAGTTTTGGTTAGTAATTTTTCTGAGTAAAACCGAAAACTGAACCGAACCAAATTCAAATTGTATTGAAGCGAATAACCGAAAACCAAAGCGAATAACCCGACTTATATAATTTTAATTATTTATTTATTTAATTATATTTGAAAAAAAATCAAGTTAAAAAATATAAAAGAGCTTTATTGTTTTTCCTTTAATATAAATATATGAAAGGTATATATTTATGTGAATCCAGTGTTCGATTCGGTTCGGTTCGTTTCGCTTTTTATTTTGCCAAAATTATAACCGAACCAAAAACCAAATATTTAATTTAATTCGGTTCGGTTTTGGCAAATTCGATTCAATTACAAATTTGGTTTTTTTTTTTTTTTTTTTTTTTTTTTTTTTTTCAGTTTGGCTCGGTTTCGGTTTTCGGTTTGCACTGCACGAGAATCATTATTGTATGGTCGAGTTTATTTCCAAACAAGAAGAGATATTTCAAATATATGAAATGCAAGTAGGTTTGCAATCAAACAAATCAAGATGAATAAAATCATTTTAACTTTGTTTATTTTTTAATTTTTTTTATAGAATCTCTTTATAATTGAACCTTATGGGCCCAGCCCAATACATGGAGCATTTTAATCCAAGTAATCTTTTTTATATTTATCGTTACTAGTTATAATTCCCGCGCACGCGCGGGTTTTTTTAAATTTTTTGACTCATATATTTTTATTTATTAAAAAACAAATAATTTAATCTTTATTTTGTTTCATTTATAATGTTTAATTATAGTTTTTTATTATTAAAAATAATTATTTAAAAATTTTAATCATATTATTAATTGCATCTTATCTATATTTTTTGTATTTATCTTCTACTTATGTTAATTGCATCTTATCTATATTTTTTGTATTTATCTTCAACTTGTGTTATGGATAAATATAAAATGTTACCTAATAAGAAAATAATCTTTTTTTTTAAATACAATTAATACTAAATAAGATATGAATGCATTTTTTTGAAATGGAAAATTCTCAATAGGGGTTTTATTTTATTATATAAAAGATTGTCGTACTACTTGACTACTTGTTGGATACGGAACCAATTATATATTAACAGTATTTTTTTTATTTTTTTATCTCGTTTTTGTATTTTATTTCTTTCAAATCAGTATGCAAAGACGAAGAAGACAAATAATAATATTTGCTCTAACTATTTAAAGTCAATAAAAATGATTCTCCAATCCTTGTGTTTGTCTTTTTATCATCTAAAAGACGTAAAAGAAGCATTATTTTCTTGGAAATGATATGCCAAATATGATGAGTAATTTTTTGAATAATGGTAGACAAGTTTTTCTTATATATTGGGTTATTCTCATTATTTTGTATTTCCATCTTGAAAATCAAAAATTTTAAGGCATTTTTATTACTAAAGCTTATCTTGGTTTTTGTCATTTCAATGTAGGTTACTTAAAATCCATCATATTTCATATGTACTTGCACTTAGGGACGGAACTAAGGGATTTCGTGATATCAAAGAATATAGATAAAATTTTGTTTCGTAGTGTTGATTTTATAAGAAAATTTACTACTCTGTATTTTGGTTTCTCTTAATTGCACCTGGTCAATTATTTTGTTTTAATCATGCTTTAGTTGTTTCACTAATAGATGATTAGTAAACTCACTTTTTACGTAAAACTCTCTCATATTACAGTTCAATAATTTTTGTGTTCCTCTGATGCTCGCTCCGTTACTATTGTGACAAACTGACAATCATTTTTTTAAAGGCGTTTTTATTACTAAAGGTTATCTTGGTTTCGTCATTTCAATGTAGGTTACTTAAAATCCATCATATTTTACTAAGGCACTTTGGGATGGACTAAGTGATTTCGTGATATCATAGAATATCGATGAAATTTTGTTTCATAGTGTTGAGTTTCTTAAGAAAGTTTACTGTTCTGTTTTCTATTAATTGTGCATGGTCGATTTTTTTGTTTTAATCATGGTTTAGTTATTTCACTAATAGATGAAAAAGCATACTCGGTTTTTAAACAAAACTCCTTTATATTACAATTCAATAATTTTTGTGTTCTGTTACTACTGTGACAATCACTTTTTAAGAACATTTTTACTTCTAGAGCTTATCTTGGTTTCGTCATTTCAATGTAGGTTACTTAAAATCCACCATATTTCACCTTTACTTGCACGGTAGTTGCACCTAGGGACGGAACTAAATATCAGATAATATCGATGAAATTTTGTTTCATAATGTTGATTTTCGTAAGTAGGGGCACATTTTTTTCTTCCAAATTACAAGCTTGTTCATTTTTTATACCAAATAAATCGTTTTGATTTAGATGAAAAAGACGTTATATTATCATTATTGGACAAAAATACCAATGATTGAAGACTGATGTGGAAGATGAAGTGGTGTGAGGGTTGAGACTAGCCTTAGGGATGCAACTAAGTGATTTCGTGATATCAGAGAATACCGAAGAAATTCTGTTTCGTAACGTTAAGTTTTTATAAAGGTATTTTTTTTCCTTTCAAGTTACAAAGCTTGTTTATTTTTTATTCTAAATAAATGGTTTTAATTTAGATGAAAAAGACGTTATGTTATAATTATTGGACAAAAATACCAATGATTGAAGTAAGTAAATCCAAGACGTTATGTATCATTGGACGACAGTCAGACAAAAATACCTATGACTTGGAACTAGACGTGTAATGCCACTTATTAATTTGGTTATTAAATGGTAGACTATATTCATGGTGCATGAGGTTTGTTTGATTACGAGTGGGAAACCCGCGCGTTGCGGCGGGAGTGTTTAGATATGTGTTATGTTGTATGTTTTGTGTTTTGCGAATAATAGGTTTTACGGTTTTAAAACTTCGTCGATCTTCTAATATTGGCTTGTCACAGTATTAGAAAGAAATGGTCTATTGCAAGATAGACTCTTCAATCTTATGTTTGGTGAGCAAAATCTTCCCTTGATAGACCCAGCACAACCTAGAAAACTCGAATCGTATTGCACTTGCCAAATTATTTGAATTATTTTGAGTTTGAAAAAAACTCTGAAGTTTATGCTTGATTTTATTGGAAAAATTATTTTGTGAACAATGGCGCAAGTTTCGTAATTTTTCGAGTCCGTTTCCTATGTCGTTTGGACCCCGGAGCTTATATCGTTAGAAGTTTAGTACGTTGGGAACATTGGTCCCTTAACTATCCTTTTCTCTTTACCTTACACTTTCTTTTATTACCAAAACCACCCTAAACCTTTTATTTGGTATATATACCCCATTAATACCCATTATTCTCATTTTATATATATAAAACACACACACTCATCACCAACTCTCTCTCTCTCTCTTTGGTACCGCCGGCCGCCGCCCCTCCACCGGAGCAGCAGCAGTTTCCGGCGACTCGCCGGAATATTTTTCCGGCCACTTCCTTTCTTGTACAATCTTATAGATCGGGATATCCCCGTCACACCCATACCACTCACGCGACCCCAAACACCCCGTATCACCCCTCACGCGCCTCCACCGCCGCGGGTACCACCACCATACGCCACCACCGCCGGTTTCCATCACTCTCCGACGGTAAAACGCGTTCCACGCACCCTCTCTTTTTATTTTCTTCAATTATTTTCAAAACCCTAATTTTATTTTTATTTTAAATCCGGTTTTAATATAAATTCTTTTATAAAAATGTTTTAATAATATTTTTAAACCCAAAACTTGTGAGATTTCTTTTTTGGTTCTCGTTCAACCCGTTTTGGCGCGACTTAGTTGACTCACCGAGTCAACTCGCTTGACTCGGTGAGGGTTTTGATATTTATGGCTTGTTTGATGTTTTGATGACGAAGGGGAGTATATATTTGTGTTTAGATTGGATTTCGAGGGTCCGTTTGGTTGTTGTGGCTAGACAGCCGAGAACCACCACCACCGAGGCATGGGTGGTGGTGGGGGAGGGTTATATTGTTGTTGTGGTTGTTTCTTAAAGTTGTTGGGGGGGGGGGGGGGGGGGGGGATTAACCACTGTGTGCTACAACTTTAAAAAAAAAAAAAAAAAAAAAAAAAATTACTGTACAAACCACTGTAGCGTACAACATGCTACAGCGGCCCGGTTACTGTAGAAACAACTGTTTCGTACAACCCTTTGAAGCACGATTTTGCACCATCAAACTCCCCTCTTTTAGTATATATATATAATTTAAGTGATGACTTGGAACTACAAGTGGCATAACTTGCCAAACAATATTATTACACAATTGAAAAAACCGAATTTTACTCAATCTTGTCTTTGTTTTTTTATAAACATAAATAAATTGTAGTGATAGAAACATACTCAATGCGTAACATGTTGTATGCAAAAAGTAGACTTACGAAAATCAACTTTAGTTTAGAGATACGTGAGTGATATGCGTATCGGTGACCAAATCCTTCAGCCAAAGGAGTCGTTTAGATATTAAGGTTCAGTGATACACAGATTACAGAACATAGACGATGACATAACTCACCATATTAGAGCCAGTTTGGTTAAATGGAAGGTGGTGTCAGGAGTAATATGTGATAAGAAGGTCTCTTATGAGTTAATTTTTTTTATTTTTTTATTTTTTTATTTATTTATTTTTTTTAAGGTGACAATTAGGCCTGCTATCTTGTACGGTTCAAAATGTTGGTCGATCACGATAGCTCAACCAAACATGGAAGAAGTGGCGGAATTGAAAATGTTAAGGTGGACTTGTGGTAAACCTATGTTTGACATGATCCCGAACGCAGTTTTAAGAACTGAACTTGAAGTCGAAACTATAATCTCCTATATGAGGAAAGGAAGACTGAGGTGGTTTGGACATGTCAAGAGGAAGCCACAATCAACGCCAATAAGGAAAGTTGAAGCTCTTATAGTCGAACTTGAGAAGAAGGGTAAACCTAAACTTAGGTGGGAGGATATACTTAAGCATGACATGAAGGAGATCCTTTTGTCCGAGTACATGAGCTTAGACAGGAATGCGTGGACAGATAGGATTAGAACATGCGGGGTAGTCTGGGCTAGGTTGTTTGAGGGTTGGAGGTAGTTTTTGCGTTTAGGCTTTATAGGCGTCTCTTATTAGTATTGCCCATTTGCGTTTTTGATTTAGATTTCCTTTGCTTTCTTTCCTTTAGGTTTTTTAGGCATTATGTGGCTTCTCTTGTTCCTTAGGTTTAGGTCCCTTTAGCGTTGCCATGATTAGATCTTCATTTTTTAAAATTTTTATTTATTTATTATTATTATTATTATTATTATTATTAGCGTTGCCATGATTAGATCTTCATTTTTTTTAATTTTTATTTATTTATTTATTTATTTATTATTATTATACTTTTGCCCCTCGTTTTCTTTGCTTGCGTTTTTCTAGGTGCCCTTTCCCCTTTTATTTATGCGTTTTTACTTTTATGCTTATGCTCGTGTCCCGTTGTCTCTTTAACGCTTTACCTTTTCTTTATTGTGTTCACTTACGGCTTCTACTTTTATATGTTTTGGTCCTTTTTCTCCCAAGTTCTTGCTTTTATGTTTATCTCCTCTGTATGCTTGTTTGCTTGCTTTCTGTCTTATGTCATTTAGTCTCTTCATCCTTGTTATTGCACACTTTCACACTTGCATTATATTTCGAGCTTTCTCACCCGTATACGTATACTTGCCAAAGTTCTTGCTTTTATGTTTATCATCTGTATGCTTGTTTTCTTGCTTTCCATTTTATGTCATTTTGTCTCTTCATCCTTGTTATTGCACACTTTCACACTTGCATTATATTTCGAGCTCTCTCACCCACATATTTACACTTGCCGGAGGTCTTTTTAAAAGCAGTCTCCTTACCTTCGGGGTTTATCCTGGTTAGGGGTAGGATATGTCTATTCCATTTCCCTCAAATCCTGCCCCGAAGATATTGGGTATGTTGTTTTTGTTGTGAGTGACAAATCAAACAAGAAGATGTTTGATCAATTTTGAATAGAGATATGCAACATTAGCTAGCTAGGAGTAGGGTTGTTAAAAATATATGAACCCGTAAAACCTTACCTTACCTGAGCTAAAACAGACTTGTTATTCAGATTATCCACGTGTATGTATTTTAATCAGGTTGTTTCAGTTAACCTAATTGATAGTTAATAGAATCCGGTTTTTCGGTTTGCAAGCTTAACATACTTGAGTTTTGAGTTACCATAATATGGAATCTTTTAGTTGTATTTCTATGTTTCCAATTTTGTTATTCTTTTTTCTATAAGGCTTATGCGGTGAACTCAAAACCCGTACCGAATAACTCAAACTCTTATTAGGTTCACTTACACATAAAAGTACTGGTATCTAACAAGGTTTTCAAGATCGGGATCTTACCTAAGATCGTTTTCGTCTTTGCAAAATCGTGATTGTAAAATCGGATCGGGATCTTAAGATCCTACTATAATGTCATTTCTTAATAATTTTTGTAATATTATACAAATTTACAAATTATTATATATCATAAACACAAAATTATATGAATGTTTCATTGAAATGTTGTCATAAATTATGATTATGAAATGTTTAATAAGATTAACATTTTTTTTTTTTAATTCTAAATAATCCAGAAATTTACAGTTTTCTAGTTTGTTATACGAGAAAAGTAGGATCGGATCGGATTAGATCTTAAGATCCTATGGTCAAGATCGGGATCCTATAAAATCTTAAGCTTTCAAAGATCCTATGTAAGATCCGGATCGTTTTTGCTTTGCAGTATCGTAAAATCGTAAGATCATAAGATCAGGACCGGGATGCTGACAACCATGGTATCTAATATATCAACATTAAAACCTTAGTAACCAGTATGCGGGTGGGATTAATTCGAATAACAGCCTTATTACGCGTTAATTAATGTTTAGATAGTCTGATGTCCAAAAAATGAAAATTTACATGTCAATTAGTTGTTTTGTCAACTTACATGTTTCGCTTCGTTTTAGTTGATTAATCCTTTTAGTACGACAAGTTGCTTTATTGTGCTTAAAACTAAAAAATATAATTTGCTTATTTACATTTACATTCAAATCAATGATTATAACTAAATTCTAGGTTTCATATACTACTATTATATTGTGGCTGCAAATACTTTACCTTTTTTTATGAGTTTCATTAATTAATATAACTAGGTGGGTTACCCGCGCGTTGCGGCGGGTGTGTTTTGTGTTTTGTATTCTGTGAGTTGTACGGTGTAATTAATAATTTTGTTATTTGAAGTATGCATATGTTTATTTGGAAGCATAATTTGTTTATGTTACCCTTTTTTTTTTTTTTTTTTTTTTTTTTTTTTGGCGTTGCGGTTGAAATTTTTTGTGGTTGTTTGTTTTTTCGGTATGCCTTTTTTTTTTTTTTTTTTTTTTTTTTTTTTTTTTTTTTTTTTTTTTTAAAGAAACAAATTTGTATAAGAAATTTTTTGTAAGTGTATTATTTTTTGTATTTTTATTTTTTGTTATTTTTTTTTAAAAACAAATTTTCTTAAGGAAATTTATGTTAAAAAAAAAATTTTGTACCGACTACTGTAGCGACGAAAAAAAAAAGTTAGAAAATTTGTTTTTAAAAAAAAAAAAATCTGTACCGAGTACTGTAGCGACAAAAAAAAAGTTACTGAAGCGCGTACTGTAGCAAACACTGTAGCGACACGTGTCGCGTTGTGGTGAGTTGCCTGCCTTTTATATATATAGTATAATAAACTAATAAAGTTATTTAGGCTTTGACTTATCACGTTTCCTTAGGCCTTAGCTAGTAATATCAAACATGTTTCAATAATTTAAATTTCGTAATAATTGATTGATCATATTAAACCATTTTCATAAATGCTAAATTTCACGTTAGAGGTACAATTAGCATTGACAATACTGTAAGTCATTGACAATTAGCATTTGTCGATCGTTACGTGTTTGTATTTTGTAACTCTTTACACGTTTTTACGTTTTTCAAATAAAAGATATATAATTGAAGATGTATTTTACGTCCTAATATATAACAAATGACTTATTAGTTATCGAATAATCTTATAAAAACTAATTTGGTTTTATAATCCATTGACCATTATAGTTGTCCTAACTTGATATTCAAATAATCTTGTTTGTGTTCGCCAATATGTTATTACTAAGAAATTTGATATCAAATGTGAGTATGTGGCATTGATTTAACATGTGATCATTGGAAAACAAGTTTATACAAATATAAAATGAAAATGAAAACGACTTCCTTGTAAATGATTGGGGAAATTAACGGACACTAAAATTCTATGATTGAATGTAATACTATACAACTTGACATGTTACCTAGATGACTAAGCAACCTAGTGTTGGCTAGATGCTCCTTCGGGGTCACTCAAAAGATGCCTATCTACGGTGGAGATATCTTCCATCCCTAGGAAGTATGTTTGCAATGGAGGTATTCATCATCCCAGTAAAGTATGTCTGCAATCCATCCCTGAGAAGTATGTCTACAACAAAGGTATCCCCTATCATTGGGAAGTATGTCTGCAACAAAGGTATCCTTCATCCTTGGGAAGTATGTCTTCAACATAGGTATTCTTAATCCATGAGAAGTATGTCTGCAATGGAGGTATACTCCATCCCAGTGAAATATGTATGCACGGAGGTATCCATGATGAAGTATGGTCTCCTTCGGATACTCCGAAGGAGATAATCGTAATCAGTCCCCAATATTTCTAAGACAAGCTAGAAGAAAATCACTCCACGTTGGAGCAGTCCTCCGGAGTAGCTGGGGTGACGAAGGTCACCTCAGGTCCAGAGGCAATGACGATGGAGCAAGGCTTACATCGGAACTAGTACAACAATAGCTAAAATACGTTGTACGATGAGGTACAAATAGCGCAAGGGTTGGTCCACAACTAGTACTTAGAGTGTTGCGACAACCTAAACCCCGAAAGCCAAGTCTGGTGCTCATCAGCGACTAACACACTGCACCTAAATGACAAACATGTCTCCACAGTCCCTGTGTCGTGGAGCACACTTCAGGTAGTATAAATAGAGCTATCCACCTTAGTAGATGAGGGAGATGCACACACAGTTCGCTATAGACTCTCTCTCTCTCTCTCTCTTTACTTTCTCTCACTATAATCAATACCGAGCAGATACTTACTCTCATGCCGGAGCTTGGTCCCTGATTAAAAACCCCGGGCGAGCTAATGGTGTTCTTTCTTATTTCAGCCTAAGAGACAAAGAAGCAACATCAAGACCTCCTAATCTTAGGGCTGAAGAGCATCTACCAAAATTTGCTCCCAAATGTTAATTGAGCTTTTACTTTTATACAAGTAAATCAAAAGTGTAGCTAAAAGTTATATTCAAAGGATGAATTTTGATAACTTAAAAAATGGATTACAAATCTTGTTACTAATTAAAATATTAAAAAAACAACCATACATTTTAGACAAGTTACACTACAGAATTTTGACAAGTTACACTACAAAAACGGGTTATTCGAGTCAACTCAGATAGTTAATAGGATCGGATTTTGGGTTTGTAAGCTTAGCTTATTTAAGTTTCAGGTTAATCAGAATAATTGAAATTATAATTGTGTTATTATGATTCCAGTTTTGTCATTTTCCCCCTTATAATAGTGCTTATTCGATGGACCCAGAATCTGCATAACCAATATCGATCCGGATAACCCAAATAACTCGAATTTTATTAGGGTTAGGTACATGTAAAGTACTCATATTCAAATATATCAACTTTTGAAAATCAGTATCCACTATGTGGGTTGAATTAACTCGAATAGCAACCTTACCATGCATTATTTAGTGTTTAGATAGCTTAATTTTCAGAGAAATGATAATTTACATGTCAGTTACACACTCAATTTCTTTCTAGTTGATTAATCCTTTTAGCAAGACATACAGTCTGCTTTATTGAGCTTAAAGCTCAAATAAAAAATTTGTTTACATTTACATTCATATAAATTAGTTCTCGGCATAACTAAATTCTAGGTTTCATTTTATATCGTGGCCCGAAATTTTTTAATATTTTTATGAGTTGTTCACTAATATAATAAACTTATTTAGGTTTTGACTAATCACGTTTCCTTAGCGAGTAATGTCAACATGTTTCAATCATTAAAATTTCATAATAATTCATTGATTATCATAACGCCATTATTATAAAAGCTAAGAAAACGAGTTTCAACTCGTTGCTTTGATATAATATTGTAAGTCATTGACAATTAACATTTATCGGTTGTTCCGTGTTTGTATTTTGTACCTCTTTACTCGTTTTGTACGTTTTTAAAATTAAAGATATATATTTGTAGATAGATTTCACGTCCTAATAACAAATGACGTATTAGTTATCGAATAATCTTATAAAAACAAATTAATATGGTTTTATAATCCATTGACCATTAATCTTGTTTGTGTTAGCCAATATGTTATTACTAAGGAATTTGATATTCAAATGTGAGTATGTGGCATTGATTTAACATGTGATTATTGGAAAACAAATTTATACAAATATAAAATGAAAATGAAAACGACTTCATTGTAAATGATTGGAGAAATTAATGGACACTAAGATACTATATGATTGATTGTAATAAAAGCTTACGTGTTACCTAGATGACTAAGCAACCTAGCTTGTGCCCAAATGTTAATTAGGTTTTTAATTTTATACAAGTTAATCAAAAGCAGAGTTAAAAGTTATATTTAAAGAATAAATTTTGATAATTTTTAGAGGGACACCTCAACTCTACTTTCTATCTCTGCCTATGTATATCTTAGTTTATAGAAAAACAAAGCATTTATATTTAAACAAAATGTAAGAGAACACTACCTTATATTAAATGGGGATAAGTTGGCAACAATTTTGTAACTAATTAGCTATAATCCTTCACAAAAAACAAACAAGCAATTAGTTAGAGAAAAAAAAAATCAAGGACCTACAATAATACTGTAATCAAGAACCCATATTTATAAAACAAAATTGTAGTCAGTTAGCTACAAAAATTGTAGCTAATATATTCTCATATTAAATACTTAGAGATACAAAAATGTACATCAATGATATGGTTAAGACTTAAGATAAGCCCATAATTTGATTGTTATACAACGATACCACATAAAAAAAACAAGCATGAGAGACTTTGATTTGGGACGTGATGATCTGGAAAGACAGGTGTCAATGTAACTTGGAAAACAATATTTCCATGTCATTTTCATATTTCGAGTTGTCATTTCATTAATTAAATTATTCATTCAATGTCTGCATTAATTTAAGGCATATCTTTGTTTAATATTTTACGTAATTGCCATGAAAACTTCTCGTATAAAATTTGGATTTTATATGTTGGATTTTGCAGGTTTTGTCAAGGTAATTGTTGTGTGCGTGCTTTTATGTTATCAATTATTTTAGTTAATTGTGATTTATTAAAGATTAATATGATTTGGGCCTCTTCGGTAAGTATTTTTTAAAGAGTTTTTAGCTTTTTGTTACAAAAATAATCTATTCTAAAGTAAGTAGCTCTGTTTGGTTATATTAATTTTAAACTTTGATTTCAAACAAATAGCTCCTAAATAAAAAGCTGATTTAAGAAGCTTTTTATACATATTGGAGCTGTTAAAATTTTAAATCACTGACATACCTTCCAAACATTTGTTTACAATTATAAATATGTCTTTTTATGTCATTTTACATCTCATAATTATATTTAACAGCTAACTTACAAAACACATTTATTGAAAAAATTATATAGCTTATAGCTCATGTTAACAGCTTTGCAGTTTACATATTACATCTTAAAGTTAACATTTTACAACATACAACTTATAGCTCGTTTGAGTTAATACGTTTTCCACCACGACAAGACGTAAGGGTCAAGCGTGCTGCACTTCCTTCCAGGGTCAAGGGGTAGCGCCCCTTGTTGGAGTCCCGCTCTATTTGTTGCTCCAAATGAGTTACCCGTTTTTCCCACCAAAACCAACCGAAACAACTGTTGGCCAACAATCATGACTGCTGGGATAACTGTCATCTATTTAATAACAGATGTTTTGGTCTCATTTGACATTCATGAAAAATACACAATTGTTTTTGTTTTACTCTATCTTGTGTGCCTAGAAACAAAGTGCTTTGATTGTCTTATATCAATAGAGATTCCGTGTAACCTATATAATAATGATCAAAATACTTTATTTGAAAAGTAAATTATATATGATTCATCAAATATCTAAGATTATTATCACACCCTAACCCTAGTTTCTAACAAATTGATTGATCTTCTAATTGTAAAATAAAATACCTTCATTTATGTTATTTACGTTACCTATTTATATCCGTCTCAAAAAATTTGTCTATCCTAGATAACATTTCTTATAAGTAAATATAAGAGTAAAAAAGTTAACTTAATATTAAAAATAAAAGAATTGCATATACATCCATTCAAAACCTCTAAATTGCGTATATATTAAAAAAAAAAAAAAAAAAAAAAAAAAACTATAATTACGTATATATATCCTTCATAAACTTTAAATATTTAAAAAATGTCAAATATGTCCAAATAATTACTTTATATATTTTTTTAAACCCAAAAATACATGATAAATATAATTTAGCTTTTGATAAACATGAAATGTCAATTATTCTCTTTTCCTACAACAATTAAAAAATTAATTATTTCCTATTACCAATTCATAGTCGATTGGATTTATGTTACTAATTGGATGAAAATAATTTAGCTTTTGACAAAAGGCACTACTTTTGTTTAATGAGATGCATCAGTAGTTTGTTTTATTTAGTGCACTATTTGGTTCACATATATATTTTCTAATTTTGGGCAAAGTAATATGCAATTGCCCCATAACATATTAGGGTAAATATGGCATTATACTACATAAATCTTTCATTATTACACATGTTTAGTTTTTTTTTTTTTTTTTTTTTTTTTTTTTTTTATTATTATTATTATTATTATTATTATTATTATTATTATTATTATTATTATTATTATTATTATTATTATTATTATTATTATTATTATTATTATTACAATTAAAGTAAAACGAATAGAGTACTTGTTAGTTTCGTAACATATATTTGTCTAGTTTTAAAAGTATTATTGTAATGCTTAAACTAAATACTCGTTTCCTAAAAAGATTCTCATCCTTTTCAAATGAAACATTTTAATAATGTGCTTAATATATCCACTTATGAAAAAATACTCATCATTTATTGACAACTGCATTATAGTTGTCATTTTAGGTTTATTGCAAGTGGGGTTTTTATGTTGATAAAGTTTGATAAATAAATACACTAAGCTATAGAAATACACAAATTAAAGTATATGGTGATCATGACATAAAAGAAAATGCTATGGTTGTTAGTAACGCAAAATATTTGAACTTAAAATTAAAAGAAAGGGATTTCGACTTTTCGCCGATAAAAAGCGAGGGGGCGGTGGACGTGGACCCTCGCATTGGTGTCTAACAGGGACCGGAGGTCGTTACTCGTTAGCAAAGCATAGCGGAAAGGACTTGGAAGTTATTAGTTAAAAATATCTAACGCGTCTATCTTTTCAAGTTCAAATTTCTCTTTTTTATTAACACGTATATTGAAGTGTATAATGGTTTCTCCTAAACATAAGGGATCGATAGGGGTCCGGGGGATGGCCTATAGCATATCAAAGGGGTCGTAGAAAAGAACCCGGCCACCTATTTCATTTGATATTTTGCGCGAGGGTCCAACCAATTTGACCGACTTTTGCTTTTGGATAACAAGAATGCGAGCTTCCCTGAACTTTACATAATGGATTAAAAAGTTAGATAAACCATGTAGACATTTTCATAATTCATAGTAGAGTGATATGTTTGAATTGCTTATGACATATACCTCAAATTTATAGATTTAATCATCAAGAAGTTTAATATACAAGACTATTAAGTATGGAAAAGAAAATAGTGCACGGTGCACTTCATTAAAGGAAGTTGCTTTTTAATTGTTAATATCAATGGAAATTTCGAAAGAACTAAAAAGGTAAAAAGAAATGAAAAGGTAAGTTTATGGTAATCTTAAATACAACATGCAATTTGCTTTTAGATTGCTAGTTGTTTTCGACGAGGCCACCAAAAGGACCACCATTTAAAACTGTTATAATCATTTCAAATCTACTTATATTGTAATTTAGCTACTAGTAACTGTTATAATCATTTCAAATCTACCAACCAAAACCGGATCGGAACAAAACCGATTTGATTCAAAACACCGGACCGTAATATTCGGTTTAGGTCCGAGTCAGTTCGGTCCAGTCCGGTCTGAGTCGTCGGTCGATCCGGTCCAACAAAGCACAAGGGTCGGTTGTGCATAAAACAAAATCAGACCAAAGACTGAATATAAGAAAAATGGTGGACCAAGGCCGGACCAAAATATGTTCGGTCCAGCCAGTCGGGTCCGACACGGTTTCTTGGTTCGGTTCGATCCACAGTCTATTATTTTCAGCCTTAGCTAGCATAGGCAGGGCTGTTTTTGGATTTTTGGAGTCCATACCAAAAATTGGGTCTCAAAGTTAAGTAAAATGTCATACCGTAAGCATTATTGAATATATAATGTTAGTCACAATTAAAATCTAAAAGTATAAAAGAACAAGTTCTATGTATACAAAGCCTATAGTGTTGTGGTCAAATAATACTATATATAGATTAATTGTACTTCAATCAAGGTCACGAAATGAAGGAAATCATGAAAGCTAGGAAGAGTAAACCCTAGACTTCGAATTAAAGCAAAGAAGATATATTATTTAAACACAAAACGTACAATATAACTTAGAGTACCAACAATCATCCTATTTTTTTGAAAGAATGTTGTCGTTTTGTTTTTAGGGTTTTTTCTAGTGAAAGTGAAAGTTTGTGTAGAAAGTTGGTGAATGGAAAGAGGCACATGAAAATGGCATTATATTGTGTTTCAATGATTACAACCCACGCTCCAACATTTCAATCTATAATAGTACTATGTCTATATCTTTCCTTAAAAGTATTTAATTTAATTTAACCCGGTTGCCGGAGTTAGGAGGTATCCAAAATCAGTCTCTCTATCATCGGGTAAAGTTATGTCTGGGTAAAGTTATGTCTGTTAAAATTATGTCTCTCCCGTATTTCGATCTGATCAGGACTCGGTATTCTTGTATTGTTGTTGTTAAAATATTTTGACCTAATTCTTACACTAAAACATTTTACTTGATCTTTCACATGCCAAGTTCGTGAGACCGAAATGATCCCTCGTACATTTGAATCATATAAAGCTTAGAACTATAGAAATATCAAAGACGATCTCTTTAGCAAAGTCAATAGTACAAAACCTAAAATTTAAAATTTTCTTTAGTTAAGCAAATGATGATCTAAAAAACACATTAACTTATGTCGGGTTTTGTAGACCTGTTTGACTACCTTTTTCATAAATTTGGACCACCTCAAAAGTAGCTTTTGCCTTAAAACTGGGTTTGGCTTTTTGGTCATGTAAAATGACATTTTCCTCCTTAAGATCTGGATATACATAATTACAGTTTAAAGATTACTTCTAATTATATATTTATATTCGTATCAATCGATCAGATCGAGTTTGAATTGCAATAACTTGTGAGTTCGAGTATATTGAAGAACGAAAATGATGTAATTAAGTAGCTATTACGTGAGTTTTCGGTTGCACGTAACCAATAATTAATCATGCATTTGCTTTTCGAGAAAATATATTTGATTCTTTCATGTCTTATTTCTTCAATCAAAGTCTTGGTTTTTCTACTTTGGCTTATTGCTAGAAGAGACATTCGTGTCTTCTAACTAAAAGTCTTAAAGGTCGGTACCGTACAATTATTGAATCATATATGACATGTTAACAAAATTCAACCACAAAGCGGTCACATTTATGTGCAAGGACGGAGCCAGACTTTCGAGTGGCTTCCAAATATTAGTTAACGATTGTATTCAAAACGAAAGACTAATGTTCAATTGTACTAAACTTGCACTAAAAAATATAAAAATTTCTTATACAGTGGGTTTAGTTGAACCCGTTCGACTCTATGTAGATCACATCCATATCTCATAAGAGCTTGTCTATGGAAAATAAAACTAAAATATTAATGGCAACAAACCAAGTACAGTTGTGACATAGAGTTGAAAATTTCAAATCATTGGAGAGTGGTTGCTAGTGTTACATCTCAAAATTTATGAGGTATAGTCATCATCTTCACATTAACATATGACACGATTTTCTTTAGTAATAAATGCAATTTTGTGCATGGGCAGCATGTTAACAACATGTACACATGTGTTTCTAACATTCAAGCTTACATAAGTTACATTTGTAAGCTCTATAATGAATGATTTGTAAATCTGTCTAGATAAGTTTAGACCTGTGTTTCAAAGGCTCATTTTTACCATGTTACTTGTCTCGTCCATTTTGCCACACTATTACGAAACAGCCGAAACTATTTCGGCTTATATTCTAAAAAACACATTGTAAACAATGATGTCACCTACATCCACTACGGAGATAGGAGGGGTAGGGTGGGCACGTGTCCTCCTAGCGAAAAAGTTTGTAATGTAATTTTTTAAAAATATCTAGCTATTTTTTTTGTAATTTGTCTTTCTACCGAATCGATTTGTAGTGTAGTTTTTAAAATTATACTCCGTAAAAGTTTGTCTCATCAACAATAACTTTCTAGCTCCGCCCCTACTTATATCATATCATATGTAAATTTAATAAGTTAGTAAATGTGTTTCATGCTCCATACGTAAAACTCATAAGTCATAACAGATAAATTACTACAGTACATCTTTACAAAAAAGTATTTAATTATAGTTTTCCAGCATTATTTGAAAACGATGGTCATGGACATATATACACATTATAGTAAGTAAACACCATTCAAATTTGCCATGTGTTATTGCTTCAAATCTTTAATATAATCAATATCAATATTATTATATACACATCACCTCTATATATACCTTTGCCTCCAATCTTTTTTGTTTACACAACTCACACCAATGGAGCAAGACCCCGACTCACCACCAAACATATGGTTCCAACCACCACTAGCCATCCCTCGACGTCGAAAACCGCCTATCGACCCAGTCATACTCATAATACTAATCCCAATCCTAGTAATTGGTTTCTTGTTCTTTTTCCTCTCACCTTTTTTAACATATACGTCACACATACTCAAACCAGGTTCTGTAAAGTCCACATGGGATTCCTTAAATATTTTCCTTGTTATTTTCGCTATTCTTTGCGGCGTTTTAGCTCGTAAAAACGACGAAGCTTCGGGAGCTAGTGAAGGTGTAAATGAGGCTACCAGTTTTGTAGCAGATAGTAGTAGTGTTAATAGTGCTAGTGTGGATAGTTCGGGTCAAGATTTCGGGTATTCGTATACGAAAGTGGTGTCGGGTGGGTTGAGAAGGAGTAGCAGCTCGTACCCGGATTTGAGAAATGAGTCTGTTTGGGAAAATAACCGTGAAAATGTCCGAAACCGATTTTACGACGATTTCGACGTGTATAATTCGTCTCCGATGACTAGATATTATGGGAGATCACGTCGGAATGAACTTGATCCGGTTGAGTATTCTGATGTGAAGGAGATTGTTGTTGATACGGTGGTTCCGGTGGCGGAGGCGGTGGCGCCTCCGCCACCTCCACCGCCGCCACCGCAGCGGGAGAGTTCGAAGAGGCATTCGTTTCGAAGTGTTGGAAGAAATGTTGAATCTGATGAGTTTGAGAAAGTGCGAACTGTTGCACCTCCACCGCCGCCACCGCCACCGCCACCGCCGCCAGTGGTGGCGGAGATGGCGGTGAAAGTGCACAGGCCGCGTCATAAGCATAAGAAGCTTGAGCGAAAAGTTAGCGATGCAACGAAGGAAATAGCTACGGCTATTTCGAATATATCTTCGATGTACTACAACAAACAAAAGAAAAGAAAAAACAAAAGGAAGAAAAAAAGCGAATCCAGTGTGGATTCATCTCCACCGTCCGTTCATTCTACTCATTCAGTAGAATTAACGGACGTGGAAGAGCCACGTCACTCATTTATACCAACACCTTCACCTCCACCACCGCCTCCACCCCCACCGCCTCCTTTTAAATTTCAAAACCTTTTCAAAAAAGGCGCGAAACATAAAAAAATACACTCAATTTCACCCACAATTTATCCCCCACTACCGCCGCCACTACCGCCACCACCAAACTCTATTTTCAACAACATATTCAAAGGCAACAAAAGCAAGCGCTTTAATTCCAATTCAAATCCGTCCTCAATTATGAACAATATGTTCAAAACCGGAACGAAAAGTAAACGGTTCATTTCAACGCCGCCGCCACCACCTCAACCGCCGCCACCAATGACTCCGCCACGATACACAACACCTATAAGATCAAAGAAATTATCCGCGCGTGAAAGTCACGCGCCACTGGAGTATCATAACCGTAAGTCAACGAGCAAAGGCAAACCGCCGTTACCGGCGAAAACAAGCTATTACGAAAGAGAAGACTTTTTACCGAGCGGTTCACAGTCTCCGTTGATACCAATGCCACCACCTCCACCACCGCCGTTTAGAATGCCGGCGATGAAGTTTGAGCTCCGTGGTGATTATGTTAGGATACGGAGTACACATAGTTCGGTGTGTAGTTCACCTGACCGAGATGACGTGGCGTCGATTATATCGGACAGTGGAGATTCAGTGGGGCCTAATTTAGGGTCCGGTGGGCCCATTTCGTTTCCTAGCCCGGATGTTAATGCTAAGGCCGATAGTTTTATATCTAGGCTTAAAGATGAGTGGAGGATGGAAATGAATAAAAAATTGGGCTAAAAAGCCCATTAAGAAGCCCAAACGAGGAACGGTCGACCTCGATTTGAACTCGTTCTAAACAAATGCGATCTTAGACATGTGACACGCCTACTTTTTACTAGAAGTCGTAGATATATGAGTTTGTACATGGGACACGTCTACTGTTTACTGAAAATCGTAGATATGTGAGATTGTACATTAGGCGATCGTAGATATATTACACGACTTGGATATGCACTCGGGTAGACTGTAGAACATGCATGACGGTTTGGATTTGATAGGTGGTATGGTTCATGCTGTTGATGTGTTAGCTGACACGAGCTTTTGAAGTACAGTATTTTGGCTAAAGTTTTTGTGTTAATGATGTGACTTAATATAATAAAATACCATTAAGTTGGTTATAGCAATCACACGTCTGTCTTAATGAAGTGCTACCCACACTTGTTGATTTTGTTGATTAGATTTAGGTATAGGTTAAGTAAATGATTAGGTTTTTGAACATTAATTCTCTAGTAGAGTTGTTATCATGGAGTGAATGGTTGAGATGTCAATTTCAAAAGGGATTTCAACTTTGAGACATAAGTATAAAAATATCACATTCGCATGGATTTGGTTCATAGACAAAGCCCATAACCAAAATCTACCATAAAACATGGTTAAAGTACACGTTAGGCTGTTCATAAATCGAAAACCGAAACGGAGCCGAATCAAATAAAATCGAACCAAATTTGTATTTGATCTGAATTTATCAAAACCAAACCGAACCGAATTAAATATTCAATTTTTGGTTTGAATATGGTTTTGATACAATGAAAATCGAACCGAACATAATACCGAATTCACATAAATACCTGTATTTTTTTTTTTTTTTTTATATATTTATATAAAAGAAATCACTAAAACTTTTTTCCTAGTATAAATATAACAATTTTAAGGGATTTATTTATTTATTTAATTTTTTTGCAGTAAAAAATATACTCCATAATTAACTGAAAAAAATACTCCATCCGTCCCAAAATTATTGTCCAGTTTGAATTTTCAAAGTAAAACTGGTTCAACTTTGAACATAAATATATATATTTTTATTATATAATATTTGATGAAAAATTATACTATTGAAAAGTTCACTTAAAACCCAATCCATTTTGTATATATTTTGCATCAAATATTATATAACACCCACAAAAATATTTAAGGTCAAAGTTGAAGAATAAAGACGGAGAGAGTATAAATTAAAAGTCAATAGTGGACAATAAATTTGAGACGGAGAGAGTATAAATTATATAATTCGGGTTTTCGGTTCAACCCAAAAGCCAAACTGAATTCAATTTTGGTTTTCGGTTCGATTTAATCTGATTTGAATTCGGTTTGGTTCATTTTCGATTTTACCTAAAAAAAATTAACCGAACAACCCAATAACCATGCCGATAAACACCCTAGTACACGTTGATTGTGTATAGATTTGCTTTACAGATTTAGAAAGTAAACTTGATGTTACATAAAGAATGATCAAAATATAATAAAAAGCAAACAACATTTTAGTTGTCATTTTCCGGATACAATACAAACGATAGGTTAGGCCACTAAAGTTTTTATAGATGTAAAGGGAGAAAGTGAATCCAAAGGAAACTTAAAAAATCATTCATCCAAAAAATGAAGTCATTACATACAAAGAGCAACAATGCCTTGTTGGGAAGATTGCTTTTTATCACTTTTGAACCATTTAGAAGTAAAGCATTATAATGCTATGGCCCTCTCTAACCTAACATGCTTTTAAAGTGGTCATATTTTATGTTCCAATTTTTGTGATCATTGGTGTTTAATTATGTGTGTTGGAGAAAATAGATATTGTTGACAAGACACTTTGTGATTTTCGCGGCAAAAGTTCATCATGAATACAAATATCTTCACTTTTATAAAGGATGATAATTCGATATTTGAGGTGCTTTTGGTGTTTTTTTTGTTGCTTTTGAGGTAAATGACATTATATCAAACACGAAATGACTACTCTTAGCTTTAGTTGATCAAGTGATTCGAGTGATGAAGTTGTGAGATCGGGAAATGTGAACACACTTTCAATTGCGACATATAGAAGTGGCAAAATAAGAACGTCGAAGTAATATAAAGTATAAACCATGTCAATTGAAATTGATCATTTAACATTTTTTGTACACATATTTTTTGGGTCCAAAACAAGAAAGTGCCATTTGGACAAGGCCCAATGGGCTAATTCTACATTGATGCTTTGATTCTACTGCTATTGTAAATATGAATGGGCTGCTAGAGTGTTTTGACTTTAGACTTTGGATGACAAAGAGCTTGAAGTTGTAAGACCCAAATGAAGGTTGCTAATTCGTGTTTTGGTATGAATAAATTCCTACTGATATGCAAATTTCCCCTTGGTAAGTTTATAATTGTAAAACTGAAATAACTTAAAGAAATTACCAACAAGATCCATAATACACGTAATCATGTATTATTCTAGAAAGGTTGCAAATATTCATTGATATAAATTATTTCCATATTTAATAACAATCTACAACATAATTCAGGACAAGAAAAAAAACATAAAAAGTTTCTTAAACTCTATGACTTATGACTAGACATCATACAAAAACCGATCAAGCTAGCATCAAGTTACCGATACATGCATCTTCATCCAAAGTCGATCATCCACTGATAATAAATCTTTGACTTGGCGCATTGTTGGCCTTTCCTGTGGGTTGTAGTTCAAACATGCCCGTGAGACATTTAAAATTGAATGAGCTAGTTTCTCAACTAGAGAATATGGTGGCGGAATCCGTCTATCTCCTACATTGGCTAACAATAGATCATCAGTAGACAATGTTGGTAGAGATGATATAAGTTCTCCAGGATGCTTTCCCATAATCACTTCTAGTGCAACAACTCCAAAACTATACACATCGCATTTCTCTGTTGCCACCATCGTATAAGCAAGCTCTACATGCATGGAAGGAAACATGAGAATACAAAAAGAATTGTTATGTCAGAATTCAGATCATGATTAAATGTAACATAGATAAATCTGAAACTTGAGAAGAAGTAGTATTTATAGATAACTTTAAAATATATGGTAGTTACCTGGCGCAATATAGCCATAGGTGCCTACAACCGCAGTCCAATTCGATGAATCCATCTTTAGAAGCTTCGCTGTTCCAAAATCCGAGATATGTGCCTCATAATCAGAATCGAGAAGGATATTAGCTCCAGAAATGTCTCTATGAATTATAGGTGGTGTGCAATCATGGTGCATATAAGCCAAACCATTCGCTACAGCCCTAACAATTCTTACCCTTTTCAGCCAATCCATTTCCTTTGCTGTGATATCGCTACTTAAGAGCGATTTTAGACTTCCCTTCTCAAGATATTCATAAATTAAAAATGAGTGACGAGCATGGAAGCAGTATCCATAGAGTTTAACTATGTTTCTGTGCCTTATGTTTGTCAATGCTCGTACCTCATTTAGGAAGCCTATATGATCGTCACTCTCAGATGATGAATGAAGTTTCTTCACAGCTACTAAATTGTTGGGTTGCAACACAGCTTTATACACAGTACCATATCCTCCAATCCCAATACTGTATGCATCATCAAAATCATTTGTTGCCTTGATGATTTCATCATACATCGCCTGTCCATCAAAACTTGTTATTGAGAAAAATTTTCCACCTTCTTCGCCTGATTGTATCTGTGGAGAAATTCTCTTTCTACGTCGATAAGCAATGAGGCCACACATGAATAAACCAATTAAAAGAGCCGCAAAAAGTGGGACCACAGTTACAAGGATGAGCTTATGATGAAAATGATTATTTTTCTTCATTATCTTTTGACTTTCACAAAGTTTCAAACCTGTAACATTTCCACACAGACCATCATTTCCTTGAAATGCTTCTCCAGACACATTTTGAAAGACAGCACCAGGGGGAACGGGACCAGTGAGCTCATTGTAAGATAGGTCTATATCAATCCTTCCTGGCAAGTTACTGAAACCATTTGGAATTGAACCCGCTAGCTTATTGTGAGAAAGATTCATCATTACCAGACTTTCCAAACTTCCAATATCTGATGGTATCTCTTTTGTGAGTGAATTCCAAGATAAATCAAGAACATTGAGTTGCCTTAATTTACCGATCTCCGATGGGATCATTCCGCTGAGCTTGTTATTACTAAGATTTATGTGATTGATTTGTACCCAATCACCAATATATCTTTGTAATGACCCATTCAACCTATTTTTGGATAGGTCAAGAGTAAGGAGACCATGTAGTGACCCAAGCTCTTGAGGTATAGCACCTGAAAGGTTGTTATCGCTCAAGTCTAAATTTAACAAACTTTTCATCTCCCCAAACTCCTTTGGAATTTGCCCAGCCAAATGATTAGAAGAAAGATAAAGCACTTGAATTGAATTTCCCAACGATGAAGGGATTGAACCATTGAGTTGATTTTTGCTCAATTCTAATTTAGTTAGATTCTTCAAATTCCCTAATTCAATTGGAATGGGTCCAGAAAGTTGATTTGCGTCCAGATCAAGGAATTTCAAAGACTTCAAATCACCCAATGATGAAGGGATTGAACCATTGAGTTGATTTTCGCTCAATTCTAAATCAGTTAGATTCTTCAAATTCCCTAATTCAATTGGAATGGGTCCAGAGAGTTGATTTGCGTCCAGATAAAGGAAATTCAAAGACTTCAAATCACCCAATGATGAAGGGATTGAACCATTGAGTTGATTTTCGCTCAATTCTAAATCAGTTAGATTCTTCAAATTCCCTAATTCAATTGGAATGGGTCCAGAAAGTTGATTTGCGTCCAGATCAAGGAATTTCAAAGACTTCAAATCACCCAATGATGAAGGGATTGAACCATTGAGTTGATTTTCGCTCAATTCTAAAGCAGTTAGATTCTTCAAATTCCCTAATTCAATTGGAATGGGTCCAGAGAGTTGATTTGCGTCCAGATAAAGGAAATTCAAAGACTTCAAATCACCCAATGATGAAGGGATTGAACCATTGAGTTGATTTTCGCTCAATTCTAATTGAGTTAGATTCTTCAAATTCCCTAATTCAATTGGAATGGGTCCAGAGAGTTGATTTGTGAGTAGATAAAGGAAATTCAAAGACTTCAAATCACCCAATGATGAAGGGATTGAACCATTGAGTTGATTTTCGCTCAATTCTAAAAAAATTAGATTCTTCAAATTCCCTAATTCAATTGGAATGGGTCTAGAGAGTTGATTTATGTGCAGAGAAAGGAAATTCAAAGACTTCAAATCACCCAACGATGAAGGGATTGAACCATTGAGTTGATTTTCGCCCAAATCTAATCGAGTGAGAGACTTCAAATTCCCTAATTCAATTGGAATGGGTCCAGAGAGTTGATTTTGCCACAAAGAAAGGATATTCAAAGACTTCAAATCACCCAATGATGAAGGGATTGAACCATTGAGTTGATTTTCGCTCAATTCTAAATCAGTTAGATTCTTCAAATTCCCTAATTCAATTGGAATGGGTCCAGAAAGTTGATTTGTGTACAAATAAAGGAATTTCAAAGACATCAAATCACCCAACGATGAAGGGATTGAACCAGAAATACTGTTTTTAGGGAGGCTCAGCTTCTCAAGTGAGACAATATTCTTTATTTCTTTTGGGATTGAACCAGTTAAATTGTTTATGTAAAGACGCAAAATGGTTAACTGGCTTAGTTTACCAATGGTAGGTGGAATTACACCATAAAACTGATTGGATCCAAAATCAAGATAGACAAGTTTGGACAGGAGTCCGATTTCTGGTGGGATGGGACCAAAGAAGCTGTTTACACTAAGATCAAAATGGGTAAGTTTGCCTAGAATAGAGAACGGGAACTGGTGAAGTGTACCTTTTAACTCAGACGTCGAGAGGTTCAACATGTTAATGTTTCCATCAGCGTTGCAAGCAATTCCAAACCAAGAAGGGCACGGAGCGGGTGCACTAGTATTCGTTGGAAGGGGTGTCCAAGAAGATACAATTTGGGAGTTGTTTGGGATTTTAAGGGTTGCTTTCCATTTTTGAAGAGCATTTGCTTCCTCCAAAGAAGCAGAAGTAAAGTTTGGTACAAATGAGAGAGCAATGAGTAGTAGAGCTAGAGATAAAAGTAAGAACTTTGAAGAAGCCATTGCTTGCTTTTGCATGTTTTTTTCTTTCTTTCTATAAAGTGAAGGTTTGTCTGTCTCTATTTATACTTGAGCTACCCTTTTCTCATAAATCACTTTCCATTTCTCAGAAATTAAATATTACAGTAAGTGGCATCATATTTTTCCACAAGATTGGTTTACTTGAGAAATTTTAGGTGGTGTTAATTTTTCCTTCCAAAATGCTTTCTTCTAATTGGAGCATAAAATTTTAAACCGTAAAGAATACGGGCATGTTCTTTTTTTTTTTTTTTTTTTTTTAATCAACAACAATCTCCCCATAACCCAAACTTTATTGACAATATGGCATATGAGTGCTTTCTTCTAATTGGACCATAAAAACTTTAAATGTGTTCTAAAATAAATTTCCAAAACCACTAATGATACGTTGTGCCAACAAAGTCTAAAAGAAGTGCAGAAATATGGGGCATGCGAACCCTTTTTATTTAGTTTGTTGAAGATATGACGTTACTCATTCGCAGTAAAGTCGTTGAAGATATGATTTACTGCATCTACTGATTTGATTTTTTATTTGTTGAGTTTGATTGCTAATGTGAGTTCACAACGTATAGGTTTAGCGGATTATCATTTGTATGTTATTAATCACCATTAACTTTATTGCTCGTATGGTGCTTGATGAAATTCCTAGTAAAGAATAGCAATTCATCCATGTTGAACCTTTACCATGAGTATTAATTAGTTGGACATATGGATAGCGTTGTTTAGGACGTGTTGTGTTAAGGCCTCAAAAACTTCATAGAGACATAGCATAATATAAGCTAGTGTAACAGTCCAATGTTAGTAAGCATTGAGCATTTGAACATATAGAGTTTTTTTGGACCAATGATTGATTGATATTTTATAAAAGTTATTTATATAGTCTTCATGGTAAATTCTCAATTGATTTCATCTGTTTATCTGATACTTTTTGTTGTATTTATGTTTAGGCGTAAAGAAGAAAAGTGCCTGTAAAATCACGTTCCGTGAGAAATCAAATTGATCACGAATAGGGAAAGAACGAGCGTCTGGTATCCATAAAATCACGTTCAGTGAGAAATCAAATTGATCAAGTAAATGAAGGTTGACGTATTTAATAACCAATGAAAAGTCAGAGAATGCTGCAACGTTGTTAGGATGGCAGCACGAGCTTGAAAGCATAACACAGAGGCAAAAAGTGCAAAGTAAAAACATTAGGTACAAGATACTAAAACCTAATGAAAAAAATGAAGTATCATGCAGTTATGATACTATGGCCACTTCTTAACTGAATTCTAAGTTGCAACTACGTAATTGATATTCTCAAAATTTGTATTCAACTTTTTTTATTTTTTTTATTTTATTTCAAGTCCATTATACTGAAGACGTCAACCAACATTTTTAGCAGTCTATTTTGTGTAAATTTCTTGATATTTTATTTCACAATTGAATCAATTAACAAAAAAGCCCTAAAGTTAGGGATTTTTCAATAGGTAATGTGCACCAATACCCAACCAAAGGGCCACTACGGTACCAATAAAAAATACGGTTGTCGCTACTGTATGACGAAAAGCATTTTGGAATTTATTAACAATCTCTAAAAAGGGCACTATTAATAATCCCGGGGGTACTGAAACTATTAAAAGAACACCCTATTATATGTTGGGTACCGCACGAAGTATTTGAAATACCGGAAAGAAATATCATTCAGGTAATATTTCCAAAGGAGTTGTAAATGGATCTGCCGGTTCACCAATCATTGATGGTTCTAGAACCGCTAAGCCTATGTTACATGCAATAGTACCTAGAATTACTACCGGAAAAATATATAAAAAATCATTGGGCCTTGCTGGCTCCCCAAATAATTATTCAATAACCACCCATCTCTTCCTAATGTTTTAACCTAACAAATAAACCCATCCCCTCTCCATCACCGGTCAGTCGATCAATTAGCTATAGAGTTTTAAATTCTTATAGTGACCACTTGTTTTGTATTAGTGATGAAAAAATTGCTATCAAACTAAAGGGATTTTTCTTTTGTTAGATTCTTTCTTCTTTCGTTTATGTCATCTGTTTCTTTTGTTTGTTTTTCCAACGGACCTTCACGATCGGGATACGACTCTACTTTAGACGTTTAACTTCTCAGTCCATGATTTCAATCGGTTCCTTGATGTAGTTTAGTTTCTCATCAAGCTGAATTTCTTCCAAAGGAATGGCAACGTTATCGTCAGATAAACACTTTTTCAAGTTGCTGACATGAAAAACGTCATGCACAGCGCTGAGTTCGGATGGCAATTCGAGTCGATAGGCTATCGGCCCAACTCTGGCAAGAATATCAAAAGGTCCAATATAACGAGGGTTCAACTTTCTACATTTACCAAATCTTATCACGCCTTTCCATGGCGAGACCTTTAACATCACTTTATCACCCACTTGGAACTCAAGGGGTTTTCGCCTCTTGTCGGCATAGCTCTTCTGGCGGTCACAAGCCGCTTGCATTCGGCTCTTGATCTTCACAATTTTCTCGGTAGTCTCGTGGACTAGGTCTAGTCCGGTAAGTTGGCTTTCTCCGACTTCAGCCCAACATATTGGTGATCTGCACTTACGACCATAAAGTGCTTCATATGGTGCAACTTTGATACTAGTGTGATAGCTGTTGTTGTAAGAAAACTCGGCTAAAGGCAAATGCCTATCCTAGCAGTTCCCGAAGTCAATCACACAAGCTCTCAGCATGTCCTCTAACGCCTGAATGGTCCTTTCACTCTGACCATCAGTTTGAGGGTGGAATGCTGTACTCATGTCGAGGTCTGTTCCCAATGCGTCCTGGAGCGACTTCCAGAAGTTTGACGTGAAACGACTGTCTCGATCAGAGATAATAGAAATAGGCACACCATGCCTTGCAACAATTTCCTTCAAGTACAGTCGTGCAAGTTTAATGTATATGTTTGTATATTTAGTGCATCGTTAGTCATAGTAGTGCATCGTCAGATATATTAAGGAATCAGTGTGTATGTTTAGTGTATATGTTTGTATATTTAGTGCATCGTTAGTCATAGTAGGGCGTCCATTTGTATGTTTGGGCATCTGTTTGTATTTTTAGTGCATCGATGAATACATTAGGGCATCAATGAGTAAGATTAGGGCATCGTTAGACATATTAAGGCATCTATATGTATGTTTAGTGCATCTGTTTATATGTTTAGTGCATCTATTAGTATGATAAGAGCATCACTTTATAAGAAATGAGAACTGGAAATTTCTTGTTTTGAATATGTATAGGGAGAGAACTAGAAAAATAAAACGAATCCCGTATTTTATGCATTTTCTGGAAATTTCTTGTTTTGACCCATTATTCCTTCAGAGATGAAACATACCGAAGTTGGCCCATTTATAGTAAGTGGGTTGAAATTGCCACCTCTAAGTTTAATATACGAGCACATGAACATATTATGAGCTTTATCGAGTTGGGGTTCGCTTACACCTGGCCATGGATACTCCAATGTCTAACATGTTGGGCTGGCCCAATAAGTAAACATGCAACGAAAACAAAATGTAGTTAGAATAATAAAAGGTAAAGAGGTTGGAAAGTAACGGTCTAAGTTTGATATTTGCTTATCCACAGGGAACAAACAGAAACCAATAAAAACCAACTTGTCTGATCCTCACATACATGCACTGAAGGTGAAAGTGTGTGAGAATGCAAAGCATGGCAACTCTCTGTTCATCAGAGACAATGTTTTTGATGAGGAGGATAAAATTGACACATTCTTCTAAACCTTTAAACTGTTGGAAGTAAAGTAATCAAGAAAACATAAGTCTTGAAAGTAGAAGGACCAATAATGTTAGATAGAAACTAATTAACTGTATTCTCTGTAATTTAGGAAGAGATATGTCGTTTGATGTATAACTCTTAGAAGAGTCACATCGGTTCACTAACACCGATTGACATAGTATATATAGATATCAATTGTAAACGTTTATAAGTGTGGAATAATATCAATATTATGTTTATCTAAAACGTATTCCCACCCTCTGTTGTTTAACGAGTCACTGCACAATCTGTGCATACTCATACTTTTCAATACACGTTCATCCATGATTGATCCAAGATCCGTAGGGACAATAAATGGTATCAGAACATGGTTAACGTGGATCGATCATTGCAAGTCCAGGAAGTTTTATCGCCTATGAAGAACAAGGAAAACCCAGAAAAACAGCGCATGAAGAAAGTTATGAAGATGACCCAGATTTGGTAGAAGCGCAAGTAGAAAGAAGAACAAGAAGAAGATCATGTCATTTGCAAGATTGCACAAATGCAGGGACTAACAACTAAGGAAGGAGACACATCAAAGGGTGTTTTCAAAAGTTCATAGACTTGGTCATAAGTGTACCATGACACTGCACAGATTCCATGTACAACAGATAAGCCACGAATTGAGAAGAGAGAAAGCAGTTGGACTGCAGAACAAAGGAACCCTCAAGGCTCGGATGGACTGGTAGTTAGGAATGGACAAGAAGGACAAGATATAAACCGGCTTGGTGTTAGGATGGATCACATGAAGATGACAAGAACAAGGACGATGATCCATGGAACAAAAGAAGGCAAATGAACATGATAGACAGGACATGATAGCGAGGCGATCAAATACAGAAAAATAAAAGAAGAAGCAAGGCTGCAAATTGGGATGAACAAGAACAGAGTGAAGATTATGATTTCTTGATTAGGGGAGTGAATGTTGGAAGTAAAGTAATCAAGAAAACATAAGTCTTGAAAGTAGAAGGACCAATAATGTTAGATAGAAACTAATTAACTGTATTCTCTGTAATTTAGGAAGAGATATGTCGTTTGATGTATAACTCTTAAAAGAATCACATCGGTTCACTAACACCGATTGACATAGTATATATAGATATCAATTGTAAACGTTTATAAGTGTGGAATAATATCAATATTATGTTTATCTAAAACGTATTCCCACCCTCTGTTGTTTAACGAGTCACTGCACAATCTGTGCATACTCATACTTTTCAATACACGTTCATCCATGATTGATCCAAGATCCGTAGGGACAATATAAACTTCAGGTTCTTTTTTTATAATTTGGAATTGTTGTTGTTATAACTTTAGATTTTTTTGTTTTCAAGTTGTTATTGGTAGGCTAGGAAATGTGGTCAGTTTGTTTAGGAATAAGAATTCAATGTAATAACTAGTATAGCAAATGGTGTATTGTTAGCTTAAAAGTTATTGCAAAGTGTCACATCTGATAATGTCATTTTGGAAATGAATAATTACATAAAAGTTATTACGTTTACAAACCAGTCCTAAAATTGTGAATTCATAAATGCATGTTTGACATACATAGTTAATGGTCATCAGCTTATAGGCTATAAATGTTTTAGTCACAGATTATATTTCGCTTATAGTATGGAGTTACAAGTTAGAAAAGGCCACGTCATTTCTTAGTTACATAATTCTGAAAAATGTGATTTATTGCAGGTGCGTGACTGGTGGAAGGATTCTTCTGAATCAGGAGTATCTACTAATGGTCCTTTTATAGCTGCTACTCCTTCTATTAGAAGAATATCTCTTAAGATGTCAGTTGATAGCATTGTGGAGATATCCATCAGATATCTAAAAGGGATTGGGCATATGGCGAATTAGTGGTAAGCATGTAATACTACTCCATATTTAATATATTGGACAGAAATATTAGAGAATCTGACGTCTCGTGCAACTGGAATGTAGGAAGCTGAGGCCAAGATTTTATTAGCCCTATACCCAAAGATTGATCTGCACCCCTATCCTAACTTTGACAGACTTCGTAAAAAGCCGAAGACTGTAAAGTTAAGTTTTAAAGGTGTCTTAATTGTTTACCATGTTCTCTTTTAACTTCTATTTTTGAAATTTCTTGCAGCTAAATCTTGAGTTTCGTGCTATGCGTCGGAAGAGGCTGAAGCAGATGTCTGTACCAGAAAAATCAAATTTGGGGACGGATGACTCGAAACCGATGATGCATCCGTTTGAGGTACTTTAGTGCATCCGTTTGACACGTACCAAATGTTACTCATTTAGACCCATTACCCAACACTCCCATTTTGCCACTCTTTAATATATACTGTATCATAATCTCTTTGCATTTTTGTAATGCTTCTGTTAGTTGACTCATTCTCAGGCAGTTCCAGTATTGGTATCTCTCATTCGGTCAGGTTACTTGGAGTAAAGATGCAAGCTGCTACCGTTTTGGGCTCATTGTGCAAAGATAATGAATTACGGGTTAAAGTATTGATCGGGGGTTGCATTCCTCCACTTCTTGGTCTTCTTAAGTCGAGCTCAGTAGAAGGTAGAATTGCAGCTGCAAAGACCATCTACGTTGTTTCTGAAGGTGGAGCCAAGGATCATGTTGGCTTTAAAATCTTTTCAACCGAAGGTGTTGTGTCAGACCTGTGGAAACAGCTAGAAAAGGGGCTCAAGGGTGGACATTTACTTGATGATTTGATGACTGGTGCTTTAAGAAACCACATCAGCTACCTGCACAATTGAGGTATGTAATTTATGCACCGCTGATGTTTTTTTTTTCATTATTGATTAAGTTGCACCTGCACAGCCGATAGACACAAGGCCAGCAATTCAAGCATCAGAAACAACCACTCTTTTGGATCAAGTGTATTGCATTAGTTATGCTCATGTTTGATCTAATTCGGTACAGTTTGAATGCCAATAGTCACGACTATATAGTATAGCTGGAACATAAAATTTTGAGTATGAATCTAATTGGGGCGGGTCGTAGTTGTATTTATTGTGATACAATCAATGGTCTATATAAATTATGAATCTATTTAATTGATACTGAACATAAAAAAGTATAATAACTAATGTTTGATCTATTGTATTACAGCTTTTATGCACAAGGTTAAAACTACAACTCAAAAGGTATATACAATGACTTCTCAAATCTTCAATATGTTGCTAATTGATTACTGAGTTCATCAGTAAATGAGTCGAAGTTGCCACCTCTAGAAAAAATGAATCTGAAAGTAACAAGGAATAAGTATTATACACTGCCCTTCCTCGTCAATTGGTGCATCGAAAAGGTAGATAATAGGGAATCTATTACTTTCCAAACTCTATGTCAAACACCCATTAAATTGGTCCTAATTTTAGTAGCAATTTTTGTAGGTTTCAGGTTTAATTCATGGATCAAGATGCTGAACAAACTACTAAAGAATCCCTTGAGTTAGTTTTCCTGATGTCTTAAATACTTGGAACAGGGTTGGATAGACACTCTGTGACCTCGGTTTGAAACCGAAGGCTCTTGCTGATGTGGTTAAGAGGTATGTCCTGATTGTTAATCTGATGTCTGATTGACATACCAGATTCTGTTACTTATTGCTTTTACAGTCAATTCAACTCTCCGTTCAGAATACTTATGAAACAATCATTTTTTATTTAATGACATTTGTGGATACAAAATCTTATTTAAAGTTGAATACAGTTACTTAATTTGTGCTTGTTCTTTCTTTTTTTCTCTCTATATTTGCTCTTGGCCCGAGACCAGAAGTTATTAAAACCGTTATGATAACTGAAATATAAAACACCCTCTGTAAATAGCATATATGCCACATCTTTCCCCACTTTTGCTTTAATTGCCAAGAAGGTGTATAGTAGATGGTAGTGAACAAAATGTTTCTGATTGCAGGTGGTGTTGTGCACCTGAGATTGAGCTCTCGAGGCAACTAGGTGCATGGTCTTTGCATCGGATGGAGAGTGGTATTGTACTATTGTGTCAAGTCTTTTGCTAAGGCTCCTGAAGTTGCGCCTTATACTTTGGCTGAAAATGCTGGTTTGAACCTCAATTACCACAGTGACGGAGCTTAGGAATAGGCTTGCACAGGGTGAGATCAATGTTGGAATCAATGTGAGGAAGGGGCAAATTACTAACAACTTGGAGGAGAATGGGTGAAACCACTGCTTGTGAGCACAAGTGCGAATGTTTGGTTGTATTCGTTGATAATTTTGTATTATTTTTAACGAGCCTTAAATTATTTCTAGTTTGTTTTCACAATTTTCATGCTATTGTAATTTGTATACTGACACCAGCACATATTTCAGAATCTTAATTTCATTATTGGTTATTTTACAACTATCCAATTAGAATGTTTGGTTGTATTAAGCTTCAAAACAAACGTCGAGGCAAATAAATTAGTACAACAAGCTTTTCTATCTGTTGTATTGTCTTTAATATTGGTAAGCTACAAAATAAAAGAACCAAAAAAATTGAAAAAAGAACACAAACAGGTAGCAGTCCCTCCTTCCGTTTAAAATGTAGAAAAAGATGGAAAGATACAAAACAATCCCTTGAAAAAAGAAGGATATGACAAACAGGCCTGTAGTTGGAATAAAAATAATGAGGGGAAAGAGAGGAGGTGATTTGTACACTTTTCTCACTTTTCTAGTAACATGTACTTTTTTCATGAACAAATATCTATACCTTTATACCTCGTGACCACTTATCTTTCTACTTAAAAGCACTCTTTATAGAGTTCATAAAAATGGTTTAAAGTGATGCGAGTTCATGTGTCATCAAGCATATAAATTATTTCATTGCACACGCTATGATTCACGAGTATAAACTTGTATGAACTTAACAACGAGGAGATAAGTAAGCCCTTTCCATGAAGCTAATCAAGTTATAAACTTATATAAACTTGAGTAAGTTTATAAAATAGTCGGGTAATTTTGTAAATGTTGTTGTAAACATGAAATGATAAACTAGTAAAAGTCTATAATTTTGTAAATGTTGAGCTAAAACCAACTGTTATAGTGTCACCTTTTACAATTTACACGCGAAAGACCACCATCACACGCAGTCCTCCACGACGGAGGTATAAGGTTGGCACGCGAAAGAGAGGTTTTGGGGTTGGTTCCGTGGTCTACACCCCCAAACAAAACATTTTTTTTTAGTGTGAGTGTGTGCAGAGTATGCTTTGAGTTATGTTTGCATAAAAAGAGATATTTTTTTGTATTTGACTAATTAGTTACCACTACACCTCTAAGACTACTAGTAATGAGACCAAATGGTTTGGTTGGTCGAGCCAAACCGAACGCTGCCCCCCTTGATTTTCATTCTTGAGGTCTGTCAGGCAACCGAACAAATGAAGAGGGTTTGTGTGTATGTTTTGTTAATTTATTTTTTGGCATTGTTTTTTGTTGTGATTGCGGTTTCCATATTACGAGTGTTTGGTCAAGGAGACAGAAAGCTGAGTTGATGCTGATGTGGCAATATTATTTAATCCCTTTGTTTGGTCTCATTATTAGTAGTGTAAAAATGATAATAAGATGTTACTCCCTCCGTCACATATTAAGTGTCCACAATGGTATCTTTGATTGTCCCATATTAATTGTCCATTACAATAAATGAAAGAAATCTTGATGACTAAATTTCTAATTTTGTCCTTTGATTAACAATCCATTGTAATAATTTATTACACCTAAAAATTTGTGCTTTTATATTAATTGATGATATAATTGTCATTTGGTTAACAGTTAATTGTAATAATTTATTACATCTAAAACTTTGTGTTTTTTTTGTTATGGACACTTAATGTGGGACGGAGTGAGTACTTTGAAAGACTGAAGTGACGATGAAACAAGAAGCAACAATGAAGGTCTACTGAATCGTCGCTGGAGGTCGTGTGGGTCGCGACTAGTGTGGCCATTTGGTCGTTGGGTTTGGGGCAAAGTGGTCGAGAGCACGACCCATTTGACATTCAAAAACAAACAAAAATGTGTGTATGTTAATTAATTAAAAAGAAATATTTGTGAGGCATATTTTTTTAGTGTCAGTCGTTTTGATGTGATAAACAGTAATCTCTCGGTCAACAAAAAAAAAATTAATATGACAGAAAAAATAAAAATCCCTGAAAATCAGCGATGTGCCTAGTATGATGCATGCCATGAAGCCAACCCCAAAACCTCTCTTTCGCGCCAAAAAGTAACACTAACAACACCTAAAATCAATATCTGATAAATCCCTATCAATATCTGCAGTGGCGGAGCCAGGAGCCAAGTTTAGGGGTAGCGAAATACGAAAATTTGTTTAGGGGTAGCGAAAATTTGTTTCAGGGGTAGCGAAATCGCCAAAAAATGGCAAAAAATCGCCAAAAATCGCTAAAATTACACTACCGGGTAAAAGTTCAGGGGTAGCGACCGCTACCCCTGGCTTACACATGCCTCCGCCCCTGAATATCTGTACAGTATTCGTACACGCATTTCACACCCCTAAAATCAAAACAAACTTTTTCTCTCTTATACTTTGTAGTAACTAGCAGATAACGACGGTGATGACGTGGCATCTCGACAACCACGGCGTCGGTTATTCTGATGGTAATGTTGATGTTAACGGTGTGATGACGGCGGTTAACGGTGAGTTTTTGCCGGAAAATGTTGAAGGTAGTGATGAGCTGAAAGGCGTGCTGACGTGGCAGGTCAACAACAACGGCACGGCGTTTAACGGTGAGTTTTTGCCAGAAAAAGGTATGCTGACGTAGCTGCTGGACAACAACAACGGCGGTTAACGGCAGCCGTGAGTTAACCACGGAAATGACACTTGTTATATGACACTTGTTATATGGCTGGGATTAGTGGGATTAGTGGGATTAAAATGGGTAAGGTTGCCTAGATTAGAGAACGGGAACTGGTAAAGCGTACCTTTTAACTCAGATGTAGAGAGGTTCAACTTTTTAATGTTCCCATCAGCATTGCAAGCAATTCCAAACCAAAAAGGGCACGGAGCGGGTGCACTAGTATTTTTTGGAAGGGGTGTCCAAGAAGATACAATTTGGGAGTTGTTTGGGATTTTAAGGGTTGCTTTCCATTTTTGAAGAGCATTTGCTTCCTCCAAAGAAGCAGAAGTAAAGTTTGGTACAAATGAGAGAGCAATGAGTAGTAGAGCTAGAGATAAAAGTAAGAAGTTTGAAGAAGCCATTGCTTGCTTTTGCATGATGTGGTTTTTTTTTTTTTTTTTTTTTTTTTTCTTTTTTTTTTTTTAATTATCATTATTATTATTTTTTTTCTATAAAGTGAAGGTTTGTATGTCTCTATTTATACTTGAGCTACTCTTTTCTCATAAATCAATTTCCATTACAGTAGGTGGTGTCATATTTTTCCACAAGATTGGTTTACTTGAGCATATTTTTCTACAAGATTCGTTTACTTGAGAAATTTTAGGTGGTGTCATATTTTTCTACAAGATTCGTTTTCTTGAGAAATTTTAGGTGGTGTCATATTTTTCCACAAGATTGGTTTGCTTGAGAAATTTTAGGTGGTGTCATATTTTTCTACAAGATTCGTTTTCTTGAGAAATTTTAGGTGGTGTCATATTTTCCTTCCAAAGTGCTTTCTTCTAATTGGAGCATTATAAGATTAATTAAACCACAATTAAAACGACGCCGTTTCACCCCTAATTTTCCCGCCAAAAAAAATGGCCCAGGTGGTTAGCCTATTCTGCCCAGTGTTTGCTTCATGATGATCCAGCCCAGTAATTTGTTTGATAATATATCTGATTTCCACACATGATAAACCTAGAAGCTAGAACATTCTCATGAACACACACATACAGCCGCTCAAATCATATCATCAAAAAACATAATCGATATACACGGATTGGATGCATCCAACCACCACATCTGAATCACCACTCGATACCCCTACCAACGAGGCAGAGGTGAGTCATCGAGGATAGGATGTGCTGTTAGGATGTGAGCGGAGGTATTTTTTAGATTTTTTTTTTTTTTTTTTTTTTTTTTTCTTTTTTCTTTTTTTTAATTTGGTTGAAACCGTGTGTTAATTGACATGCTTTTTTTTTTTTTTTTTTTTTCTTTTTTGCTGATATCTGCTTTTGGTAGGCTTAATAGGTTTTAGAAATTTTGGTGCTTTTGATGATTTTTGTTGTTGGTGAGTTTAGACACATGAAAAAAACACTCATTTTCTTAAAAGGTTTGTTTATATTTACTTTTTGTTGAATTTGTAGATCTCTACTTCATTCAGGTTGGTATTAGGGGTGTTTGGGCTGCTCCAAAATTATTTTTGGCCCTGTGGATTTGTGTAAGTTTTTATTTAGTTTAAGATAGTTGCATACAAAATTGAAATGTTTTTGGACATTTGAGTTTTTGTATAATGGAATGTAGGTTAGGAAATCGAGAGAGAAGGACGTGAAGAAGTAGAAAGTGGGCAGGGGAAAGATGCAAAACAAGTTGCCACAGCTGATTTGATATCAAGGCTCAATAGCCATGGGTCCTATTCCGAGTCCGATAATCAGAAAGGTATTTCTTTGCTCAAGTGCATTTAAAGTCAGCATAGCATATAACGATGGACATTTTAAGAGAGTCTTAGCTGTGTATTTGTGTTTTTAGGTTTATATGCAGACCAAGTTCGCCATCCCAAGATATTCTGCGTCAAGGTAGTTTTAGACTTATATCTTGGATTTTATTTTGCTTGGATTATTTTTTGATTAGTTTTGTTGCTTTGCTAACTTGCTGTTTACATTGATTTTATTTTGTTTAAATTGAGGAGGTTTTCCCGCAGGCAGAGGCCATTCGTTGGTATGTCTATAGGTTTTTTTTTTTTTTTTTTTTTTTTTTTTTTTTTTTTTTTTTTTTTTTTTTACATTGAGGAGGTTTCTGTATATCTATAGGTTTCTTTTTTTTTCTTTTTTTTTTTTTTTTTCTTCTGGACTTAGATTACCAACGAATGTCAATGAGGAAACGGTATGTCGATAAGGATCAGAACATGGCAATCAAACAACGAAGTAGAGGCCAAAATTGTTTGCCGAGTGCAACCAGCAGACAAGAAAAGAGCAGCTTCAAGGGTTGTGTATTTACTATTTTATTATATCGTGTTGGTTCATGAGCACCTTATTGATTAAGTGGAAGTATGTTTATATCATAAAATTCATATCTTTTAATTTCATTACCAAATTAAATGCCTGATCCTGGTATGGGTTCAATTTTGGCACAGGTAATATTGGTTTGGTACATGAACCTTTGGAACATCAGGTCCCAATGTTTCTACATTTACAGGTTATTGTCACATACTCTCTTGCCCTTAACACTTCTGTTCTCAGGTACTTTAAACCTATGAGTTATTATTTTCTTATTGGTTGCAGGCTTGCCAAGCGGGGCGGTCGTTCTAGACTTTCAATCAGGTGTTATTTGGAACGAGACCATGCAAAAGGAGTCGCCTTGAAGTTTATAAAGGTATGTGATAATGTAGATAGGTGCACTGTTTGACAATTTAGGTGTTTGATTACTCCTTACCTTTTGTGTGAATATTATTACAAGTAATCGTGCCCTATAAACAGAGCCTAGGTTTATTGAAATGAGGCATACGGCAGTGTCTCAGTAAATTTTGTAGACTTATTTAATTGATATTATGTTTTCGTTGTAGTATTTGTTAGTGCAATCTTACGGTTAGTTGTTTTCCATTTTTATTTTATACAGGACCTCCGAGTGAATACAAAGCATTTGGGCCCTGCAGGTGCGTGTGCCTTCATTGTAATTGTTTGATTTGCAGAGGGATATGCAGCAGCATACTGATGTCGAACTATCTACACTTGCCATGGGTAATTTTTTTTTATAAATTTGATTTAATCTAATATGTGGTGTTTAATTGTGTTGATGTAATGCGCGTAGTGTGAGTTTTGATAAAATTAGACGATGTACTGCAATGTTTGCGTTATTTTTGTTATTTAATTGTATCGATATAACGCATGTTATGTGTTATTTACTTTTTAGTCTGCATAATTAGTGTGTATGTCAATATTTGAGCAAATTGCTTGCAAAGTTTGTTAATAATCTAATGATGTACATTGTTTGTAATTAGTTTGTGGATACACACTATTGGTATTTTGTGCTTTATTAATACTGATAATGTAATCTCTGTAGGAACACCGAACATATACCTGCTCAGGTTAAACTGCATGAAGAAAAGTGCGACACAAATTTTAGACAAGCCTTGCAGCAGTTCTGCAATAAAGTTAAGTGTTTCTATTTTCTAAGTAACTTAAACGTTGACTAGCCCGAAGGTTACTTTAGTAACTCTGTGCATGTACCTGCAGCAATGGACAATCCTTGGGCAAGCCTTGCAACAGTGCTGCGCCCGTAGTAACTCTGTACATGTACCTACTAAGGTTAAAATTCCCGAACCAAACTACGGCGCACATTTTGGACAGCCATTGCAGCAGTGAGCGATCCCAAATTGGGGGTGACGATGTAAGCTGTTTAATAAGGGTGTAGGTGAGGGTTTTGTCGATACTATTTGGGGCTGACAACTTATATTTCAGGTAAATTTATGATAAGCCGTTTTCTTTTATTTTATATGCAGCTTTTTAAGAATTTGTGTCACGCAACTCTGTAACAATACAATCTTTAGGAAATGCTGCTGCATAACGAACAATGAAGCATCACACACACCGCAGCAGTCGGCTGTTGATTATGCACATGGTCATAAGCATCAGGAAAGAGCAGCTGCTTCATTTTCATGGTCACACCGGAAGAATTTACGTGTTTATGGTCACGTTCTTGAGGTATGCAAATGTTAATTACATACAAAGATCAGACACACCGCAGCAGTCGGCTGTTGATTATGCACATGGTCATAAGCATCAGGAAAGAGCAGCTGCTTCATTTTCATGGTCATACCGGAAGAATTTACGCATTCATGGTCACGTTCTTGAGGTATGCAAATGTTAATTACATACAAAAATGCTGTTAAGCTGCATTGATGATGCTGAGAATAGTGTTGAGGATATATAAGATAATCCTGTTAAGATGATCAAGCCTGATACCAAGGTTAATTTAGTTGAACATATAGTATGCTTGATGATGCTCCACCATGTGTGAGTCCAATGAATTCATGTAAATGATCTGATGTTCCTAAAAGCCTATGAATGAGTTTTCGGATTTGTAAATGTAGTAGCAAATTCTTGGATTCAAGGTTGCTGGAAAAGAGCATGAAGTGTGTAAACTTCATAAATAGTTGCACGGGTTGAAGCAATCCCCAAGGCAGTGGTACAAACGATTTGATAAGTTTATGTTGGAGTCGAAGTACACAAGAAGCAAGTACGACCATTGTGTCTATTTGAAAAAGCTACAAGATGGGTCCTTCGTATATCTTCTTTTATATGTAGATGATATGTTGATAGCTTCTCAAAGTCTAAACGAGATTGAAAAGTTAAAGACTCGGTTGAAAAGCGAATTTGAGATGAAGGATCTAGGTGAAGCAAAGATGATTCTCGGCATGGAGATAGTCAGAGACAGAAAATTGAAGAAGCTCTGTTGGACTCAGAAACAATATCTGAGAAGGATTCTAAAGCGTTTTAGGTTTGACAAGCAAACAAAACGAGTGAGTACTCCACTTGCTTCTCAATTTAAGATCAGTGCTGCTATGTCACCGAAAAATGATGCAGAGAGGGCATACATGGAGAAAGTGCCTTATGCAAGTGCTGTTGGTAGCTTAATGTATGCTATGATATGTACTCGACCAGATATTAGTCATGCTATTGGGATGGTGAGCAGGTATATGCATAACCCTGGTAAAGGACATTGGCAAGCTGTTAAATGGATATTAAGGTATATCCATAATACGGTCGATGCAGGGTTAGTATTCGAACATGGAAGTAGTCAGTGGGTGGCGGGATATTGCGATTCCGTTTATGCTGGAGATTTAGACAAGCGAAGATCTACTACAGGCTATGTTTTTGTAACAATTCACGTTTTCAGGTTAATTTCTATTCCCGAAAATTTCACTATTCATTTTTACTATTCATTTTTCCGAAATTTGATTTTTATTTCATATTCTCGTGTGATAAATCAATTCCATGACAAAATAAAAGTTTGACACTCATCAGATCATTTTCGCGAAAGTTATTAAGGAATTACACGTTTTAGGGTAAAACGTCATTCAAAAATTCTACGCACAACGAAACTCGACCGCGTTAATTTTCCCCGCATCAGAAAAATGTTTGATACACTCATGATTTATTTGAGAATTAATCATGACTGAGAAAAATGTGACCAAATAAACCTCGGCCGTGAAAAACAGGAATTTTCATTTTTAAGCGCTTTTACTTAGCCGTAACCTTAGCCTATACCTGCACCGCGTTTCTAAGATAATTTGAGTTTTCAAATTTTTGGAAAAAGTCAACATATTTTTCCCTCCTCCTTTGACCAAAAATCATTCATTGATTTTATAAATCATTCCTTGATTTTTAGACTTACGGTTTTATGTCTTAAAGACATTAAATACCAACCAACACTAGACTGAGCCCAGTCTAGACATTATAAGTCTTTTTAAATCATTATTATCATATTAGAAAAGTAATATTTTACTTTTCTCAATTTTACACAATATTCGTACATTTTACGTATTACGCGTTTTAGACCCGTGTTTCCAGTTTTAGCAGGGTTTTAGCACCCCAATGGAACCTACCACTCATTTTATATTTTATTATGAAGTATATTGACATGTTTAAACATACTTTCAAGTTTCATATTTTTACGATACACAGTTTTACGTTTCGTGGCTTAACGGCTTACAGTTAGCGATTAACGGAGCCAAAACTCACTCCGTAAGCTAGATAATACCAAGTTAATCATCTAGTCACACCATATCTTCATATGGCCGACTATAGGGATGATTCACAAGCCTTGGTGGCTTGTGATGAGGCCTTGATCATCTAGGATGAGTCCATGTGTTCAAGCTTCTTTGATAAGCTTTGAAAAGTCATCCAAACTAACCTCCTCAAGACCATATAAATACCCCACCCTCCCCTCTTCATTTCCAATGTCTAAGAACACATATAAACTTCCTTTTGCTAGTTTACTTCAAGTATTATTCAAGAAACACAAGTTGCATATCAATTCCAACGCTTTTGTTAAGTTTTGATTGATCCAAATACTAGTTTCAAGCTACAAAGTAACTACTTCAAATCCTTAGAAACTTTAGGTGATTCTCTTGAGTTTAGATCCACTCAAGTCACCTAAACACTCATCACAAATCCTTCAAGAATACAAGGGTAGAAGGATTGCTAAAGTGAAGAGAAGCTTAAGTCTATCAAAGTCGTTACATTACATGTTAACTTCCTTTCTTAATTGAAAGCCAAAAGTTGTAAGCAAAACCCTAACATACTTCTTGTTAAATATCATATTCATGTTATTTACATATCATTCATGCTATATTTTGTCTTGTGATCATGTCCATGATGTATAAAAATGAGTAAAACAAGTTATTGTAAATGATTGTTAAGTTAAGTTATTTAAACAAGTAAACTAGTGACTTTTTTGGTGAAATCTGACCAAAATGGTAAAATTATGATATTTGACCATTACATATTGTAGTAGAGGACTTAACAAGAAAACCATAGCAATTTGAACCACCTAAAACGAGTACACGAGTCAAAAGTTATGACCATTTGAAGTTACCAAAACTTTACGGCAAAACTGCCTAAATACTTTCTGTGACAGAACCTTAAACACGCAAAAAGAGGTCCTTCTGGTCCGTTTCACGAAAAAGTTAAAACACAAAAGTTGTCCGGAATCACGTTTTCTTCAAAAACTCAGGTGTACGTCTCCAGAAAACCAATAACGAATGAGATTTTCTTCAATTTCTTAACAGCTATTTTATATATATAAGTCACTATATAATTGTTATTGTTTAAAAAGAACAAGAGGTCTAATGACCTAAATTCAAGACCACAATAATGGCTAAAGTCAAGGTTGAGTCTCAAGACCATGGAACAATGACCAAAGGTCATGGCAAGGCCATGACTAAATGACCATATAAACTTACCTAGGCGATAACTTAAACATACAATTTGGATTTACTTCACCTAAAGAACCATGAGATCTTACAAGTAATTGTCATACAAGATTAAGAAACTCATCCGAATAACAATCTTCATGTAAATATAAACTTTCCTAAGTTTATTCAAATATTGGACATGTAACTTTTTGTATCAAAACTTATATATATATATATATATATATATATATATATATATATATATATATATATATATATATATATATATATTATCAACTACTACAATAGTAGGGAGCCTCATGTGAGGAGTTCATTAAGTAAGCCGTCGAGATGAGTTGTGGATTTACGAATTAAAGTGTCCTGGCTCCTCGAACGTTTACTACATGACTTCTGAATTATGTCGGCCCGAACGGTAGTAAACGATATATAAACTATACATGTTTCATGAAACATTTCTTTTCAAAGACTTACACTATATTTTGTACCACATCATGGACTAAATGCAAGACATATATAGGCAATTCTTTGTATTCTTAGACATTATTCCAAACCTAAGTTGTAACAATTATTCTAGGTTGCTCGTAGAAGTTCTCACGGCATATCCATCATTCTCATTATACATCATCCAACTGACGGTGAGTTCATAGCCCCACTTTCCATTACTTAATTGTTTTACAAACCCTTAGGGGGAATACATGCTATTATTTTTTAACCGAACACAATGCTTTGAAATTGTATGCTACCTGATTGTTTTATTATTACTAAGTACCATCCTTGCTAAATCCAATATCCCTTATTATGAACCATTTAATCACTAGTAATAGTGAGCGCGAATATTGTGAATAGGCCTATTGGGATTGACGAATCCCATTTGTATTGACTAAGTTCAAACAAATGCACTAATATTTGAGATTTGGGTATGTTAGCAAAGTACATACCGGGATAACTCCACCGATTGATATTGGTACCCGTTAACATTTTGGTGTCATAAGCTTAGTGTATAATACATTTTATGGGCGTATAATAACGTAGCCTACCTGTTTTGTTTTCCAACCATGAGTATGAGTCTAATTAACTCATACTACCAACATATTTTGTTCAACCATTAAACAAACTCTATGAATATCACTCAACCTTTGTGTTGACCTCTTAAGCTTGTATTTCAGGTCCATGATGATCAAGGATGGCACGGAAGGGCACGAATATTCAAGAGGGCTATAAATTTTATTATCATTAAAAAACTCATTTAATGTAAATTGTAAACATGGAACCATCTGGGACCTCATTTTGTAATCTCTGATATTTATATAATTTGAATGATAAATCTTTTAAAACGACTCAATTAGAGTTCGTTTTCTATTATTATAACTGTTGTGCCGTCGAGTAACACCCAAGTTGAATTCCGCTGCATCATGAATTGGGGGTGTTACAGTTTTTACTCTGGCAAAAGCTCCAATTAGTTGGAAGTCTACCTTACAGTCAACTACTGCTTTGTCAACTACGGAAGCAGAGTATATGGCGATTACAGAGGCCGTAAAGGAGGCATTTTGGCTTCAAGGGTTGCTCGGTGAACTTGGAATAAATCAGAAATTTGTCATGATGCATTCTGACAGTCAGAGTGCAATTCACTTAGCGAAGAATCAAGTTTATCACGCAAGGACGAAGCACATTGATGTTCGGTATCATTTCATACGAGAGATACTAGAAGAAGGTGGAGTTAGAATCGAGAAGATCCATACTTCTAAGAATCCCGCAGATATGCTGACTAAAGTATTAGCTGGGATCAAGTTGAATTACTGTTTGGACTTGATCAATATTCGGAAAACTTGATGATTGGTTTTGAAGACTCCACCAATGATGGTTTACAACGAGATTGAATAAATTGATATTTCGCTAAGTTGGAGATTTGTTAATGTTGGCTCAATAATAAGATAAGATATGATATCTTAGAAAAATATGGAATATTAAGATATGCAAGATATGGAAGATATGGAAGATTTGCAAGATGCAGATTTTTTGCAAGTTGATATGCAACTTGAGATGCTTTCTTTGAGCCTATAAATAGATAGTTTTCCTTTGAGTTTTAGCACACCAAAACACACATACAAGCAATCTTGTAGTGTTCTCTCTTCCTTTCTTTGTTGTAGTTCTTTTGTTATAAGTTTGTAATATATTTCTTAGAAATATATAAGAAAGTTTGGTGTTACATTCTCTTGTTTATTTTCGTATTGTTTAATTTTCAATAAGCTAGTTTGAGGTAGTAGTTTTGATGTTGAAATATTCACACTCTTTACCTAGTAGGTGGGATATTATCGCGGTTATTCCACAACAATTCTTCCCGTGAAATTCTGAGACAAAGCCGCAAGCTACAAAGGGTCCAATAGTAACAGCAATAGTGCCAAAATTCATCATATGATCTGCATTATGCTAATTGTAAGTTTGTGAGTATATTATTTTTGACCTCACGAGATGGTATGATAGTGCTCATAAGTAACAAAATAAAGACCTATACCGAGCCCATTTTCAATTGCTTCCAGAAGTTCTGCCATTCTATCCCACAGCAAATCAATCTGCAATTAAACCTTATCTGGCCAATCACCTTGTGAACAATATTCTCGGGACTAATAAACTCTAAATTCTAGCTTGGATAAAGTGTTAAGCATATAGGTATTTATTTACTCAATAGCAGAATTGCCAAAACCACAAGCGGTGCTGAATATAACGAATATGATATGAAGTTGTTCAACAAGCAACATCATTTAAACACAAATGCAAACACACAACACAATCACATACCAAAAAAAAAAAAAAAAAAAAAAAAAAAAAAAAAAAAAAAAAGTGAACTTCTTAAAAACAATCTCCGGTTGAGATGGGTATGTTTTGCAAAACTAGTTGTAGCTCATACATTAAGCACAAACATAGAATCATTTAAACACAAATACAAACCACAACACATTTTTTCAAAACATATGATCTACGCAACGAACTTTGGAAATTACTAGTATACGCAAAATACTTTCAAATTGTGAACAAAATACGCAATATGACCGGGAACTAACAGGTTATTGACTTTCACCGATCATCCCTTGACTTTTTTTCACTTAGAAAAGTTACACTAATGGTCTCTATGGTTTGCGTTGACTTTCACTTTTAGTCATTTTTTTTTCATTAATTCATACAACTTTTTTTTTCCTATTTTTTTTTTCTTTTTTTTCCAAATTTCAAACCAATGTACGTAATATGATCACTTTTACACTTATTATACATATACTATAGAGTGATAATTTTGTTTCTTCCCTTTTACACTTATTATACATATACTTTAACGCAGCGTTTTGAAAAAAAAAATCTTTTTACTTTTTTTTCATTTATTCATACAAGTTTTTTTTTTTTTTTTTTTTTTTTTTTTTTTTTTTTTTTTTTTTTTAAAGTGATAATTTTGGTTTCTTCACTTTTACACTTATTACACGTATACTTTAACACATTAAATTCTTTTAAAGAAATATAATTCACATGAGAGGTGTAAACTATAAGTATATGAATAACGCAACTTTTAGAAATTTTTTCCTAAAAATAATTTTTTTTTCTGAAGTTTCGTTAGAATATAAGTAAAGTCAAAGATTATTTCGTTTTTATTGGAAAAATTAACTCCGAAAAAGTTGTACGTATTCATATTCGTTTTTATTGGAAAAATTATTTCGGAGTTAATGGCGCAAGCCTCATAATAATTTAAAACGGACTTTTACTACCTTAAAAGGGCCCCACAAGGTTTAATATAAAAGATTTCCCAATTTGTCAAAAACTACCCCTTCCTTATATTTACACCGCCGCCCTTGTGGTTTCTTTTATCCATCTTCGACCCGTCCCCATCATATAAAAACTCCTTCCCTCTCTCTCCCCTCCCTCATTATAACACCCACTCACCGGAATTCTCCCTCTCTCTAGGGTTCGTATTAATCAGATCGAGTTTGAATTGCAATAACTTGTGAGTTCGAGTATATTGTCTACCCACGTAAGTGTTTCATTTTAGAGTTAATGAAAATGATAAGTAGCCATTAAGTGAGTTTTCGGTGAACGTAACCAATAATCATGCATTTGCTTTTCGAGAAAATATATTTGATTCTTTCATGTCTTATTTGTTCAATCAAAATCGTCTAGGCTTTTCTACTTTGGCTTATTGCTAGAAGAGCTAGAAATGGTCGGTACCGTACAATTATTGAATCATATATGACATGTTAACAAAATTCAACCACAAACTAAAGCAGTCACATTTATCCAGGGACTGAGCCAGACTTTCGAGTGGCCGGCTTCAAAATATTAGTTAACGATATGATTGTATGCATTAGCATTGGCTTCAAAATGAAAACTAATGTTAAAATTGTACTAAACTTGCACTAAAAAAAATATAAAAATTTCATGTACAGTGGGTTTAGTTGAATCCGTTCGACTCTATGTAGCGAAACATAAAAAGGCGCGAAACATAAAAATACATTCCATTTCACCTACAATTTATCTCCCGCTACCGCCGCCACTACCGCCACCACCAAACTCTATTTTCAACAACATATTCAAAAGCAACAAAAGCAAGCGCTTTAATTCTAATTCAAATCCCTCATCTATTATGAACAATATGTTCAAAACCGGAACGAAAAGTAAACGGTTCATTTCAACGATGCCACCACCACCTCCACCACCGCCACCGATGACTTTGCCACGATACACAAAACCTATAAAATCAAAGAAATTACCTGCGCGTGAAAGTCACGCGCCACCGGAGTATCATAACCGTAGTTCAACGAGTAAAGGCAAACCGCCACTACCGGCGAAAACAAGATATTACGAAAGAGAAGACTTTTTACCGAGCGGTTCACAATCTCCGTTGATACCAATCCCACCACCTCCACCACCGCCGTTTAGAATGCCGGCGATGAAGTTTGAGCTACGTTGTGATTATGTTAGGATACGGAGTACACATAGTTCGGTGTGTTGTTCACCTGATCGTGATGACGTGGCGTTGATTGTTTCGGACGGTGGAGATTCAGTTGGGCCTAATTTGGGGTCCGGTGGGCCCATTTCGTTTCCTAGTTGATGATCACTTTAGTATATTACACGACTTGGATATGCACTCGGGTAGACTTTAGAACATGACGGTTTGGATTTGAAGGGTGATATGGTTCATGTTGTTGATGTGTTAGCTGTCACGAGCTTTTGAAGTACACTATTTTGGCTAAAGATTTTGTGTTAATGATGTGACTTAATATAATAAAATACCATTAAGTTGGTTATAGCAATCACACGTCTGTCTTAATGAAGTGCTACCCACACTTGTTGATTTTGTTGATCAGATTTAGGTATAGGTTAAGTAACTGATTAGGTTTTGAACATTAATTCTCTAGTAGAGTTGTTATCATGGAGTGAATGGTTGAGATGTCAATTTCAAAAGGGATTTCAACATTGAGACATAAAGTATAAAAATATCACATTCGCATGCATTTGCTTCATAGACAAAGTCCATAACCAAAATCTACCATAAAACTGTACACGTTAGGGTGTTTATAAATTGGTAATACCCGCAGGAATCGAAAATCGAAATGGAACCAAATCAAATAAAATCGAACTAAATTTGTATTCGATCCAAATTTGTCAAAACCAAACCGAATCAAATTAATTATCCGGTTTTTGGTTTGAATATACATAAATATTTTTTATAGTATAAATATAACATATTTAAGCTTGACTTTTTTTTTTTTAATTTTTATTTTATTTTATTTTTTTTCCGCTAAAAATATACTTATAATTAACTTAAAAAAATATAAATTATGTAATTCAGATTTTTCGGTTTAACCCGAAAACAAAGCTAAATTCAATTTCGGTTTTCGGTTCGATTTAATCTATGAATTCTATTCGGTTCGTTTTCGATTTTACTAAAAAAAAATTTAACCGAATAAACCAAACAACCCAATAACCATACGGATGAACACCCTAATACTTGATTGTGTAGATTTGCTTTACAGATTTAGAAAGTAAACTTGATGTTACATAAAGAATGATCAAAATATAATAAAAAGCAAACAACATTTTAGTTGTCATTTTCCGGATACAATACAAACGATAGGTTAGGCCACTAAAGTTTTTATAGATGTAAAGGGAGAAAGTGAATCCAAAGGAAACTTAAAAAATCATTCATCCAAAAAATGAAGTCATTACATACAAAGAGCAACAATGCCTTGTTGGGAAGATTGCTTTTTATCACTTTTGAACCATTTAGAAGTAAAGCATTATAATGCTATGGCCCTCTCTAACCTAACATGCTTTTAAAGTGGTCATATTTTATGTTCCAATTTTTGTGATCATTGGTGTTTAATTATGTGTGTTGGAGAAAATAGATATTGTTGACAAGACACTTTGTGATTTTCGCGGCAAAAGTTCATCATGAATACAAATATCTTCACTTTTATAAAGGATGATAATTCGATATTTGAGGTGCTTTTGGTGTTTTTGGTGCTTTTGAGGTAAATAACATTATATCGTAGCTTTTTTATGAAACACGAAATAACTACTCTCAGCTTTGGCTGATCAAATGATTCGATTGATGAAGTTGCGAGAACGGATATTGTGAACACCCTTTAGATTGTGATGTACTAGAAGTGGCAAAATAAGAACGTCGTAGTGATATAAAGTTATAAACCATGTCGATTGAAATTGACCATCCAACATTTTTTGTACACCTATTTTTTGGGTCCATAACATAAAAGTGCCATTTGGACAAGGCCCAACCGGCTAATTCTACATTGATGCTACTGCCATTGTTTTGAATGGACCACTAGATTGTGCATGTAATAACTTAGACTTTGGAGTTTGGATAACGAGCTTGAAGTTGTAAGACCCAAAATGAAGGTTGCTAATTTGGATTGGTTCGGTTTTGAACCGAAAACCATTTTATAAAATTAGTTCGGTTCGGATTTTGGTTTATGTGATAAAAATTGAACTGTGAACACATGTAAAATGATTGGTTTTTTTGCATAGCTGTTAAAATCGTGATATATCTCTTAAGATCGTACGAGTTTATGATTCAACTAAGCGAAAATGAGTCAATCATCTGTAAGATTTTTGAAGACAGAGGATCTTATATAGGGTCTCGATCTTACCATAGGATCGTAAGATCTAGATCCGATCCAACCTACTTCCTTTGGATTTTTTAAATAAAGAAACTATAAATGAATTTATTTTGTTAAAGTTGAATAATAAAACAAGCCACTAGTGGGCCACTACAAGAGGATAGACGTTTAGTGACAGAAGTTGTAATGACACAAAAAAGTGTCACTAAATCTAACCTTTTTAGTGACACTTTTTAAAAAGTTTGGGTAAAAACCTTTTGTGATTGACACTTTTTATAAGCAAAATGTGTCACAAAAGGCAAAAAAATTTGTACTCACACTTTTTTTTTTGTCACTATAAATAAACTATTACCTATTGAACTTCTACCTATAATTTTTTAAGTGTGGGACAAGCACGTAAATTTTTTAGTGACACATCTTTTATACTTTTGGTGACACTTTTTTATTTTTAGTGACACTTTTTTTTAACTTCTGTTCGCACTTTTTTTATGTGTCACTAGATAGACTATCTTTTATAGTGAGCATAAGCAACCATAAGTGTAATATATGTGTAAATATAAAGATTTTAGACTAAAGAATTAATCGTTTTGAATCATCGATTAGATGCATTAGTATTCTAAACCCATGTGAGCTTCATTTCCATTATGTTTAACCTTTTGAACTCTTATTTCTTCATAAATCTGTTAAACTATCAGTGTTAACTACGAAAACATTTAAGTAGGACCTTTCGAACTCGATCTGATCTTATGATTTCAATTTTGCAAAATTAAAAACGATCCATAATAAAATATCAATCTTAACGGCCATATTTTTTTTATCGGTTCTAACCTTGTATAGGGATCCAAATTTTGGACTAGTTATCTTGCAATATGTGACACAAGTGACGAAATGAACAATAAGGTTAAATACTCTCATACTATAAGGTCTAAACACTTCAACTTCTCAAACTAAATATTACAAAAAGAATCAAGCAAATATTTAACAAGTTGGTTTTCGTTTATTTGCATTTTTTTTTCTACTCGTTTTGACCTAGAAAACGCAGACTAAGATTTATTTGGTCGTGTGATCTTCATTATTTCAATGTAAGTTTATTACTCCGTATTATTGTTGATGCAGTTTTTATATATTTTCGAAATTCTATAGGTTGTTTTGTTATGTAGATATATAAATTAAAATGTATGTAGTAACTCGATTAGGTTATTAAAAATTTGACATTGTGTAAATTTCCCATTTGTAGGAAAAGGTTGTGTCCGGTTGTTGTTGGGGACAATGCCGTAGCTGAGATTTCGGAAGTCTTGAATATAATGGTAATTTAGCTTCAATTTTAACAAATATATAGAACATAAAATCATATATCATCACATTTTTCGTAAACACTATTAAGAGTTAAGACGATAATTTGTGTTCATAGAACATAAAATCATATAACGTTACATATGCATAGATTTGTTTCTGTAAACAGTTAAAACTTAAGAGTTAAGACGATAATATTGTGTTCATGCACCTTATCATATGATAATTTCTAATAACATTGTATTTATGCTACCTACTTGTAGAAAAAATGTCGGAATATGAAAGGAAGTTCAAAGGAAGAATCAGTGAACTCAAACTCGTGTTTCAACATCTATGCAAAGGAAGAATATACTAACTCAAATTCTTGCTTCAACATCGATGACAGAGTAAGACTATCGTGTTGTTGAAACTGACTATATTTTCTGTCGGTTTGTGATTGCAAATTTGTTTTAACTTTGGCATTAGGCTATAAACTTTGTGTTAATCATAATAGTTTCTAATAAATGGACGTTTATTTTTTAAGTTTTGTGGAATTTTGATTAATACTCGTATATCAAATAAGAGTACGTAATTTGAACTTAAACTTGTGATAAATGAGTACATATAGTTTGAATTCGGGACGATTAAATTGTTTGTGGAAATTTTGATAATGTGCCTATGGCTTAAGATTTCAGGTGTAATGTTATAGAATAATGAAGTCAAATTTGCTTTGGATGTTAAAATTTAACATGCTTTTAAGGGAATTTTGGTAACTATTTTGAATTAGTTACACCATAGTGTTATCGTATGTTGGAAAATACCTCGACAACAATCCGAAGTTCGATCGCGGAAACGTTAGATCGCGAGTAGTATCGAACACAAGTAGCAACACGAGATACTACAAAGAACCGACAAGAATATGCACATGATATACTCTCAACGAACCCTTTATTAAAACCAATAAAGCATTTACAATTGAGGAAGAAGAATGAATAACTAGCATCACCCCTCATCTCTATTTATAGAGATGAGGGGGTAGAAACCTATCCTAAGTCAAATAGGAAACATCCTTACCTTGCAAGGCAAGCTAAACAATTCCTAGTTCAACTCTACTACCTAATCTAATTACAAAGTACACTTAAGTCCCTAATGTTTAAGTTACTACTAATATATAACAATTTCCACCTTAGGAGTAACACTTAAACATAACCGATACTCAGCACTTTTTCCTTGTGCTAGAACTTCGAACTGGGAACCACCTTTTCGACCAGGTATTGTACTTCAGTAATGTTCCAAGATTAGTTTTCATAGACTCCTTTACTTTCTTCTTTTCAGCAACATTACCCTCTGCACCCTCTTGACCAGGTACTCCGGTTACCGTAATGTCCGCCCCCACATTTATACCAAGGTGTACCTTTTACTGCTCCTTTACCAAGCAGTCTGTGTTTGTCTTTTCTTCATGTTGCTTGTCCTCTAACTTTCTTTGAGCCACTGCAGCATCATCGTTACTATCATGAACAACCTCAGCTTCACAATGTTCCTAAGCTCCCAGCAGTTCCACCTCAAACCAAACACGTTCATCAACCTGTACTCCATGGACTTCTGCTTTAATACCAGAACCAAGTTGTTTGAACCCAACTTGTTTATTACCAAGTTGTTTGAACCCAACTTGCTTAAGACCAAGTTGTTTGAACCCAACTTGTTTATGACCAAGTTGTTTAAATCCAACTTGTTTTGAACCTCCATGATTTTGTACACCAAAAGTTGTCACTTTTGCTTCAAGAGTATACACACAGTTCTCTTTCCTGATCCCAGTCATCATAACCCGACAACCTTTGATCACCTTGACTCTACCCAGGTATTTTCACAGTATAACCCTCTTTTTCAAGAGTACCCAATGAAATCAAGCTTTTTCTTAACCCTGGAACATACCTGACATCTTCCAGTATAAAGTTTGATCCATTATGCAACTGTATCTTCACTTTTCCTGTCCCTCTGATAGTGCATGTCCTTTTATCACCTAACTGAACTGAACCACCATCAACATCCTTGAAGTCATACAAGAAGTCCCTCCTAGGTGTCATATGATAAGACCCACCTGAATCCATTACCAATTCAATAATCTCATCATTCCCGACCACCACCAAGGCTTCTCCAAAGTAGGCGTTACCGTCGTCATCAGAAGAATCAGAATCCTGATCATGCTTACCCTTCCTGACGAACCCAGTTGACTTCTTCTTTGGACAGTCTCTATTCAGATGATCCTCTGAATGACACATGAAACACTTGAGTTTACCAGTTCCACCCCTTGACTTAAACCGCGAACTTCCACCAGAATGAGCTTTCCTTGAATGATCTGACCATCCCCTTACATATAACCCGTCACCAGCTTCTTCCTTTGTGCCTTCGGTTTTTTTCTTCAACTCCTTTGAATTTAGAGTTGCCAGAACATCCTCCATTGTCAAGGATTCCCTCCCATACAACAATGTCTCCACAAAGTTTTCATAAGACGATGGCAACGACGTAAGTAGCGTAAGTGCCTGATCTTCATCCTCAATCTCGATATCAATATTCACCAAATCAAGTATCAACTTATTAAACTCATCTATATGATCACCCAGTTTCGTATCTGGACTCATATAGAACATGTACAGCTTCTTCTTTAGATACAGTCTGTTTGCTAATGACTTAGTCATATAAAGACTAGTCAACTTCGTCCAAATTCCTGCCGCAGATATTTCCTTGGTAACTTCCCGTAAAACCCGGTCTCCCAAGCATAGAATCAAGGTATTGTATGTCTTCTTCATCAAAGCAGCCTTTTCACCTGCTTCCATGTCCACGGGTAATGTCTCCAATGCAGCATCACATCCCAGCTGTACCATTAAAGCACGCATCTTTATTTGCCATAACCCGAAGTCATTCTTCCCATCGAATTTTTCGATGTCAAACCTAGTTATAGAACTAGCCATTCTTCTTATACCTTGCTACAAACCTTGTCAAGTTGTTTCTTAACCAACTTTACCGACAAGTCTCACAAGCCGTGTGCAATATTCCCATTGTTGCTATAAACCCTTCTTGCGAATCGAATTAATTAGAATAACCCTAAACCCTCGATTTCGAACAAGCAAACCTTGATCGTTAACTTGAAACCCAAGCAAACCACGATCAAACTTGAACCACAAGAAATTGGTTATAGGACAACAAAATATTCCTTGTCAACTTTGTATGATTCTTTATCACGTGCTATGAACCTTTGTCTTCTTCGATTGAACCTGCTGCTCCAAAAAATACGATTTGAAAACCGAACCTCGAAAACCTCGAATAAACTCGGAACCTTGATCTAATGCGGAACTTCGATGACCACAATAACCCCGGCTCTGATACCACTTGTTGGGAAATACCTCGACAACAATCCGAAGTTCGATTGCGGAAACGCTAGATCGCAAGTAGTATCGAACACAAGTAGCAACACGAGAGACTACAAAAAACCGACAAGAATATGCACACGATATACCCTCAACGAACCTTTTATTAAAACCAATAAATCCTTTACAATTGAGGAAGAAGAATGAATAACTAGCATCCCCCCTCATCTCTATTTATAGAGATGAGGGGGTAGAAACCTATCCTAAGTCAAATAGGAAACATCCTTGCCTTGCAAGGCAAGCTAAACAATTCCTAGTTCAAGTCTACTACCTAATCTAATTACAAAGTACACTTAAGTCCCTAATGTTTAAGTTACTACTAATATATAACATCGTAAGAAAGTCGTATCGAGATTGAATATCAGATAGACGTGGTACATCTTTGTTGCTATGTGGAAGTTAACTCGGATCATCAAAGCAACATTTATATCTTCCTTGTTGTCCATAATACTACGTTACTCTTATTTTTAAGACTTGTTGTTTGTTGTCTTTCTTTCCGTAACAAAAGAAGAAGTTCCAGGCTAGCTGTACCTATAAATTAGAAATCAAGAAGATGTGCGAGAAAATCTCAAAAGACAGCATATATGATAAAGAAATGAAAGATTTTTCAGTAGACCTAAAGGATAGTCCCATGGCAAGCGTTGCTTATCTTGATGATCAAGAGGTTCTGAAAAGGTATCGAGACTTCAAGAAGTTTGATGTAGTTGAAGACTATTCAGATCATCTTATTGGAGCTCAGATGAGGCAGGCAAGTTCGTGTGTTTATATATTTGATATAATAACAACGTTAGTAACTATTATGATTATTATTATTGTTAAGAATACAATGTATTAATTAATTGACATGTTTTGTTCAGGAATATATAAGCGTTAAAAAGATAGAAAAAGAATGGAAGATTCTTAAGGAAAATTTGCATGGTACATTCATTATTATAATTCGTATTAGTATTATTGTTTCCTTGTTTCATGAAGAAACAAAGACATTCGACTTTCCCTTTATTTTGTGACAAAGAAAATATTTGTGAGGGCTTACAAACCGATGAGGGAATTATTAAGAGCTGTAATCATTGGAGCAGAAGGGACTCCATATCATGACGGTCTTTTCTTCTTTGACGTGTGTATGCCAGGAGGTTATGTTACTTCTTCTAGCCCAGAACTTGTATATCATCTCATCTTATTGTTTCTATGTCATCGTACTTATACTTAGGATTTCCCAGTAATGCGCATTATTTACATGTAGTAACGTGCTCATTCAGTTCAACTATTTTTTGTTTCAGCGGGTGCGGAATCACTGGCATCACTCTGACCGCCTTTCTATCAATCCACACATCTACGCATCGGGTGAAGTTTCCTTGAGCCTTTCGAGGAGATATCGTAATGGAAAAATAGAATTTATCCAATGTGAAGCCAGTTTATGAAACAATGTCACATTCAATTCCAAATATCTTTGAAGTGGACGAAACAATATGTGATGATTTTGATTTCTTTTTTAATTTATCGTTGAATCTTGAGTAGTAGTAGAAAAGAGAAGCATAAGAGGCTCGACCGAACTTGTGATGATCCAACTTGGGGGTGTACTACTTCTTGTTGTACTAACTCAGTAACTCTCTATCTATTCCATTGCTAGCTAGCTTCTTGCAATCTTGCTAGCTAGCTAGTATGTTAATTCAAATCATGTAACACCCCCAAAATTTGATACAGCGGAAGACTCAACAAGCTTTCGGGGTGCTACGGGGATTGGTATCCAACACAAGACAATATAGAACGAGATAAAGTAAACATAGTAAAAACACAACCAAAACGGGGTTTTAAGGTTTACATTTATCCCAACATCATTCAGAGTCAGGCCCAAAATAAAAGAACAATAGGTCCAAATTTAATTATCAGAGTTTAGAAAAATAGATCCATGAACCGTGTGCCTTGGCCGAGCCTTCCAATCCAAGCATGCATCTCAACACTTAATTACCTGAGAAAACGTGCTAAAAGTCAGCTTTCGCTGGTGAGATCATAGGTTTAAATTCAACTAACAATATAGTGGACATATACGCAAAACGCTTGCTAGCTAGACTAAGGATTCGCTAAAAGCCTGCGGATACCCTCCGCTCTCAACATAACACACGGATACCCTTCCGCAATAACATAGATATTCGGGTAACCCCCGCAATACCAATAAATACTCGGATAACCTCCGAAGTATTAATAACCTATAGGTGCACACTATAGTATCTAAATAAGTCAACCTTGAATAGTACACACAACATATATGTGACTAAAGCTGACAATTCCGAATAACCAAATAAGCCAACCTTGAATAGTACACACAACATATATGTGACTAAAGCTGACAATCCACGAATAACCAAATAAGCCAACCTTGAATAGTACACACGACATGTGTTACTAAAGCTGACAATAGATCCTAGTCCATACGCATAGCAAGTTTTAGAAAGAATATAAAAGCGATAATAGTCCACGTAAAATAATTTGCACGTTTCTCACCCCAATCGTTGAAAACATAGTTCAAGAGTAAAAAGTGGGGCTATGACTCACCTCAAGTCCAGAAAATAGCAAGACGAGGTAGGTAGAAATAAGATGTATGATAACTCACGAAACAGCAACTACGGACTTGGCACGACCTAACAATATTAACTCTTTCAGAAATCATTTCCTCAAATATATAATATTCCCAAACCCGGACGAGAATCCGTTTTATTTCCGAAAATCCATTTCGTATTAGTTTGGTGTAGTTGTGTTTGGTATCCATACGGGTGGTGGGTCGACTCGAAACAAACCAAAAAGATCACATATAGAAAGATAAATAAACTATGGATCTAATATTAGCCCAATATATCATTTAAATAAATCGCTAAAGTTTACCAAATCCGTCGATTTGATAATCCTCATATTTATTTTCGTAACATACCGTTCCAAGATTACACCCAATCTAAAGCACATAGCATATAATTACTATATAGTATATATCATAGTTTAATAAATTCCTCATATATATCGTCAAATTGGCCAGATTTCCTGATATATACACTCGCAATCTATTACACTTTACATATACTACAACCTATAGGCGTCGTAGGATACGATGCCCACTAATATATTTATTTCGTATAATCAAATAACCCTGCTCAACCTTACGGTTAAGTAGTTATTTAATTATAGGAAACGTCTATATTAGTCGTCATATATCCGTGACAACACGAACGTCACAAATAATAACTTACCTGGACCCGAGTGACAACAATTTCGCCTAACTCAATAAGTTTATCCGTTATATATCCAAAATGACATTTTATTAAACGTTTCATAATTGTCGGGAGTTTCCCGTTTTATAACATAATTTTTATAATAATAATACGTTTAATAATATTACGCCACTTTCGTAGCCTAATATATATCTAATCGTATTATTTATAATACGACTTGTGATTATTATTATTATTAATATACGCGTTTATATAGTTATATATACGTTATTCACGTATATACTTTCATGTAAACGTTCATATTATCAATAATTATTATTACGAGTTTTATTATTCTCGTTTCAATTTTAATAGTTATTGAGTTATACGAAATGGTCATATGTCCGAGTCATGACTCTCGGCTCATTGTCCAAGTCCAATAATAAGCAAAAGTCATAAAATAACCAATCTCCGTCCAATCACAATCTCAAACCACGGGCTACAACAATAGGGTCCGACTACGGCACCCGACTAACCTATCTCCGTCAATCTAACGACCGTCTCACAATCGGTCCCCAATAACTCTTACCAATCGACAACAACTCCACAATTACCATTATAATATCCAATGTCGAGACCACAATGGTCTCGACTCAACCAAAAGTATTCGGCCGATATGAAATACCACAACATTGAAACAATTAAATTCACAATTATTTCAAGAATTAACATTAACAAAGTTAATGCGTGGGTCGGTTTACCAAGCCGACCCGAGCCCTTGACTCACTTGAGTCTCGGCTCCAAACCGCGAGTCACTTGGACTCGAGCCAACACATAAGCATCATATAGCTCACAAGAGCAAAATAAGATAACCAAATAACCCATTCGACCCAATGGTCAAATCGGCAACAAAATAACACACGGCTAAAAGCCGCGACCCACAAGGGTCGAACCACAACTATTTCGAGCTCAAGGCTCGAACCACAACAATCTTGAGCATCGAAGGAAACCCCGAGACCACACGGTCTCGGTTAGCTCGGTTCGAAGGGTACACCACCCTCGACAACAACCAAACAACAATCATCACCAAGGAACCAAAGCCACACCGGCTCGAACCAAAAATAAGCCGAGAGCCTAGCTCTCGGTTCCGAGTCAACCATAACCAAACCCAAGAAAACCCGGATACCAAACTTAATTTTTATCACTAAAACATCATTTCCATTAAAGATCAATTCGATTCTCAACATAATAATCCGTGTAGCCACGGATAAATGCCAATTCGTGGCACCCAAAACCCAAAGATAGCTCCTTCTCACCTTCTTGGACCTCCAAATGCACGGATCTAGTAAAGCTATTAAAAATTCGAACGGATTAGTGCAAGTTTGATGGTGTTAACGGAGGTTCTAGGGTAAGTATCATATACCAAATGAAAGAGGGTGAAGAGAGGAAAAAGATGGTGGTATTTGTTTTGTTGAGTGGTCGGAGATGCGGCGGTGGTGGCCGGAAATAAGGTTCGGCGGCTAGGGTTTAGGTGTAGGGGAGATGGAGATGAGTTAGAGAGAGAGAATGAAGTGTGGGTGAGGGTTTGAGTGTGTGTGTGAAAACCGGACCAAACACACACCTTTAATATCTTTTATTTTTATTTTTTTTTAGTTAATAATAATAATAATAATAATAATAATAATAATAATAATAATAATAATAATAATAATAATAATAATAATAATAATAATAATATTACGGTGGAGCGGGTAATGCGGGTAATTGTAAAAACACGTGGCCCGAACCCGAACTCATTTTAAACCTTAATATCACTCGAGAACATCTCGTAAATAATTAAAAATATAGTCAGACTCGTAAGACGAATCATAAAACTGTCGTTAGGTAATCCTAGTGCCAAAGTCAACGTAGTACCAAGTGAGAATTCAAATATACATCACCGATCATATAATCAAAAATGAATTATGAACATAATTCACGAATTCCATAACGTCATTAATTAAAAATTATCCATAAAATAGGTCTCACAAGTTCGTTGTGAAATGAAAATTTCAAATAAAAATTATAAACGAACTTAAATTGAAATGCGGGTTTTTAAAATAGCTCCCTAAACTGCCGGTTGTCACAAATCACCATTCAAAACATATATACCTTTATTTAATTTTTCAGAGGTTAGATTTTATTTTGTGGCTAAATGTCAGGAGGATCTAAGTATATATACAAGTGTATAGTCCTTACGATATATTTGTACGTTAGTAAATAATGAAAATAAATGATGAATTTCTAGATGCCCATGTTTCACATCAAAGACATATAATTGACAAGATTTATACCAAATTAAAGAAGATTAAATTTTAGAAATTATAGTGAAATCGGTTTTTTTTTTGTAAAAGTTTGTATTTTGAAAGTTATTTGCAGTTGAAATTTAAGGTGGAATTAAACAAAAAAAAGGGGTCAAATGACCAAAACACCCTCTAACCGAAAATATTAAAGAAAAAAGTGAGGGAGTGGGTGGTGGACACATGACACTAGCTTAATGGTTTTTTAGATTTAATTTTTTTTTTTTTCTTTTCACTTGATCACAACTTTATATGAATATAATGGATCTATATGTTTCGGGGCGGGGCGGGATGTTGTGCCCCGCTCTCCATCCCGAACCCGACCCGCCCGCACCAAATACTTTGGGTTTGCCATCGGCAATTTAAACTTGATTCAGCCCAAAAGTATTTTCACAAATCCATCCCAACTTAGAACTAGGGGTGTTCACGGTTCGGTTAATTAACCGAATAAACCGAAAACCGAACCGAACCGAACCGAAATAAAACCGAACCGAACATATAACCGAACCGAACTTGTTAAAACCGAACCGAACCGAATTAAAAATTCGGTTTTCGGTTTGGATATGGGTTTAGCTATCTGAACCGAAAACCGAACCGAAAACCGAATTTATATAATATATATATTTTTTATATATTTATATTATTTTAAATATAAAAAATATCCATTAAAATTTTATACTAATATAAAAAAACACTTTTTTATGCTTGAAATATTTTTTTTGCCAAAAATATATATAATTAAATTAAAAAAAAAATATAAATAGTGTAATTTAAGTAAAAAATTCGGTTTTCGGTTTTGACCCATAACCGAACCGAACTTCGGTTCGGTTCTCGGTTCGGTTCGGTTATAGATATTTTCGGTTCGGTTCGGTTTTCGGTTATGACCAAAATTTTTTTTTTAACCGAACAACCCGAACTGAATAAACCGATTAACCGATAACCGAACCGATGAACACCCCTACTTAGAACACTTTTGTAGAATGTCAGCCCGAGATAACACTCGGCCCAATCTCAACCTGATGATCAAGCTTCTTGAATTACTCAACCCGAGATAACACTTTCTATTCTATATATCCGGAGCCTTTAAGGTTAGAGGTTAGCGTGTTTCTAAATGGTTTTAACAAGGAGGAGTATCGATGAAACATCATCATCATCATCATCTTCTGTAAGTTTATCGTATATTTTATACATATCGCTGTTTTGGATTAATTTATTTGTCGCTTACTTGAAAAAGTTAGATGGTCTTGGTGCTAATAAAGGTGAATTAAGATGTCAAACATTAGCCTTATCAGATGTAGTTTTCTGTTTGTCAGAATTCTGATGTATGTCTTTTATTTGTTAACTGATCTAAGGGCATGTCTTGTTTTTCCATGTACCCTTTCTTGGAAATTAATATATTGTTCACCTTGGCACAAAAAAAAAAAAAAAAAAAAAAAAAAAAAAAAAAAAAAAAAAAAAAAATTATTGAAAAAGTTAGTATATCACTCTAAAACATATATGTGTACGTGTTTCAATAATTTGATCATTATTGTTGTTTCTTTATTTGCTCATTGCTGCAGGTCAAACCTCCTAACAAAAAACTTAAAGTATCAACTTTAAGCACAAGTATGCATGAATTCCTTTTCTTTTAGCCGCCATTGGTGCTAATTAAGTAACAACAACTTCGTTAACTATTGTTATTTTTGTGCATGACAGCGCCATCTGAAATTCCAAAGCCGCTGTATGATCTGCTTCAGAAAATAGCAAGATTTAGGGAGTCTTTAAAGCAGAACCCCAACAACCGTCATGCAAAAACCAAATTGGAATATCATGAGCCCTTGATTCACTGTGCTGTTGCTTACCACCTAGCGGTCGATGAGTTGCCACCTGACTGGGAATAGTATGTTCTCTAGCTACCTTTATTTTTTTCTTTATCTTGTAAACAATTAAAGATAATTAATAATTTACTCTCATAAGTTTCTTATCTCCTTTTGCTCTCAATACCCTTTTCTTGCAGCGACCCCGAAACCTCCTATGTTCCGAAGCCTCCTGCACCACCCAAACCCAAAACGAAGAAGAAGAAGAAGATCAAGATAACCTGTATGTATTCCCATTCCTTATTAACGTTACTTGTATAAGAATTTCTATTTATTTTTATTGCACTCTGATCATTAATAAGTTAGGTCAATACAATTTCACATGTATTATGATGAAAACAGATATTTAAGTTTCTAATCTACGATAATGTGGACATGTGTGTGTGTGTGTGTTTCTTATTTAGGGAGCTCGTATAATTACCACGGCCCTTATCAGTTGAACGACTATGAGAAGAAAGTCTGGAATTCGTTTTTAATGAAAGATAAAGCTGTATGTATCAGTTGTTCGTCCCTCTTTTTCTCTTTCTCTTTTATACAAACCTACATCCACGATTCTAGCGCATAAATATTTTGTCACGTATTTGGTTTGTGTGGCAGTGTGCAAATAAGTATGTGATGTATCCGGTGGAGGAACATTTACATACGGTTGATGATGTTAGGGTTGTTGATTTACTTGGAAAATTTGCGGTTAACACCTTTAACAAATCTTGTAAAATGGTATGGTTACATTTCTCCACCTGCTTTCAAGTTTTGAGGCCATCTCCCTTGCCAGCTGTTTTGCTTACATAAATTAATTCTATGTTGTTAGTATGTTAACAAAGACGAAGACAACCAGGTCAGTGGGGCTGAATTCATGGAGTGCAAATTCTATAAATTGACATGGAAGTATATCTTCTACATGACCATAGAGGCCATTGAACAAGGGATACCTGGAGTGTATGAGACCAGAGTCGAATGTGTTCCTGAAAACGGTGGTGCAATGACACTGCTGAACTTTGTGCTAACGGATCATGAACCAGAGTGTATGTGAATATGGAGCGATGCAGTTATCACTTTCTTTTTAGAACCCATTGACATACTCTCTATAATTAATGAATATGACGTATTAGCTCTAGTTTTTCCTTTTTCCTCTTATATTGTTGAAACAGTTAAGAGGTGATAAATTTTGACCCATTTGTATGAAAATGGGTTGGTTTGGGTTACATATCTCATCTTCAACGGGCCAAGGGGGCCATTTTTAAAACCTAGCCAAAGCTGAAACAGGTCGAAGGGATTGAAAGTCATATTTTTATTCTAAATATGAAGTGCTTGTCACCTCTAACTAGCCCAATAAACTACATAGCACTTTATTAGATTAAGTAAGCTGCATAAATTAAAAATTTTCTTTTGGAGTCTTGTTCCTTGATGCCTTATCTTTCATGCAGGGAAACGACCATGGGTCAAACCCCGCCTGGAATCCCAATTCGAGTATGAAACTGTGGAAGGTTAGTCTTCCATTTATTTCTTGCTGTTTGAACATTAGGATTTGGCTCTTTTTGGTTCCCCTTTGATGTAACTTGCAAAATTTGAAATCCCAATTGCTAAACATGTAATAGATCTTCTTGTCATAATTGAACCCTTAAGCGTTGTATGTCTATATCAAATGACTTGTATGTAACATATTGAGGTTTGAGTTTCGATTAATGATTTTAGATAACTTTGTAGATGGTTCCTCTGATCCTGAAGACTTCTACAAGCTTACTGGAATGGTGCATAGGTTGACTGCGAGTGGTGGTTTTAACTATCATAACCCAGCATATTCTCCTCACATGCTTAATTACTGTCGTCATAAAGATAAAAAAGCTTTGTCTTTTGAGGTTAATGTAAGCAAGCCGTAGTCAGCAACAAAAACTATCATGATGGATCGTTGATTTAGCCTAAATATGTCACAAAACTAGAAAGCTTACGACTTTCGGACCATAAAGTCCTGCATTTCTTTTTGATAACATATGTGTTGTGGCGTGCGACATGCACTTTCAGTTGTACTTTATGCATGATGCATTTTTGGTTGCACTATATTCTCATCAGGGGATTATTAGACTTATAAGTTATAATATATCTTTTAGCTTTTGGCATGAATGTCTTGTGTGTCTATAAAGTGAAATAAGATTGTTCAAATGATGCATTCGTTTTTGTTTTTGAAATGTATTTGCTTACTAAAATTCGCATTTGAGTAATAATAACCTCCAGTGGACCTCTCAATTAAGGGGTCTAAGAGTCTTTCATCACATAACATTGTTGCCAACGTTGTTAGGGGGTCAAGGTTGTCTCAAGGTGCCTTGGGTATGATGGGGACTGATAAAGGATGTCTGTCACATGGAACATCAAGGCTCAAAGTCTACGACTTGGATTTCGGGTGGGAGAAACATGGAAAGTATTAGGTTATATCTATTTATTACAATGGTTTTGATATCTGTTAATGCAAGCAAAGAGTCACCCAGAAATCTTTGAAATCGGCCAATCCCTTCCTGCGAAGCAGATGGACGTCTTTATTATTATCTTTGAAAACGGATTAGAGGCTTTTTTGAATGAGTTTTGGCTTTGATCACTTCCAATATATGAATTGTCCATCATCATGTACCATGTTCCTTGTATATATTTCTTTCCCTAAGGCCATTCTTGCAGTGTGTTAAATTTGATATGAATAAAGTTGATCAACTTTTCTTATTAATTTATGTGGAAGTTATAATTACAAACATAAATGAGTTAAGATACCAACTATTTGACGACCCCGTTGAAATACGTATGCAAAATTCTGAAGTGGAACACCTAAAAAAACTCTTAGAGCCCAAGAAAAATCACATTTCGTATCCAAATAATTGTTCAACAACATTTGAGGTCAACAAACCTTATACAAGTATTGAGACTTGAACACACAATCACTTGATTGATAGCAACTCATTTACCACTAGCCGCTAGGCCAAAGGCCCTTTGGTATCAATTACAAACCTCGTCTCTCTCTCAAGGTTTCCTGATGACTCATTTTAGGAGACACGATTTTGTGAGTTGTATATGTGTCTCATTCAGCTGCCATTTCTTGATGAAATATCTTCGTCGCTTTTTTTTTAATAAGAAAATATACGGTGGTACGAGTAACAAATCCTCCTTGCCTATTCTATTCGCAAATGAGAAGACTTGCGTATTAAATCTTAGTTTAATTAAAATGTTTGAATGTGGATTTCACCTTCCATTCTGCCATTCAACAGGTTATGCCCAAAAGATCACAGCACGCGAGGATATTGAAGTAATAGTGGATATCGATAATGAAGAACCACCTTAAATCAAGTATAATGTAAAGCTTGTATAAGAAATGGAGATACTTTGAGATGGTGAAGTAAACCCAGTCATAGAAGATGCTGATATACAATTAGGGCATGTATTTTTTTTGAAGTGCAAATAAAGATTAATTTGTAGGTTTTTCATCCTGTTGTATGTTGTTTGTTAGAGGTGCAGTTAGGTGTCTCGACTAGTCCAGAAAGATTTGTCATTTGTTATGTATTTATTCCTATTTAGAACTAAAACTTGTACTGCCAACAATGGTTTCAGTTTATAACATCTTTGATATTTCCGTTTTCATTTATGTGCACAAAATAACACATCACAAAAAAAAAAAAACAAAAAAAAAAAACAAAAAAAAAAACAAAACAAAAAAAACACTAAACTAGGCCATAAGATCAAACTATGCAGCTAAAGGAGTTTACACGTTTAGTTAAAATTTAGCGTTTAACCTAACTTCAAGCATGTGGCTTGATTCCTTGCATGTAGGGTATGTACGTGCATACCCTTCCAAAAAATCTTGCAATGTAAAACAAAATCTATTTTGCCTCCAAAGTAATAACAAATACACTAAAACCCGAACAAAAGAAACCCGACCCGAGAAAACCTACTGTGGACGTATGGTCCGGACTGGGTCAGGCCCGGCAGACAGCGGCCCACTCTACGCCTAAACCCTAATCCATGCCCTATAAATATAGGGCTGGGGTTCCCTTCACAATAGAACACAACAGGTTACTCTAAACCTAACTCTTATATGCTATATCGTATGGAGACTAACTTGACCGTCGGAGGTGGATCCCCGGGGCTACGGCCTCGGGTCCACTCCTAACGGGTTCTCTTTGTTGACAGGTCTACTCAGGCTTGAGAAGACGACGAACGGCCCAGGGAGAGTCGTCGAATCCAGCCCGCGCCAGATTATGTATCAACAAGTGGCGCCATCCGTGGGACATGACTACGACAAGTTTCGTGTTCTCACATCACCGGAAAGCAATCATCGAGTTCAAAAGCCGGTATTCTTTCTTTATTTTTCTGCTAGTACACGATACAAGCAAAACCAATATATAAACCTGTGCATAGAATTTCATTCACTTGTCCAACCATTCGGCAGTTTGCAACATTCGATTGGTTTAAAAACAAGAAAGTCAAACATATCAAGCTTTAAAAAGAATTTTTATATTCTTGTTTGAAAAGTCAAACGTACAGTTCGCATTCGTGCACAATACAGCGTACGTGCTAATTGGTGACGTAAGTTAATAATATGTCCACAATATTTTCTACAAATTAAAAAGGTATCTCCATATTTTTTGTGCATATCTTTTAAGATATGTTATCTTTTATATATTCATAAGATTTTATGTAAATCTTTTAAATTTGGTAAACACGATTTTACCTATAACCGCACTAAATCCGCACGATCGGACCTACTTTATCTTTTAACCGCGAACAACGCAGTCACGATAAATCTACCCGCGTTAGGCCGTGCGTTCGGACATCTTCGCAGATTGGCGCCATGAGCGCACTGTCACGTACAGGCACCACGTTGCTAGTCAATCGCCATGAGCGCACTGGACAAAAGCCGTGGTCATCTGTGATCATCCACAAACGTTAGAGTCTATGCGGTCACGATACATCCATCTGCGTATGTACGTGCGATTGAAACTATTAGTCGCGGTCACGGTGTGTCCATCCGCGCCATTGTTTTTATTATAATAAAAAAGAAAAAGACCTATTAATCGCCATGAGCGCACTACGTTCGTAGATTAGCTACGTACTACTTCTCTTATATAGTTTGTAAAACCTCACGATAGGTGTAATTCGCACTGCTACTTCTCTTATGTGTTAATCATATGCTATGTGTTATATATTGCTTCACGCTAATCTTTTACTTCATTAGGTTTTATATGTTGCGATTCGCGGCATATACTTCTAATATTTGCATTAAGTGTTTTTCAGGATTTGAATAACTAAGTTTAATTCTCCTACACGAGTAGCACCATCAAACTTGAGGGGCTACCAGGGTATATAATACCACTGTTTCCGTACAAGTCACGCAGGCATATTTTGGAAGCAGATCGTACGTAAGAGGTATTGCAAGCCCGGTACAAAGACGGATTTAAATATTCGCGCCACGCTTGCCGCAGGGGAGACGTCCTCTGTCGGTTGTAAAGATGAATGTAATGTTCGCGCACAGCGCGCACCTCTGTCGCGCGCAACGCTCATCCTTGTCGCGCACACCCGCGCACTTCTGCCACAGAAGCACGTCTTCTGTTGCACCATGATGCGTCGCCACTGGTACAAAAGGTACGCCCTTACCCATGATGCAGCATACGAGATCCACCTTCACCATTGTGAGACAATCACAATCGCAATCCCAGTGCGCACTGTCGCATGTGGGCTGCGCAGTATGGTCCGTCCCATGTGCACACAAGTTGTGCACACATGGGCCATGTCGTCATGGTTGATTGGGCCTACACGGCCATGAACAGAACTTAAGTCTAGCATAACATAGCCACGCACTATGTCATACTAAACTTGGGGGGGCTTGTGGACGTATGGTCCGGACTGGGTCAGGCCCGGCAGACAGCGGCCCACTCTACGCCTAAACCCTAATCCATGCCCTATAAATATAGGGCTGGGGTTCCATTCACAATAGAACACAACAGGTTACTCTAAACCTAACTCTTATATGCTATATCGTATGGAGACTAACTTGACCGTTGGAGGTGGATCCCGGGGCTACGGCCTCGGGTCCACTCCTAACGGGTTCTCTTTGTTGACAGGTCTACTCAGGGCTTGAGAAGACGACGAACGGCCCAGGGAGAGTCGTCGAATCCAGCCCGTGCCAGATTATGTATCAACACGTACCTATAAGGGTGAGCAAACGGACCGGATAGACCGGACCGACCGACAAAACCGACCGGACCGGACCGAACCGGATCGGACCGACCACATTCGGTCCGGTCCTCGGTCTAGGCTTTTTGGCTAATTCAGTCCTCGGTCCGGTCCGGACCGATCAAAAAACCGAAAAAAACGTGCCAAAATATGCCTAATTGGACCGGACCGAGACCGGACCGACCACATTCGGTCCGGTCTCGATCTATGGTTTTTCCGGTTCTCGGTCTTCGGTCCGGTCCAGTTTTTGGACCATGCTCACCCCTACGTACCTATCATTAACTTAACAAAAATCTCAACACTATTCATCTCCAACAAAGTTAATCTTCCATTCCCCCCCCCCCCCCCCCCCCCCCCCCCCCCCCCTCCCAAAATATCTTTCATTGACTTTGATAGTAATGTTCTAGCTTCCATCCTTCCAGCCGATGTTCTGAATCTCAACTTGGCCTTCCTGCATAATTAAACTTTCATTATAAATATTTTGCATACACAAAAAAATAAATATACTTGTTAAAAATATGCTAAAATAACATTATACATACCCACTGAACTTTTCTAAACATCCTGCTTTTTTGACTATCTCGATGTCAGAACAATCACAAGAATTAAAGAGGCGCCTTAGATAAGCAAAAGCCTACATACATAAAAATCAAACAATAAATAGTAACCAATAGTGTAACACAATTTCAGACATTGATTCCTCGTGCGTATTTCTTGATAAACAATAGTGTAACACAATTTCAGCATCTATATAACTAATAACAAAAAAAAAAAAAAAAAAAAAAAAAAAAAAAAAAAAAAGTCATTTTATTCAATAAGCAAATCCCAAACTGCCTATACAGATTGAAACTGGTTATAATGTCGTATATTCATTTAAAATACTTTCTGATGCAAACTTAGATTCGAGTAGATGCAAAAGTAGATAATCATAAAGTTCAAAACCACACACTAGTACACCCATAATAAGATGGATCAACATGAAAGTAATTAACAACTATCACATTCCTTGAAGGGCTACATATATTTCACCATACGGAATTGATATGATATGGCTACGATAAGCTAAGCTTTTAATTGGAAACGAACCAATAACACGTCAACACAGCAAAAACTAGACTAAAGAGCAACAAATCATGACTCAAAATGGCAGCAACTGAATGTCCAAAATAGCAGCAAATGGCACACCAAACAAGCACATAAAACCGGAACTTACAAAACCTGAAACAACAAAAATTCATTTTTTTTTTTGAAATATACTTGCTCAATTCCCATATAGAAACAGTAGAGATAGACCAATCTTGGTCAAAGTTGCTACTCCACAATTAGCATTATACTACAGATTATAAGACGGACTCACTTATTTTTCAGAAGGAGAATGCTCTAGTGAAGAATCTAGATATTTTTTATTAGATTACGTCAATGCATAAGCTTCTGACTCGTGAAATATGATATCTAAAAAACATAAAAAAGAAAATTAAAACAAATATATAGAACAAAGTTAGTTGAGTAGAAGAGGAAGATTAAAGAAGAAATCACTCTTCTTTACCATTGAAATTGCTTTCTGATTAAGTGTTTGCAACCAAGGTTCAAAATCTTTAAAGCATTTGAAGTTTTTACCATAAATCGAATTTCACAAATTTAAGTTTCTTACTTAAGATTGAGAGTCTTCAAGTATTCATCATTATCTAAAAGAAAATTTGAAAGGAATAATTTCATAAACATTGTATAGAGGAATGAAGCTACCATTCATTCATTCAAAAAACAACGACAATATCACTCCTTACATATAGGTCGAAGATCCGTCTCAACTCATGTTCCATAAGTGCACTCTCTCTCCCCTTCCGACCATCAATTTCATGTAATTTTTCACCATAATATCCACAATTTATAAAATCGCAATTGTCAAAGATAATTTATATAAAGTAGAAGAGAATTATAAATGATCTTACTCTCCCGAAGCTTTTGACACTTCGTGACGTTAATTATATGAACTTGTGCTTCCTCCTAGTTTATGACAACAATTGAAGCTCAAAGTGTGTGTGTGTGTGTCACGTGATTTGTAATGACAAGACTTGAAGCGTCACATGAAGTGTAGAAACAACTTTAGAAAAAGTTCAAAGATGAGTTAAAATTCTTAACACATAATTTCCTATTTAAATTACATTCCTCTAATTAACCAAAATTCGGCAATAGATTCTAGTATTACATAACATAACAAATACGATACAAATTAAACTACGCCTACTCGTCGTCATCGTCGTCGTCGTCGTCGTCCTCCTCCTCGTCCTCCTCCTCGTCCTCGTCCTCGTCGTCATCCTCCTCCTCCCCCTCCTCCTCCTCCTCCTCGTCGTCCTCGTCCTCCTCCTCGTCGTCATCCTCCTCCTCCCCCTCCTCCTCCTCCTCCTCCTCCTCCCCCTCCTCCTCACCACCACTAGCAACATGAACACTTGTTCCGAACCACTCACCTTTATCGTTTGCGGCCGGAAACCATATCTTATTCAACACTTCAAAACCAACTCTCGTAAACCCTTGATCCCCATAACCCACACCCCAAGAATTTTTTATTAGAACATAGTGCTGGTCAACGTTTCCTGCAACATTGATCCCCACAACAAGCACGGTATGATTTGAATTAAATCCATACGCTCTTCTATTTGCATGACCAAAAATCCCACCGTTTGCGGCACGCTCTGCTGCTGCAGCCCTATCAATTAGCTTACCAGTATAAATGTCAGCAGCAACTGGAAATCTTCGATTTTCCGGATTCCCTAAAGTGATACACTAGTGTCGGTTTTATCTTTTTATATTCGTGACAAATTCGAGTAAGATAATACCGAATGTGGCCTCTTTCCCTATAGCGCTGGTCATTCCATGCATTGTAATGGCGTGATTGACGCTCGTATGGATAGTCATCTCTTGTTTCAAGACCGAGATCACTGTTGGTAACAAAGTTAGATACGTACTCGTTTTCTGTTAAATGTCTGTCAACCAATGGCATTGGAGACAGGAATGGTTCGTTAGGTGTTCCCCTGATCATCCGGATTGTAGTGCCAGCCATGTCCGCAAATACGATATAGACGCAATGCGACTCCGACTTTTGATTTTCGGCTAGCGTTGTGTGAATTCTGCATGAAACTTCTCCATGTGCCATATCTGTCACTGCCACAAGGTAAAACGTTAAAATTAAAACAATAAACATAAATAAGAACAATTATAAATTCATTTTAAGGATTGGTGCGGTATCTCGTGTGATAAATGATATCGTGTAGATTGAAACTAAGGTGGTTCCTTCGTTTCGTTAAAGCTACAAATTCAACTGGCCGGATATTGTTAGGTCGGGTCGGGTCTAAAGTTGTTTTAATTTTAACGTTTTACCTTGTGGCAGTGACAGATATGGCACATGGAGAAGTTTCATGCAGAATTCACACACCGCTAGCCGAAAATCAAAAGTCGGAGTCGCATTGCGTCTATATCGTATTTACGGACATGGCTGGCACTACTTACTACCTAAAAAGGAAAAAAATAATTTGAAGCATCAGTCGTTTAATCTAACAACATTAATAATTGCCAAAATACGCAAACTCAACCTAACCTCCACTATTCACTAGTCAAAAACAGGACCCGATAAAGTGTTTAGAAAACACGTAAAATTATATTCACTAGTCAAAAGCAGGTTTCATTAACAACAGGTTAAATTCACATGTGTTTTCGTAAAATTATATTGTTAAACAAAATAACTAAACTTTGCAAACAGTGTATACTTTTCATGTATAAAAAAAGCGTGTATGTTTTCAAGAAAGATTATATCACCTTGATCCAGGGGCGAAGCTTGGAACTTTCGAGTGGGGGTCAGGATTTAAATTTTTTTTTCCTAACACTATGGGGGGTCGAAACCAAATTAAATTGGGGGGCGAAACCGAAAATACCAAAATTTTTCTACACGAAAACTATATACCCCTACATCGCAAAAAAAATTTTGGAGGGTCGGCCGCCCCCGGCCCCTTAGAAGCTGCGCCCCTGCCTCGATCTGGAAAGCTAGAAGAGAGCAAAAGGTTTTGGAAAAGAGAAACGTGTTTTATGTGAATGTTGAGCAATGGAGAAGTGTTGGGACAAAATGGAACACATGTGGTTTATATATAGAGAAAAGTGAAGGGGAAGGGGGTCATTACGTCACGTGGATGATGGGTCCAAAGTAAGGGTGTTTTGGGTATACTATTCATGATATAAAAGTTGATACCATTTATGTTTGAAGATAAAAAAAGAGAAACTATTGTAACTAAGAAATATCACTTCAGCTAAAAAAGAGAAACTATTGTAACTAAGAAATATCACTTCAGCTAGGGTTGAGCACCGAAGGTTCATAATCGAACCGCATCGACAAAAACAACTGAACCGACAAAAACTAAACCGGGCCGATGGCCGGTCGATTCGGTTTCGGTTTCAAGTTTTACATAATTTCGGTTTTGGATTGGGTCGGTTCGGTCCGGTTCGGACCAAAACCGACAAAAAGATATCAAAATACACTTAGACCGTCAAACCGAACTGACCCGACGACCCGTTTCGGTTCTGATTTTTCATGAATTTTTCATGAATTTCGGTTTCGGTTCGGTTTCGGTTTGGTTCTGATTTTTCATGAATTTCGGTCCTCGATTTTTTCGGTTCTGGTCGGTTCCGACCCAATGCTCAGCCGTAACTTCAGTTGGTTAGAGTGCATGGTGTGGTTACGTAAAATTACGTTTAATAAGTTTCTAATCAAGAAACTCGTCTTCCACTACAACATCACTTAAGATATGAACAAATAATCTACCAACTTAGTTATGTGATCAAAGAATTTATTTTTCTCAAAACCTCAAAATTTTATGTGACAAAACATTTTTACAAAAGTATTTTTGCAATTAAAAAAAAATATTTTATTAAAGAAAATAAATTTGAATTTCAAATATTCCATCATGCTTTCCATTTGTGGTTAGTTATACAAAAGAAGTTGAAGACGCAAGATAGACTTAGACAATGGGATGCTAGTCCAATGACTGACTTAAACCTGTCTAGATGCCCGCTATGTGAATTAGTTCCCGATTCTCACGACCATTTGTTTTTTCAATGTGTGTTCTCATCTGAGGTATGGTCTCAAGTGAAGTTAAAGGCTGATATGCATAATAGTTATTGTTCGATGAATGATATTATTCACTGGATATCCCCATTTGCTAAGAAGAAGTCGGCTATTGGAGTTGTTGCTAAACTTGTTTTGGCGGCATCTACGTATTTCATTTGGCAAGAGCGGAACTCAAGGCTATTCAAGCAAAAGAAAAGATCTAAAGATCAAGTGATTAAACTCATTTTATTCACTGTTAGATTAAAGCTCCTCACCTTGTCTTTCAAAAAAACCAGTCGAGTGGATAGATGGCAACTTGGAACCTGCCTAAATCATTGCTTATTAGTTCTACGTAGTGTTTTGTTTGGCCTAGTCATATGTCATTAATTTTTATTTGTTGTTTTGGCTAGGCTCTTTTAGTTTTAAAAGATTGGCATGTCGATCTTTTTTGCTTTCGTTAGAAGCACAAGTGGTACGTATGCTTGTACAAGTTAATATGGTACTTTACCATATTACCTAATCATGAGTGAGTTATATATTTTTTACCAGGGTAAAAAATCCCCTTTACCCAAAAAAAAACTTTCACCACATCAGGATAAAAAATAGGAGCGTCTGTCGGGACGGTCTCATAAATAGGTCGACGGTCCCTTATATATAAAGGACCATCTGGCTTTAAGGGACCATCGCCCCGCTCCTCCTGGTGCCTATAAATACTGAACTGTTTCATTCAGAAAAATACCTCTTATGCACTAAAACTTTCTGTCTTCTAAATACTCTTCTTTGATCACATTAGTGGGTTGTAAGTTGTTTACAAGTGATCACATCCATCCTTCCTCTAAGTTCAAGAGAAGAACACTCGTATTCGTCAAAAAACGAAGTGTTGAAGAATACTCCTTCACCTCATAACCGTTGTTACGGATCTCTCCTCAACCCCTATTCTTTGTATCTTAATTCTTGTATGTAACCCGACTTAAGTGATAGCCCGGAATTGTGTATTGTTGATTAAGACTTAAGTGTAACTTCTAGTTGTGTGGTGCGGTATCTCGTGTGATAAATGATATCGTGTAGATTGAAACTAAGGTGGTTCCTTCGTTTCGTTAAAGCTACAAATTCAACTGGCCGGATATTGTTAGGTCAGGTCGGGTCTAAAGTTGTTTCTTAAATCGGTCGAAGCTAACAGGTCAACTACAAAAGTGGATGCATCTTCCTTCAAATTTTTCCTCCTAATTTGAAATGTGTAGCTAGAATTACTTTTTACAATTCTCATTTTAATTATTCTTCTTACTTGATCTCTTCACTATATATACATAATCATATTGCTACTGATGTCACTTATTATTTTTTAACTAGTACTCCGTAGTATATATGTAATTAAAAGGGCTTTGGCTCAGTTAGTAACGACCTCCGAAAATTTTATGGGCCCACCGGAGAGATTTTGTGCATAAAAGGTCAAGGGTTTGAGTTTCGGCTCCTGCGGGCCAGGAGAGTTGCCGGGACTATTCGATTTTTTTTAAATAAATCGAAGTGTATATAAATGGACCAACTTGTTCGTAACTACTTTCTAGTTTCTACTTTGCTGAAATTATGACAAAACATGAAAAAAAATACTACCTACCCACGTATTTTAGCTAAGTAAGAAGTGTAGAGTAATTTGCAACAATTTAATTATTTAACAAAGAAAAAATGACCAAACCGTTTTATACCCATTATCTTCTTATTATACCCCATTATCTTCTTCTTCATTCAAATACTGTTGCAAAACAACGTAACTTTCAGAAACTAGAACTCAACTAGTGTCGGTTATGTCCCTTTTGCGCTTCACTTGGCCGGTTCTCGGAGAGCCAAGGTGGTTCCCAACCCCTAAAAATCACTAGGCATAGCTCCTTAATGACCTAGGTATAGCTTATAGATACGTGTCACACTATAAGCAGATCAAATTTATTTTAAAACTGGAAGGAAGAAAAGAATCCTGCGAATATGGAAAAGTTTCAGTGCTCTCGATCCTTACCAAGTGGTAGTATATGGAAAAGTTTTGATATCCGGTCAAAGGAATTTAAAGCATAAACCTTATCTGAAAAAATGAAAATGTGTCACTTTCTCAATTTATAAAATATATTACAGTAATAATCGGAATTGGGAACATTGAATGGTTAACGTGTAAGGTTGTATAAACGAATATTGGTACGTTTCGTCCAAATATATATGTAACTTTGCTGTTGAATCAACGCATATTTATGTATCCATTTTCGGCTTTACTTTTAAATGAGATCTGACCACTCAAGCCATAAATATAGGAGTATGATGATATATGAAAAGAAAATTGATTCTTCACTTTGATGTGATATGTCTAAGTATCTTTTTTCTTGTATATTCTGACAAGTGAATTTATAATTGAGCAGTGAGCACTGGTAAAAGACTATAACTCCTTATTAGTCCATGTTATTATTTTGGGTTATCTCAAAATGTTGTTTACTTTGATATTTAGCTAATCAAAATAGATTTTAGCGGACATAAATGATATTTGATTGATGAAAAATATACTTACAGAGATTTTTTTAAACTACGTGCAATTTAAAAGTCACCACAACAACAACAATACTCAATCCCGCCTGGGCGAGGTATGGGGAAGGTGGGATGTAAACAGTCACACCCTACCCGAAGGTCAAGGGAATGCTCTCTTGTATCCCTCGTAATAACTCTTCTAGAATCAAGGCAAAAAGATACAGGCTAATAGCTGAGCCTTGGTGTAAACCTACTTCCACCGGAAAAAACTCTGTGTTTCCCACTGTGGTCCGCATACAAGTCCTCGCCCCTTCGTACAATTTAAAAGTAAACTTATAATTTGACACAAAGAGAGTACATAATAAATGGCACAAGTTGGTCCGGATAAAAAAACTCAAAAACACATCAAGTAGAAATACCTTCTCATAGCAATTCATTGTTCTTTGCTTGATTTGTTTCGGTTTGGACCACTCTTTCTCCGATTTATTGATTGATTTGCTTTATCAAGAATCTAATTACTAATAATTTCTCGAAATATTTTGTTACTTTAGCGATATTATTAAAGATTGATATGTTGTAAAAAAAAGTTTTATTTATTTATTTATTTATTTATTTATTTATTTTTTTATTTTTTTTAACTAGATTTGCATTTAAGTCATTACTAATATGATTTTTAAGCACGACGCCATGTCATTTTGGTGCATAACTGCATCGTCTAGCTACATTTATCAAGTCTAACCTAAAACCATCTTAAACAAATTTTTATTTTATTTTATTTTATTATTATTATTAATATTTTTTACCTAGAGAATGATTTAGATTTTACCAGCTCACTAGTAACACCTCTATGGCATTTGGCCCTTTGTCAAGTAGATATGAGTATGTAACAAACGAATTACGGAGTATATTAAAGTTAATGACCATGAATTAAGCGCTAGGTGATTTTTGGGTGATTTCTTGACTTGTCACATGAAAAAACCACATAATTACTTACATTTACATTTTCTACGTTTCAAAAGATATTTTCTTTGTTTGTCAAATTTTACCCTCTAATTTCGTATATTACATTCTAGTCCCCCTAACACCACTTTTTATTTGAATAGATCGAAATTTTCAATTCAGGTTATCCCAAGCCGAGTTTTTCACTCGTATATACGTTTTTAACAGAGGTATCCAATAACTATTTTGACCCTATCATTGACCACATCAATACGTCTATTTCGTAAAATTTGAACCCAAATTACGCGATGAGAACGTATTAGTTCAAACTGGTCATGTAAGTAAACTATTTTTTTCTTTAGTAAAAGGTACGGAGTATATCTATCATAAACTAACAAAAAATATCAAGATTAAAATCACATTTCTCTAACAAACTTTATGCCAAAAACAAAACTTATCTCATACTTGAGGGACTACATTGCCAAATAAACAAAACGATCAAAATGTCCGTACATCAAATCAAATCACAATGTCCCTGTCATAGTAACAAATTCAGAGGACATAAAAATAGGGGCCCCTTCAGTATATTTCAAATCAAATGTACATAAAAATAAGGGTCGTACTATTCTAACGGGGGGACAAAGATGTCAGGGCCTTTGTCTCCCTTTTGTCCTTTATTTTTTTCCAGCGCAGCCCAGTTTCTGTTCCGTATTTTTGACAGTTTTAACAGTTTGACATATTAAACTTTATATTTTTTGTTCCGCACTTTCAGGTTTATAGCTTTTTGATATAAACAAAATTAAAAAAAAAAAAAAAAAAAAAAAAAAAAAAAAAAAAAATTCACAAAATGCCAAAATTTGGCATACCCCCGTTAGAATAAAAAAAGTACCCCCGTCCTTATAACTGCCCCTAAAAATAAACAAATCAAAAATAAACAAATTGATGTCATATTCAAAGGGTCGTACTATTCTAACGGGGGGACAAAGATGTCAGGGCCTTTGTCTCCCTTTTGTCCCTTATTTTTTTCCAGCGCAGCCCAGTTTCTGTTCCGTATTTTTGACAGTTTTAACAGTTTGACATATTAAACTTTATATTTTTTGTTCCGCACTTTCAGGTTTATAGCTTTTTGATATAAACAAAATTATAAAAAAAAAAAAAAAAAAAAAAAAAATCACAAAATGCCAAAATTTGGCATACCCCCGTTAGAATAAAAAAAGTACCCCCGTCCTTATAACTGCCCCTTATTCAAATCAAGAGATCAGCAGTTATCATAAAGTCACATTCAGAATAGGGGCCCCTTCAGAATATTTCAGAGGACATACAAATATTATCGTTAATCACATGTCAATATTAGAATTTCACTTAAAATACATTATTTAGAAATAATGCTACTAATTGTTCATTTTAATTTTTTTAAGTTTTTTTTTATTAAACTTTAATAATAAATATTTTTATTTTTGTTATATAATAATTGATAAAAAAATATGAATGAATTAGGTTTTAAATGTTTTTTATTTTTTATTATTTTTATCAAGTATTATATAATAAAAATAAAAAATATTTATAAAGTTGAACAAAAAAAACTAAAAAAGTCAAATTGAACATTTATTATCGAAAGGAGAGAGTATAAGTTTGTCAACATGTTAAACTTTTAAAACTTCCATATAGTAATTCAAAGTAGTGTTTTAAGAGAGCTGGGTACCACTGGCGCCATTCCACCAGCCAAGAAAACCCGACGGCGCACGGTACCGCTGGTGGCGCCATCGGGCCTTGCGCCGTGGTGACCAGCCAGCGCCGTGTATACTAAACTCTATAAAAACCATATTCACTCATCATTTTTTACACACCTCTTCCAATTTCAATCATTCTTTCAAACATGAATCCAAATAATCCAAACGACTCTATTTACGACCCTTATTATGATGCTTTTTTAAATGATGATCGAGAGCGATATCTTCAAAGTTATGCGGCGTACCAACAATTTGTAGCTTTGCATGATCAAGAAGCGGGGGGGGGGGGGGGATCCAGTTCGCGTGAAAAGAGAACAAGGGCATACATACCACGCGAACGGGAAGAGGCGGAACAACGTTTAATCGAAGACTATTTTGGCGACGCTGAGAATGATCCTAAATATCCCGAAGATAATTTTAGGCAAAGGTATCGTATGAGTTCTAGACTTTTTAATAAAATTCTCAACGATATTTTAAGCTATGATGTTCAACCTCTTCCTGCGTATTTTTTTTTAGACAACGTCTTGATGCATGTGGTCGTTTAAGTATTGGTCCTCTTTTGAAGTGCACATCCGCCATCCGCCAATTGGCGTACGGCACGAATCTTGATGCATGAGATGAGTACTTGCAAATTCGTGAACGTTGTTCCTGACAATATGTAGACAACTTTTGTAAATGCATGCATGTTTTATACAACGAAAAATATTTAAGGCAGCCCAATACAGAAGACGTTGAAAAAATATATGCATTGCATGAAGAAAAACATAAAATCCCGGGAATGCTCGGGAGTATTGATTGTATGCACTCAGATTGGAGAAATTGCCCAAAGGCCTTACAAGCTCAATTCAAAAGACGTGATCATAAATACCCAACTCTTATGTTAGAAGCGGTTGCGGATCAAAGATTATGGATTTGGCATGCATATTTTGGGGTTCTGGGGTGAAATAATGATCTTAATGTGTTATATGGTTCACAGTTATTTGATGCTGAACTTGCTGGTACAGCTCCGGTATGTGCATTTGAAGTTAACGGCCACACATATAACAAAGGTTATTATTTAGCCGACGGTATTTATCCGGCATGGTCCGTGTTTGTCAAAACGTTTTGTGTTGCAAGGTCTGAAAAGTATTTGAACTTCAAAAGGGTTCAAGAAAGTGCTAGGAAAGATATTAAACGAGTTTTCGGAGTCTTACAAGGTCGTTGGAGAATTATACGACAATCATCACGTGCTTGGCATATCAACACCTTGAAACTAATCATGTATTGTTGTATAATGTTACATAACATGATATTGGAAGACGAAGGATTCAAAGTGAATTTAAGAGAAACATTCGTTGATCCTACTCCGAACATGCCAGATAGTTGGGTCGAAAGGTGTGATTTACATTTGAGAAAAAATAAAGAACTTCGAGATACAAAAGTGCACGACGAGCTTCGACAAGACCTTGTGGATCTTTATGGAACTTTGTTAATTAGGTTTATATTTTTATGTGTTGTTTTTTAATGTAATGTGTGTTTTTTTAATGTAATGTGTATTTCTTTTTAATTAATGAAATTTATTTTAGTTAATATTGTTTATGTTTAATTTTATGTAAAAGAAAAAAAGAAAAAAAAGAAAAAAAAAATAGGCCGACGACACCAGAATTTCTGCTGCCAACGGATACGGCCAGAATGTGGTGCCGTGAGATTTCTGGTGCCGTGGAGATATTTGCTAACGTGGCAGTAACTTTTGGCCCATGGCCCAAGCCATGGCACTAAGGTTACCATCACTCTAAACAACGGCCTAGTCGCTATGCCGCCACTATCATACTCGCTTTTACAAATTGGTCAAAAAGGTGGTCAACACGACGGTCAAAGCCCGTTAGCGGCGGTCAACACCGTTTTTTAGCTTTAATTAGATTAAGGGTTTTTTTTTCAACCGGTCAAATCTTGTTTAAATAGAGTGAAAAAATAAATTTTGTGAACCGTCTCCTCCATGTTCCTTATTAATAGCATGAAAGTGTGACCAAATGTTGCTTTTGTTTTAATGACTAGGTACTTTTTTATGCCACGGCCCATGAAGTTTTATACTTGTAAAATATGGTTTTATATTTGTATTTCACGGTTGAGCAATGTGAAACAAAATTCATATAAATATCACGATTTGTGTAAATGTCATGTGTTGGTTGTGTGAGGTCACGGGTCCTGGAGGCTGGAAGGTTGATATTTATGCTTTTAATTTATTCGGTGAGTTGTTAGCAAAATAAATGTCCTGGAAGGTTCATTGAGTCAGTCACTATCATTTAGCGTTTTCTTTGTATATTAACCAAGTTATAAACCACTGTCACGTCGAATTTAACTAGTTATCATAGGTTACAACTAAGAAAGTAACAAATTTAACCGATTGCAATAACTTAAGTAACTCAATGAAAGCATCAATGATAGTGACCAATTGAGTTAGTCAATCTCCAAGCAAAAGATGAAGAAATAGAATTCTTATACAACTAAAACTACTACCTTTTCTCAAACATTTTTCTTATAAGAGCGGGAGGTGCAGTGAGCAGGTTGGGTTCGTCATTTAGGGCCCACGAGCTGCCACATCACTTTAACAAACTTTCACAAGTAACCTCATTCACTAACAACTAATTTCAACTTACTTATTTGGGGCCCACCATTTACAAAACATAATTAAAAACACTTATATATTTACAAAAAAGGGGGAAAAAAGCTGACAATGTCAGCTCCAAATGCCTCGTCGTGCAGACGATTGCCAATCAAGTGGCGAGTTTAGTTGAGGGGTGGGGGTGCAGCAACGAGCTTCAACGAAGCTCCATGTGGACTGGCGAGGTGATGGTGGCGAGCTGCACCTCCCGCTCTATGGAAGATTTGCTTGACCACTGCCCTTCCCTAAAAACATGGAAATAACTTTCACTCAAAAGACACCACTACATTGACTAACTACTTTAAAGTTAAATAATACCAAACTAAATTACAAATTTTCATGATTTAAACAAATTGAACTTGCAAACAACTAATATTTGAATGGTGCATGTTTGTTACGTGTAGTGTGAGACTGTTGAACTATATGAAGACTTGGTATATCTTCATGCACATGCACGTATGAGGTCCCATCATCTCGTTTTGTTTTATACGAATTTAAATGATTTCGATTAGCACATGAGTCTCTTTTTCTTTAAAGCACCTAAAAAAAATGAACGAACCATAAACATTTGGTATAGTAGACAAAATCAAAGTTCAAAATATCTTTCAGAAACAATTTAAACATTTCATGAAATATTAAAAAAATAAGTAATAATATGAATAGGAAGAAACTCACTACAATTTATAAAGCTAATGAAAATTGATCTTTTGTTTATGTCTTTCGGTTATAAAATATTTATTTTGTTTAATGCTCATAGTTTTTAGTATAATTTTCAAATACTACGCATAAAAACTATGGCTTGTTTATTTTATATGTCGATCAACAACTCAAAATTTTATTTTACAACATTTTGTATTAAGAACTTGTATAACCCTTGGATAAACATCTTATGTTAAAAATATATATTGGTGCAAGATCTCCCACTATGATAATAAAAGTATTTCGGGTAATGGATATGTATAGTGTAAAAATATTATTGCAAGTGTCTCGAGAAGACCCCTGACCTAATACAATAAAAAAAATGGGAACCCTATTTTCATAAAATAAAAAATAAAAAAATTTCCAACAAAGACCTAGATTACCATTCTCATCGAGCATAACAAAAAATGCACGTACCTTCTTCACCATTAGCTTCCTAAACATAGATTTCTACACATTGGTGAAAAACAAGGTAAGTGATAATTTAAAAGTTTATCTACGAATTGAAGCCAGAAATTTAGCACACTTGAGAAGAAAATACCCTGTTTCAAGCACTGTAACAAGTTAGTATAATGATTTCCTTCAAGTTGAAGAGCTGGCGACCACTGTCTTCTTTACTCCCACATGCATGGCACCAAGTTAATTACATTGTTGTTTTGAGCCCATGCATTTCCATATCTAAAAATGCAAAAGAATAATTCACTTAAAGCAAGGTATATATGCTAATATGAAAAGATCAAAAAGAAAAAAAGAAACTCAAGTCAGTACCTAGCTTGTTAAGTCACTACATGTCGCCGGAAATGAGAAGCGGATTATTGGAGCTTGAGAGAGATGGATAGGAGTGGGTGAAGTAGAATGAGGGAATGATAGAAAGAGAATATAGTTGAGTACATCAAGTGATCAATGACCACATAGTAGCTCGATCACTACTTGCTGCTGAGTTGTCTTTCTTTGGAGCCTACACACTGTTTTCAATTTTATGTTCACTTTGTTGCCAATTTTTGTGATCATTGGAGTTTAATTATGTGTGTTGGAGAAAATAGATATTGTTGACAAGACACTTAGAGATTTTCGCGGCAAAAGTTCATCATGAATACAAATATCTTCACTTTTATAAAGGATGATAATTCGATATTTGAGGTGCTTTTGGTGTTTTTGGTGCTTTTGAGTAAATGACATTATATCGTAGCTTTTTTATGAAACACGAAATAACTACTCTTGTCTTTGGCAAATCTAATGATTCGATTAATGAAGTTGCGAGAACAGAAAATGTGAACACCCTTTCAATTGCGACTTACTAGAAGTGGCAAAATAAGAACGTCGAAGTAATATAAAGTATAAACCATGTCGATTGAAATTGACCATTTAACATTTTTTGTACACATATTTTTTGGGTCCAAAACAAGAAAGTGCCATTTGGACAAGGCCCAATGGGCTAATTCTACATTGATGATTTGATGGCTTGATTCTACTGCTATTGTAAATATGAATGGGCTGCTAGAGTGTTTTGACTTTAGACTTTGGATGACAAAGAGCTTGAAGTTGTAAGACCCAAATGAAGGTTGCTAATTCGTGTTTTGGTTTCTTCTTGATATGAGTATGAATAAATTCCTACTGATATGCAAATTTCCCCTTGGTAAGTTTATAATTGTAAAACTGAAATAACTTAAAGAAATTTACCAACAAGATCCATAATACACGTAATCAGTATTATTCTAGAAAGGTTACAAATATTCATTGATATAAATTATTTCCATATTTAATAACAATCTACAACATAATTCAGGACAAGAAAAAAAACATAAAAAGTTTCTTAAACTCTATGACTTATGACTAGACATCATACAAAAACCAATCAAGCTAGCATCAAGTTACCGATACATGCATCTTCATCCAAAGTCGATCATCCACTGACAATAAATCTTTTACTTGGCTCATTGTTGGCCTTTCCTGTGGGTTGTAGTTCAAACATGCCCGTGAGACATTTAAAATTGAATGAGCTAGTTTCTCAACTAGAGAATATGCTGGCGGAATCCGTCTATCTCCTATATTGGCTAGCAATAGATCATCACTAGACAATGTTGGTAGAGATGATATAAGTTCTCCAGGATGCTTTCCCATAATCACTTCTAGTGCAACAACTCCAAAACTATACAATCGCATTTCTCTGTTGCCACCATCGTATAAGCAAGCTCTACATGGAAGGAAACATGAGAATTAAAAAAATTGTTATATCAGAATTCAGATCACGATTAAATGTAACATAGATAAATCTGAAACTTGAGAAGAAGTATGTACAGATAACTTTAAAATAGATGGTAGTTACCTGGCGCAATATAGCCATAGGTGCCTACAACTACAGTCCAATTCGATGAATCCATCTTTAGAAGCTTCGCTGTTCCAAAATCCGAGATATGTGCCTCATAATCAGAATCGAGAAGGATATTAGCTCCAGAAATGTCTCTATGAATTATAGGTTGGTGTGCAATCATGGTGCATATAAGCCAAACCATTCGCTACAGCCCTAACAATTCTTACCCTTTTCAGCCAATCCAGTTCCTTTGCTGTGATATTGCTACTTAAGAGCGATTTTAGACTTCCCTTCTCAAGATATTCATAAATAAAAAATGAGTGACGAGCAAGGAAGCAATATCCATAGCGTTTAACTATGTTTCTATGCCTTATGTTTGTTAATGCTCGTACCTCATTGAGGAAGCCTATATGATTGATGAGTGTCTAAATACTCATCATTTTATACCAATCTGAACTGCCATAACATCCAAAAACACTCAAATATGCATCAAAATACTTAAAATATCTTATAAGTGAGTTTTATATGTTTCAGATGCAAAATGATCAAAAACAGATGAAAAACGTACAAAGTTTGCATAATTGGCAGTTTCAGTCCCTCAAGTTTGTCAAAACTAGTCCCTGGATATTCTAAAAATATGAAAAAGTCACCAAAGGTCCTTTTTAAATCACAAATTACATATTTAGTCCTTTGGTGTAAAGTTTCACAAAGTTACAAGTTTAGTCCCTGTACTTTGCAAGATTAACATAAATGGTCTCTGGGATGTAAAAACTTTGAGAAAATCAATTTTGGTCCTTATGCTACTAATCTTTTGCAGGAATGGTCCTTGGTGTGAAGTTTGGAGAAATGTCAGTTTTGGCCCCTCAAGTTTAGCAGTTTGGCAATTTTGGTCCCTAGGCATTCAGAAATGGAAAATATACATATATGACCCTTGTACTATTTACACTTGGCAAGTTAGGCCCTTTTGACAACTTTAGAATAATATCACAACCTACCCTTCAACTTTTCAGAAAATACATATTTAGTCCTTGTGGTATTATAAGCCTAAACCAAACCTTACCCTATATCCTAAGCCCAAAAATAAAATAAAAACCAAACCAAGCCCACCCTACCCTTTTTATTTACCCAAGCCCAACCACAAAAGCCCATCCCCTTAAATAATAAAACCGGGGTCAACTCCCCAGTCAAACCCACCCTTCTTCCCTCTTCTATACTACCTCCTCCACACAGACACCAAAACCACCCACCACCTCAGTGGTTTCACCACCACTTGCCTCCACCTCAACCCCCAGCTGTGTAACAACTTCCTACACCTCACCCTAACGCATTTAATGCCCTAAAACCATCACACGTAACCCCTAACTGCCAAAACCCCCTTTTCCCGCCAAAAAGTAATTTGAAGGGTGGTGATTCATTTGACAAAACCAACGGACCAGATGTGATGGGAAACACTCAGAAACTCAAGTGGATGCCTAAAAGTCCCTATAAAGAGGAAGTAAAGCAGAGATGAAAGATTATTAGTCTAGCTTTAATTTAGTTTAATCGTTGTAGTGTAATTTCCCTATTTCAGTTGTATTTTCAGTCTCAAAAGCTTGTACTCAGTTAATTTAATGCAACTTAATCTTTCTTGAACCTTTAATTACAATCTTGTTCATCAAATTCGAATTTGGCAATTTTGAGAGAATTTGACAAATTCTTCTTAATTTGTTAAATGTTGTTGTTGTATGTTCATTAAGCTCAATTCAGGTTCCTAATAAGCTTTTATAAGCTTTTGAATCATTAAAACCAGTTTGAACTTAGTTTGCTTAAAATTCATAAAAATACTTAATAAATAGAAGTTAAATCAAAAATCAGTTTGAAGAAGAAAGGAGCAAGGGATACAGGGTGGAACCTTGGATGTTTGTGGGTGTAGTACCTCAGGGAGGTGTTAGTTTAGGTATAGTTCATTGTGTCCTTGATTACATGTCTCAGCCTTGAACCACTTGCAAGTCACAAATCAATTTTTTTGCATAATCTATTCCAATTAGCCATAGTTGTTGTTTATTGCTTACTTCAGTTCATTTATGCTTGTTAGATGTTAGTGAAAGCTTAAGAAACAGATTCATGGTTTAGATTACTCACATGCTTCCTTAAATCACCATAACAAATTTTTAAGGGGTGTTTGGCACTGCTTTAATTTGTATGTTATTGTTGCTATTAGGAGCTAAAGCTTGTTTGTTTACTGTCCTTAGGCTCATATCAGTTCAAATTGACTATTGCTTTGGTCACTTTTAAAGCAAAAGTCAAAAATCTATTTAGACTCACCCACACAGTCAACTGTGTGGATGTTGAGACCCATAAATCCTCACTTTAGCTTAAAACTATTAGCTTTAGGTTAGATTAACTTCATATTAGCTTATTACATGTTACTTAGCTTGTAGGATCCATCAGAACTTCATCAAAGTCAAACTAGATAGTTTATGTCAAAAGTCAAATTTCCTTTTATGCAGAAAATCTCAAATTGGCAAGAATTGTTTTGAATTATGTCGATAGAATCAGGCCTTGTGCTTTTCAAGAATCATAGTATACCTGCTCAACTTTGAGTTCCCCCCTTTGTTATATTTTTGTGATTTTTTCACTGGGCCCCACAACTGATTAAACACACCTGCAGGGAAGAACGCCTCCCCTGCACCAGCAGACCTTAGTCCACACCACCACCTTTGGTGGTGGCTGCAGCCCTCCACAGTGGGACCCATTGCTTCAATTTTGGTTCCTTCAACCCCCCTGATGCCCCTCTTCAAGTTTTGAGCATTGCTTTGAGCTTAAGACACCTGGGACCCACTTGAAATAACCTCTCAAGTCTGTCCCATTTTCAGTGTCCAAATAATATTCTAAATGCTTATTTCTTGCTTCTTGGCTTATCCTAAGAGCTTATTTGTAATATTCTGGCTTATACATGTCTAATGAACTTATTTCAACCAAGTTTTACCAAGGTAGACCCCACATAAGCTCATGTGAGCTTAATCGTTTCAACTGGTCAACAAAGTCAACTGTTAAGGTCATTAGCTTATAATTAGCTTATTTTTAAGCTCTAAAAAAGTTTTTTTCATTAAATTTGTTTGTTTTTAGTATTAAAATAGTTTTGTAAAAGAAAAATCCAGAAAAGACAAATTTAAAATAAGTGATAGTTTCTATTTAATGTAATTTAAATTTTAATTTTCATTTTTAGATTTTTATTAAGTACTTTGTATTTTTATATTTCTATTAAATTCCTTTATTGTTAAAGTAATTTTAATAATTTTCTCAGATTTTTATCTTATCATTTAGTATTTATTAGAATTAATATTAGTTTTATTAATTATTAATTAATAATTAAGTATTAAATAGCATAATTAGTTTTTATAAAACAACACCTAGTTTTTATATTTTTCCTAGCTCTTATATAATATAATATAATTTTGGGAACTTTTCTAGAATTTTTACTGTTCATTTGCTATTTTTTATAATTTATTATTTTAATTGGTAATTAATTAATAAGTAGAATAATAATTAGTAAATTAGTTTAAAAATACATAAAACAAACTTTTTATAATTTTTTAGGATTCCTGTGATCGTTAATTAGATATATAAAATTTTTCATAATTATCTAAGTCTTTTTAGTATTTTTAATGATTTAAATCAATATAATTAGTTAAATAATAATTAAATAGTAATTAATTATTAATAATTAGATAAATAGTGTGAAAAATATAATTTTAGTTTTTAAATAAGTTTTATAATATTTTAAACTTTTAGAAATTTTAATTTTATATTTCTAGGCTTATTTTACATTTTCTTATTTATTAGTGAATTATTAAATAATTAAAAATAGTTATTAAATAATAATAATTAATTAAATAGTTAGTAATTATAAAATAAATATTTTAAGTTTATTTAATTTGCATTTAAGCCCCTAAGGCATGCAAATTCCTATTATAGTTAAAATCGTTTTTGTTTCGTATGTTTATGTAGAATTAAAATAAACGTACGCATTTTTAGGTTTTAAACGTTTTTAAATATCTAGTTTTCACGTAATGATTCTAATAGCTTACTTAAGATATTTTGTTTTATAAATCCTTAGTGTAATCACTCACTCACACTTATACCCTTTCCTGTTCATAATCACCGATCACCGATTCGTTTTTAATACCCTCGCACACCTCGTTGGGACATTACGACCCGGGGAAACACTGTATTCCACGGAACATTGGTTTAAGCTGTTTGACTTGTTGACCATCACTTGGTTAATATTATCTGACTGTTTGAGGCAAATCAATGATCGTCATTCTCAGATGATGAATGAAGTTTCTTCACAGCTACTAAATTGCTGGGTTGTAACTCAGCTTTATACACAGTACCGTTTCCTCCCATCCCAATACAATATGCATCATCAAAATCATTTGTTACCTTGATGATTTCATCATACATCGCCTGTCCATCGAAACTTGTTATTGAAAAAAATTTGCCACCTTCTTCGCCTGATGGTATCTGTGGAGAAGTTCTCTTTCTACGTCGATAAGCAATGAGGCCAAACATGAATAAACCAAGTAAAACAGCTGCAGAAAGTGGGACCATAGTCACAAGGATGAGCTTATGATGAACATGATTATTTTTCTTCATTGTCTTTTGACTTTCACAAAGTTTCAAACCTGTAACATTTCCACACAGATTATACCCATTGGAACGAGTTTTTTGGGTTACTATAGTACTTTTAAAAATTAATTAACAAAATTTGTAGTTTTAAAAGTATTTTACAAAATATTTACTTATTTTCTTTTCATTTAACAAAATCAAAAAATCATTCAATTTGAGTTTTTTCAACCAACCACGGTCTCCACTACTGTAATTCCATATAACTTTTTCATCAAATAAAAAATAGAATGATAAACTAAGAAAAAGTTTCATCGTCTTCATCTGATTGTCCTCATTTTAACGAGCAAATGAAAACATAATATTTTGATTAAGTATGCCATTCATTGTTGGTTCCATAACTCCATTATCTTCATTCTGGTGTATTTATGATGGTTTTTATGTGGTGTAATACCAAATTAAAGCATCATACTTGTCAAAAAAAGCTCTTTTGCGTAACAAACTTTTTTTTTTCTCATTTGGTGTACTAAACTTGCATTTTATTGCCAAAAATACATACTTTGGACGTTTTTGCCCCTCAAGTTATTAAAAAGTCAAGGGCAAAAATTTCATAAAAATGTCAGAAAAAAGTACAAAGTACGTATTTTTTGCAATAAAATGCAAGTTTAGTACACTAATGAGGAAAAAAAAAGTTCGCTACTCAAAAGAGTTTTTTTTTGACAAGTTTGATGCTTTAATTTGGTATTAGCCCTTTTTATGTTGTTAAGGATTTGTGCAATGTTGGTGAAGTACATTGGTGGGTTAAGGATCCGTAAATATGTTGGTTCCTTCTGGTGTATTTTACGATATGTTGTTAAGGATTTTTTAAGGATATGTAAACATATTAGCTATGAAAAATAATACTATATTTTGATTAAGTACATTGGAAGGGTTCCTTCCGGTGTATTTACGTTGGTGGGTTCTGTTCAATGGTTTTTATGTTGTTCATTAGTTAGTTATTATATTGGTTTCAGTGATCCGTAGCATTTAGCTAATTGCTTACTTACCATGTTCCTCTAGGCCGACGAGGCAATATGCCGGAATCGTGTTGACATCCCAAACTCGTCATCAAGAAAAAAAAAATAATCCGCCTGGATGATGACGTCAGGATCATGTCATGCATCGTTACTGTTAATACAAATATCGCCTAAAAACGTTATTTATATTTTACTATTGTTGTTGTTGCAGTTTTTGTACATTTTCTAAATTCTATAGGTTGTTTTGTTGTGTAGATATATAAATTAAAATTTATGTAGTTACTTGATTAGGTTATTAAAAGTTTGACATTGTGTAAATTTCCCATTTGCAGGAAAAGGTTGTGCCCGCCTGTTGTTAGGGACAGTGTCGTAGCTGAGATTTTGGAAATCCTGAATATAACAGTAATTTAGCTTCAATTTAAACAAATAAATTGAAAATAAAACCATATATCTATCACATTTTTTGTGGGAAGTAAATTTTGAGTCCTGAATATACAATGAGGTTTACATTTTGAGGCCTTGTGCGTTTGCACGCATCTTACACCCTTCGTATATGGCTATGGTTGAGGGTGAAACAAAAGGATTTGGTGTACAAACAATCATTATATCATTGATACGTGGGAATCGCACCAGGCTTTACCTCTCAAGGGATCTTGAGAAGCTTACAACCCCCACCAGGCAGTGTACCTGATCGTTGTAGTATAGTATAGTGACAAGTACCGGGGGATTGATCGTTCAGCTAGGAATAGTGTCGTTAGGATTGAAATTGATCTAACTAAGTCTAAAGGTGAAGGATGATTCTTTTTGTGTTTTTATATTTTATGAAAAGCAAGTGAAAATCTCGGGTTTTGGAAGAAGGGGCGGAATTAGTTGCTAATCAACTCACCCAAAAGCTACTAATTAATATAGTAAACAAGAAAACTAAACTAAGGTTCTACAAGATAAGTGAAGCATGTCTACCCATGATATGTTACTCCTTGCTAGCTATCCAATTCTACCTATTGAATTATACACCTTGTTTTAATTGACGGGTTGTATTCCTTAATACCATTCATGGGGTATCGCACATAACTCCCCAATTCTATGAGCTCTTATCTCCTCCTATACCATGCCCAGCACAACCATAGGGATTGTAAACAGTGCCTCATGCATTAAATACAACCAATAAAGACCTTAGTGCAATCGGTTCAATGTTTCCTAAGATGTTCAAGCATGTTACCATTTGGAGATCTGCCAGTTTTCTTAAGCCTAACATATAATTCATTCAATCAAAACAAGAATCAATAGGAAACAAGAATTATAAACTAAACCAGCTAGATCTATTGAAGTTGTCACGCCTTAATTGATGGAGATAGACACACACATCAACAAGAAATCAATGAGATCTATTCAATTATATACAAGTTTCACATAATCACAAGTAGACACAAGGTGAATTAGCAATTCATCATCAAAGAAGAGCAAACAACAATGATAATGGAAAACATAATTAAGATAGAATCATCAAACCAATACATGATGTTTCTGGAGTTATTGAAACCCTCTAAGTTGCTGGAAAAACACCCACCTAAACCCAGGAATCGACCTTAGGGTTTAGGGCTTACAAAAAGTGAAGTTATGATGTTATATTTATAGGCATGTTTTCAGTCGGCCCTTCTTGACGGCGTCACTTCGTTTCTCTTGACGCCGTCAAGACCATTTTTTCACCAAATTGTAGATCTCTTCGTCCTCTTCGTTTTCTTTTTTGAATCGCTCAAATCCGAGTTCGTATGCAAAAGTTATGGCCAAAACGGTGTCAGCTACCACGCGCGCAAGTTTTGACCAGTTAACACATGACGGCCTTGGGTGACGCCTTCACATTCTCTCTGGGCCGTCACCACTTTTACTCATGACGCCGTCAAGATTTTCTTCTTGACACCGTCAGGTACTGTTCTCAGCATGGAAAATTAAGTCTTTGGCGTTTTCTTCACTTTTATGCTCCAAAAACGTCCAAATTGCTTCCTTTTCCAGACTTCTCTCCCAAAGTACCTAAAATCACAAAAGGAACGATTTAGGGCAATATTTGATTAAATAAATTCGAATTCCGGCTTAAATGACCCCCTAAAAGTGGTTCATTTTTCGCCTCATCATATACCCTTACACTTGAGATTTGCTTGTCCTCAAGCAAATGCGCTTTTATTCTACTCAAAATACAAGTTAGGGGTCATTTAACACTAATATAAAAGTAATTACAACAAGTAATCGTTCCACTAAAGACCAATAGGCAAGCACAGAGGTCATACACTAGCACCTCACAAATAGTGTTTAGATACTCACATCTCTCGGGTGTAATAAAGTATAAATTACGATATAGAAACGGAAGATATCTCTCACTACCTGTCATAGCAAAATAGATTACCATAGGCTTGGGAAAGGATCAAACCTCCACCACATGGCATAAGCACCTAGGATAAACTATCAAAGAGGTCTTTTAAAGGGTTGTAACGTTAGGTGTAGGGATATGAAATACACGGTTTTGTTGGATAAAGGAAGTTTTACTGGTGGCGAGTTAACAATCTTGGTCAATTACATGTACAATATGGCGTTGCTAAGCCAAGACTAGACTCGACTTAAGCTAATAAATGAAAAATAACAAAAACATAAAATGAACATAGAATGAAAAGGGATGGTAGTCCGTATGTTTTTTTTCTCTTTTTCTTTTTCTTTTCTTTTCTTGATTTTTCGATTTTTTTTTTTTTTTTTTTTTTTTTTTTTTTTTTTTTTTTTTTTGGCATACACTGTTACCCTACCATCCAAAATAATACATCATAGGGAATGAACATTCCCCTTACACTTGAATTTTTACATACTTTACACTTAACTAATCTAATGACTCGAATATGTACAAGGATATGACTAATCAAGAAAATCAAAACACTTGGAGCACTTTTAAGATTAACGTACATATGGTGGTAATAAATGATGTTCTTCCCCATTACTCCATAAAATAAGTACTTTACCCATGAGTCCCAATCGTCCCAAAACAATATGTACAAGGATATGACTCGACTTAGCAACCATGTAATCAATTAGATAGTTAACTTAGGGTTTAAGAAATAACAATAATGCACTAAAAATGAGCGCATACACGAAAGGCTAAGGCAATTTGGTTGTACATTTAAGTGGGGTGTAACAAATTCTTCCTTTAAGTAAGATGCTTAAAGTTAGAAATGAAAAGATAGGCTCGTAGGGGTGTACTAGGGGTTTCGTGTACTAAAAATGAGTACAACGCTAAGGGTGTGGGAAAAATTAGTTGACTTAACTAGCCAAGTAATATGACTTAAATGGTCAAGTAACTATAATACGGGTTTAACACAAGGGTGATCCTAATGCCTCTTATCATGTAGTAAATCCTACCACACGAATGTAGTCTCACTAGCGGTCTCGGGATGCATCACTAACGCAAGTTCTAGAATCTAAATGCTACCGGTACACTCATAAGCACTAATAGTAAATGATTTTCCTATCAAATCTAAAGGCGAACCTCACATATTTGGGTGGAAAATTTTTCTGAATATACGGTTATTTGCTAGTCATACAATCTCCTATCCATGAGACGCTTGCTATGGCTAAAGTTTCACTCCTAAATGTTGTAAAAAATTTTAAATTTGGCGCTAAAATTACACTAACAAGTATTTCTCATAGTTTTATTACACTTCTACCATTAAACAAAACAAACTCAAGCGAAAGTGTACATGTAAGGTATCATCTTTTTACCCTCCCCTTACACTTAAGATGAACATTGTCCCCAATGTTCAAGTAAAGATTGTAAAAGTTAAAAAGTAAAAAGAATGAAATCAAATACTCCCCTGATTCACTCGGTATGGATAATAAGGTGGCCAGGTTAAATCTTCCTCCAAGAAAATGAACAATCAAAGCTTCCCTTCCAGAGTATAAATCATCTTCTTGTCATACATAACCTGTAAAACCTGAGAAAACAGACAAAAACCCAAAGCATCAACCCGAACAAAGAGAACTCACAACTAGATGTAATTCCAGACTTAGGAATAAAAACAAAACAATTAAAGATATAATTCTTGTGGAATGAATGTTTGCAGATTTCCTAGAGTTTATAAAACTAAAGAATTAACAAAAACTTTAAGACTCCGGTATAAACAAAACTAGCAAAATTTCCAGAATTTTACACATGACGCCGTCAAGAGTAAACTCATGACGCCGTCAGAAGTGACCTGCAGAAATCTCGATGTTAAGTTTCCGGAAAATTTCTGGAAAAACTTATGTCCTACTTTCTGGAAAATCCTGCAAAACATCATTTTGACTCGATACAAGCATTTGACTCTAACAAGTACTAATACACATGTCCATTTAATATTGTTGTGGTTCATGCTCAATTTCGTTCTTATAAACAAATTTGGATCTCCCTTACACTTATATTTTGCAAAATACCTTTATATGCAATTAAGACGAAGTTAAAAACAAAATAAAGCATTTTCACAATTTACTTTGAAACATGAGCCACAAACAATAAAAATAAAACATGCATACGGAAACAAATAAAATCAAACAAACAAACAAACAAACAAATAAAAACATACAAATAAAGCTTGGGTTGCCTCCCAATAAGCGCTTGTTTTTGTTCGAGTCACGAGCCTGACTCTACCCTTATTTAACGGAAATTGGGGAGGTTTGCCCTACACTTAGGATCAAGTGTGGGTGAAAGTAGCGATACACACCCTTAGGGTGTGAATATGCCACGTGAGGTGAAGGGGGTGAGTGAATGGCTTCCTTCATCCTAAAACTACCCGGATAATATTGGTTGATGGGTGGGTCGGTTCCTCTTTTGTCTCCTAGAAATATATCTAAGGATGGAAAGGTGTGTAAAGATTGAGGTTCCGGTTCATCAACACTAGGAAATTCCCTAGAACTAGGAGTAAGGTTATCACTACAAGTGTTCAAACCTATATCCTCAAGTGGTGCCTGGTCCAAGGGTTCTACCTCCATTGGAATTCCTAAAGTTTTTTCTACTTCTTCCGGGTAAGTCACGGGCGGTGTGTGTGCCTCAAATGATGGTTGAGTATTTTGTGGGCTTATGTTATTTACCTCATCATTCCATGTGTCAGGATCTAGCCCTAACATTCTCCCAAGTATCTCACGTGCTTCTCTAGGCATCTCAACTTCCATGTCCGAGTCATAAGGATCATCTTCAATATTTTGACTGCTATATACAAATTGCCCAAGAGATTCATCATCTGTTTCTTGAGATTCATCAACATTGATCATAAAACCTAGGTCTTTTTGATCTATGTGATCATGCTCGGCTAAATCCTCCTCAATTGTTTTCTTAGGTAGTGATAGTAGCAAACCTAGTGCTTCATCTAACTTATGATTTGTTGCAATGGCTCTCTCCATAATTCCTTGGCAAACTAGGTCGCATTTCCTATTGGCCTCACTAAAACTAGATCTTAAACATGAAGGTTGTTCATAAGAATCTATCCTAGGTGAAGGCTCATATGATTCATAGGTGTCTCTAAATGAGGTATTTTGAACTCTTTGGTGTGTTAGCCGCTCAACCCTATCTTTTAATCTTAGAAGTCAAAGTGTAGTGTCCATTTGAAGCAAATTACATACAAAATCACAAAGAAAAGATAGACTACGAGAAAGCTACAAAATAAAAAGAAAAAAAATCTCACTTGATAGGAATCTAATGAGTAGACCTAATAAAAATCAAATTCAACCTAAACAATAACTATTCCCCGGGCTGCGGCGCTAAAAACTTGATACGTGGGAATCGCACCAGGCTTTTCCTCTCAAGGGATCTTGAGAAGCTTACAACCCCCACCAGGCAGTGTACCTGATCGTTGTAGTATAGTATAGTGACAAGTACCGGGGGATTGATCGTTCAGCTAGGAATAGTGTCGTTAGGATTGAAATTGATCTAACTAAGTCTAAAGGTGAAGGATGATTCTTTTTGTGTTTTTATATTTTATGAAAAGCAAGTGAAAATCTCGGGTTTTGGAAGAAGGGGCGGAATTAGTTGCTAATCAACTAACCCAAAAGCTACTAATTAATCTAGTAAACAAGAAAACTAAACTAAGGTTCTACAAGATAAGTGAAGCATGTCTACCCATGATATGTTACTCCTTGCTAGCTATCCAATTCTACCTATTGAATTATACACCTTGTTTTAATTCACGGGTTGTATTCCTTAATACCATTCATGGGGTATCGCACATAACTCCCCAATTCTATGAGCTCTTATCTCCTCCTATACCATGCCCAGCACAACCATAGGGATTGTAAATAGTGCCTCATGCATTAAATACAACCAATAAAGACCTTAGTGCAATCGGTTCATGTTTCCTAAGATGTTCAAGCATGTTACCATTTGGAGATCTGCCAGTTTTCTTAAGCCTAACATATAATTCATTCAATCAAAACAAGAATCAATAGGAAACAAGAATTGTAAACTAAACCAACTAGATCTATTGAAGTTGTCACGCCTTAATTGATGGAGATAGACACACACATCAACAAGAAATCAATGAGATCTAATCAATTATATACAAGTTTCACATAATCACAAGTAGACACAAGGTGAATTAGCAAATCATCATCAAAGAAGAGCAAACAACAATGATAATGGAAAACATAATTAAGATAGAATCATCAAACCAATACATGATGTTTATGGAGTGATTGAAACCCTCTAAGTTGCTGGAAAAACACCCACCTAAACCCAGGAATCGACCTTAGGGATTAGGGCTTACAAAAAGTGAAGTTATGATGTTATATTTATAGGCATGTTTTTAGTCGTCCCTTCTTGACGGCGTCACCTCGTTTCTCTTGACGCCGTCAAGACCATTTTTTCACCAAATTGTAGATCTCTTCGTCCTCTTCGTTTTCTTTTTTTCAATCACTCAAATCCGAGTTCGTATGCAAAAGTTATGGCCAAAACGGTGTTAGCTACCACGCGCACAAGTTTTGACCAGTTAACACATGACGGCCTTGGGTGACGCCTTCACATTCTCTCTGGGCCGTCACCACTTTTACTCATGACGCCGTCAAGATTTTCTTCTTGACGCCGTCAGGTACTGTTCTCAGCATGGAAAATTAAGTCTTTGGCGTTTTCTTCACTTTTATGCTCCAAAAACGTCCGAATTGCTTCCTTTTCCAGATTTCTCTCCCAAAGTACCTAAAATCACAAAAGGAACGATTTAGGGCAATATTTGATTAAATAAATTCGAATTCCGGCTTAAATGACCCCCTAAAAGTGGTTCATTTTTCGCCTCATCAATCATCAAATTAGTTTAAGTTAGTTTAATGGTTTTGGTTTTATGGTCAATCCATAGTTATATGGAGTAGGAGTATGTCTCTTTCGTGATCACGCGTTTTCTTCAATCAAGCTTGACTGATTCATGAGCTAATGAAATAGTTGGTCTTTGCAGGATTTGGTGGCAATTAAGCATTTCATCTAGATTTGTATATCTTTGTGAGCTAATGAATTAATGTGGACCAATATATAATTTAATTTTTGTTAATGTAGAAGTTGATCACCAGAATGAGGGTTTTGATTGCTTTTCTTTTTAATTTGCATTGTGCATTCTCTTTATCTATGTGTATGTGTCTCCTTAATCATTAATCCGCCGATGTATTTCCAGGGCATGAACATTACCTTTATACGTTACATTTGAATAGATTTGTTTCTGTAAGCAATTAAAACTTAAGAAGAGACGATAATTTGTGTTCATGCACTTTATCACATGATAATTTCTATTAACTTTGTATTTATGCTACCAACTTGTAGAAAAAATGTCGGAATATGAAAGGAAGTTCAAAGGAAGAATCAGTTAACTCAAATTCTTGCTAATGAGATATCTTGGAGTGCCGCTTCTTGCTAAATGCTTGAGTGTTACTGATTGTCAACTGTTGATTGAGAAGGTTAAAGGAAAGGTGAATGATTGGAAGAATAGAAGTCTCTCTTATGCAGGAAGAATTCAGCTTATTGCATCTGTATTATCAGCTATGCATATTTATTGGGCATCAGCTTAATTATATACTTCCTAAAGCAGTGACTAAAGACATTGACAAGGTTCTTAAAGGGTTCTTGTGGAATCAAAACATAAGCAGTAATGGTAAATCTAAGTTGTCTTGGAAAATTGTGTGTAGACCAAAAAATCAAGGTGGCCTGGGATTTAAACCTCTTGGAGAATGGAATGAGATTCTTTTAATGAAGCATGTTTGGAATATCATTGTTAAGAAAAACTCTCTGTGGGGACAATGGGTGTATAAAGTCAAGTTAAAAGGTAGAAATTTTTGGGATGTAAATGCAGATAAAAGTGATAGTTGGGGTTGGAAAATAATGTTGGAGCTTAGAGATAAGATCAAGCCATTTGTGAATGTGGAAATTGGTGATGGTAGATCTACTTCTGTGTGGTATGATCCCTGGTGTAATAATGAGTCACTTTCTAAATATATCACTAGAAGAGACATTTATGATGCTAGACTTAATGGTAACGAATCTATTGCTGACATGATCAAAGAAGGAGAATGGGATTGGCCTGATGAATGGAGTTATAAGTTCCCTTTTTTAAACACCATTCAAGTTCCTAAGTTGTGCAACAAACCTGACTCAATTCTTTGGAGGGATAAGAATAGGCAATGTTCTCCATTCAGAATTAAGGAGGTGTGGAAATGCATGAGAATAGATTACCCTAGTGTTGATTGGTACAAAGTAGTTTGGTTCTCTCAATGTATCCCTAAACATACTATCATCATGTGGCTTTCTCTGCATAACAGATTGCAAACTCAGGAGAGGATTAAAAGGTGGAACACTAATGCTAATTTTAGCTGTCCATTGTGCTCAAGATGCTGTGATTCTATAAATCATCTCTTCTTTAACTGTGAATTTGCCTTGAAAATTTGGAATAATATAAAAGGTGAACTAGAATTGGTAGATGCACCAGATGATTGGCAAAATCTAATTCAATTTATGATCAGGAAGCTGAATAATAATAGCATTGTAAGTATCTTGGGGAAAATTGGAATTTCTGCTTGTGTCTACAATATTTGGAGAGAAAGGAACTTAAGATTGTTTCAAAAGGTCCAGAGAAATGAGGTGATGGTGTTAAACAACATTAAAGAAGATGTAAAGTGGAAAATCATGAGTCTTAGAATGAAAAATTCAACAACAGTCAGAAGAATTCTTAATAGTTGGAACATTCCAGTAACCTGTGTTTGTGTTTAAAGATCTCATGAGGTTGGTTGGAATTGTTTGAAAGAATGACAGATGGCTAGTATCTTGGAAGAGGTTACAGTTACTATGGGTTAAACTGATTGATTAATGTGAAATTGGATGTAACAGTGATGCAACTAGTCTTATCCATGGTATCCTGCTAACTACTTCCATAAAGTAGTTTCCTGTCTGAAATTGTAGTGTTGTGCCAAACGCTGGGTTAGAAAGCAGAAAGATACAGTGAGATGGATTGTATCTGCAGAGATAGTGAATTTAATACTCTGCATCATTTGGTCTTTACCATATAAAGGTTCAGATCCTCTTTCTGATCTTGGAACCTTTAATTGAAAGTTCACTACAATGATGGCCTTGTACCTTGAAGATCAAATTTCTGACCTTTATTAAGCCTCAATACTAGTCTCAGAATAGGCCTTGTTGGTAATTATGGGCTATATTGATTGCTTTTTAGAGTTCAGTTCTTTGATTTTCATAAAGTAGGTTTCCATTGTAGAAGGGTAAGTGAACTTGGTGGGTAGTGTATGAAGATAGGAATAGTGAGGAGTGAAAGATGAACTTACTTGGTCCTATCTATACACTGTCAAGGAGGTAATGGTGGTACTCACCGTAAGGAGTGTGTTCCCAACTGTGTGATGCCATTGTAGTAAATGGAAATGTAGCATAGTTGGTATAACCCTTACTTGTGGAGAGGTTATGGGTGCCTAGTGATGCCAACCTCTTTTCTATCATGGTCATTGTGGTGGCAGGTTGAATGATCAAGATGGAAAGAGTGTTGGAAATGTAGCTAGATGATAAAGTGCATAATAAAGGTGAATTTAGTGGTGGACTGAATTAATGCTTGTATTTGTGCAGCCTGCTCTGTACTTGTTATATGTTAGTGTATGCTTTATCAGACATTGTCTTGTAATGTCTAATATCAGATATATTGTTCTAGCTTTGATTATCTGTTATTGGGCATGTCCATAACAGATTAGTATGCTTACAAGCACTGTACTATATTTTGGAGATTAATAATATATTTCTCCTTTGCACTAAAAAAAATAATAAAAAAAAAAAAAAAAAAAAAACTCAAATTCTTGCTTCTTTTTTTGGGTAAAAGGTCAACGACCCGGTAAATATATTACACCAAAAAGCATTTAAGTACAACGGATATGGGTGAATCCCATATCTCAGCCCGTTACATAGGCGTAAAGCTTACATAACAAGATACTTCGTATTTAGAACAAGAAACAAACCACTAACAACCTGATAACCAAAGACTCTGACAAAAATATAAACTACTTCCTACGACCTTGGAGATTAAAGCCATAAATGGCATTAAGAGCATCCAAATTCCCTGGAAGATCATAAATTTGCTTCGAATAATCATCATAGTCATCAAACTCATCCTCACGCTCATGACCACCACCAAAAAGATTTGCTGATTCGTCGAACGTGTTTAGAACCTCATCATCATCACTATCAGAAACCACAATCTCACCCACCTTTGAAAATGGGTTAGCCGTCTTAGTGTAAGAGGTAGACGGAATACGAAGACCATCATCATACACAAGAGCAGCTTTCCCATCAATAATAAGCTTTTCAAGCTTCCCAATTTTCTCAACTATAGGAGTATAACCAACTTCCTTTGTTCCCATTGAATCACTCACAAGCGGTTCTTGTAATGCATTAACGTTTAATAGACTTACAAGAGGATCTTGGGAAACAGAACCTATCTCAAGAGACTCTTCCTCATTAACCTCCATTGTATTACCTGTCTTAGTAGACTCATCCGCCATAACTTTCATTGTACGACTAACATCCACATCCTTGTTGTTGTCATTAGATGGAATACCAAAAGCATCCGTATCATCCATATTAAGAGCACCAAACTGATTAGATGTAGAAATCTTCGTTCCACTCATACTAGGCACATTAGAAGCCCTTTTCATAGTGCCACCCACCTTCTTAGGTTCAGGAGGATTCTTTTTGGGTTGATACTGAAACTGCTTACCCACAACAGGTTTTGTAAACCCTCCTTGACCCTGAGTAGTATAACCACCTTGCTTACCTTTCTTTTTATTATTGACAGTCGTGAAACCATCATTAACAGGCTTGGTAGGCTGAACTGGAGGTGCAACAACTTTAAGACAATCAAACAGAGTATGACCAAAGATCCTACAGTTATCACAACGGGGTGGTTTCCATTCGTATTCAACCCGTATCTTCTGATCAATAGTCGAACCCGAACCATCAAGTAATGGTATCTCAACAGTGAGGCTGTCCCGAAGCACCTCATCTGACTTCACTTCTATCATGCATCTAGCAAAACTACTACGACCCCACGATTCTTTGCACATTTGGCTTGTAAAAGCATCTAACCTTTTGGGCGTGCCAATCAGTGTGGCAAGAAGACTGAGGCCATTATCAAAAAATATAGCAAGGGGAACATCATGGAATTTAACCCACACCGGGATGTTAGTCAAATCCTCTTTAAGTAGGTTTGTGTTCAAAGTCCATGGTTTAAGAATAATAGGAACATTTTTTATCAACCAAGGACCGTTTTCAAGCACATCTGATGAGGCGAAAAATGAACCACTTTTAGGGGGTCATTTAAGCCCGAAATTGAATTTATTTGATCAAATATTGCCCTAAACCGTTCCTTTTGTGATTTTAGGTACTTTGGGAGTAAATTCTGGAAAAAGAAGCATTTTGGACGTTTTTGGAGCATAAAAGTGAAGAAAACGGCAAAGTCTCAATTTTCCAACCTGGGAACAGTAGGTGACGGCGTCAAGAGTACCATCCTGACGGCGTCAAGAGTAAATTGCATGACGGCCCAGTGTAGACATGAAGGCGTCACAAGGAAGAGCGTCAAGAGTTAACACGTGACGGCCTGGAAGAACCTAATACATGACGGCGTCAGATGTAGATCAAGGCAGTCCGAGAATTATTTTGGCGGCGAGATGACGGCGTCACCTATTTGGTCTTGACGCCGTCAGCCTCAATTTCCTATATATAGTTTTCTAATTTTCATTCATTGAAAGGAGAAGTTTTGGAGAAACCCTAAGGCCGAACCTATTACAAATTTTACAGGTTTTTCAAGGGTTTTCAGCCCTTGAACCCTTACATGTGTAATTGAGATAAGTGTTCTTCTAATTCAATCAATATGTCTTTGTGTTGGTTCTCTATATCTTGTGCTTGTCTTAATTCCACCATGCTAGGCTAGATTTATCTTGTGTTTCCTTAGTCTAATGTAACCTAGATGTTGATTATGTGTTGATTACTTGTTTATGGTTGTATTGGATGAATGATTTCGATGTTAGGCTTAAGAAAACTGGTAGATCTCCAAATGGTAACATGCTTGAACGTCTTAGGAAACATGAACTGATGTGCACTAGGTTTTATTGGTTGTATTTAATGCATGAGTAAATTCTAATGATCCCATGTTAGGAGCTTCTTAGCCGGCTCGACATAGGAGTGAAGTAGGCACTCATAGGATTGGGGAGTTAAGTGCGCCACCCCATGAATGGTATTAAGGAATACAATCCATCATCCACGCAACTATAACAAGTAATTAACTTGTAAAATATATCTAGGGAGTAGTGAAATCTAAGTAAACACAATTTCTCCACTTATTGCTCACAACCTTAGTTTAATTAAGTTTTATTTTCATTTCTAGTATTTTATTTTGATTGCATCTTTAGTATTGGGTTAGTTGACTAGCAACTAATTCCGCCCAAATCCTTCAAACCCGAGATATTTACTTGCTTTCTAAAAAAAATAAAAATACAAAAATAATCATCCATCATCTTTAGAACTAGTAATTAAGTTTTCTAATCCTAGCGACACTATTCCTAGTTGAACGATCAATCCCCAGTACTTGTCACTATACTATACTACAACGATCAGGTACACTGCCTGGTGGGGGTTGTAAGCTTCTCGAGATCCCTCGAGAGGTAAAGCCTGGTGCAATCCCCACGCATCAAGTTTTTGGCGCCGCTGCCGGGGAATAGTTATTGTCTAGGTTAGAATTTCTTTTTATTAGGTCTACTTGCTAGATTCCTTTCTAGTAAGATTTTATTTTTATTTATAGGTTTCCTTTAGTCTATCTTTTTCTTTGTGCCTTTGTTAGAAAATTAAAATTCATTGACTATTCCGTTGACCAATATGGAAAACGCGAATCCACCCCTTTCCCCTAGTGAAGTGGCTATGTTACGTGAACAAATTAAGAGTGAGATTAGGGAACTTAGGGAGCTTAATAGGTTGATTAAGGTTGAGCTCGACCAAGCATTTAGTGACCTAGCGACCGCCTTGTATTCAAATGAGAACCTAGGGCCTAATGATTTTGTGAATGTCGTTGAGGAACTTGAAGAGGGGGAAATAGATCCGAAGCTAAATGATTATTTTAATCTATACCCCACTAAGGAGGAGATTGCATATTATAATAATCTTATTGATAACCCACGATCTCCTTTCACTATAATCGAACCTAAGATAAAGAGAGGCGATCCTAAGAATGCTAAGATACCATGTATGATTGGGTATAGACACGTTAACAATGCTTACATTGACTTCAAATCCCCAATCAACATTATGTCCTCAAATGTTTATAATGATATAGTGAAAACAAGACTTGAACCTAGAAAAGATCCTAAATACCCCGGTGGAGTTTGTAACTTTGTCGGGAGAGTTAAAGGTTTACATGTCTTTGTTGGGAATTTCACGTTTATCACCGACTTTATGATTGTGGAAGATCTTGCTAATGTTATTGATTGTCGATTGTCCAATGTCGTGTTTGGTAAACCGTTTGTTGAGGAGTCCAAGTTAGAATATGATGAGATAGAAGGGACAATCCGATTTGCAAGTAACACTGATAGGATCACTTATAGGATGCCTAATAGAATGAAAGAATTTCGCTTTATATCCCGATTTGATAAGGATAACGTTGGTGCTTTTGAGGACATCAATGAAGAGGATAAGAAAAAGGGCATGGATTATGTATGGGAAAAGAGGAGTCTTTTCTACAAAGATTGCTTGGCTCTAGTACCAAGGTATAAAGTCGATAAGGAATTTGCCCAAAGGATTATGGGGGCGATTGAGAAAAAGTTGATTGGTTTCTACAAAGAATATTTACAATCGGAGAGTGAAACTAATGATGAGGTCACGTAGTAACCCATGACCTTGAGTCTAGCTACAAGACTCGTAAATAAAGAAAAGCGCTTCTTGGGAGGCAACCCATGCTTTGTGTGATGTTATTTTGTTTATTTGTTGTTTGCTTCCGTATGCATGTTTTATTTTTTATTGTTGGTAGATCATGTTTCTAACTAAAAAGTGGAAATACTTTACTTTGTTGTTTTGGCCTAGTCTTAACTCCACCTAAAAGTATTTTTGCTAAAGATAAGTGTAAGGGGAAACCCCAAATATGTTTTTAAGAAACAAACCGATCATGATTCTCTACAATATTAAGTGAACATGTATATTCGTATTTGTTAGAGTCAAATGCTTGTATTGAGTCATAATGAAGTTTTGCAGGATTTTCCAGGAAGTAGGACCAAGTTTTTCTAGATATTTTCCGGAAACTTAACATAAGAATTTCTGCAGATCACTTCTGACGGCGTCACGAGTTTACTCTTGACGGCGTCATGTGTAAAAATCTGGAAATTTTACCAGTTTTGTTTTTCTAACGGAGTCTTAAGGTTTTTGTTGAATAATTAAGTTTTATAATCTCCAGGAAATCTGCAAACTTCATTCCCCAAGCATTATACCTTACTATGTTTTCTAGGATTTAGTAACTTATATAGATTGCCGCCGATTTTATGCGAGGTTGCTTTGTTTGTTTTCTCAGGATTTACAGGTTATGTATGACAAGAAGATGATTTACATTCTGGAAGGGAAGCTTTGATTGTTCATTTTCTTGGAGGAAGATTTAACCTGGCCACCTTATTATCCATATCGAGCGAATCAGGGGAGTATTTGATTTCATTCTTTTTACTTTTTCACTTTTACATTCTTTACTTGAACATTGGGGACAATGTTCATCTTAAGTGTAAGGGGAGGGTAAAACGATGATACCTTACATATACACTTTCGCTTGAGTTTGATTGTTTAATGGTAGATGTGTAATAAAACTATGAGAAATACTTGTTAGTGTAATTTTAGCGCCAAATTTAAAAATTTTTACAAAATTTAGGAGTGAAACTTTAGCCATAGCAAGCGTCTCATGGATAGGAGATTGTATGACTAGCACAAAACCGTATATTCAGAAAAATTTTCCACCCAAATATGTGAGGTTCGCCTTTAGATTTGATAGGAAAAGCATTTACTATTAGTGCTTATGAGTGTACCGGTAGCATTTAGATTCAAGAACTTGCATTAGTTATGCATCCCGAGACCGCTAGTGAGACTACATTCGTGTAGTAGGATTTACTACATGATAAGAGGCATTAGGATCACCCTTGTGTTAAACCCGTATCATAATTACTTGACCATTTAAGTCATATTACTTGGCTAGTGAAGTCAACTAATTTTTCCCACACCCTTAGCGTTGTACTCATTTTTAGTACACGAAACCCCTAGTACACCCCTCCGAGCCTATCTTTTCGTTTCTAACTTTAAGCATTTTACTTAAAGGAAGAATTTGTTACACCCCACTTAAATGTACACCCAAATCGCCTTAGCCTTCCGTGTATGCACTCATCTTTAGTGCATTATTGTTATTTGTTAAACCCTAAGTTAACTATCTAATTGATTACATGGTTGCTAAGTCGAGTCATATCCTTGTACATATTGTTTTGGGACGATTGGGACTCATGGGTAAAGTACTTATTTTATGGAGTAATGGGGAAGAACATCATATATTACCCCCGTATGTGCGTTAATCTTAAAAGTACTCCAAGTGTTTTGATTTTTTCTTAATTCGAGTCATTAGATTAGTTTATTGTAAAGTATGTAAAAATTCAAGTGTAAGGGGAATTTTCATTCCCTACGATGTATTATTTTAGATGGTAGGGTAAGAGTGTATGCAAAAAAAAAAAAAAAAAATCGAAAAAATCAAGGAAAAGAAAAAAAAAATAGAAAAAGAAAAGAGAAAAAACATACGGACTACCATCCCTTTTTATTTTATGTTCATTTTATGTTTTTGTTATTTTTCATTTATTAGCTTAAGTCGAGTCTAGTCTTGGCTTAGCAACGCCATATTGTACATGTAATTAACCAAGATTGTTAACTCGCCACCAGTAAAGATTGCCTTTATCCAACAAAACCGTGTATTACATATCCCTACACCTAACGTTACAACCCTTTAAAAGACCTCTTTGATAGTTTATCCTAGGTGCTTACGCCATGTGGTGGAGGTTTGATCATTTCCCAAGCCTATGGTAATCTATTTTTCTATGACAGGTAGTGAGAGATATCTTCCGTTTCCATATTGTAATTTATACTTTATTACACCCGAGAGATGTGAGTATCTAAACACTATTTGTGAGGTGCTTGTGTATGACCTCCGTGCTTGTCTTTGGTCTTTAGTGGAACGATTATTTGTTGTAATTACTTTTATATTAGTGTTAAATGTAAGGGTATATTAGAATAAAAGCGCATTTGCTTGAGGACAAGCAAATCTTAAGTGTAAGGGTATATGATGAGGCGAAAAATGAACCACTTTTAGGGGGTCATTTAAGCCCGGAATTGAATTTATTTGATCAAATATTGCCCTAAATCGTTCCTTTTGTGATTTTAGGTACTTTGGGAGTGAATTCTGGAAAAGGAACCATTTTGGATGTTTTTGGAGCATAAAAGTGAAGAAAACGGCAAAGTCTCAATTTTCCAAGCTGGGAACAGTAGGTGACGGCGTCAAGAGTACCATCCTGACGGCGTCAAGAGTAAATTGCATGACGGCCAAGTGCAGACATGAAGGCGTCACAAGGAAGAGCGTCAAGAGTTAACACGTGACGGCCTGGAAGAACCTAATACATGACGGCGTCAGATGTAGATCAAGGCAGTCCGAGAATTATTTTGGCGGCGAGATGACGGCGTCACCTATTTGGTCTTGACGCCGTCAGCCTCAATTTCCTATATATAGTTTTCTAATTTTCATTCATTGAAAGGAGAAGTTTTGGAGAAACCCTAAGGCAGAACCTATTACGAATTTTACAGGTTTTTCAAGGGTTTTCAGCCCTTGAACCCTTACATGTGTAATTGAGATAAGTGTTCTTCTAATTCAATCAATATGTCTATGTGTTGGATGTCTATATCTTGTGCTTGTCTTAATTCCACCATGCTAGGCTAGATTTATCTTGTGTTTGCTTAGATCTAATGAAACCTAGATGCTGATTATGTGTTGATTACTTGTTTATGGTTGTATTGGATGAATGATTTCGATGTTAGGCTTAAGAAAACTGGCAGATCTCCAAATGGTAACATGCTTGAACGTCTTAGGAAACATGAACTGATGTGCACTAGGTTTTATTGGTTGTATTTAATGCATGAGTAAATTCTAATGATCCCATGTTAGGAGCTTCTTAGCCGGCTCGACATAGGAGTGAAGTAGGCAATCATAGGATTGGGGACTTAAGTGCACCACCCCATGAATGGTATCAAGGAATACAATCCGTCATCCACGCAACTATAACAAGTAATTAACGTGTAAAAGATATCTAGGGAGTAGTGAAATCTAAGTAAACACAATTTCTCCACTTATTGCTCACAACCTTAGTTTAATTTAGTTTTATTTTCATTTCTAGTATTTTATTTTGATTGCATCTTTAGTATTGGGTTAGTTGACTAGCAACTAATTCCGCCCAAATCCTTCAAACCCGAGATATTTACTTGCTTTCTAAAAAATATAAAAATACAAAAATAATCATCCATCATCTTTAGAACTAGTAATTAGGTTTTCTAATCCTAGCGACACTATTCCTAGCTGAACGATCAATACCCTGGTACTTGTCAATATACTATACTACAACGATCAGGTACACTGCCTGGTGGGGGTTGTAAGCTTCTCGAGATCCCTCGAGAGGTAAAGCCTGGTGCAATCCCCATGCATCGACATCATCAACACCTTTCTTCGAGTTGAATTTAAAGAAGAAGAACCCCTTAGCATTCATCATTACCTTTTGCACACCAAACTTAGCCCATGCATTGCGGACATAGTAATCAACAACAGGAAAAGCAAGGCATTGGCCAAGGAAGCAACCGTAGAGAGTATTCTCAAACCGCGAGTTCACTTCTTCCACTACTTTCATTGGAACTGAAAGGTCAACATCATCCTTATTTTTGCTACATTCCAACCTCCGAAAATTAGACACATGTTTCTGAGGTTCATTAGAAGTAGCACCCGCGTAAGAAACCGACTTCACTCCAGTACCATTAGTAGTACCAACCTTAGGACTAGAAGTTGCACTCTTATTCATATTCACATTACGACCAGAAATTGCACTCGACAGAGGGTTACTTGTAAAATTAGCTTCAGAAGCACCAATTTCACTTTGAATTTTGTTCATGGCATCATCAAAATTCTTATTCGCATTAGTTATCAATTGTTCCACATTAGGCTGTTTAGAGCCTTTAAAAGACGAATTAGAATCATGTGTAATATGAAGCTGCTCCCCATCATCCATGGTAACATTAGCATACGCATCTAGTGAAACCGGCTTCACGTTGAAACTGACTGTCTACTGTCACAATACACAGCGTCAAATCGCACTCAAGAGCCCATCAACACGATCAAGAAACCAAGGTTTTCAAGGCCACATAAAAACAACGACTATGAACTACAAACAAGAGACCAAAACAGTCCTTTCGTTAACCCAGCAACCGTCTTGGAGAACAAAACACCCACTGTAACTATTCGGAACAAACTGATACAGGTCTCAAGCACAAAGCCGAAAAACAGAGAAGAAAGGAAAATGGGAGAAGCCAAAGAAAACTTGATCAATAGACCCGCACTTCAACAACGATGTTGAAAACGTGATGCAACTATGGTTGGATCATGGATGCGTTGATCAAGGAGATGGGGTTGGAAATTGCCCACAGTAGTGAGAGAATATTATTATTATTATTATTATTGTTGTTGTTGATGTTGTTGTTGTTGTTGTTGTTGTTGTTGTTATTATTATTATTATTATTATTATTATTATTATTTTATATTATTAATATTATTATTATTATTTATTATTGTTATTATTATTATTATTATTATTATTATTATTATTATTATTATTATTATTATTATTATTATTATTATTATTATTATTATTATTTTATTATTATTATTATTATTTTATATTATTATTATTATTATTATTATTATTATTATTATTATTATTATTATTATTATTATTATTATTATTATTATTATTATTATTAGAAACAAAACCATAGGATTACAAGAAATTGGTGGGGAGCCTCGAAACTATCTGAGCCCCTACACCTTTAGCAATAGCAAAACTAATCCTACTGAAAATATAAGTAGCAGCACGCGCCCCAATGTCTTGAGTTATGGAGAACTTCCGGATTCGCTTAAGTAAGGTCACCGCATCTGCCTCAAGTTCTCCCAAAGAGGAAAATAAGAAAGGAATGAACCCATATCCAATATCCGCACATTTAGCCTCGTATTTGACGCGTTTACGTTTCGCGGCGTCAATTACCCCACGACCTGGCGCAAAATCAATCATACTAGTTTGCGTAAAGGGAGATGACCCCGTCAAATCGACACACACGTCCTGTCCTCCATCCCAAGAGTAGAGCAAGACATCAGCTGGCCGTAAGACTTGCTCTCTATCTCCACTCAACCCGATGTCGACCTCTTTACGAGCCGAAACCCCGGATCGAGAACAAATATCAACCAAAGTATCGTGCACCATGTTGTGCCTATGTTTAATACCAATAGTGCCAGTACACGATACAGCATGGTCCCCGTAAATATCCCAGGCAAAAACCTTGGAGCAAGCTGAGCAAGGCATCTGAACAGAGAAAAGGGGAACACCTAGCCGATAACATAATACGCACCTGTAAGTTCTGGCATTCATAGTCTGTCCCAACCCAGATATCGGAACCACCCTAAGCCAGTCCGAAGTGTAGTCCTCCTTTTGCGACCTCCAGAGTGCCATTTGTCGGGAAGATAGGCAAAATGTGGATTCAGCCATTTTGGTAACACGTGTGAAATATATATCTGCCAATTTCTTCATGAGTTTGGGGGCAGCGATCTCATCCGGGTTACTTAGAAGGTCAATCTCCATTTTCGCATTGAAAGTGTTCAAGGCCTCGTCGAAGGAAGGTCCAGAGGTTACAATATCAGAGTTTCTGAGGAGCTTAGCCTGTAGTTTGGTAGATTGCAGTCTAGACGCAAGGAAAGCATAGTTCAAGGCATCCCCTGCTGAATATACGCCAAGTCCCCCAAATACAAATGGCAGGGTGGCCACCCTCCATTGCCAATCACCAAATCCAGGTCCAGAAGCAGTAACAATACGCTCCAGGGAAGAACGCAGTGCCGCATCAAAAGCGATGTGAGCACGCTCAAAGACCCGAGGAGAACACGTGCGCATTGAGAAATATAACTTTGAAATGCCAGCGCATGCACGAAGTAGCAACAACTCACACTGGGGATCCCCAATCTTAGCAACAGCATCCATGAGCTTAATAGTTTTAGCAACCCTTTTCATAACAAGCTCACTGCTAAACTCGAAGTCTATGCTAGCCGGCCCACCCAATAATTTGACACCATGCTGTGGTCTAGCAATATTTGGCGGGAAAACGCCTGCAAGCATGCTTCTAGGGTCTTCCTTTGGCCAAAAAACCTCGGTTTTACCAACATTGAGGTGCAGGCCACGCCGTGGTCCATCTGCCATAATAAGCTCTAAAGCCTTCCCCACGACCAAGGTATCGCCGATAATAGTGCCATCGTCTAAATACCAAGCTTGAAAGGAAAGACTAAAGGAGTCTCTTATCTTGCATATCAAAGGATGTAGCACGAGGGCAAAGAGAAGAGGTCCAAGTGGATCACCTTGTTGTACACCCTGGTGTGACCATAGCGTGTGTTCTCCATAATATAATCTAGCTGGGCTAGAATAGCAAAACTCCACCCAACGTGAAATGGCGGGGCAATGCAGGCGAACCTCCTGTAGCATAACCTCACGGTCCACCAGGTTGAAGGCGTTTTGAAAATCCACCAATAACATCGAAAGACCTTCCTCACTACCTCGGTCCTCAATGAACCTATTCACGGCATGAAGAATAGCTTCCCCACCTCCAGGGACCCCAACACCAAACTGGAGGTCATTTAAATAGCCATCCAAGGAGTGGCCAATCATAGAAGCACCAACCTTGGAGACTAAACGCCTCCAAACAGTCCCCACAGCAATAGGACGAATACCACCTCCGGGTTTGATTAGCGGTGTGAGCGGAGCACTAGCAATATACTCACCTAATGCCCTAGGGCATCTACCATCAAGAAAAAGATTTACCACCTGGGTGATAGAATCGAATAACTCATCGGAAATAGCAACAGCAGCACCACTAAAACAATACAAAAGGTGTTGGGCGCGTAACCCATCTCGACCACAAGATGTACCACGGGGGAAACTCTTGATCATATCAAGAACCACAGCAGGGGATGCAATGAGGTTATGATGATTAATAGGTATATCCGGCAGGGAAGGAGCAGATTTGAAGGGGTGCTTAGCTTTTAAACCCTCAAGAGTGGTGTCATTATAAGGGGCAACCCCCGAAGAAGAAAGAACTCTGACAGCCGCCGTATAGTGGCCATCACAGATCTTCCTCTTACATTGCTTGACATTACGGTCACCCAAGTCCAGGCTCCCACTCCTTTTTGAATACACAAACTAATTCGATGAAAAATAAAAGCACCGCTCTTAGCGTTGTTAGAGTGGCTGCTGGCAATAGTCCCGACAGGAGAAAGTGTATTCAACGCTTCCACATCAAGTTCCCCAAACGTGGAATTACATTATTATTATTATTATTATTATTATTATTATTATTATTATTATTATTATTATTATTATTATTATTATTATTATTATTATTATTATTATTATTATTATTATTATTATTATTATTATTATTATTATTATTATTATTATTATTATTATTATTATATATTATTTTTTATTATAAACACGTCTCTTTCATTAGAAACAAAACAATATGATTACAAGAAATTAGTGGGGAGCCTCGAAACTATCTGAGCCCCCACACCTTTAGCAATAGCAAAACTAATCCTACTGAAGACATGAGGTGCAACACGCCCCCCAATGTCTTGAGTAATAGAGAACTTCTGGATCCGCTTAAGTAAGGCCACTGCCTCTGTCTCAAGTTCCCCCACAGAGGAGAATGAAAAAGGGATAAATCCATATCCCATGTTCGCACATCTAGTCCAATACTTGACACGCTTGCGTTTTGCAGCATCAATCACCACACGACCTGGCACAAAGTCAATCCTACCAGATTGCGTGAGGGGAGACGATCCGGTCAAATCAACGCACACATCCTTCCCTTCACCCCAGGAATAGAGCAATATATCTGCTGGCCTCAATGCTTGCTCTCTTGCTCCATGCAACCCAATATCAACCTATTTACGAGCCGGTATCCCAAAGCGAGAGCAGATATCAAGCAAAGTATCGCGCACCATGTTGTGTCGATGTTTAATACCAACAGTGCCGGCACACGATATAGCATGGTCCCCATAAATGTCCTCGGTAAAAACCTTGGAGCACGCTGAGCACGACGTTTGAACAGAGAAGAGGGGAACGCCTAACCGATAACATAATATGCACCTGTAGGTTCTGGCATTCATAGTCTGTCCTAACCCAGATATCGGGACAACCCTAAGCCAGTCTGAAGTGTAGTCCTTCTGTTGCGACCTCCATAGGGCCATTTGTATAGGAGATAGACGAAAAGTGGATTCAGCCATTTGGGTAACACGTTTGAAATATATGTTTGCCAATTTCTTCATGAGTTTGGGGGCAGCGATCTCATCCGGGTTACTCAGAAGGTCAATCTTCATTTTCGCATTAAAAGCGTGCAAGGCCTCATCGAAGAAGGGGCCAGAGGTTACAATGCCCGAATGTCTGAGGAGTTTAGTTTGTAGTTTGGCAGATTGGAATCTAGATGCAAAGAATGCATAATTTAAGGCATCACATGCTGAATATACGCCCAGTCCCCCAAATGCAAATGGTAGGGTAGCTAGTCTCCATTGCCAATCACTAAATCTAGGTCTAGAGGCAGTAACAATACGTTCCAGAGAAGAACGCAAAGCCACATCAAAAGCAAGGTGAGCCCGCTCAAAAACCCTAGGAGAACATGTGCGCATAGAGAAATATAACTTTGAAATGCCAGCGCAAGCACGAAGAAGCAACAATTCACATTGGGGGTCTTTAAGCTTTGCAATAGCCTCCATGAGCTCAATAGTTTTAGCAACCCGTTTCATCACGAGGTCACTGCTAAATTCAAGATCCATACTAACGGGCCCCCAATAGTTTAACACCCTGTAGTGGGCGAGCAATTTTAAGCGGGAAAACTCCTTCAAGCATGCTTCGAGGGTCTTCCTTGGGCCAAAAAATCTCAGTCTTATCTACATTGAGGTGCAGACCGTGCAATGGTCTATCTGTGTTGAGGGTCGATTACACGGTAAGGTGATTAAACCTTCGTTCTTTGTGTATGAGGGTTGTGTATGGCATTGTCTCTTTTATCTACATATCTAAGATTTTCCTTTTATAGTCCAAGGAAATATCTTTTACAAACTACATGACTCAACAAATAACTAGCTTATGACTAATCACTATTCTAGCTTAGTCATACAAGATACATCATGTATCTAGGATAAACAACTCACTTGGAGTGTTCAATTTGATGACTAGAACTAAGATATTATCTTATTATGCAAGTTAAATAAGTCATTCTTATCGACACAGCTGTTTGTTATGAGTCATAGCTGCAGAGTCATAGCAGCAGCAGAATCAAGCAGCAGTATTCATCAGCAGTAGGATTCAGCAGCAGAATCACCTTCAGTGGAAATAGTCTTCAGTAGAATCTCCTTCAGTGGAAACTCGCTTTGTGCTTTATCAGCAGAATCATACTTGTCGTATTTCCATTAAACCTTTATGCTGAATCTTCTGATTCTTGTGCTTATTTAATTCCTAACAATCCTCCCCTAAACATGTGAATCACATTCAAACATGTTTTTTCTGAATTAAATGAGGACTATGTGAAGATCTTTCAAACAATTCATTGTCAGATTTGGTTGATCTGAACTTTCTTCTCTTCTGAGTGAATGAACTTATCTTTCTCTGGAACTTATCTGCTTTCTGATCTTTCAACAAGTGATGAACAAACGTAGTGAACTGAAATTGAATCTTTTCAACTTTTTGACCAAGATAGAACTTTCTCCTTTGAAATGCTTCATCCTTTCTGAATACAACATTTAAGAATGTTCTTGTCATTTTCAACCTCTATGTCATCATCTTGTATGATCTTGTCTTTTCTTTTGGTTAATCTTCCTTAAACTGGGCTTGTATTTCCTCCCCTGAGATTCAAATATCATCTTATATTGATATCCTCCCCTTGTTTGAAAGATTTTCTCACAATCATAACATCATCATCTGATCTAGCATTTTTCCATGTTTTCAGACAATTTGTACATGAAGCCATCAATTCCTTAAGAGTTTAAGATTTTGTCCTCATCACTTCTAGGTGTGTTAACTCCTATGAGAGGTGATTCAATGGACATGTTTGACTTATGGTCCATCATTTGATGGTTTTTAAAGTCATCTTTTGAAAATCCTTTTAAGAAACTTTTGCCTTAGCAGTATGTATATGATTTTATTATGAAAAATCATACTGCTTACAACCATTTTGAAGGGATTAAGTGTGTAACAGACACTTAATCAAAATTTCGGTTTAAAGCAACCTCTGGTTGTGTGAGAACCAATGTTTTCAATTATAAATAACCGCCTGTGTATAGATAAACCTATTCAAAAGGCTTTCTTTACAGGGTTTCCAGCTCGTGGCATTTGTTACCTCTAACACAAGTGTTAGATTCACTGTTGCTCGCTGTTCTTTCTATCAGATATCCGTAGATTAGTCACATTATACTTGAGAGTATAAAATGATAGAAAGTGAGTTGTATCAGTGATTAACTGATCAACTAATTTATCAATTCGAAGTGAAATATCATAATCAGATTCCAAGAAAGAAGTTTTAAGGATTTTTGAAGTCCCAAACTTTTTCTATCATGAACCTATTATATCAGCAGCAATGATCAGCATATTTCACTTGAAATAACCTTTCAACTTAAATATTCATACCTGAAATTGTTAGTCTATAACCAAATAAACAAAGTACAAAGTACTTGTCTTGAATTAGAATAATCATAGAACTAACTGTATGAATAACTTCAAATATTGTTAATAGTAGACTTAGATAACAAAGTTAGATGCATTAACAAAATCTATATACAAAAACACATTATATTGAAAAATTTAAAGATTAAGCATTCCAATACTTGCTACCAAGTACTGAAATCTTCCAACATCAAAAGCTTTGGTAAGAAGATCTGCAAAGTTTTGTTCTGAAGCAATTTTCATTACTTGAATTAACCTTTTCTCATTGCAATCTCTTATAAAATGATGTCTTATTTCAATGTGTTTTGTTTTAGAATGTTGCACTGGATTTTTAATAATGCAAATTGTACTACTATTATCAATATGAATTATGGTATGTAAGAAATTGTACCCATAATCAAGAAGTTGGTTTTGAAGCCATAGAACTTGACCACAGCAACTTGCAGCAGCTACATATTCAGCTTCAGTTGTTGAATTTGCCACAATTGTTTGCTTCTTACACTGCCATGAGATAAGTCTGCATCCAAGGAATTGACATCCTCCGGTTGTTGACTTTCTGTCCAAGCTAGCACCAGCATAGTCACTGTCTGAGAATGCTATCAAATCAAAAGGTGATTCTCTAGAATACCATAAACCCAACCTTGGTTGACCTTTGAGATATCTAAAAATTCTTTTGACTGCTGTTAAATGAGAAACCTTTGGAGTTACTTGAAATCTTGCACAGGTACAAACAGAGAACATGATATCAGGTCTTGATGATGTAAGATACATCAAAGAACCTATCATAGATCTGTATGTATGTACATCCACATTTTCTCCATCTACATCTTTAAGAAGTGGCTTCTCAGGATCCATTGGTGTGCTTGCTATTTTTGAATCAGCAAATTGAAATTTTCTAAGAATCTCTGCAACATATTTGTCTTGACTAATAAATATGCCTTCAGATGATTGCTTAACTTGCAGACCCAAAAAGAATGTAAGTTCTCCCATAGAACTCATCTGAAACTTATCTTTCATAAGTTTTTCAAAGTCTAAACACATTTCCTTCCTTGTAGATCCAAAGATAATGTCATCCACATACACCTGTACTAACAGAAGATCTTTCTTGTGCTGTTTGATGAAAAGTATCTGATCAATCTTTCCTCTTTGAAATCCATTCTCTAATAAATAGGAAGCTAGTGTTGCATACCAAGCTCTTGGTGCCTGATGTAGGCCATATAGAGCTTTAACTACCTTGTACACTTTGTCTGGATGGTCAGGATCAGTGAAGCCTGGAGGTTGTGTAACATACACCTCTTCTTCAATTGAACCATATAAAAATGCACTCTTGACATCCATTTGGTAAACTGTGAAGTTCATAAATGAAGCATAAGCTAAGAAAAGCCTAATTGCCTCAATTCGAGCTACTGGAGCATAAACCTCATCATAGTCTATCCCTTCTTCTTGTGTGTACCCTTGTGCTACTAATCTAGCCTTATTCTTAATCACTATGCCTCTTTCATCCCTTTTATTTCTAAAAACCCATCTAGTGCCAATTACCCTTACACCACTAGGTAAATCAACTAGCACCCAGACCTTTTGAATCTTGAACTGAAGAAGCTCCTCTTGCATAGCCTCTAACCAGCTTGAATTCTCTAGGGCTTTATGAATATTCTTTGGTTCATCTTCTGAGAGAAAACATACAAACAAATAGGAGTTTGAAGACTCATGTTGCTTTGAAGCATAAAGGGCATCAAGAATCCCTTTTTGATCTGAAGACATCAATTGTTGTCTTGTCTTCACACCAGATTGTACATCTCCAATCACATTTTCTAGGGAGTGGACTTTGTGAATTCGTGTTTGTGGAGTGGAAGGAACTTGATAATCAGATGGAATATTGCACAAATCCACCTCATCTTCTGAAAAGTCTGATTTTGTTTCTTCTGAAGGACTATCAGCAGAGACAATTTGCTTATCAGCAGGAATTGTTTGATCATCAGCGGGAACATTTTGCTCATCAGCAGGAACATTTTGTTGTTCTTCTGTTCTTCCTTCTCTGATTTTATCTTCAACATCTTCTTTAGCTTTGCCAGAAGAAGATTCTCCATTGGTTGAAGTTGATTCCACATTGGTATTTGACCATATTGGCATCATCACATAATCTTGATGTGTTTTCTTGTCTAACCTTGCCTCATCTGTTGCTTGTGAACCTGAAAAATCATTAGTTTCTGCAACAACAGGCACATAATTCATTGAATGGGTTAGAGTTTCAAGATCAAATAGCCATTTTGGTCCTTGACCTTCTACATTAGACTTGTTCTCTAAGAACTCTATATGTAGACTCTCTTCTACTCTCTTAGTTCTTATGTTGTATACTCTAAAAGCTTTGCTATTGAGAGAATATCCAACAAAGAAACCTTCATCTGCTTTACCATCAAATTTTCTCAAATGGTCTAAGGTATTCAGAATTGTCACATGACATCCAAAAGGTCTAAGAAATCCTATTGCAGGAGTTCTACCTCTAAAAAGTTCATATGATGTCTTATTGTAAGACTGTACTATTAAAACTCTGTTCTGAACATAACAAGCAGTGTTGACTACTTCGGCCCAAAAAGTTATAGGCAACTTTGAATCAGCTAACATAGTTCTAGTAGCTTCTATTAGTGTTCTATTCTTTCTTTCAGCTACTCCATTCTGTTGAGGAGTTCTAGCAACACTAAATTCTCTTTTAATACCTTTTTCTTTGCAGAAATCATCCATAACTCTATTTTTGAATTCTGTTCCATTATCACATCTAATGACTTTTACTCTTTTGCTTACTAGGTTTTCTATCTCTGTAATGAAAGTCTTAAGGATGTTTGATGTCTCATCCTTAGTACCTAAAAAGAATACCCATGTAAATCTACTATAGTCATCAGTAACAACTAGACAAAATCTCTTATGCATTATACTACTTACTGAAATAGGTCCAAATAAGTCCATATGAAGCATAAACAATGATTGATTGATAGAGTTAAAAATCTTGGGCTTACAAGTGACTTTGTGTTGTTTGCCTTTAAGACAAGCAATGCATGTTTGATCATTTTCAAAACGTTTTTGAGGTAAACCTTGTACCAAACCATTCTTAACAATCTTATTTATGGTTTTGAAGTTAATATGACCAAGTCTCCTATGCCATAACATAGATTCATCTAATGTGGCTTTTGCAACAAGACAAGTTAAAGCATCTTTAGAAACAATGTTATTCATATCAACACTGTACATATTGCCCTTCCTAGGAATTTTAAGAAGTACTTGACTTTCATCAGGCATCTTAAAATCAGGAGAAAGTACAAGACATTCAGTCTCAGTAAAAAGAACATTATTCTTTCTGTCACACATTTGTGAGACACTAAAGAGATTATACTTAAGCTCTTGCACATAAAACACATCTTCAAAATCTAATTTACTGGTTTTGATAGTACCTTTACCAGTAATCTTTCCACCAATTCCTCCTCCAAAGGTAACATATCCACCATCAATTGATTGAAAGTTGGAAAGATAAGACATGTTGCCTGTCATGTGCCTTGAACACCCACTATCTGAATATCCTTGATCTTCATGATCTGTTGATGAATGTCCCTGCACAAATTAAAAGAATTAGTTTTCTTTGGGGATCCAAGCCAACACTGACTTGGATCTGCCTCTTGCATCAATGAAATGTAATCTCTTGAGGACTGTTGATGCAACATTGGATTTAAGAATCCAACATGCTGAGGCCTTAACAGCATTTGCCCTGTTACCCTTAGCAGCAGTATGCTTAGCAGAAGAAACTGCTAGCTTTGTAGTTGTACCCTTTGGTCTCCAAACTTGTTTTTGGACCACTGCTTTTGTTTGAATGGGCCTTTGAACAATATTAGATGCATGTTTGAAAGTTGTTTTTGCACCCTTAATTGTTGATTTTAGGTAAACAGTCATATATGGTTTTTCAGCAGAAACCATTTTCCTTTCAGTAGGAACAGTTTTTGCTCTATCAGCAGGAACTGCTTTTGTGACTGTTTTGGGTTTTGATCTTTTAGAATTAGAGTGAAAATGAGATTTAGGTGTTTGCCTTTTGTAGTTCACTCTATTACTTTCATACCCAGATACCCATTGGTTACAGAAAGCTGCAAGATGGTCAAAACTACCACAAATGAAACAAGCTTTATTGTGAAAAGCAAAGTCATCACCTAGTTGGTAAGACTTGAGGTTATTCCAATTTCTTTGGTTACCTCTGGGCTTGTTTGTGGTTCTATATTGTTTACAATATCTAACTGGTTGCCTAACATATTTTTCATTGGTCTTAGGCCTATCAGTATTGTGTTTGACTATCTTAGGAACTCTTGTTCTTGCTTTCTTAACCACTTCAGGTTTAGACATAACCTGTTTACTTACAAAGGACACCTTGTCCTGAAAAAGTAATGTTTTACATGAACATTTACTTTCTTTCTTAGGCTCATCAGCTACTATGTTAGAGTTTGGTTGAACTCCATATTGTAACTTAGGTAGCTGAAATTCAGGTAATCCTGAATGCTCTAGGTCTATCCCTGGGGGTTTTGGGATACCTCTATAAGGAGGTGGGGCTGCATTATATCCTAATCCTGACTTAACTTTATTATTCACTTGACTGTCTATTATTTTGTTTACATTTTTAGAAGCATGTTCAAGCTTCTCTTTAGTCAATTGAATGTTTTCTTTCTCAGTCTTAACCCTATCCAATGCTTCTTTTAAGGCTTCAATAATTTGATCTTTAAATTGATTATCATTTTCAAGTAAAGTTTTAGCATCAGTAAAGGTAAGTTCATTCCTTTTATAGTGTAGGATTTGCCTCTCTGCAGATTCTAAACCACTTTTATAATTGAAACAATCTAGATCAGATTTGGCGTATCGAACCTTTTGGTCATCATTCTGTTTAATTAAGATTTTTAAGTCTTTAAGAGCAGTACAAGTATTTGAACAGGTTTTATGATCATGTACCTCAGGTGCAGTAAATGCCATAAGAGCCATCTGTGAAGAACCCGTTTCTTCATCATCCATGAAGCTCCAATCAAAACCTAACCCATCAATTGCTACCATAGCTTTTGGTTCAGACATCTCCCCTGTATTGGATTTTCTTCCAACATCTCTATTTCTGCTATCTTGCTGTCTTGGCCTTCTACATTCTCTTGAGAAGTGTCCCATCTTGTGACAGTTGTAGCATTCTATCTTTGACTTGTCATAACCAGCAGGATCATTGCTACTGATTGTGATCTTCTTCCCCGTCCTTTGATAGAATTTCTTAGCTCTCATGCTAAGAAGAGAAATTTTCCATTTTAGATCCATTTCCTCCAGATCATCATCATTGATCTCTTGAAGGTCTTTATGAGTTAACATGGATCCATTATGTTTGCTTGTGAAGAAAGCACAACATGTTTTCTCATCTAAAATTCCAAAAATACTGCTTGATGAACTTGCAGCACTTGCAACATCATGAACTTTTTCATTAGTAACTGGAACTGAATTACTAGGAGATGACATAAATGCCATGTTCCCAGTGCTTGAACTAGTACCTCCAGTTTTCTTCAAATCTTGCTCAACAATCTTAAAGTTGCTATACAGATCCATAAGATCCATGGTGTCAATGTCTGACTTGTTCTTCCAGACAACAACATGCATAGCCCATTCTTCAGGTAAGCTTCTCAGAAATTTTGAGTTTAAATCTTCTTGAGGTATTTCAACTCCAAGAATAGCAAGTTGACTCACAATATTCTGTAGCCTGTTGAACATATGGTCTAAAGATTCATGGTTAGTTGATGTGAAATTTTCAAACTGTTGCTTAAGAAGAGTCTTCTGGGTCTTCTTGGTGGCTTCATTCCCACCATACCTTGCAATAATGGCCTCAAATAGTGACTTTGCATCTTTGAATTTGCTGAAGTTTATAAGTTGATCATTTGGAATGGTCATCATCAGCATGCTTCTGGCCTTTAGGTCATTCTTCTTCTTAATTCTGTCTTCTGCAGTTTGTGGCTTGGTTTGCAGCTTATCAACTTCCTTACCATCAATTGTTGATGTAGTGGTTGTAGGCTTGTAAGAATCTCCATCTTCAATGATTTCCCACAGTGCATAATCTTGCACTTGAAAATATTGTTCTATTTTTAACCTCCACATCTCAAACTCATTCTGTTTGAGCATTGGTAACTTAGCAGCAACATTTGTTTGAATAGACTCAACATCCATTTCTAACTTTTTCTTCTAAAACAAAAATATCAGCCTGACGCTCTGATACCACTTATTGAGGGTCGATTACACGGTAAGGTGATTAAACCTTCGTTCTTTGTGTATGAGAGTTGTGTATGGCATTGTCTCTTTTATCTACATATCTAAGATTTTCCTTTTATAGTCCAAGGAAATATCTTTTACAAACTACATGACTCAACAAATAACTAGCTTATGACTAATTACTATTCTAGCTTAGTCATACAAGATACATCATGTATCTAGGATAAACAACTCACTTGGAGTGTTCAATTTGATGACTAGAACTAAGATATTATCTTATTATGCAAGTTGAATAAGTCATTCTTATCGACACAGCTGTTTGTTATGAGTCATAGCTGCATAGTCATAGCAACAGCAGAATCAAGCAGCAGTATTCATCAGCAGTAGGATTCAGCAGCAGAATCACCTTCAGTGGAAATAGTCTTCAGCAGAATCTCCTTCAGTGGAAACTCGCTTTGTGCTTTATCAGCAGAATCATACTTGTCGTATTTCCATTAAACCTTTATGCTGAATCTTCTGATTCTTGTGCTTATTTAATTCCTAACAATCTGCCATAATAAGCTCCAGAGCCTTCCCCATAACCAAAGTATCTCCAATGATAGTGCCATCATCAAGATACCAAGCGTGTAAGGACAGATTGAAGGAGTCTCTAATTTTACAAGCCAAGGGATGTAACACTAAGGCAAAAAGAAGAGGTCCAAGTGGATCACCTTGCTGTACACCTTGGTGCGACCAAAGCGTGTGTTCTCCATAATATAGTCTAGCAGGCCTGGAGTAGCAAAATTCCACCCAACGTGAAATAGCAGGGCAACGCAGGCGCACTTCCTTTAACATAACCTCCTGATCCACCAAGTTGAAAGCATTTTTGAAATCCACTAATAGCATCGTAAGACCCTCCTCGCTGCCTCGATCTTCAATAAACCTATTCACGGCATGGAGAATGGCCTCTCCCCCACCCGGGACTCCCACGCCAAACTGAATATCATTTAAGTAATCATCTAAGGAGTGGCCAATCATTGAAGCACCTACCTTGGAGACTAACCGCCTCCAGATAGTCCCCACAGCAATGGGACGGATCCCACCTCCCGGTTTGATCAGCGGTGTGAGAGGAGCGCTGGCAATATACTCGCCCAGCAACCTTGGGCATTTTCCATCAAGAAAGAGATTTATCACGAGGGTGATAGAAGCGAGTAACTCATCAGAAATAGCTACAGCAGCGCCACTGAGGCAGTCTAAAAGGTGTTGTGCACGCAAGCCATCTCGACCACAAGATGTACCCCGAGGGAAACTCTTAATCCTGTCAAGAACCATAGCAGGGGATGCATTGAGGCTATAGTGATCAATGGGTGTATCTGGTGTAGAAGGGGCAGACTTGAAGGGACGTTTAGCCTTTAGGTCCTCAAGAGTAATGTCATTATAAGGAGCAACACCTGAAAAAGAAAGAACTCTGACCGCCGTGGTATAATGCCCATCACAAATCTTTCTCCTACATTGCTGGACATTACGCTCACCAAAGTCCAAATTTCCCTCGTCAATATTCGACCATGCAGGGGGAGGTTCAACTAAAACCTCCCTAACAAGTTGCAAACTCCCATTAGACGTACCCCAGGATCGAATGGCATTAGCAATATATTCTTCTTGGCGTTGGTGCTTGATGGCGGACCTACACTCCATATTACTCCTCGGGGCAAAAGCTTTAAGGAGACAAAGAGGTAAGACTAGCAAGTTAACCCAACAAGAAATGTCATCAGGTGTGCAGATCACCTTATCAAGAGCTCCCTTCAAGACGCGAGAGAAACCCAAACGACACTTAGGAGGAATGGATTTGATAGTATGCAACCCTTTAGAAAGTAATGCGTCAAGTAGAGATAAGTCAAAACCACGAAGCTCCTCCACACCAGGATCTTCAGCACAAATAAGCTCAGAGGAGGGAACTTGTGGTTTGACAAGATCAAATAACACAAACCTAACAACACCATCACCACAATCAGGGGGAGATACAACATCAGAACCATGTCGACACTTAGAGCGAAGGGAATGCGTCTTAAAACAACCCCCGCATATTCCTATTTGTTAGTCGTATACGAATCCCTAAAGTCGACTATCTCTGGCGACTAAAAAAAACCCTAACATCCTACTTCGACTTTTCTCAATCGATCTTGCACCTGATTCTTGATCTCTCAAACGATCTCGCATCTGTTTCTTGATCTCTGAGTGACTGATCTCTTAGGGTTTTTCTTGAATCGTGGTTCTGTGGATCTAAGTGCGTGGTGCTTCATTCTTAATTCCTAAACGATTTAGTGATTTTCCTTGCTGTTGATTCACCTGGGTTGGTGTGAGGCAATATTCAATGGTCAATTATTATGGAAGCAGGTTAGTGATTTGGGCATTAATTATCAAAAGCCTAAGCGATTAGGGTTTAACCATTCCTCTTGTTTGCATGTGTGCTGTTTGGTCTGGATTTTGTGGTCGTGGGTGTTGAGAGATGATTAACAAGGGTTTCTTGAATTCCAAAGTTGCAACTAATGTGTCCATGCCTAGTGGGAATGATAACGCTAATGTTGAGGGTGTTGATTTGTCATCTGGTATGATTGATAATAACTTGGTTGGGAGTAAACATGACTTGGTGGAGCCGGTTTCACTTGGTAATATTCAAAAGGCCATTACTAGCTTTGGTGAGTTGAGTACACCCTCAATGATGAACCCTAGTAGTGTTAGTTTGAATGAGGATGATGCACCTGAATGTTCTATGAATGGTACTCAGAAAGTGGAGCCGATTCCACTTACGAAAGATACATCTCATGGTGACGACTTGGAGCGGATTACAAGTGCTGATACTGTGAAGCACTTGATTGATAATGCGCATCAGAATTTTGATGATGCCATGCATAAAATTCAAAGTGAGATTGGAGCTAATGAAGTTAATATTACAAGTACTCCTCCTTCGCATGGGATAAATGTGAATATGAATAAGAGTGTAACTTCTGGTCCTAATGCTCACAAGGTTGATACTACTAATGGTACGGGAGTGAAGTTGGTTTCTTACGCGGGTGCTACTTCTAATGAACCTCTGAAACATGTTTCAAACTTTCGTAGGTTGGAATGTAGCAAGAAGAAGGCTGATGTTGACCTTTCAGTTCCAATGAAAGTAGTGGAAGAGGTGAACACGCGGTTTGAAAATACTCTCTACGGTTACTTTCTTGGCCAACGCCTTGCTTTTTCGGTTGTTGATTACTATGTCCGCAATGCATGGGCTAAGTTTGGTGTGCAAAAGGTAATGATGAATGCTAAGGGGTTCTTCTTCTTTAAATTCAACTCGAAGAAAGATGTTGATGATGTGCTTGAAAACGGTCCTTGGTTGATCAGAAATGTTCCTATTATTCTTAAACCATGGACTTTGAATACAAACCTACTTAAAGAGGATTTGACTAATATCCCGGTGTGGGTTAAATTCCATGATGTTCCCCTTGCTATGTTTTCTGATGATGGCCTCCGTCTTCTTGCCACACTGATTGGCACGCCCAAAAGGTTAGATGCTTTTACAAGCCAAATGTGCATGGAATCGTGGGGCCGTAGTAGTTTTGCTAGATGCATGATAGAAGTGAGATCGGATGAGGTGCTTCGGGATAGCCTCACTATTGAGATACCATTACTTGATGGTTCGGGTTCGACTATTGAGAAGATACGGGTTGAATACGAGTGGCAACCACCTTGTTGTGACAAGTGTAAGATATTTGGTCATACTCTGACTGATTGTCCTACAGTTGTTATACCTCCTGTTCAGTCTAATAAGCCTGTTAATGATAGTTTCAAGACTGTCAATCACAGGAAGAAAGGAAAGCAAGGTGTTCCTACAATTCCGGGTCAAGGGTGTTTACTAAACCTGTTGTAGGTAAGCAGTTTCAGTATCAACCCAAAAAGACTCCTCCTGAACCTAAGAAGACGACTAAGAATGTTGGTGGCACTAAGAAGACGACTTCTGATGTGGCTAGTTCTAGTGGTACTAAGATTTCTATATCTAACCAATTTGATGCTCTTAATATGGATGATACGGATGCGTTTGGTATCCCTACTTCTGACACCAACATGGATGTGGATGCTGGCCGTACAATGGAAGTTAATGAGGATGAGTCGGTTAAGACTGGTACTACATCACAAGAACCGCTTGTGAGTGATTCAATGGGAACTAAGGAAGTTGGTTCTACTCCCATAGTTGAGAAAATTAGTAAGCTTGAAAAGCTACTTATCGATGGGAAAGCTACTCTTGTGGATGATGAAGGTCATCCTATTCCGTCTGCCTCTGTCACTAAGAGGGCTAACCCATTTTCCAAGGTGGGTGATGTTGTGGTTTCTGATAGTGATGAGGATGAGGTTCTTAACACGTTCGACGAAGATGAGTTTGATGACTATGATGATTACTCGAAGAAAATTTATGATCTTCCAGGGGAATTGGATGCTCTTAATGCCATTTATGGCTTTAATCTCCAAGGTCATAGGAAGTAGTTTATATTTTTTTTCGAGTCTTTCAATATTATGTGGTAGTGGTTTTGTTTTCTTGTCTAGAAAATAGGATGCATCTTGTTATGTAAGCTTTTCGCCTATGTAACGGGCTGAGATATGGGATTCACTCATATCCGTTGTACTTAAATGTTTTTTGGAGTAATATATTTACCGGGTCGTTGACCTTTTACCCAAAAAAAAAAACAACCCCCGCATAACCAAAGGCTCATGCGTTTCAATGTGACCTCAGCTGTCTCAAAAACGGCGCGATTAGTAGCTAAGGAAAGTTTAGTGGTGGCTAGCGCATCTCCAGTGAAATGACGATCACGAAGGTGAGCGATCAACGAGGTTTTGGTGAGGCCATTCCCACAACCGTCTTGACAACAACTCAAGCCCACGAAAGGGCAATGAAATTGTATTGCGACCATTAGTAAATGGTAACGTGATTTACTTCCTTACCAAGTCAAGAACAACCCAAGATAATAAATCAAAACAATAGCCCACAAAAATGGCACAAACAAAGGCCCTTAAGGAAGTCCACCAATAATAAATTATAAGTCCACTGGAAAAGGCCCACAAGCCCACCAAATGAGTCCACCAAATTATTATTATTATTATTATTATTATTATTATTATTATTATTATTATTATTATTATTATTATTATTATTATTATTATCATTATTATTATTATCATTATTATTATTATTATTGAATTACATTACGTTACGAGTAAACCAAACACAATGACACATTTCATCAATTACAATCCAACAGATTATAGTTACAAGACATTCTAATTCTTTGAATTAAAATTCATTCAAATAACCCGAATAAAAAGGAGAAGGACGTATGGAAATGAAAAAATTGTACAAAAATGTACGAAAATGTAATAAACGTTTCATAACATTTTAATACAGAGGAAAACGTTCAGAAAAGTTTAGAAGATATGAAAACGAGCGAAAATTGCTGAAAACGTTCAAAATGGATGAAATCGGTCGAACACGGTCGCAATCGGTCGAAGTCGGTCTAAAACGGTCTAAATCCGTCAAAATCTGTCAAAAATTGTCAATGTCGGTCGAAAACTATCGAAATCGATCAAAATCGATTGAAAATGGTCAAAATTGTACGAAAAATGTTACAAACGGATGAAAACGTAAAAAAAATACAAAACGTATAAAAATGTTGTATAGTACTTGTCTTAGTTTACAAAATCCAATGCACATGACCCATGACCCATGTTAATTACTCATTGTCGATCACCAATCATGTATTGGTCGATAACATGACACTATACGCCACTACAACCCAATGCACATGACCCATTACCCATGTTAATTACCCATTATCGACAGTCATGGATGTGTCGTAACATGACACTCTAAGCAACTATAACCCAATGCATATGACCCATATGATGTCAAATACCCATTATTGAATGTGACCAGTGATAACCTAATGCATATGACCCATGATCCATGTGAATTAGCCATTGTCACCGGTCATGCGTGGATTGCACTGGCTTTGTAGGTGTATAGTTATAGTGTGAATGTTATATGAATTGTATTTGAAGTTATTAAAGGCGGTCATGCATAAGTTACACCGGTTTGGTAGGTGTATACCGTTTGTCACAGACACTAAGAAGCAAGTATGCAGGAACCTCCCGATCATGTTATCCGGGATCGAGAAAGTTTGAACTCGGCTTGAGCTGACTCGAAAAGCTCGATTTATTTGTAAAGGTGTGTTTTCTTACACAAATTAAAATTGAAATATAACCTAATAATCGAATTCGGTTCACCTTCGGCTCGAAAATCTCGATACATTTATAAATAACTATATACACTTAGTACGCTTACATACAAAATATATAAAAAAACATATGCTATATCATTTACAAGCTCGAAAACTCAACAATAACTCGAGTTGAACTTTTATAAGGTTGAGCTCAACTCAATAAATATTTAACTTCATTTGATAGGCTTGAGCTTGAATACTCCATCCCAAATTTTAACTTTTCCCCAACCCGCTTAAAATTTTCCCCAAATTTAAATTGCCCTCCACCGAAATATTTCATTGACCCGCCCATGTTTTTCAATACTCCATCCCAATTAATATCCATAAAATCTAGATCTCGTCTTCTTCTATCTCCTCAACACTCTCCTCACCAACGCCACCGCTCGCACCACCACCACACTCGCACCAAGACCACCGCTAAGGCCCAATCCAATGACATGTTTGGCGGTCCAGTCCGGCTCGGTAGCATAAATGTTTCGATTCCTAGATTTGGGGTCTCAATTACAATGGCGGTGATGGTTGCGACGGATAATATACATCGGTGGCGATATTCAGCTCACTATGAGAATTAGCATTGAATTTAGAAGGATATGGTGTTCCAATTGTTTGGCTAATGTTTCAAGAATTGACTGGCTGAGGAATGCCGCCGGTTTGGTTGATCCTAGTTACTGGCGAGGAACACTCCAACCTCGCCCTGTTCTTGATTGGTACTTTGCTTTTACATGGTTATTGAGCTACGTGGTTCAAGCTCCTGGATTTTGATTTCACTAAAGCTATATCTAATGTGTGCAGATATTTAAATCATGTTGATGAGGCTGTCATTGAAGCTTTGAAACAATCTCAAGGTTCATATAGTGCCTTGCTGTCTTATAATGACAAGATTTTTTGTGAATACCTGATTACACACTTCTGATGCATTCAGGCATCTTTATCTGGTGCCTATCTTAGTCCTTAATTTATTAATACATCATCAGGTTGCAAAACAACTCGAAATGTCTTTCATGACATGTTACCCATCCCGCCATTTTTATATGGTATTATCTTTTATTATTTTTAAAAGTGCATTCACATCTGAAATGGGTTTTTATCCTTGAATTCATCGTTTTGATGTTTTAAGCACCCATTATGCGGGGACTGATTTAAAAACTAGATTGACCATAACCAAACTGGCTAAAAGCAAATGCTACCTTGGAATCTTTACTTTTTTCTAGTTTGAAAAAAAATAATCTAAAATGTATATAGCTTTGGAAGGTTGAAAAAAAGTTACAAATAAAAGATGCAGAATCGATTGTAAGAAAGCCTAAAATCAGAAATAGACCAAGATCTGATTATCAAAAAATATAGTTGTTTCTAATCAAGTAGTCACGTTGGTCTATTTGATTTTTTCAGTTTATCTTTTCCATTTTTAATTGGGTGGTTGGGACAAAGTTACTTGTACCTTTGTAAACCATTCCTAGAGTTTAATCTATACCTTATTTTTAATTGGGTGGTTGGGACAAAGTTACAAGATCTTATATGCGTTTTATTCCTATCATATTTGTGCAGATAGTTGAACCAGTGGCGCATCAAGCGACTCAAAACCACCAAAGCAGATAGTTGAACCAGTGGCGCATCAAGCGACTCAAAACCACCATAGCAGATAGTTGAATCAGTGGCGAATCAAGCGACTCAAAACCACAAAAACAGCAGATAGTTGAACTAGTGGCACCTAACAAACTACATGCACCTGACAAATGTTTTCCAAGTTAATATTAAGCGTATGAACCACACCGAGTGTCCAATAGATCTGCGGGTAAAGGCCTTCAATTATTTCACTGCCCCCTTTACAATTTGCCACATTATCAGTAATGATTTGGACTACATGTTGATCACCGATCACAATGACGACTTCTTTCATTAAATTAGCAATAAACTCCTTAGTTTTAATTTCACCCATACAATTGACCGCTTTAATGAACATTGGACCTTTTGTCGAAGTTGCCATAAATTTAATTAACGGTCTTCTTTGATGATCGATCCAACCATCGGTCACAATTGACGCCCATTTTTCTTTCCATGTTTCCTTGAGTGGTTGTAGCAACCTCTCAACATTTGCCTTCTCTTGTAGAATTAAAGTCATTCTTAGTTTGTTGTAGCTCGGAGGCACATAACCACCTAAATTCTGATTCTTAGCAAACGTAAAAGACTTCAAATAATACGAATTTCTAGCAAGATTGAATGACAAACCACCCATATAAAACATTCTTGCAATTACTAGATCTAATTAGGCTCTATTATTGGTATCAAACGCTCTAGCCAAAGGAGACAAGTTAGCTCTTCTTTTCTTAATGGTGTTTTGAAATTATAATCCGCCACAAGGCAACGATACATCTATAGGAGATGCATTTGTTTTGATGTCTTCATATTCATTATCTTTAGTTTTCATCTCGAGCAAATCGTTGTGGTTAACTTTCTTACACGTCGTTATTCCTTGTTTTGAAAGTTGAAGTAAATGAGCCATCACCCTAGAGTAACTCCCATGTTTTGTTTCATTACAAAAATTACACTTAAATTCCATGTACCCCCGTCTCGGCGGTTCAAGAGATTTTAGTAAAGTATTCCCACAATGTAGGGCATCTGTATAATCAATTGTTAGCGGGTCATTTCTTAGCAACCGTGTCAATAGGGTTTCTATGAATAATCAAAATTTTCCACATATCAATCAATAGTTCTATTTCGTTTTCTGTGGTCAAGTCAAGTTTATATAGACAAAAGTGCCAACATCAAAATCACCTATCTAACTATCTTTATCACATGTGTGAATTGGTCGACCTTGGAGTTAAAGTCTTCATTTATACATCGTTAATAACTGCATTTTCCTTTTTTCTATGCTTGCTAACTTCAGCAGGTCGTCATCTCGCTTCTAAAAGGTTTTGTTATCACTAATTCTAGTTTCCAAATCCTTGACTGGATTACTAAAGAATGTGCTCCATCCCTCCTAAATTAATAGTCCACCCCGTAAGAACTACGAGATTACCCCAAGGGCGCCTTCGGCATCCAGGGGTCATGAACTGACCATAGAACCCTGTTCAATAAGTGGAATGCATTAGCTTTCCGCTCTCAGGTTGGGTAGTAAGAGTCGGAGAAGGGCAATCACTCATTCTTAAAACCAGCACCAAAGAGTCGGCGGAAAAGGAGGGAAATCTCTCCGTTCCTGGTTCTCCTGAAGCTGGATCCTCCGGAACCACAAGAATCCTTAGTTAGAATTAGAACGGGATTCCAATTCAGCACCTTTTGAGTGAGATTTTGAGAAGAGTTGCTCTTTGAAGAGCACAGTACCATGAAAGTTGTAAGCTATGTTCGGGGGGGGGGGGGGGGGGGGGGGGGAGTTATTGTTTTTATTTTGATATTTTCTCAATTTAATTGTACACTGCTAAAATTAGATAAGGAAGTTTGATCAAGTTTACAAACTTTAAAGAAAACAGAAATTAATTAGTTAATATGTTGTAGTAAAACTGTTATTCTGCGAAAATGTAAGAAAGAAAAAACAATGATAATTATGTTTTTCTAAAACTGTGCATTTTTTTATTTGAAGACATTAATTTGGGGACGAAGAGAGTATAAAACAATTTATATTGAAACGTAAAATTAACTTTTCAATCGTGTAAATCTTATTTGATGAAATTAAAGAATTACAAAGTGTTATATGAAAATAAAACTTAATTGAATGACAATATAAATGCCCCCGATCAAGCAAACTTATACACAAAATAAATTTGTAAGTGAACTCTTAAATTCGCTGACAGGATAGGGACCAACAGGTGAGTTTAAACGAGAGTAAATGCACTTCTTAAATGTGAGTAATAAATATGGAAGTGATAACCATTTACTCTGACCAACATTCTCTTAAAAGTTAGCATATGCATCAAGGAAAAAATTTTTGGGGAGAATTATATTGATGTGTTTTGGGCTAACCAGCAATTTCAAATACTATTAACCAAAACTATGGCAAACATAAACTTGTGAAATAATTAGTATACGCAGTTATATGCCCGTAATTCATTCATCATTCACCCACAGTTGTGTTGTTAACGCATTATTTATGAGGGCTAGTATGATAGGCATCAGCATAATCAATTTTTAGCGGGCCATTTCTTATCGACCGTGTCTATGGGTTTCTATGTATAGGCAAAATTTTCCAATATCAATCAATATCAGAGTATTCTCAAAATAATAATAATAATAATAATAATAATAATAATAATAATAATAATAATAATAAAAAATCAGAGTATTAATCAATTTTTTGTGGTCAAGTCAAGTTTATCGACATGTGTGAATTGGTCGACCTTGGAGTTAGAGTCTTCATTCATACATGGTTAATAAATGGATGTCTCTTTTTTCTATGCCAGCCAGCAGACCGTCATATCAGTTCTAAAAGGTTTGATATTCGCATCGCTTGTTATCACTAATCAATGAACATAGTAAATCACAACATCAATGACTAGATTATCAATTAAACCAATCTCTGCGGCCAATACATATATGTAGTATTCCACGCGTGTAGTTACATAAATACACATAAAAAAGGGACATATACACAGATATAGTAAAAAAGTAAAACCCAATACCAAACAAGACAAGTACGGGACCAATCTGGTAGTGGCTAACCTTATTAAGCTAACAAGAGCTACTTTGTAATGTTGATTTGTTGAAGGTGTACGCATGTGTGAAAATCGCGAGCTTATGTTTGTGCAAATTCATGTTGAAGATTGGTAATCTGGTATACTGATGGAGTGGTGATGAGTGATGACACCCATCATTAAACTTCCATTATACAAGGTTCTAGTGGCAAATTTATTATTCTAGTGAGATTATGAAATACAGTGCTTGATAAGAACTACATGTAGGAACATCAAATGCTAGAATTGAAAAAAGTTACATAGATACATACAATACACACATTTTTGTTGATATGATAAATAAGTACACAATGATCTACTATTTATACATTCTTTATATCATAAATAGACTTATAAAAATGACCTTTAACATGAGTAAACCAAATCTTTTTATTATCTACCGTCTATGTCCGTTAATGTTACTCCATTAACTGATGATAGTGAACGAAGACGTGAAGGGGAGTAGATGTCACTTCCTTGAATAAAGAAGCCAGGTTGTTTGGGAGAAGGTAGAGAACCTTCTCCACCTAACATGGCAACAACTGACGGTGTGCAAGGTCTATCTTCTGCTCGTTGTTGCACACACAATAGGCCAACGTGTACTGATCGCAACACCTCAGAAACAGAATAGGAGTTACCTAAACATTCATCAATTAAATCGAGAGACTTTCCTTCTTTGCAAAGTCTCCATGCCTAAATGAATCCAAATAAAAAACACAAATTAGTTCAAATCAGAAAGGTCGTACATCTGTATTATATCCTTTTTATTAGTTATATGCTCATCATTGGATGATTATATTCAACCCACTTACATGTCCAAGAAGATGATCCTGGTGTTTTTCATGAACAAAACCTCTATTTTTCTTCCCGCTCACAATCTCCAACACTAAAACCCCAAAGCTGAATATATCTGACTTTACCGAGAAGAGACCATTCACTGCATACTCTGGAGATATGTATCCTCTGAATAGAACAAAGACCATGTAAATAAATACACACTATATATATAAAGTGCATTAAACTATACGAACTTTAGGGATTCTTACAAGGTTCCCACTACTCTCTTGGTATTTGCTTCACTTTCGTGTTCTTTAAACATTCTGGCCAAACCAAAGTCAGATATCTTTGGACTCATCTGATGATCGAGTAAAATGTTCCCGGCTTTTAAATCCCTATGCACAACTTTAAGCCGGGAATCTTGGTGAAGATAAAGAAGACCTCGAGCAATTCCGTTAATTATGTGGAACCTTTGTGGCCAATCAAGTAATGACTTTCTTATTCCATCTGCATAAATTTGCAACAACTTAGTTTATTAATAAACATTATATCCCTTTGCAATTAGAATTAATACCATTTTTATTTACAAGATTAAAAAAGCTGAGAGCCCAACCAAATATGAAACTGTCCAGACTTTTGTTAGGCATGTATTCATAAAGTAACATTGTCTCATCGCCTTCAATGCAGTATCCCAAGAGCTTCACAAGATTCCGATGCTGAAGTTTAGCAATACAGATGACTTCATTCTCAAATTCTTCAAGCCCCTGCCGAGAGGACTTTGAGAGCCGCTTCACAGCAATCTCTTGTCCTTCTAGCACACCCTGGAAACTAACATATTTACTACATGCTTTTATGTTGAATGTAAATGTATAAAAATATTATTTTACTGGGGTAATCCCCTTTACACAAAAAAAGAAAAAAAAAATGTATAAAAATATTTTACTTATTATCACTCCATTCATCCCAACTTGCTTAACATGTACTTATTCAAATTATTTACCTTGTAAACCGGACCAAACCCACCTTCTCCCAGCTTGTTGTCATTGGAAAAGTTATCGGTAGCCCTAGAAACTTTAGATAAGCTATACATAGGAACATCTATACTTCCCTTCTGGCTGCTAACTTTGTGATCTCTATCAAGAATCGTTACAGTCCTACCTAGAAAATATGACGTGTGGTTGTCAAATGTTTATCATAAGGTAATTATTTACATGATGTATAGCATACATCTAATATATATAGAAATTCAGATCGATATCACTTGCCTTCTCTTTCTGCATCTGATCTCTTCTTCCTTTTACTCCAAGTGTAGAGTGTCAATATCAGGCCGAACAAAATCAGTCCAGTTGATATTGACAAACTAACTTCAACAACTACTCGTTTTTTTCTGTTGAAGCTGGAACGGAGATCTAAGAGATAATACAAAGTGAAAGCAAAAAACATTGTGAAAATAACAGGATGGAACCAAACAACATATGAATAGAAAATTGCATTATTATTAATTATGTACTGGTTTACCTGATAATTCAGAGGCTGCCAGTCTAACATAAAGATCTTGCCCGTTTTGTGGGTACACTCGAACATCAACCAAATCACCAAACCATTGCAAACATCCAACTCCACCTGCAGTGATGTTTGGAGTTGCATATGCTGTGCAAGAGCAATTACGCTTACAAGCTACCTCACATTCCTGGAGGTTCATAATGGTATCATAAACTGCATTTTGTGTGTCTGGCAATTTCAGGTCTGAAAACTTCAGGAATCCCTCTTCAGGCCCACAATCCAAGGTTCTACTCCGTTGACATCCACTAGTCCCATTCTTTGGATTCAGTTCTTGTGGGTTTTTAAGTTCAAAACCTTTCAAGCAGACACAATAAGTATCTGTAGACATACTACATATTCCATATGGACCGCATAGTCCATAGTTGTCACAATAATCCACGGGAAAGTCCGTATTAACCATCCATTCTTGGCTTAGCAAATTCAGCTGAGAAATCTCAACCTTGCCATCCGGAGTTAGTGCCGTTCTTATCATGAATATGGGGCTATCAAAAGTATACATGTAATACATCTCGTTCTGATTCACAATCAGGTCAGTTTTGAACCGAACAGTAGGGTCAGGCTTATATTTTGGGCTGCCAGCAAATCCCATACCATTATACGGCCCATATCTTGTTGTAATAACAGACCTTTTCCTAATGTATGCTTGAGGGTATTTACCCTTAACCATTAAAAAACGGGATGTATACTCACCTGGGGAAGGATCATCTGGGTTCCTCCAACATGTCTGATATGTTTCTCTTCCTGTTACAAAGTTCTTGCCCGACTTCATTCCTGGTAAGAAGGTGTCTCCAATGTGATCAAAGCTTTGCCAAATGTAATTTTCCTTGTTGAGAAGATTTTCACCCGTGATAACAAAATTTCCCGTATCTAAGAGTTTTGCTACGGGGTTCACATTTGTGCCAGATGCCGTGGAGTTGGATGACCAAGTGATGGAACCACTGCCGTTAACAAGGGACAGGTTTCCATTGCTGTCCAATTTAACCACTCCTGAGGTATCAATAAGTGGAGTTTCATGGTTAGCAACCCAAAAAACTGTATGAGGTGTTGTGTTCTTATACCATATTCCCAGGTATCGATTCTTCGAACTTCCTGGGCTAAAGAAGCCCAACTCGAATCTTTCGTTTCCTGAAACAATGGTTTCACCATCTGTGATGTTTCGAAAAACCGTTATGGTGTCGAATGAACTGCAAGATGATAGCATTAGAGAGAAGAAGGTAATATATGGGAGTAACATTATTATTGTATATATGTACTAAACTTTCGATTTGCCAATTTCTCACTGTTGGAGTACGTGAGTTTGGCAAGTTTTATACTTGTGTCTAATTAAAATGATGAAACAAACTAAAGTGGGTTTGTATATTTGGACATGTAGTTAAAATGAATCAAGAAACAAAGACTATTGGTAGAGTTTAAAGCCTTGAGGAGCATTAAACTTGAAGCCAATGAAGCAAAGAGTGCAAGTTGTTGAAACATCAACCATTTGTACTTGATGTATAACAGTGGATACAAGTGGTAGAAGCAAAAACGTGGGGTGACTAATTAACAAGGGACCGTGTCTATGGGGTTTTTATGTACAGGCAAAATTTTCCACATATCAAACAATATCAGAGTTTTATTCTTAGCAAAATTTTCCATATATCAATCATGCTTGGAACCGTCTCCTACTCTCCTCCATGTTCCTTATTATATTAGCATGAAAGTGTGAACACATGTAATTGTTAGCGGGTCATTTCTTAGCGACCGTGTCTATGGGGTTTCTATGTATAGGCAAAATTTTCCACATATCAATCAATAACAGAGTTTTATTCCCTTTTATGTGGTCAAGTCAGTTTTATATAGTCAAAAGTGCCAGCGTCAAAATCACCTATCTAACAATCTTTATCATATGTGTGAATTGGCCGACCTTGGAGTTAGAGTCTTCATTCATACATCGTTTAATAACTACATGTCCCTTTTTTCTATGCCTGCTAACTTCAGCAGGCCGTCTTCTCGCTTGAAAAAGGTTTGATATCGCATCACTTGTTATCACTAATTCTAGTTTCCAAATCCTTGACCGGATTACTAAAGAATGTGTTCCTGTCCCAATTTAATAATCCACATTTCATTTTT